>OX577857.1:4237281-4878251 GCA_951213275.1 Idaea straminata | reverse complement strand
CAAAAGAAAAGTATATAAGTAGTATATGAGTTTTCTAGCACCCATAACACAAGTCTAGTCACTTTGCTTGAGGCTAGATCGCGATGTGTGGAAGTCCTGCAATATTTATTTATTTATTAATGAACCTAATATTAGGCTGAAATTTCTAACCATAATAATAATATTGGCATTAACATCTTCGATGAGGTATAGCGCTAGAAACTTTAATCAATGCCATTTGAGGCCCTGTAGTGCCATATGTATTAGATGAAGTCTACTTCTACACGATCATTTACAAAAAAATTAAATAAATATTACAGGACATTCCACACATCGCCATCTAGCCCCTTATGTAACTAGACTTGTGTTATGGGTGCTACACAACGGATATACTACATAAATACTTTTGTTTTGTAAATATATACTAATAATACATAGAAACAACCAGACCACAGACAAATATCTAAGCATAAATACTTATCTGAGGCGGGAATCGAACCCGCAACCCTGTGTTTGGCAGTCCGGCATGGTAACCATTGTGCCAACTGGGTCGTCAAATTACATTTAATTACGTTAAATTACATTAATCTTGAGGGCTATATCCTAAACTTTAAGCGATAGCGAAAAATTCTATTTCCTTTGATTTGCCACACTATGTTTGTTTCCAGGAATTAATTCCTAATAGCAACAATATCGGTTAGTATAAAAAGTAGGGTGATTATTTTTTTAGAAAACTAACAGGTTTGATTCCTGGCAAGGATTGTAACTTTTCCAAAAAATCTAATTCGGTTAAATTAAAACAAAAAATACAGTTCTAAATGCAGTTTTAGTTTTTGTCAAAATCGGGCACGCAACTCCTTTTAGCATTTTTCGCTATCTCTTATAGTTTAGGATATAGCCCTTAACAGCCAAGTTAAATAAATAAATAAATAAATAAATATTGCAGGACATTCCACACATCGCCATCTAGCCCCAAGCTAAGTAACTAGACTTGTGTTATGGGTGCTTGACAACGGATATACTACTTATATACTTTTATTTTGTAAATATATACTTATAATACATAGAAACAACCAGACCACAGACAAATATCTAAGCATAAATACTTGTCTGAGGCGGGAATCGAACCCGCAACCCTGTGTTTGGCAGTCCGGCATGGTGACCATTGTGCCAACTGGGTCGTCACAAAAATTAAAACAAAAAAAAACAGTTCTAAATGCAGTTTATATTTTGTCAAAATCGGGCACGCAATTCCTTTAAGCATTCTTCCCTTAAAGCCCACGTAAAGAAATCCTGTATATTCGGTTAAAAATATAAATTAAAAAATAACATTATTTCTAGATTTACTTTGACTATACCACACCTTAGTATATTTATCAAATCTAATTTAAAATCATTGATCTGAGAACAATAAAACAATGGTGGGTTTACACGATTCTGATAAAGCGTATTGAGCGTCAAAGTACGAGACTCAACTTCCAAGTCTCAGATATAGTCCGCGTTGCGTGTAGCCCACACAATGAGCCGGCGACATTGATTGATGAACTCACATTGAATACATTACGATTTTTGCTTTCGTTTCGTTCGATACGAATGTCACAAGGTTATGATATCGATGCTTACGAATGGATGATGTGAGCATAAATTTATTCGATTGTACAAAAATAAGTCATGTGTATCGAGACGCAATGTTTTTCTACATCTACATTAATCATAATCAATTATTTCGATGTCCTGAGCCTTTTAGATATTGATTTTTCCGCTTCAGGCGTCTAAAGAATAGAAGTTTCGGAACTGGTTCCGTACGAGGCTTTTAATTCACTTGTATGGAACTGGTTCCGATCGAGGATTTTAATTTGCTTGTATTGAACTGGTTCTGATCAAGTAATTATCGTATCCGTTCGGCCGCTTATAGAGCAGTTGAGAATTATAAGTTCTAAATTTTTCTTTCGATTTAATAGGCAGGTTCTAATTTCATAAAAGAACTACACATATTATTCACTATATTTATTGGTTTTTATTCACATTTTCTCCTATTTTAGTTACAAAATAACTTGGTTTAAATTAAAATCCACATTTTGTTCCTAAACCTAATAAGTCATTGTCTACATCACATAAGTCTCGTATTTACTTATTCATTGTTTAGTATAATTGTATATGAATTTGTAATATATACATTTTCTTTTGAATTTTTATTGTAACAAAATTTTAGTAAGTAATGTGAATGATTCAAAAATAAATATTTAATTTGTAGTAACCGTACAAAATTCGTAGGAAAGTATTCAAAGAAAATATTGTATTGTTTCATATCAAAGCTGATCAAATTAGTTTTTGGTAACTATATTTTTTTTTACAATTGATTCAAATTACATAAAACACTCGACAATGACTTGAAGAAAAATATACAATTCAACACTCAAGAGATTTATGAGTAGTATACACTAAATTATAATCACACTTTTGACATTGTAAAGTTCATTCTTAACTATCAAAACATTCGAATTTGACTGGTTAATCTAAATTATAATTACTTCCACAATTTAAAAATAAACCTTAAATTACACACGTTAAATCACCAATTTTACACCTTATCGATAAAAGGAATGGTATTGATTAGTTAGTAAGTCCGTTAATGAAAATATAGTATTTCTATACATGTTTAGGATTATAAGGCGGTTAGACCGTAGTCCGATTTAATGACGGCTTGGACACCGGGATTGATACCGGTGCCGCAACTGGCGTTGACCGGAGAGCCGTGGGTCGAGAGGTTGGCGACCATGCCAGGGTCCATGCCCGCATGCATGCCCATCATGTGCAAGTGATGCGGTGTCATCGGGTGCCCCGGATTCATCTGCGTTCCCGGATGTGACATCGGGCTGATAGCCGGATCGTGGGACAAATTCGACTGTGCTCCGACACAGTGCAAGTCATTCATGATGTTATCTGTCACATTCTCTATACTATCTGGTCGACCGTTATTATTAGATTTCTTTTTATCATTGTTATTTGTATTCTTATTCGATCTACTCTTTGGTGCTCCTTTAGCAGTTGTAGTAACGCCGGCTGGATTCGTTTTTCTTCTAACGTTTTTGGTGTTCGGTAGTTTGTTGTCTTTTTTCCATTTCATTCTTCTGTTCTGGAACCAGATTTTGATTTGTCTCTCTGACAGGACTAGAGTGTGGGCTATTTCTATCCTTCTTCTTCTCGTTAGGTATCTGTTGTAGTGAAATTCTTTCTCGAGTTCTAGTATTTGGTGTCTTGTGTAGGCCGTGCGTTGCCGCTTTGGTTCCATTCCTGGTTGAAACGAACCGTTTGCTGTAAAAGACAAAATGATATCAGTCTTCAACCTGAATTTTAAATTCAACTACACTTAGTGCCATAAATTAAAGTATTTTAATAACTAGATAAATTATCATTGTTATTTGACTAGAATCCAGTTAAATACCTACCTACATCAGTTAGTTGCCTGCAATCAAGTGATAAAATTAAAATTTTCAGCTTTATTTCTTGCTTAATAAGTTCTAGTTTCATGCAATATTCCCTTGCAATAAAACAGTTCTGTTAATTAATGTGCATAATAATTACACTTGCATGGTCATGAGCTTCCTTTTTTACTTTGATTAATTGAGTCTAGTAAATTAGTTTGAAAATGGGAGCGTTGTACACACCCATCGTTCACGTTGATTATGGAGTATGGAGTGCATAATTTGCAAATATTGCCATGCTAGTGTTATCAGTTTGATATTAATGATATTTCACTGAATATGAATAATTACAAAGTAATATTATCTTTTTAAAAACAATAAAAATGCTATCTGATAATGACTTTTACACCAATTAATTGTTTTCTATTGTTTCTAATACAGATTTGGCTAAATATTCACTAGCAAACTATAAGATCATAATCTTTTAATAATATTCCATAACAAAAGATTTGAGAGTCAAAATTTTTATGTGAAATTAGAAACTTAAAATGGAGTTATAAGACTTTCATTCTCACTCTTTAATCATTCAATCATCTCTATCGTAAGATTGCCCGGAACGGAAGAGACCACTTGCAGTAGTATGGCCGCATATTGTGCCACATTAAATTAAGCTTTTGTTTATTGTATGTTTTTCCTTGGTGTGTATAATTATTAATTTTAGTTCTACATTTTTACGGACTTAGGAAGACAAAACTGAGTCCTTAAAACTAAAAACTAATTCCAAATCAGAAAATATTTAATTTTAAATAATATACCCAAACAAAAATTACAATGAAGCATGTTAATCTACATCTACACTAATATATTAAAGAGGGAAGTATTTTTGTTTGTAATAGGCTCTGAAACTACTGGAGCGATTTTGATGAAACTTGGTAAAAGATACATTGATTCATTGGAAATTATTATTCCCACGGGATTGGGAGTTACGCGGGTGAAACCGCAGAGCGCTGCTAGTATGTTATATTGCATAAATAGGTATATTATGTCACCAAAAACAACTGAGTAATTATCCTATATTGAAAGTTTCCAAGAATGACTATAGAAATTGTTCGAAATAAAGTTAGCAACTTAATTCGATCCAATATTCGTACCTACCACTACATAGAGTCATTGTTGCTTGAAACGTTTTGCAATTGAGTTAATTTCCTCCTGAGGAAATTGCTTTTGTCCACGGTATCAAAAGTAACTTTAATGTTACTTAAGCCATTTTCATTAAATTGAACCAAAATTCTTTGAATTCGGACTAATAGTACATATGTGTAAGCACCTAAGTTTGACAGTGAAATTGATTTTTCAAGCATTAACTTCCTAAATGCAAAAGAAGAAAAAAAAAGAAGAATTCAGAACATCACAAAGTTGAAAGTGATATTTAATTCTAATCATCAAACAACCATTGAATATAAACTTTGGTTATTGGAGAAAAAGAATAACCTCATTCATGGCACAGGTAGAATTTTTAAGGTAGGTATCGATGATTATGCAAAAATAATTTTCCTAATAGAATATGAGTTGCAAAAGAAAAATTACAATTATTTAGCTAATTAAAATCAATTATTATTGACTTTATTTATTTCAATCGATTTATCGAATTTGGCTAGACAGGACCAAATCTTAATTGTAGTTCTCCACAGAATATATCAAACATTTTACCGCCGAAAACAATTCCGCATATTAAAAACACATCAAAGAAATAACCACAACAGTAAAAACATCCATGGCTGACTAAAAAATAAAGCAACCGAATGAAACAAAACCCATATTTATCCTGTAGGAGGAAAGAGATGGTATTAAATCTCTAGGTTCGTCCGAGGTATTTCTTAGAGAATGCTGCGGTTTGACCGCTTGGAGCGTGTGGTCGGCCGGGCAAGGGCGTCTGAGATTTTCTCAGTGGTCATTCGTCAGAGGGATAAAGGATAAAAGGTATTTTGCTTGAGGTTAATTTCGTAATTTGGACTGAATACGCCTACACAATGCATTCAAAACATTTTTTAGTAATTTACCTCATAGTTTTTATAATCGTTTTTTGCAGATTTTAAAATTATCGTTACGATGACACGTGATGGTTAATAGTCTATTCTATTTGTAAAATTTCACATTTGCTGTGAAAAATCTTAAATCCCTGCTAAAATATTAATACAAAATAGGTAGGTAAAAGTTTGTCGCAAAATATTAAATAAGTTCTCGAAAGCTTCTGAGCTTAAAAATATTCCAAGATTAAAAAGATTAGCATAATCAATAAAACCAAACATTCGAAAGGCTTATCCATCATCTGATGCAAAACGAGGTCCGTCAGCTACCGTTCAGCCAGCCACCAAGCTACCAACTTCGTTAGTTGCTATCACATCATCACTGTGATGACAATCAATATTGTATTAAAGTCCAACAACGTTATTGGTGCAGTTGATGATGGCGCTAGCATCGACACCTTGTACGTGATACTCTACGATATTATTAGTGCTATAAAACTTCCGACTGCAAAGTTAACTTGGTTGTATAGTACCGGCTACCTGCGACGGTGTGGTCTCCCGATCTTACAATCGTTTGGATCTTGTGACGCATGCGTTATCGAACCGACAAGGTGGTCTTGTATTGGACGGTAAAGAATCGTCTCTCGCCGGTGTTTCGTGATAAGGGACTGTAAATAAAGGCTTGTGATTCTTACTTTTACTTTGGACTCCAATTGAAAGACCTGCTTAACTTTACCTACTTATTTCTTTCTTCATTAAAACGTTTTTCCCTATTGACTTCCTGAATGATGCAACAATATGATGATATCACATAAAACACAGAATTGCTGTACATTTTTCACGTTTTTCTTTATTCTAACTACATTCTAAGGGTAAAAACGGGACCCTAATACTAAGGCTTCGCTGTCCGGCCGTCTGTATGTCTGTATTGTGTTCTGTTGTAAGTAAAAAGGACAAAAGATGTACTACATGTGTACAGCAAACCTAGTATTTATGAAAACAAAAGATTCCTCTAGAGCATTATTTAGGAAGAAACTAGGCAAATACATTCGTATGGCACGTACCCTCTATAACATTAAAATTCCTCGCCAGAAAAACTACCAGCCCAAATTGATTTTTTTACTCGTTTTGGATTTTTGCCATAAAAAATTCATTCGCTATAAGCAATACCTAATTACTACAAGATTTTCGCCATAAAAAATAATTAGAAAACATAAAAGCAAGTAACATAAAGATAAACCCTCTACAATTAAATCACCACCTAAAATTAAAAACAATATAAAAATAATTTTGTTCACCACAACATTTCAACTTTCCTTTGTGATCAATCAAACACATTGGTTCAATGATCTTGACCCGATGAATCGATGCAAATTCTTTGGCACTCTGTCATGTTCATTAAAACTTATTTTGTGTTTTGATAAGATACCTAAGGTACTCATTATTGTTGCTATTGTGACTGTCAATGAACTTTGCCCTAATCTACACTTACATTTTATAGATGAAAGATTTTTCTAGTAACGTTTGCGTTTGTGGAATTGTGCGTAGTTGGTATTATCCGCAAAACACCACAAAACTTAGAGTTGGTGTTTTGCGTATATGCTGTTATGCGTCTAAAGGTCTGGGACTACTGGACAGATTTTGATGAAACTTAGTTTGAGGATATATAGGCATTTTGTATTCCGATATTCCCACGGAATCGAGACTAAAGCGGGTGAAACCACAAGGTACTGATATTTGTTAATCGTTGTATGTAATATGTTACTTCCAATGAATCAATGTATCTTCATACCAAGTTTAATCAAAATCGGTACAGAGCCGTTCGTAACAAATACGGAGAATATTTGTAACAAACAAACAAAAACTTTCCTCTTTATAATACCTATTACTGTACATTTCTATGCATGACAGAATTATTTTTAAAAACGGTTCATTAGTTTTGAAACCTATTCATTAAAAATTTCTTCTTCAAAACATTAGTGTAGACTAGCTACCCCGTGGTTTTACCATTACTCACGTTAGTTAGTTTTTGGTTGATAATTAAAGTACCAAATTTAGTGGTGGATGGTATCTAAAGGAAGAAATGATAAGAAATCTGTACTTGGAAGTAATTTGAAAAAATCGAGTCTTGGGTTTTAGGATAAGCATGTATTGTTTAACAATACAAGACAAACAATTCATAGGGGTTTTAAATTTTATGTTTCTTCTTTTGTTACAAAAATAACTTATTGAAATCTAGTTTCTAGTATTTATTATATCAATTTTATGGAAGGTCGTGGAAAACTTTACATCAAAATCCATACCATCAAAAAACGGACTAACGAAGGTAAAATCGCGGGGCGCAGCTAGTTGTTAATATGATTTGGAAACGTTGTATCATGCTCTATTTTTTTTTAAATATTATTTTGAATTGGAAGCTCAAGTTATCTATCCAATAGGTCCTAGTGACTCTAGCTAATAGGAGCTAGTGATAATGCTTTAATGATCAAAATAAAGGCCAAAGAATAACAATACTAAGTTCTATTAAATAATAATAATCTGCGCTTCAAACACGAATCGCTGATGTTGGTGAGCAGGCCAGTAAATTATTGTGAAACTGGGCTGGTTAGTTATGTCAGCTGGATGAACAAGAAGTTCTGGGCGAAAGTCGCTATAGAATAACAGCCTAGTAAAAACGTCCTAGAGGCAGCCCGAGGCGCTGGTGGAGAGACGAATGCACTTAAACACGAACGACTGGCTCACCCTGGCCTTAAACAGAAGAGAATACAAAGAAGGAAGGGAGGCCTTTGCCCTGCAGTGGCTAAACGGGCTAGTTAATAAAAACAATAAAAAACTTAAATTATAGAACTAAAGTTAGCTCTCTTAAAACAGAGTATATTTATTTTAATTCAATATCTCAAAAAATAAGGGCGACAATTACAAAAAAAAATACCAACAGACGAATATAACCCAGAAAAAATCAATAATCCCCGAAGAAAATTTAGAACCGCAAACTCATTTGAAAACTATAAAAATAAATGACACTCATTAGGAGTTAAGAACCCATTGTGGTATACAATAGTGCTATAGGACCCTACAGGACCTTTATAACGACATCGCATTAGTAAAATGTCAAAACACTTGAAAGACACACGCTTCAAACAACTCAAGAACATATTGATGGCTGGTGATTTGTTAATTCTTTTATTTGAGATGCTACGAAGTGCCGCGGATATTTAAAAACATTTTGCGGTTCTCTTGTCGTGTGTAATATTAATGTGTTCATATTAGTCTTACTTATTTTTATTGTATTGACAAGAGTTTTAACCAGATTTAAAATTATCTATTGCTTCCTCTCTTTTTTTGTTGTAGAAATACTTTATGTGACGAATAAATGGAAGATTTTAATCAGTTTTATAAGTCTGCGGTCTTTGGTGGTCTGGATAATCATTAAGTTCAACCGTTTTTTTAGTTTGAGGACATTTTAAATAGGCGTTTCCTTTTTGTGAATTATCTGTGTATCGGTACGAATGTGAATCCTATTTATATATAACTTTAAAATTAAAAAATGCCTATAGTTCAATTTAACATGCTAAGTGACAAAACGTGATTGTCCAAAAAAATAACTGTCTTTATTCAAATTACCTAGTATTGAATTATAAATAATGATATTTTGGTTGATATTGATTCTTAAAGAGAATTTGATTGTAAATTTGATATCAAATGTATCATATCATGGGGCTATATCCAAACCTTTGGAAGGCGTGTGTGTAGCCGAAGAGAACATGTAGAGGCTCTTTACAAAGAGTAGTTTACTAGCAAAGTATGATGTGGACTCTAATTATCCCTGTTTGCACCATAAAATGCGGCTGCATTTTATAGCGCAGCCGCAAACCGGAGGTTGTCCTTAGCTAAGCACAACCTCTGGTTTGGATAGAACTATTGATCAACTACGAACGAATTAGCCAAATTATTATCATAATAATTAATTCCTGATGTCAAATTATTATCATAATAATTAATTCCCACTAAATAAACAATAAAATAATCTTTATACTTACAAGCTCCAGCGACGTGAATCTTCTTCATCCACGGATAAATAACCCTGTCTGTATTATCTGAACATATCGATGAGTCATCATCTTCCACCGGCGGACTGTCCAGCAAGAGTCTTTCGTCATCCAACTCCGAAGCTGGGGAACCTTCGCGTCCAAGCGCGTGTAACTTCCTTCCCGCTGGTGCTGCCTCCTCAATGTGCCTTTCCAGTCTAAGACCGAGTTCAGCCAAGCCGGGAGCGCCTTCGTTGTGCGGAATAAAGCCATGGTCAGCGTCTGATGGATGGGACGGCTCAGGAGGCCGAGGTGGTGGTGCCACTGGAGGATGCTGTGGCAATGGATGATAATACCCTCCGTACCCATACCCTGCTCCAATCTGCACTGGAGTATATTGATGCTGATAACCGTACTGGAGATGCTGGTGTTGGTAATATTCCCCTGGCGGTATGTAGTCTGCTTGACTGTATTCTTCTGAAGGTGGAAATTTCGGGTCCGGCTGCGGTTGGTACCCACCATTCATGAGGAAGGAGCTCATGGTGGGCGTGGTCGAGTCGGCGCATCACCTCGTACACAACACGCCTGTTAATATGGCTGCCATTTACATTTGCATTATTTTTTCTATATATAACCAAATTCTGGAATCTTTGTTTCAACAACCAAGTAATAAAAACTCGTTTTAAGTAAAGGTTTTTTGTCGAACGCTCAACCGGTTGGAATATTCATGCAAACATGTGGGTAAATCTTGTTCAGAAGTCTCACTACAGAACCTAGGTACCCAGGTTTTGCCGATCTTTCAGTCTGTATTCAGTGATTCCATCAAAATAATAACAAAAAATTGCATTAGAATTACTCTACAAGTTTAAAAAGTACACAATTCATACATTCATTTGATAACAAATAAATTCTTTTCTATAGAAAACTTATTCAGTCACCTGTGTTCAGCTTAATTTGTTTCACTTTTGCAAAAGTCTACAAATCACAAATTCACTTTTTTTTTATAATGATTCAATGTTATCATCACTTTCTTCACTCAATTTCAGTAGATATTTGTCACTAACACCATCATCAACACTTAATTCACAGTTTTTAGCTATCGTAAATGTTGCAAAGTCATTTGATTTATCTTTTTAATAATAAACAATACAGTTAAACGTGCTCTCTTGCAGCGACATTTTGAGACAATATACACTGCCCAACAAGCCAGCGCACTCTGTCACTTTAAGGACTCCTATACATGTTCATCAATTTTTACATACCACCTTCCATTTTTAAGGCGGAGCTGTTCTTCAACAGTCTTATTCAAATATTATACACTCTATTTCCAACTTTATTCCAACGTTCCGAAGCTCAAAATCGCTCGCAATTAAACCTAAAAGCATTGAGTCGCAACAGCGATCTTCCCCCTTCCACATACTCTAAAACCGGTAAGCGTAAATGAAACAGGAATAGCAAGTCTCGATTCAAGCGGTCGATATTATTATATATTTATCTCTTTCTATCATATTGGTTTTTGTATAAGAGCACACGAGAACGAATTTTAAAGCGCATTTATTTTATTGGAGAATTAAGAAGCTGGTTAGTACTAATAATACAGAACGAACATGGTTCTCTGTTGGTAACGACACGAGTGTTTTAAATATTTAATATGCAATTTCCTTTATTTTTCATTATTATAATGGACGGCAAGTGATATATAATTAGATATGAATTAATAGTTTTGATATGCACCGTGTAAAAGCATGAAATATGATGATTTATAATTATTTATTGCAAAGTGGATAATAAATTAAAGATGAATATAATACAAAAAATTTAGAAATAATTTCACATTTTGTAAAAACAGACACTATAATAGACTTAAAAATAACAAATATGACAGATCTTAACCATTGTTCTCTATTATCCAAAAGACGTTTCGTAAATAAGCTTAAAACTACTAAGCCGCTTAGAAACAGTACAGACGTAACATCAAAGAACTAACTAATCCTGACAACTAACAACAAAAACAATAAAACACCAAACCACAAGTCATGACTATCATGTCGTCCAAGCAACCGACAAGGGAGCCGACAAATAAACAAAAATGTACACTGATTTTATTGAATTAGGCGATCACAATAGTACTGGCAGTTCTGCTGAGTCATGGCTTCCAACCGACCGGCACAGAACGTGGTAACACCGGATCAATGGGTGTTTGATCAATAAATAGACGTGTTCTTTTCGTGCGATACTATCAAAATGGAAAGAAGATTTACTTAATTACCTTTACGTTTGACTTGTATTATTTTTTTATTTTCCATAGGAAAATGGAAACTATATCTGTCAAAATGTAACTACTGAAGACAATCTTATCCATACATATAAAATTCTTAGTCCTGAATGACTGACTGGCGTCACTGGATCAACGCACAGCTCAAACCGCTGATCTTAGAGACCTGAAACTTGGAGGGTGTGTTCTTTGTGTGACGTAGTTTTGTAATACTTAGGTAGATAAATGTTTTCTGGAGTGACCCTAAACAAAAGGTATTCAAATGTTGAAAGGGAAATCTGAAAAACTTACTCTGTAATTTATGGAATCCTCTTAAGGTTCTGGGTTCTGGCGCTCTCTCCATACAAACGTAGTCGACTGTTTCCTCCCTGGATAATGACACTAGCACAAATATTTTTGTGCAATAAATCCTATAAATGCCATGACTATGCCCTTATGTTTTTTTTCATTTTCTAATCAACATAAATTTAAAAACAATAATAATAAAAAAAACATAGGGGCATGGTCATGGCATTTACAAGTACCTATTATGCAACAAAATATTTGCTCTAGTGTCATTATTCAAGGAGAAAACAGTCGACTAAGTTTGTATGGAGAGAGCCCCCGGTACATTTTCCTCTTAAGTATAGTCATTCTACCATTTTCACTTCACTTTTGATATGGGACAAATACGACCACGATGAGCATAAGTAATATTTAAAGGCACAGAACATACTATACCTACCTACTAAAATCTACAGCAAAATCTAAAAACAAATTTAGAAAATTAAAATAGGTACTGAATCTTCATCTACTTAATAGACTCGTCAATTAAATATCGACCTAAATAAAGACATTGTAAAACAAAGTTTGTTGAACGAAGTTCTCGCCAGCGGTTGTTTTTTCTCAACTGACTCCGCTTGTTCTATTCTCAGCAAACTTAATCCAAGTTTAATGAACAATACGACAGGCCCTTAATCAAAGTTTGAATTTTCTAACTTCCCTGTTTCACTACTCGAAACTTTAAGTGTAAGAGCGTAAGATTTAAGGTGCATTGCCTTTGCTGCTGTCGCTTAAGTTCTTTGGAATGTTAAGGCTCAGAAGGAGAAAAACCTATTTAGCTGACTTTGATCGTATTATTTGTTTCTGTTTCATCTTTTAATACAGTTTTTGAATTCTATTACTTATTGAAATTAGTCTGTGAGTTTAGATTTTCTTCTCTTAGTTATTATTAATCCATACTAATAAATTCCCCTGTTTGCTTCCTGAATAATGCTTTTAGACTAGAGCAATCACTAATTCATAAAACCAAGGTTTTCTGTACACATTAGCTCTGTAATTTACTATTTTTAGGGTTTTAGAGGTTATAATATTTCCTTTAGTTTTTTTTTTTCCAACAAGTAATGTTAGAAAAACAAACAGATGGGACATGTGTACAGCATACCTAAGATGTTGTTATGGGAAAAATATTGCTAGAAAATTTTTTTCATAAGAAAACATAGGGGAATACATTTGTATGGAGAAAACAATATCCACGTACCCTTTTGAGGCATTATCCGATAATCATCAGAGGTAGGTAAGTAAAGGGCTCTACAAAAAAAATTATCTATTATATATAAATTATCATATCAATCAATCAAAGCAGTATTTCGTACGTATTCTAAATGTTAATAAGTCCTTATATTCACATGAAAGTTTATAAACAGCCAATATTTTCGAAATTTCAGCTATTTTTTGGTCACATCGTGATGTGGGCAGCGGTAACTATTCTATATCACGATGCTCATGAAATGGCTGATCACATCATGAAATAACCAATTTCACGATATGGCTACAACATATTTATATAGATATTTCTTGGAAACAAAAACGTATAATTTAAAATTTCGCAGTTTGCAATCCGAAGGGGATCGGATAGCCAATTTTCTTTTTAATGGCCGGTTTCGTTTCCTATCTTTGTTGGGTTGAGTGCCGATGTTTTTTGCAATGCATCGCCCCTTCCATAGCGAAGTAGGGAACGATTGAGAATTTATGGGGTACATAAGCTATATTACTGCATTTTTTACAATATCTAACTAGGTGCTTGATTATATCTATGGCTATGTATAGTATGGGAAATGAGAGCGCTTAAATTATAATTGTATTCCTTTGTTTTAATTTATGTTGAAATCTTGCGGTACAAAATTCAACAATGATGATAGGACCAGTCATTGCAAGTAGGTACCCAAGTAAGTATAGATTATCCTTTTACTTTGACTTTATCCCCCTTATTCCAAAACGAAGTTTAAGGATAGTCCGATTTAAACTTTAGATTTAGACACAGATTTACTCGTAAACTATAGTCTAAACATTATTCCGATATAATTTCTATGGATAGTGTTTAGACTATAGTTCCCTACATCATCTATATGGATAGTGTTAAGACTATAGTTCACGAGTAAATCTGTATCTAAATCTAAGGTTTAAATCCGCATCTTTGACTATCCTTAAACCTCGTTTTGGAATAAGGGGGTATAAGTTTATTCCTTCCATCCCCTTAGGGATATAAATCACCCCTAAGCCAAAATAATATCCGTAACCCCTCCATGTTGAAACTCAAAAATTATATTGACCCAGTTGGCATAATGGTCACCATGCCGGACTGCCAAACACAGGGTTGCGGGTTCGATTCCCGCCTCAGACATGTATTTATGCTTAGATATTTGTCTGTGGTCTGGTTGTTTCTATGTATTATAAGTAGGTATATATTAACAAAAGAAAATTATATAAGTAGTAAATCCGTTGTCTAGCACCCATAACACAAGTCTAGTTACTTAGCTTGGGGTTAGATGGCGATGTGTGGAATGTTCAGCAATATTTATTTATTTATTGACCTTAACTACTCATGTACGAAAAAAATCAGAGCAACGATATTAATGTTATCGTCGAACAAACACACAAACGACCAAGCGTTTCACCACATAAACCTTCTACTATTTCGCTCGGTCATAAAATACAGAAAAGTGGATAAATATCTTATAATTTTAGCTCAAGATTATAATATTTACCAACTACATAATATATTTCTCATCTATAGCTATGTATAATGTGTGTACGTCTCACAAAAACGTCAAATGTTACAGCGTCGGGGGAAAACGTTTGGTATTCTTGATTTATATTAAGAAAATTGTCGTATCTTTAAATACTGTATGAAGAAAATTGAGCTCTATTTGAAGAAAATTAAAGACGAAAATCGTTTAGCATTTGTTTGGATGTTAAGTGAGTTTACAGTTGAGTGAACAAGTCTTTCATTAATCAGTGAACAGTCGCGACAGTGCAACTCTGGCGTCGTCGTGGTACAATTTTTTTCCTCTTTCGCCCTTAGATTGGATATTGGACATGATTTCCTTGAAAACTTGGCAGAGACTGGGTGGTCGATATACGTCGCTACCTAATACTATATATTTACTTTAGGTATGTATTTCCAAATAAGAAGTCGCACCTCTGCTCAAATAGTGTCATATCTCAAAAAATAAAACTGTCGAGAAAAAGGTGTCTAAAGTAATAGTCTGTTTTTCCGGTTAACTAGTTTTAATTTGTTAACTAATAGAATTAGCTATATGAACATTTCAGTAGGTTTAAATGTTTTTTTAAGCTTTATAAAATGGTGTATTAAGTTTTCTGAAAATACATATGTAATAAATAATATTGTTTTTGAGTTATGACACTATTTGAGCGGAGGTGCGAAGTGTTTACAGTATAATTTATTAATCCTTACAAAAACTGAAAATAGTAAACGTTTATTTTGAAATAGTAAACTGGTAGCTTTTTCGCTCAAAGGGTCAGTCTGGCCATCCAGAGGGGAAATGTTGCCAGCCTTCTGGAAACGATGCCTCGAGGGGACGAACTTGAGGATGTTTTTTATTTTATTTAAAAAAAAAGTAAACATTTTAGATGACATGTTTACGCCGTCTCGATTTCAGCTTTGGTTCTGATTACAGACAAGCAATTAGTAAGATTATAAGTTGATCTGTACTTAGCTTGATAAGCTGTTCTTAAATAATTTTGGTTTTTTTTTTGCATAAAAACGTAATATAGGTATAATTTTTAGTATTTATGAATTTTATTAAAAAAACTAGCTCCATGGTTTCACCCGTAAGTCCCGTTCTTGTTTGTTTTTAAATTTTCGTATTTTCTCACAATTGAAAATTTTTTTGGGCTCCTCATGACTTCCTAAGAAAAACGTACACAAACTTTCACATTTATACGAATATTATAAAGCTGAAGAGTTTCTTTGTTTGAACGCGCTAATCTCAGGAACTACTGGTTCAAATTGAAAAATAAACTTTTGAGTTGGAAGTTAATTTATCGAGGAAGGCTACTTTTCATTTTGATATTGAGATCGTAACCACGGAGCGCAGCTAGTTTATGATATTATTAGCATAATCAATCCTAATTCCACTAAAAAGTTATCCAAATAAAACAGTTCAGTAATCAATTTAAAATTCGAATACCATTTCAAATTGCGACTATATTTTTATCTCAACACTTC
The DNA here is from genome assembly GCA_951213275.1 of Idaea straminata. Lineage (NCBI taxonomy): Eukaryota > Metazoa > Arthropoda > Insecta > Lepidoptera > Geometridae > Idaea > Idaea straminata. The sequence continues at coordinate 4,862,007 of OX577857.1, read as the reverse complement.
ACTTCACTAATGTGGAGCCGCCGCTGTATATCGCGAATTATCCCTTCGTGAATAAACGGAAGGGTCGAGTTTTGTTGTGTTCTTTATTTAAAATCGACGTTGATCCGTAAATACTGCACATAATGTATCGTTTCGTTTACACTTCACTCGGTTTTGAATTGAGAACCGAAAGTGTTGATGTGTATGTGAATCGGTTTGATTACTTTTCAGTCTCACTACGGTTCTACGCAGAAAAAAACTTTTATCAAAGAAATTGTTTCTACCAACTACTTCGCCGTTTTAGCTCAATTTTTTTTTAATAATTTAACCTTTTTTTATTAAAGGCATTCTTTATTTAAGAATATTGCTTTTAAATTAAGATTTACTTATGATTTTAAGATTTTTTACAATAACGTAGAATTTTTTCTCTACAGTCCATAGGTGGAGAATTATTTCTTGCTTCAAGTAACTTTTTTTTATGTGTATAAAAAGAAATGAGTTTTATATTTAGCAATATCCTGTACCTGAATGCAGATTGCAGACATTTCGATAGGCCGAAAGCTCAATCCTTCCATTTGAACTCAGATATTCTCATTCATTTTTATTCGGTTTATTCAAAAAAGACCAAGCGAAGTTTTCCCTGACGATGCGTCAGTTAGAACGAAGTGGAGGGAGAAGACCAGAAAGGCAGACCATCAGATGGGATTAACAGCTGCACAGGAGATAGACTTTTTCTTGGTTTATTCCCTTCAAATAAGCGATCGGAGAGCATAAAATGTCGATCGAAAACGAGGTGAAGAGATTGCTAGTCGATAGAAGTTTGCAGTCTACGTAATCTATACATATAAAATGCTTTGTCCTGAATGACTGACTGACTGACGGATCAACGCATAGCCTAAACCGCTGATCGTAGAGACCTGAAACTTGGAGGGTGTTTTCTTTGTATGACGTAGACATCCGATAAGAAAGGATGTTCCGAAATTCTACCCCTAAGGGGGTGAAAAGGGGAGTGGGGGCAAAGTTTGTATGGGACAACATGTTTCCTTGGTCCATTTTCAATCCCAACGCGGACGTAGTCGCGGGCTAAAGCTAGTAAAGTATGAAAGTGCAAATATCTACATCGATCTAAATACAGTCGATCGATCATGTCAGTGACTATAATGTTATTCTAAAATAAACTTCAATTTCACGGCTCTGCCTGTGCCATAACTTTCTAATACGAAATGAACTGATTGATCGCCCGGAAAATTGTACCGAATCACCGTAAATATTTTGACACAATCCGAGCATCGTATGACGAAACAATCGAAGTTTCAGAACGTTCTTTATTTGATTTCCTTTTGTGAGGGGGACGTTCAAAAACTTAATATCTTGGACGTTTGATAGATCGGTCTCGAGGGTATTCGGGATTCAAACAGTAGCTGTTTTGGTAACAATAGTCCGATAGAGACACTGCGCCGCTTGGGACATGATAAGATTGTCAAATAGAAGAAAACGAGCCGCGTCTTACGAATAATTTTTAAGCAAATATTTCATAATAATATGTTGTTGAATATGTTTTTGTTTTTTTTTTTTCATTTTCTAATTTTCATAGAAATTATGATTTAAAAAAAACATAGGGGCATGGTCATGGCAGTTATAAGTTTTATACTGCAAAAATATTTGCTCTAGTGGGACTCTAGTTCCAGGGAGAACACAGTCGACTACGTATGAATGGAGAGGGTAATTTTTAAGCAAATATTTCATAATAATGTTGTTGAATTCTAGTTATACTTAGCTTGGTTTAAAGTTACTTTTAAAATATTATTCTGTTTTTTATAACCAGACTGCAAAGGAGGGTAATGTGTTTATTTGCCGAAGATAAAGGAGTCTCAAGTGGAGAGATGAATTAGACTCATACGAATGGAAAGAAGGAATTGAGGCGTTTGGACAACAAAACGCGTTTATAAATTAATCAAATACCTCAAGGGAAAATTAGCTTATCCTTTTTTGATTATACAATACGGACAGTATTGTATTTTTGGCACAACTACCCATTTTTTACCTTCTTTAGTAGAATTGGTACTGCAAAAATAGCTATATGGAAATTTGAGTCTAATATATTTTATTTCAGGTCACAATAGATTGGGTTCTTTAAAAAAAACACTCCTTGCCACGTATTTCTCCAACAAAGTAATTGTTTCGGTACCTATTTTTCAATTAATAGGCACGAAAATATAAAATGTTTACTACCTATCTATCAAGTGATTTTTTGCATATAGATCTTCTAATCAAAAGCTTCTGGAATTAGTTAAATAGAAATAGTACAGCAAATATTCGTAATATATGTGAGTCTCATAATATATGTTTCAGGTCACAATAGAAATTGGTATCTTGCCAAAAAAAAAGCACTCCATGCCTGACACGTATTCCTTCAACAAAGTAATTGTTTCAGTACCTATCTAAGTTACAGTAGGAATACACTAAAGGCGGAACAAAGACTTGGTACCTAAGCCGATCCTTCGCTGAGAAAAATAGTAGGAAATCCATTAATAACTGTCAGAGCGGCTCCTTGTTAAATGCATACAATACTCGAAGCTTTTTAAAAGACTTACAATGGAGACTTGGCTAAATTAAAAGTTTTTCGATACGCAAGCGCGACATTGCACGGAACTGGAAGACTGGTAATTATTGTAAGCTAGTACTGTTCGCAGAATAATCTAATCGATTTACAAATAAATCTACCAATTTTAATACCCGACCTTTGATTTAATATTTATGAACTACCGGCCATAGCTTAGATTATATGAATTTAGGAACTTAGATAGGTACGTAAGAAAATCTTAAAAATTCGGAAAGTATCAGATTTTAATCATTTATTTAAATGGATAAATGGGAAATGGCGAAGAATACTCATATAGGAGCCACCGTATCTAATTAGATGTTTTAATATTGTACTATTACATTAAATTACAACAATTTAGCTATAGAAACAAGCAACGACAAACAGTTTTTTTTCTTAGAATTATATTTGAAAAAGTACCTGCTTTTTAGTCCACCTTTCATTAATTTTAAATTATAACAAGCATAACTATCCAGGCTACAATGAAGCCTTTCTAAGCTGTCCATTAATCACGTGAGGCTCTAATGGGGGGGAATGATCCATAAACATTACGAAATATCGTAAGGGGGGGAGGGGGGGTTAAAATATATCATGTGTATTTATTGTTTCGACAAACGCGCGATACTAAAGAAAATTAAGATTCATTGTAGGTAAGTTCTAAAAATACACGTGATATGGGTAGTATGAAATCCAAAGGGGAGGGAGGGGGGTTAAAATGCCAAAAAACACGTGGTTAATAGACAGCCCCAAAGAAGCATGGCACGCAAGCATTTTCAACAGCTCTCCAGCCTCCGTGCTTGCGCAGTGTCATACTTGACAACGTCTTGATGCTTTATTTTGATCGAAACGCTTCAAGGTCTCTACTTTGCTTGCTAGCTTGTTTTGCGAACCGTACAAAACAAGTTCCTAACTTCGTATGTCAACTGACACAGGTCTGTAAAGACACATTTAAGCGGAAAAAAATCAAAATTAATGATTTAGTTGGCAGCTAGTAGGGCACATAGTTCCCTTTCATAGTAGGTAGGATACTGAACATGCTTCGCTACATTTTGTGATTCGCTTTATGGCAGGACTATTTACAAATTTTGTTTTTATTTTATTAACAATTATTTATGCATTTTCTGAAAAACATTTTTTTAATTTGCAGTTTGGTACTGACCTTACCTTAGCACTCTTAACATAAAATGATAACGCATCGATCTCTACATTTTTTTAAATGTTAGATTAGCTACTTTTATCTTAGCTCACATACTTACTACAACACGTAGTTCGAGCCCATATTCGTAGACACAGGAGTGTCCCTTCAACAAAAATATCCTATACTAGCATCACCTCGCGGTTTCACCTACGTAAGTCCCGATCTCGTGGGAATATCGGGGTACAAAGCAGCTTATATTACTCCCAATGAATCAATGTATCCTCATACTAAGTCTCATCAAAATCGGTCCAGTAGTTTCAGAGCCTTTTCAATTCAAACAAACAATGAAATCTTTTCTCATTATAATATTAATATTCTATACTTAAGTATAGAAGTATAAACAATAGATATCCGATTCTCCCAAACAAAATATCGATTTCTAAAATTTTAATTACTCAGAAAACCCGAAGCAATCAAGTTGAAACCCTGTGACCCATTTTAAAAGTTTCATTCGAAAGGAAGAACAAGAAGGCAAGGGGAATGATAAATGGTGAACATCAATCAGTTGTATTTAAGTGTTGCAAATTTTCGCCCGCATCAAACGGGTTATCGTTAATAAGGAATACAGTTTTGTTTTGAATATTACGAAGGGTTTAAGACGTGATATTAAAATGGCATTTACAAGAATGAATGTATCGATCTCAAATAGGTAGGTCCTTAGTTGAATAATATTGTCATTTTTCCAGTGTGTAAAGTATTCAAATGTTCTTATTTTCACATTAGAATTTTTATTGAAGAAATCCCTTTAAGCGATAAGGTCGCCTATTTCTATAAAAACATTAATAGTTATGTTAAGCAAGAAGTAATAAGTTAAGCAAGAAGTAATCACTTCTCTCTAACTAGACGCTATAAAATAATTTCTCGTTTTAAGTGCTAAAACCAAAACAATACTGTCGAGGTTCTAGATGGAAAGATAAATTCTTTATTGTAAACACCATTTTCAAATAACATTAAATAAAAACAAAGGTTAAGTATTAATGCTACAAAGGGCGGCTTTATCGCTCAAAGCGATCTCTTCCACGCAACCTTTGTATAGGGAGAGGATTTCTTCTGACTTCAAAAAAATCCTTTTTTTCTGTGTAATTGCTTAGCTTGAAATGTTTTATTTATTATGAAATTAGTAGTAAAAATATTTTGTGATGTGATTTAAGGAAACTTTTACTTCTACTAACAAAAAATTCGTCAAACAAAAAACTTAATATTCTGTATTTTGTCTTGTTAATCAAAGTTACTTTCAGCGTTCTCATTTAGTCATTCCCCTGAAAACTTTTAAGTGAATTGTCCATTTTCGATTAGATAAGACGGAAGACAGAAGGGGATCAGTCTGTTGCGAATTCATTTAATTTAAGTTAGTATGACGATGCAGAAATTAAGTTTACTAAGTAGATAAAGATAAATACATATACAATGCGCCGACCACAAATAAATTATAATCCTTATAATCCTTTTGCAGGACATTCCACACATCGCCATCTAGCCCCAAGCTAAGTAACTAGACTTGTGTTATGGGTGCTAGACAACGGATATACTACTCATATAATTTTCTTTTGTTAATATATACTTATAATACATAGAAACAACCAGACCACAGACAAATATCTAAGCATAAATACATGTCTGAGGCGGAAATCAAACCTGCAACCCTGTGTTTGGCAGTCCGGCATGAAGACCATTGTGCCAACTGGGTCGTCAAATTGGGACAAGAGTAGACAGGAAAAGAGGACATGTATTTACATTGTAGGTATAGCCTGAAATCATAGAGCGGTGTTGGCTTAGTGGTAGTTACCTCGACTTTCATTCTGAAGGTCGTGGGTTCGAATCCCGGCCAGCCGTGCACCAATGTATTTTGCTTAAGAAAAGTTTATGTGCGCTAATTGACATTGCTCTGACGATGAAGGAAAACATCGTGATGAAACCCGCGGCTTAGTTGGCTCCAGAAGTATTGACAAGTTCTCTCCTCTGGAAAAATGGTCGACTAAGCTGAGAAGGTAGTAGGTGCTGGGTAAGCCTACTCCATCCTCACGCAAAAATGGACACAAATAAAATAGTCTTATTGCGGAAAACAGTCCGTTCAAGTACAAGTACAAGCCTGAAATCATCAACAAAATTCATATTTTGGGAATAATGGGAAATAAAAGTTCAAGCCTTGCCAAATTCCTACTATCCCTCATTTGGGGGATACCTCAAAGCTGTCTACCCAGAGTCAATCCATATTATAATTTTATATTATATCTCTCATTGTGTTATTTGTCTTCAACTTAATATTTTTATCAATAGCACATCAAAAGTGGAAACGCCTGCTTAATTATTTTGAAAATCAAGGGTTCGACTTCAAAAATGAAGAAGGTTCTAAATCCATTGCGTATAATATTTATAATACATTTATACACACTTTACTTATACTACACCCTTCAGTACAAGTAGCGCCATCTACTACAAAAACAATTTAAAAGTTTTTTTACGAATGGGATACCTCTAGTTTGTTAATTTAGTTTCAAAATACTCCGCAGAAGCGCTAGTGTTGTTAACATTCTTGTAGGATGGTAGTGCCATCTAGCGTCGAGTAGCAGTACCACAGTTATAGTAAAACCTTATTTAGCTGCTTTGACTAAATAATTCCGTCTTTAAAGATAGGAGTCGTGAGTGTGCTCAGTCACTTTACCGATAAAGCTTAAAGCCTGTTCTAGACGGTCAGTTATAAAACTGACGAGTTATTTCAGTTCGGACTGTTTGACAGTCAAATAATGAATGCTATTTTTGCGGTTTTATAGACTTAAGTAATTTTAATTTACTTCGGTGGCTATAATGCTAAATAAGTATGTTTGGTATAATCTGTTGCATACGCGAAGTTATAGGTTTACATTAAATTTCACCTCTGACAGCTAGATGTTAATTTAGCAATAAGAAAACAGATTTTTTAATTATTTTAGTGTGGCAATGAATTATATTATAATACAATAACATAGACCCTAACCTAGCTAACCTGAGCCCAGTGTTGCCCAGGAGGGAGAAATGGTATAATTGAATTACCTAACTCGAAGTCAAAATTACTTTGAACGATACATATGTAATATTTGTATATATTTCTAGATATAATTTTTTTCTTTGGAATTTAATTTTTTATCTAAGTATGTACAACCTGGATAAAAATAAAATCTTAAAAAATTAGAAACCTGAGATGAAAATCAGCATCCGAATTCATCATAGTGTGACTGACTGCTTATATACGTTCGAGAATATCATGGAAATTGCTCGTTTAAACATACCATTAGAACAGTCATTGACCGGTATAGAAGCTAAATATTTTAGTGGTTCTATTCCTAAGTAGGCTTAAAAATCAATTTAATTGAAAGCTAGTTTTTTTGTTTGCCACGGGCAACAGTCTCAGCAGATTTTGATTATAAAGCCAGATTATAGTTTGTCCTGATCCCATAGCAATACCGGGATAAAAAGAAGCCTATATCACTACATAGTATAAAACAAAGTCGCTTCCCGCTGTCTGTCTGTTCCTATTTATGCTTGGATCTTTAGCACTACGCAACGGATTTTGATGCGGTTTTTATAATAGATAGAGTTATTCAAGAGGAAGGTTTACCAAACCAACTACTACTACACGCACGAAGTCGTGGGAAACAGCTAGTTTATAAATATAACCCAAATTCAGTCCAGTAGTTTCAGATTCTATCCAAAATAACAAATCTTTTCTTTGAATATTAGTAGTTTACATCAACCAATAAGCTTTCATCGAGCTTTTTATTAAACTATTATAAATACTTACCATAACTAATCAAAAACATGATTTATCCCATCCATATTTCAGGTACCTACCGTTGATATTTCCTGCAGCTTTCCTTTTTTCCACTCCTGTGGGAAATTTCTAATATCCCGTATAAGCTCACTTAAACAATATCTACATACCATATTTTATGGACAATTATTGGACACCATGCTAAAATTATAGCTGTGCAATATATTTCTATTCAAAGGTATTGAGAAAAGCCTGTGCAAAATTATAGGCCCCAGAAGTTCCTAACCCTTAATTAGTAATCTTATATAAATGCATTCTTTCTTTAACTTTAAAATAGCTTTCCGAAATTAAAATACTTAAAATAAATAATATTAAAATGTGAAGTTAAATAAAAACTCACAAGTATTCTAAAATTATGTTAAGTAAATCATTAAAAATTCAGCAAACGCATTTGGTCTATATAGAGCGCCATAAAATGAACAAACATACATACATAGGCTGATAAACTCATTACCCACCTCTGCGTCGCACAGTCAGGCAAAAAGCGAACCGAATGGCCATTAATCAAGAAGTTCAATTGCAGTTGAGATTAAACTGGTAACTATAACTTACGTTAGCCGATGTTTGTTAGCTTTATCGATTGGAAAGGGTTCAAATAACTAGATTTATTATCAAGTATTTTATTTATTATCAAGTATTGTATTTCTTTTCTTTTGTAGAATGTTGGACGCTAAAAAGGACATACATCCTACTAATATTATAAATAAGAAAGTTTGTATGTGTGTGTACGTTTGTTACTCCTTCACGCTAAAACCACTGGACCGATTGCAATGAAACTCGGTATGTAGATAGCCGCAAAGTGTGGATAGCTTTTTATCCCGATATTCTCACGGGATTGGGACTTATGCGGGTGAAACCGCGGGGTGCAGCTAGTAATACAATATAAATAGTAAGAAGTAGGTATAATTCTGTAGCTTTAGTACAAACAATGTTTTACGGACAATAAAAGTGATACAAAACAAATATAGGCACCTAACTAGTTTATTTTATTTATTGAATTAATTAAAACGGTATGAAATCAATTACATTAATTAACAGTATTATACACAAGTGCAACAAAAATAACATTAAATAGGAATCAGCCCCTTAGGATTGCTTTCTATAAACGATATCGCCAATCGACAGACATTTTTTTGATTGTTTTGTATGAAATTGACACAGGCCAACGAAAAGTCACGTAGTCTTGCGTTAGAGAAAACAAAATGGTAGATATGTTCCATCTTATGCTAATTTTATGCAATGTTTTAAGTCAATTTTATACAAAAAATGTATCGATTGGCGATATCGCTAATAGATAGCAATCTTGTCTAAGGGGGCAGAATATAATGTTATTTTGCCATGACGTTTCGGCCTGAATCAGAAGGGATAATTTCAAAGCCAAATTATACAATGTTTTATGTCAATTTCATACAAATAAATCAATCGATTGGCGATATCGCTAATAGATAGCAATCTTGTCTAAGGGGGCAGTATAGGTTTAATGTTATTTTACCATGACGGTTCGGCCCGAATCAGAAGGTCTGAGATAATTTCAAAGCCAAATTATACAATGTTTTATATCAATTTTATACAAATAATCTATCAATTAGCGATATCGCTAATAGATAACAATCTTGTCTAAGGGGGCAGAATATAATGTTATTTTGCCATGACGGATCGGCCTGAATCAGAAGGGATAATTTCAAAGCCAAATTATACAATGTTTTATGTTAATTTGATACAAATAAATCTATCGATTGGCGATATGGCTAATAGATAGCAATCTTGTCTAAGGGGGCAGAATATAATGTTATTTTGCCGTGACGGTTCGGCCCGAATCAGAAAGTCTGGATAATTTCAAAGCCAAATTAAGGTATTAGCAGTTAGAAAATTATTTTCAGACTACAAAATAACGTTTCATTTTGATTTCTTACTGCGTTGTTTAGAAGGAATGGGACTGCTGCCGTTAATCAGGTTTTAAATTTAGTCTAGTTAGGGTGTGTGATACCCATATTAATTTATATTATTTTGTGAAATTACTCCACAACCGAATACTTTATTGTTTCTTGACTGTACCTATGTTACTTTGAACAATATTTTTAAGTTAACTTATATGAAAAAAAGCTTAAAATTGATTGGTGTCATAAAAATATCATTCAAAAAAGGCCACTGACATACGATTTTCAAATTAAAATTAATTTATTTATTGATCGCATGGCTTACTGAAGTAATGGTACAAAAGGTAATTTAAAGCTATTAATTTATATTAAAATAAATACATAATTAAATTTCCATAAAACTACTGAATGAACTTAAATACAACAGTATTTAGACATGAATACACACTGACATAATGATCAAACTTATTTAGTTAAAAACACAATAAGTAATATTATATTTTCATAAATCATTCTAAAGTATCAAATAATTTAAGAAGAAACTATTAAGAGAAACCAAGGTCCCTGTGATCAGAACAAAACAATGATAACCTTTTTTTGTATCGATGGCCAAAAAGTCGAATTATTTAACAATATGATCGAAAATTTCAATTTCAATTTCAATTTCAATTTCAATTTATTTATTGTTTGTCACAGGTAATAGGTTCTTAAAAAATAGCATATAATAGTTCCTTTGTAACAATACCACTAGGCGTACAATAATATTTAGTATTAAACTACATTTTAGATTTCCAATAATATACACATGTCATTTGAATTAACACAGCAAATAAAAATAATGTTAAGTAAAATAATATTAATGTCAATGAAATAATGAAATGATTAATATAATGTCAAATTACAAAACACGATAAAAAATCATTAATTTAAATTGTATACTTAGTCAAGTTTAGTCATAAAATGGATTTGTCATTTAAGAATTCATTAATTGAGTAATATGACTTATTTATTAAAAAATTCTTTAACGAGGCCCTAAAAACGCTCACAGATTTGGCCTCTTTTATGTAAGTGGGTACTTTATTATAAATTTTTATAGCCATGCAGTAAACACTCTTGCCAAACTTTACTGTTCTACTCCTCTGTAATTGTAGTTTACCCTTAGATCGCGCACTATGCATTGCTTGATAATCTTCAACGTTTCTACATATTAACATTGCTGCTTCTAATATATAGAGGGATGGAAGAGTCAGAATGGCAAATTTATTAAAATATGGTTTGCATGAGTCAGTCTGATCGATTCCACTAATAGCGCGGATACATTTCTTTTGTGCCTTAAATGCCTTTTCTTTGTCCGTTGCATTTCCCCAAAAAAGAACTCCAAATCTTAAAACCGAGCCCACATAGGCATGATAAGCACTCAACACCGCAGATATATTTGCGATTTTCTTCAACCTGAATAAGGCGTAGGAAAATCTCTTAAGCTTCGTGCATATATTGTCAATTTGAGAATCCCAAGTTATCTCAGAGTCTATATGTATACCTAAAAACTTTGTACACTCAACCTTTATAATTTTATGTCCGTTATAATTTATATCTAATTCATATGTCCGATTATTCTTATTTCTAAATGTCATATAGTTGGTTTTATCTAAATTAATTTTAAGGTTATTGGCCTTAAGCCAGTCAACGATTGCTTTAAATGAACTATTTATATCACATTCAAAGACATTACAGTCATCTTCTTTAAATATAATTGTACTATCATCTGCAAACAGTATTACTGGTTCCTTCACAACTTTAGGCAAGTCATTAATATATATTATGAATAAAAGGGGCCCTAATATAGATCCTTGTGGTACACCAAACTTCACAGCTTTTTTATCTGAGCAAAAAATTTCTAATTTCGAAGATAATAATATTTAATTATAAAAAACAAACAGGTTTATTTATTTTGTATAAGTCATCAATAATGAATTTCGGTGTAAACTTAGTAACTGTATAGATACAGAATAAAAAAATGAATATACCTAATTCAAGCCTACTTGCAGCAAAATCGGATACTTGATCTAAATTTTGACTATACATTGAGTTTCAAATTGTGTCAAAAATGCATAGACAAATCTAGATTTCATAAAATCCAAATTATGCAATTTTGCTCCAAGCGGTTTTCACTAAAAACATCTAGTATATCAAACGAAGTCTTCATTCTTGAGATGCAATAGTAGCGAGGTCTTCCAGCCGTGAGATACCTGTAGAGACGAGCTTCTGATATTGTAATACTACAAAAGCCCGGATCTACAGGGTAGATCACGAATGTGCCAATATTATCTTCATTTGCAGTTCTTTAAGACCAAATACTTTCGATCTGCCGATAGTTTGAAACAGTTCTCATTTGAAGGCAATTACTAAGAAGATTTTTAAATCATGTTAAAAAATTATTACTCTGAACCTAATACTTTGGCTTACTTTAATTAAACACTGAGTTGAAATTTTAAAAACTTTTTTTTAATTAATAATCTTTTAAGTTCTCCAAATCTTGATAAAAAAAACTATTTAGTATCGTTTGAAAGAGACCCAAAAATGAATGGAAATCGTGTTACTTTAAAAATACTACCCTTGGTTTCACCCGCATAAGTTCCGATCTCGTGAGAATATCGTAATAAAATGCAAAATTAAGTGTTTATAATATTAATGTAGATGTAGATTAGGTTCAAATGTTGCTCTCTATTTTATTGTAATATTATATTTAGCTTCATTGGCTACTTTATATCAAGCTATCGACCGATTGAAAGTCTGTAGTCTGTGTTCGTAGTGTTTTCGTTCTTGTCTTCGCTTTTTTCTTGCGTTTCAAATTTGCGGCTTCTTTCTTGTTCCTTCGGGATCTGAAACTTGAAAACATTCTATTATTTATGTTTTCTATTTGTGCGTAAATCTTTAAACAAAGAAAACTTTAAAGATTGACAAGTGGCCTAACCTAAATTTAATTTTGTTTTTAATAATTAATCATTGGGAAAAGTGTCTTATGAGATCGTCTAAATTAATGCCCGACTACATAAACATGTCTAGTGCCTGCTTTATGAGTATATGCGTCTCTTAACGGCATTTTTAAATAAAGAAGGAAGTCAAATCATCTAGGGCTTTGGCCCTGGATGATTTGACTTCCTTCTTTATTACAACAGCGATAAGTCGCTTTTCTTATTTTGCCCTTAACACAATTTAATTTGGGTCCGTGCTGTGTATTCTTCTTCTATTAGCCATCATCTCATCGTTTACATTCATCTCTTTTATATCGTGTTTCACACAATCGACTCATCCTTTCTTAGATCATCCTCTTTCTTTTCATATACATTCATACTTATCACCCTCCTCATCATGTCTCCAACAGCAAGAAGTCGTTGCCTCATGAAAAAATCCGGACTAAAATGTTAAATGATTTTTTATTTTTTAAAGTGCATGGCCTGCACTGGGCTATCTGAAAATAGGAAAAATGCATCTTCAAAAATTGCAACTGACACGAGACTCGAACTCGCATCCCTTGAATACCGTTCAAGTACGCTTACCATTTACACCACTCAGTCAAGTACCGTCATAGTTGAATTTAAGAATCGCATTAACCTCTTTGAAATTTCGATAGCGACATCTGTCAGTATGAATTTTCGTTTTTATTTAATGAAACATACATATATCTAAAAGTAAGCGTACCTATAAATTACCCTAAACGTTCTATTATCACGACAAGCCCGAACCGAGCTCGTATTACTTCCTCTGATAAGATAATCGCGTTAATCCTCATGCCACACGCATCAATCATGCCGCTTGCCAAATCCTGAGCCTGTTAATTATTGCCTTTAATAACGTATCTTTTCGAAAGCATTTGTTCGATAATAAATACGAGACGTCGTCTGTGGAATTTATTATCTTGTATCTTTTGGAAACATATATCTACCTACATACTAGTTATTTATATGGCCTTCTCCACAATTGGAACTACCCTGGTACAAATTTTTATAGAAATCTGCCATTTGTCGGTGAATTAAGATTAATATGGAACTATGAAAAGCTTTAGGTCAATAAAACTTATTTCAGATGTTAAAATTATTAATAACAATAAAATTAAAATTAAAAATGATTTATTATTATTTATGTATTTATAAGTATCAATTATGAGGTAAACTTTGACGAATTAGTTTTGAATATATGTTTGAAATAAATAATTAATTTCGAAACTACTAGACCAATTTTAATAGGTACTTCTGTCACAATCAAAAAACATTTTTGTTAGGTATTATAGTCTGCGTTTTAGCGGCTACATCCGCCTTAGAATAAGACAGAAATTGACGAAAGGAGATAATAATATCTTGACAAGCAACCACAAAAACCAAATCAAATAAAACATGATCAATTTGTCAAACAATAGATCACTTACAACTAGGGCCTGGAACCGGGAAATCTCGGGAGTCGAAAATACTCAGAATTCCGGTTTCTTTAACAGTAAAAACCGGAATTTAAAACATACATTACCGAAATTTTCGATATTTCGGCATTTTTAAATTTTGCAGCTATCAAATATTCATGTATAATTTTGGAAACATTTTTCAAGCTTCATATTTTTCTCGAGTTTTTTTAATTAGACTTAACGTGTTTTAGTTTTTTTTTAAGATTATAAATGTGTAATAAATAGATGAACAAATTTTAACAAAAAGCTATAGATATTTTTATACTCTAATTTAATCTGTCTGTAAACAATTTACACATTACGTTCTGCGGCAATATTTATTATCAGAAAAAAGCAAACATTATTAGTACCGAGGAAAATTCCCGGGAATTCCTCATGAACATCGAATTCTCGATACTGATAAAAATTCTTCCGTTTGTATTCCCTCCCTACAATACACTCGTCTCTTGAATATATCGCATGATGAAGGATCACAAATCAAACGAATCGACAAAAACCCCCAAGAGAGATTCAAAGGAAAAAATAATGCTTGTCTATTTCCGCAATTCACGGACACCATTGTGCCAATAATGTAGTGGAGAAACCGGCTCAACAAAAAGGTTCACTTAATTGCAAAGAGGATGATGATGAAAGGCGAACATTGTTTCCTGCAAGGCCTTTGTACCGTGGCTCTGACTCATCAATTTCATGAGATTGACGCTCCAACAACGATTGAGTCTTGAAATTCTAGACGCGTTTTCCAGATACAGTGACGTCATTAATACAACTCAAAGCGAACGTGAATTAATCTCGCTAAGAGCCTGAAACTGCAAATACTAATTCATTAAAACACAACGGGCTTCTGCATTATGAAAACGATAATAGTAGTACTCGTATTTGTTTAAGACTCCTTAAATTGTACTGATTAATTAACATGGTAAGAAATTTGTTAGGTACATAATTCTGATTGAAATGTTTGTGCCGGGGTTTTGGTCGTCGACAGTATTTCGACAGTTTCCCTCGACTCCGAAGAGTTCAGTGTCCTGTCATTAATCTTGCACGAGCAAACACTGTCTTCCGTACCGGTGTTAAGTGCGAAAGAAACTTCGCTGTTCTCGTTTTAATAGTATTCCGTTTTACCGTTGTTTTCGTACGTTCCTATAAAATGGAAGTATTTCGTGATTATTTCGAACACCGGTTGAATTTGTAAATCAGTATTTATATTCTGTTGGTATATATTTTTTACTTTACTGCAAAGGAGGGTTATATTTCTGTCTTTATTGTCTTTTTAACATTCAATAAGTACATCTAGGCACATTCAAAGAAACCTTTATATTATTGCGTGAGTTTTATCGAGCATTTTGACGTCTAATTTACTATTGCATCTACCTTACATCGAATTTTGTATAGAATTCTATTGGTAGATTCTCTAGTGGCGCCTTTTGATTATAAATTATAGAAATACTCAGTAACGTTCACAATACATATACTATTATTATATATGAATATGAATGAATATGAATATTTATTGTAACCAAAATTTGACCACATTCATGATAATAAGACAATAATTTAAGTACAATTATATGGAAGATATCAAATCTAATCATATCATATACGAGTAAGTGTATTAAGTCAAATGGAATAAAGAAACCTTTGTAGGATTTAACTATCTCAGTTCACGTCTCTCTGTCGCTTTAACGTGTTTACGGTACCTGAATTACCCTGTAATACCGTGGACCAACTAGACAGATACCTGCACAATGTTGATAATAGCCGAACTGGCTGTGGAAGATAATTCCGGGTCCGGAGGAAGGTTCGGAGCTAATTAATTGCCTTTAAATAGAGGTGAGACCGTCAGCGATTCTGTTTTATGACAAATTAATTTTCACGTAATGAAAACTGTTTATGGCGTTGGATGACGTGTAATATTTAGTGCTTTTAGATCCTGCGCCCATGTGACCGTTTCTATAAACGTTGCTACAGCTTCTATCCAAGCACATTTTTTGTACAAAAGCGTCACCTACTACTGCCAACAATACTTGGCCATATTTTATTTTGTAGTATTTGTGGTTTTCGTCGTCGTAGCTGTGGCGTAATTGGAAGGCTGACACGAAAAGAAGAAAAAGTAACCTAAATGAAACGCTAGGCATTCGTCTCATTAGGAAGTGGGTTTAAAAGTTTGAACAAATCGGTACAATGCTGGAAAAGTAAAAATATATACAACCAATGTCTAAGAAGCACTAGAAAATGTAGAGAGTGTAATTTTGTCTGTTCGTAACGAACCGATCTTTCATCAGTCGTTCAATTAGAGTTCTTGTAAAACTGTCGCACACACAAATTGCTCCTGAGAAATGTCCCATACTGAGTGGATTTCCAAGAGCCAGGCTATCGATCGTCATCAAATTAAGATCATTACCAACTTCCAGGATAAAAAATCCAATTGAAATTCTAGTAACACTTAAACTAATAAATACACACACATTCATATGTAACCTATGTCAACATAGAAATATTGCTATCACATAAAACAAGGGACCGGCAAGGTAGTTTGTAACAGTCAGCATATTGAAAGTAACATTTGGGACAGGATGTTGCGCCCTAAGGGACATGGATATCGTATACGAGATACCTAAACAATACGCGTGCTGAGGTGAAATATGGTTCATATAGCTTTAATTAACGTAGTTTGTAACACGGGGTTCGTTACTTATTAAAATGTTACGGCAGGATTTCGAAATGTTTTTGAACAGATAACGAAATGACAGCACGACAATATTTGACTTACAAAGTGGGTATAGATATGTAACTTAGGAAGATAGCTATATGAAGCAGAAGCTTATTTTAAATGTTTTGTCCCCCATGACGAAATTAGGGTGAGTAATGTAAGCGTCATCTGCATCCAAGAACTTTTAAGCTATTGCATAGCTTTTATCGCGGGTTTTGAGTGCGGGGACCGAATCAAGAAATTCCGTAACGAAAATAAAACCTAACACCCCACACTCCACTCGGCCGAGCGTTCACTTAACGTGTATGTATTTGGTACGACTTTACGAAGCTCGCACGATACAATAGCTTTACCGCGGCAGTCCCCGAGTGCCACACTTTTTTTTTATTTTAGACATGATCTTAATCGTCAAACCTGGCTGTTCATAGTAAGTTTTAAACAAAACCTCCTTTTAGAGACGGATAATTATGAAACCCTTGCCTGATGACACGCACTTGCATGGCCAGTTTTATTAACTATATTAAAATAGTTTGGACCATCGAAACCAACTCAGGCTTTAAGGAACCTCCGATGTTAGGTAAAAACAATTAAACTTACGATCTATTATTCGGATCATTAAATAGCGGACGCGCACCAGAAATTCGGAACATTTAACTTCAAACCCATTAACAAAAACTTTCCTCTTAATATTCGAGCTAACGAGTTAACTTCTATATGTGTCTATTGAGGGTGCCAATTACATTCCAAAATGTGACAACGCGTGTGATATTCAAATTGAGAAACTTTAATTTTAAATTTATGCAAAAATCTTGAATTTGTCGTGATATCTTCGAACACAGTACTCAAATCTGCCATTTTATAATGAAAACATCCAAGCGAACAGTGCAGTGACGATATGTGTGTAAGCGGCTAGAGTTCACGGATTGAGTTCAAATTAACTAAAATGATCGCTATCGCGTCACAAAGTGTTACCATAGCTGTAGCTTCTATTTCAGCAAGATTAAGACAAAAGAATCGTAAAAAAAATCATCAAAATCGGCCTACCCGTTTTGTTCGCACTTAAGCCTACATTTATGCCTATGAAGGTAGGCACAAACACATCCTTTGCGTCACGCAGTCGGGTAAAAACATTTAAATAAATAAATAAAATAATAATAAATATTGCAGGACATTCCACACATCGCCATCTAGCCCCAAGCTAAGTAACTAGACTTGTGTTATGGGTGCTAGACAACGGATATACTACTTATATACTTTTCTTTTGTATATACTTATAATACATAGAAACAACCAGACCATAGACAAATATCTAAGCATAAATACTTGTCTGAGGTGGGAATCGAACCCGCAACCCTGTGTTTGGGAGTCCGGCATGGTGACCATTGTACCAACTGGGTCCTCAAACAGACGAAAGAAGACGTCAAATAGACGTCTTCTTTCTGTTCAAATTGCCCATTCAATTAATTTTCAAGAAAGAATCTGCAAAGGACTCGAGAGAGGTTCTACTGATTCCCCAAACATTAAACCGTCCAATAGTTTCACTAGACAGTAACAGCAGCTATTACGCCACGTCCACACTGCCCGTAACTTTAATTAACTTATACCTAAATCAAGTATAGTGTGAAAACAGGCGATATTCTGGCAATATGCCAGGGACCACACTGAATTAATATATTACCATATATTCATAGGATGACATGTTAACGTTGCCGTTGTTTCGGGGTGTGCAAATTTGTGAAAGGAAATGCAGTAATTTATAGAACAAATAGGTTTAGTTGTGTCAATAAATCTGTTTTGTTTGTGCTCTGCTAACCTGAATACTATAAAACACTTACTCAGGATTATATTTTAATTTTTTCAAGACGTGTCTAATTAAAAATGGAATAAAAAAGAAAAATAAATATTGCAGGACATTCCACACATCTACGCCATCTAGCCCCAAGCTAAGTAACTAGACTTGTGTTGTGTATGAAATGTGTCTAATCAAATTATTGGTATTGTGGTATGGTATTATGGTATTGATATTGTGATTGTGAAATGTATTTTACTGTAATTTGGGTTATTTTTTACTTTTATCAATACATCAGAACGATCCAATATTATTAGATCTTTAAATTAAATAATACCATATTATGTTGAAGTACATAGTTAAAGCTCCGAACAAAATCATAGAGCCTCCTTAGAAAGAACTTTTGTTAAAATTCAGATCTCCCCACGCTACATTAAACTTAAATATTTCCGAACTCAGACAGTAAAGAGTATGTAGGCCCTGACCCGATCAATAAGCAATCGTATGAAAAGGGCGACCTCCCATTTTTGTTGGCTGCTGACTATTTTCTCGAGCGTAAAGATTTTCATAGTTTATAGACTACAAACGTGGTACGTGATGCAGAGAGACACATAAATTGACTACTGATGACAAAGAAAAACGTACACATATATTTATTTGTATTTATTTATTATCATTGTTCCATGAAAGAAAGTGGATTAATCGTAAATAGTCGCTTACGAATTCTTTTTATATGTTGTCTATAGAAATAGATATATTTTTTGTTGTTTTTTTTTTTATCTTAAATGCTTAGGAAGGTTTACGACATTGATGGTACTTGTACATAAAAGTCATGATCATACAATTACTAAATCGATTTTTCCCCAATTGTTCTTTCATCCCCAAAAATGTAGATATTTAGTGTTTCTCTGGCTGATTCTTTTGATCAATCATTCGAATTATATAAGATAAGCTCTTCCTTATTAACTGAACTAAATATACCTAACGTTTTTGCTAAAAGTTCACAAAACCCATTAACAATTCTTATCTAAACAAAAACTTTTAATTTAGACTCGCAACTCGGAAGAACAAAACTCAATCAGGAAAAGTAAAAAAGAACCGTCGAAGTACATAAGACGAAGTTCAGCAATGTTTTCTTTAAATTCAAACAAAAGAGAAAAACTCGAATTAAATGTACCGTCAAATAAAAAGAACTTTTAATGGAGCTTTTTTTCTGGTCGACATGTTTAAATACCTACGGGTATTAAGTTTCTACGTTTATTTCGAGTTATTACTGTATTTTTTACCCCCGATGCCAAAATAGGGATGTTCGTTTGACCCCTTCAAGCTTTTCTACCTCTCTTTGTGTATTTTGCTTTTAATTTCCTTAATTAACAGCTTAATTTTCTGTGATCTTAAGAAAGTCCGATGATTTGATAGGTATCTCAATTAATTCAGTTTACTTGGAAAAAAATACGCTATATAAAATATCTAGTTATATTATATAAATAAATATATTTTAAAGCCTTTTTCCGATAAATTGGACTTGCTTTTAAATTAAAGACGTAATACTTTATTATAATTACAATAGTTTTAGCACCTAATTTAATTTACTAATAAACGTAAGATAAGTAGGTATACTTCCTAAAAGACGCCATAAATAAATAAGAATTAATTCCCAACTTGTAGCAACAATAAATAAACTTTGGCGGGTCAAAGTAAATAGGTAGAACAGCAGGTAGCAGGACCTACTACATCTTAAATAACACCAACTATATAATTCAGGACTGCATCCTTATCTGCATAACGATCCTGGTAAGCTCAAAGTACATTTGCTAAACTATAAATGCTATGCTATAAACTCTGGCTGGGTACTATTGGCCTGTTATACGCTGCAGTAACCAGACAGCGCCGCCCGAGTGTAAGCGAGCAATAAATTCTCGCTTAATCTTATGACTTGATCACATATGCAACTTGCATACGTAATATTTGTCCAAGGCATTTAGGAAGCTTATTCAGATAATTTCGGAGTTTAAACTGTATAAATTCAATTTACCTAGGCTGTTTTAACATTTTTAAACTATAAAAACCATGACGAAAATGTAAAATATTATCTAATGCTTTATTGTGGGTACTTATAATAGAGATACTATATTAACAATACACAATATGTGGCACATTAGGCGAATTTACCAATGAAAGCGGCCTCTTCCAAGCTACTTACTGAAGATCTAACCTAATGCAAATGGTACAATACCAATACAGAATATACCTATTACGTTTTTGTTTTTAATTTTTAGTATATTCTTGACAAATGATTGAATAATATAATTGTTAAAATAAATAATTAAACTATTTAGTCACTACGACTCAATTTATCATACCACCCGCCTGCCACGCCCGCCGGCGGCGCGGGCGGCAGCGGCTGGCGCCTCCGCCATTCGCTTACACTAAAGCCCTGTCTTTACTTAAGCCCGTCGAGAGCTGTTAGTTGAAATTGCATTTGCATAACGTACTCAACTCTTTGTGTAGAATGGTCTTAGACGGCGCGCAGCGGCGGCGGCGAGACTATTAAAAATATAATACCTATCGTAGCAATGTTCTAGTTTTATTGTTTCCTTTCCTTGAGCGAATTTAAATTTAAAAAAGAATTCGAAATGTTCTGTATACGACCGATTTATTTTGCTAATGTATTTTGTTTGTGTAAGTAGGTACTTAGCGTAATTAACTATGGTTAAAAAATATGGTAGAAATACATTTACCTAACGAGTCGTGTACTATATAAACTACAAATAAAAGATGTAAAAATACTGCAAAGGTAAAAAAAACTCTGTTTTGTAAAAAAAAGATAGATACCGATAAATTTAAATTAAATATTATCGAAGTTTAAGTACAGTTTCAACTTTACTTAACTCTCAGGCTCTCTTTACTCTCAGATTCATCAAAATTATCCTATATTATAAACTGGTCTAGCAGATAACATAACTAAACAGATAAGCTGCATTTTATTTTACTTTGAATCAAACAGCAAGATGGCGGAAGAGGAGACAGGGGGAAAACGGGTATGGGTAGTCGTAATTTCGCGCCCAGGGCGACATCTATAATTCCAGAGAGCCATCATAAATTAGCATACGTATTAGATTGTGTTGTCGCAGGCGGGCGAGGGCTAATTCTCTGATACATAAGCTTATATGATATGGGATGATTCTGGCTACTCTGAGGATAGTTGTTTCTAGCTCCCTTTTATCTTTATTAATATTTTATTCTAATTTTATTACATGGTTAATATTATTTATACTTTTCATAATTAAAATGACGTTATTTTTATGTTTCAACTATTACATTTTCTAGTTATATTAGTTTTAAACCCGAGTAACCAGAAACCAGTGAGAAACCAGTGTAGCAAAGCATATACCAACGCCTACCCTTTTTTGTCATATTTCAGCCGATTTAATACAAAACCTTAGTGAATTATAGTACACCTTAACCTTTCTTATGAATTACTTCGTCAATTTACAAAAATTCATTGCGTTCAGACACAGATGTTGTGACGATTTTTCCCCATCACGAAATGATAAAAGTCGGCGTAAAACAAAACAACCTATGTAAATTAAAAAAAAAATAACAAAACGTGCTGAAGCATTCATAACAAAAATATTTTAATTAGCCGTTTTAATAATAACACCATCCGTGTTTGAAAAGGATAAGGGCAAAGATAAAGCGAATTTACAACGGCCTTGTATAATGAAAGATCCCTTAGTGAGACTTGTTGAGTGAACTCATTAGTTATTCATTTTCATTTGTGTTACTGTTCTAATTTTATACCGAAGTTTTACGATCGGGAGATGAAATTTTATTACTAAGAAAATGTTAATGTTTCTACTAGTTCATGGGCGTACCAAGCTTCTGACAACGTGAAGGAGAGGCAACAAAGGGTGTGACTATCAAAATAAAACATGCGCTTCCACATATCTTCTTTTTTTAAGGTCAAAGAGGGGAAAAATCCCAGACAGTTCTGTATTTTTTTTAATTACCTTCTACTTCTGAAACATTAATGAATTTTATTGCAAGATATAGGAGCATACATTTTTGGGGGCATGATTTTCAAAGTTTGGGGGGTGTGGGCAAGGGATTCAACTTCCAATTCAAACTGATAAGTTAGATAAAAATACAATAAAATAGGTATTGTAATAACAGGGTTTAGTATTCGAATTAGGACATTGCAAGATAAATTCATTTGATAATATTCATTTGCAGTTTTATAATAAGTGAGCCAATAAGTGGAAGAGAATAAGTGAGCCAAATAGGCAGTAAAAATACCGAATATATCTAGTCCTAAATAATATAAATTCCCCTGAAACAATCCAGTTTATATCCAATGCTTCAGTAATATTAGTGGCCACTAGAGAGTAGTGTAATCTTCGAACTTACAAGGTACAGATGAGTGAAACATGTTTCATCCATCAACATTCTCTCATTGGGCATTTAAACTCGTTTATGGTGGAGTTTAGGGATGAGGTATTAGGTCACGGAGTTATTGCTACCAAAAAAGGTTTTATTGCTTGTTAAATTCATAAATATGAATTTTATTTGACTAGGTTGTTTTTGGAATAATAAAATACCTTACCCGAAGGACTAATTCCTTTACCTTTATGTTTATTTTAAAATATAATTCAGATACCTTTTTATAAGTAATTATTTATATTCATTTTAATTCTTGCTCACCGTAAGAGCGCTTGTAATGAATTGGAAAGCCGATATAAAAAAACGATTTCAAAAAGTGAAAAAATATATTGTATTGTCATTGGTCAAAATATACGTAAAATTCTTACAAGTTTTATAAAAAGGAAAGATTTTTTTTAAATTCTAACTAATACTTCGAAACTACCGAACCGATTTTGATAAAGCTTATGAAGGTACATTAAAACCTGAGGAGTAACATAGGCTACTTTTTGTGCCGATATGACCACAGGATCGGGACCTTCGAGGGTGAAACCACGAGGCACAGTATCAAATATGATATAATTAAACTGTTCCATTTTTCCCAACTCCACTCTTAGTGGTAAATTATAACGCGTTATTTATACCTAGTGGAGATCCCTGCGGGGCTCGCAGTAAAGTGTCCGCAATCATCATACGAAACCGTTATATTGAGTTGTTTGTAGATTGACTACATTGTTTAGATACCTAACTATCTACTTGACGATGCCGAAACCCTTTAACCTGTATTTTTAATGTCACTTTACACCTAGTTTAAAAATATTTTGTTATCGATAATTTATTTTTAACTTTTTTGTTATTTAACAATACAACAATTAGATTAGATGAATTTAGAATTTAGATGACTAAATAACTAGTATAATTATTAACAAGAAGCTTCAATTTTAATAATAAATTTTAATAAAGTTAACCATTTTCTTCTTGATGGTATTTTTATTCAAAATTTATTGTAAGTCGTCATTTGTCGAGGATTAGAGAAAGTGTGACCCACAAAGGCGGGGCGCTCGGAGATCGGGTGGCTCCGCCACTTACCCTTATTTATGCAACTTTTCATATAAGTATAACATTACTTTAAAAAAAAACATGAAATCAATTAGCATTGTTTTTATGAGTACTCCCTCGTAGCCGCAATCTAATTGAACCGCGGCTTTTAATGAAGAATCTGAATAATCTTTGTCTTATAACGTTTTTGAATAAGACAAAAAAGCCAAAATTAATGTGGCGTGTTTGTACATTTGTCAGGATAATTAATTTCGTTTTATTTTTGATTTAATTATAATTTGTATTCATAGAACTAAATTAATTAAAATACTATAACAATTTACTTTTCGAACCAAGTGTTTTTTTAATATGAACAGGTTCAACTCAATTGAATTCATTTATTCCAAATAAATAAAATCTATATATTTTACACAAACGAAAGGTTCGGTAGCTCTGCAATACAATTGGCTTAATGCAATAATTTATGCTGCAATAATTGGCAATTGATTAATTCCTTCATTTTGTTTTCATAATTCAAAAGTCAGTTTTCTAAATTAAATTTGGTAATTTGAGAAATTAATGCCAACAAAAACACGGTCTGTGATTATAAATAATGGCTACCAGAACTAATTTATTTAATCTAATTTATGTATTAACGAAAACTGATTTAACTTTTTATTTAGATTTATAATACCTATTTTTTTTTCTTTAATAATAGTGATATATATTTTAAAATAAATTACCCTTTATTAATATAATTTAAATTCCATGGTTAAGTATCGTATATTTTACTAGATAACTCAATCGAAACCCCGGAATGAATTTTCAATAACTAATTATATTCAAAACGTGATCAAGTTCCGTGATTATAATAATAGGTAATGAATTTTATTGGCATAAATTTCTCAAATTACCAAAATTAACTTTATTTAGGTACCAACTTTATTAATAACGGACTTACAAGTCAAGAAGGTAATATAAATTACCAAAATTAATTCTGAATACTGATTTTGTAAGTGAGAAGATATCATAAATACTCGAACTAATCAAACATTATTAATCCAATCGTATTACAGGGCTTCTTTTAAGCAAACATGTCTGAGGCTGTTACTGAATAACAAAGTCTCTATTTGTTGTCCTTATTACATTCGTGTTGGTTCCATAAATATGGCTCCTGAGGGATCTATAGGTACAAAAGTTGTTTTTATAAAAAAAACCTTTTCTTTTTTGCTGTAATCGGGTATAAATGAATATACCTCTTTTTACAAGTATAGTTTTAGCGTTTTCTTTAATTTTAATTTGATGTTGTTTTATTAACTACTGTTCGTTTTTTTAAGTAGGTATACGGACGTTGTAGGTTTGAAGACCGATTTTTTATATAACAAAACAAAAGAATTTCCCAATTTTTATAGTTTTTCAAATGGATATTCGGGCAAAACTTCTTTGTTTCAGATTTTCATTTTGTTCGGAAGGGTAAGGGTATATAGTCGCGTAAAAATCTGGTGGAGGATCTGATGAAGATTTTAACAGAATTGCATCTAGAGAGCGCAAGAAATAATTGTTTTAAATATTTGCCATTTGAACCGGGCCTTTAACTAATAAGTTAAAAAATGGAAGAACAAAGTTATGCCCGAACATCAGTTAGATTATTTACTTGCAGTTAGTTTCCTTTTTTTAAGTCGGTTAATATTTATATATTTTTTAAGATTAATAAGATTATACGAATGTAATGAAACCATAAAAGACTGGTTAGTTACATTCTTCTCAAATTTTATATTTGAAATACCGATTTTTTAATTTAAATGAATAACGAGAAAGACCACGGAATTGCCGTCGATTGTGAGTCGAATAACGACGAATAGACGCAGCTGAAAATGTATAATAAACCAAAGAATAGTATAAAATAAAATGTACTCACATAAAAAGCAATTACAATAAATAAATGAAACAAATAAAGGCTTTTAAAACTCAAATTAAGATATTACTTCAATGGCACGACGATTGAATTTGGCGTAAAAAAGGAACACAAATCGAACAGAATATCCTTAAAGCGAAACAAAAATAAAATTAAGTTGTAGAAACTGCGCAACCAGCAAAAATCACCGTAGTTCAACGTCAGATAAAACACAAATTGATCCTAAGTAGAAAAACAAGTCAACAACACTTGAACGCGTCATGGCTAACGCCAGAAAATGTGGGGAAGCGAAATCACATTAGGGACCGTTTAATATAATCAAATTACGAGATAACGGATATATTGCGCAGTTTCTACGAACTTCTACTTTGACTTACCTTTCAGATGCACCAGCTTCCTTATTTCAAGTGGTATTATAATTGGAAAATTTTAAACTGAAACGTGAATAGCTGTTACCAGTGCTCAGATGCGTCTAACTTTGCGGCGAGCCGCGCCCCTACACGCTACTTGGACTGAATCCCCTATTCCGAGCTTTGGGAGGCAAGAGCTTCCGTATTCTAAACGGCTGAAGCAATTTTCCTTCAAGCAAGAGATGTCATGTCTTAGCAGAATGTAATAAGGTTCAAAACAGAGGGTCGGTTACTACGCATGTGCCGTTACGGAGTCTGCTCACTGCATTTGGTACCCGGGGATGCTGCGCAAAATAGCAGCCCGAAATATGAACGAGACTGCGAGGCGCTCTGGCGGTTGGGGAGGGGTGTGAACAGACAGGGGATATTTGAATAGACCTCGTCGGCTCTTTCCCGCACCCGACACAGGGGGAACTGAGGGGGTTGCGGAGGGATGAAATTTGCTGTTTTGTCGTCCATACAATGTTCTGTACAAATTGTCAATGTAGAGAGGGTAACGAATACGTTCACTAAATACTCGGCAAACAAAAGAATATCATTGAATTAATCAATCCTAATCTAATTACTATCTATGAACAATCTAATCCGAAATAAAATGTAACAATTTTTTTGTACCCTGATCTTGCAAATACTTGAACTTTGACATGATAAAATCATATTAAAAATATACCTAAACTAAAAACGAATTTTAAACTAATTGACGACCCAGTTGGCCCAATGGTCACCATGCCGGACTTCCAAACACAAGGTTGCGGGTTCGATTCCCGCCTCAGACAAGTATTTATGCTTAGATATTTGTCTTTGGTGTGGTTGTTTCTATGTATTATAAGTATGTATTTACAAAATAAAAGTATATAAGAAGTATATCCGTTGTCTATTCCCCATAATACAAGTCTAGTTACTTAGCTTGAGGCTAGATGGCGATGTGTGTAATATCCTGCAATATTTATTTATTTAATTGTAAAACGCAATTACGTTTCAGAAGCCACACCACAATGAGAAGTCACTTTATAGTTAGAATTAATACTTAGTACCCGGATAAAACAATCTCAGAACAGCGAAATCCAAGACGGTATTCCAAAATTTAAGGCAGTAAATCCCTGTAGCGTCTGAGAGGAAGTCGCGCGGAATGCTGAGATAGCACAACACCTTACGAGCCAAGTCACATGGGAGCTAGAACCGAGTGTGCTAGCAATACCAACATCATGAAGCAATGTAGGAACAAAGACGAAGTATATGTATGTCTATGGAACAGCGCGAGGTATTTGCAATGAACTATGCGGCTTTAAACAATGCTTACTGCCGCCTCAAATAATATAGGTAGAAATATACTGGGTAGTAAAAAAGATATTTGATTTTATTTTGTCATGGTTTTTTTCGATCGTCTTTTTTCCGTTTCAATTGCCAGTTGTTAACCACTTTCACAAAAGTGGCCTATAGCCTTTCGCGATAAATGGACAACACAAAAAGATTAGTTCCTGATATTAGAGCGTTTAATCAAACAAACTCTTCAGCCGTATAATATTATCTATGCATATAAAATGCTTTATCCTGAATGACTGACTGACGGATCAACGCACAGCCTAAGCCGCTGATCGTAGAGACCTGAAACTTGGAGGGTGTGTTCTTTGTGTGACGTAGGCATCCGATAAGAAAGGATTTTCCGAAATTTTACTCCTAAGTATATAATCTATTCTAATATATAAAATCTATTCTAATATTACACAGAGGACAGATTCAATTGTATATTTGTTTGCATTGAATAGGCTCAGAAACTTCTGCACCGATTTTTTTTAAACTTGATTTATTAGGCTTCTTATCCCGATAATGCCACGGTTTCATCCGCGTAACTCCCGGGATCGGGAGATACGCGGGTGAAACCACTGAGCGCTGTTATTATTTGAGGTAGATAAAAATATTAGTTTTTGTAATAGGCACTAGTTAAATTGAAATTGTCAAACATCAAAGTAACTTTGCAGAGTAAATTGGACGAAGAAACAAATGTCCTGTTAAACCACACTAACGACTTTAAAATAAGTTGTTTTCCAAAGATATGTCCAAGTAAAACCCACATTAATTGAACCCAAATGTGTTCCGTTTGGGTTCCAGCCAATCTAATGTATTACTTGGCACGAACGTTCCGTTATCTAACGTTGAATTCAAATTATTCCGCTACAGTAACTACAGTTTACAATAAATGATATTTACAAGTTTCATATTTATCTGTATCAGTTGTTAGACGGATATCATAAAGACTAAGGACCCTAAGTATTCATTTCATTATTGGCCAGTCGTAGTTGTAACCGCGTGGTTTAGGCGCGATCTTAAAGTGAAAGGGTACCGGCGCTCTCTCCATACAAACGTAGTCGACTGTTTCCTCTCTGGAAAATGACACTAGCACAAATATTTTTGTGCCATAAAACCTATAACTGCCATGACTACGCCCCGTATGCTTTGGTTATTTTCATTTTCTAATTATCATATAAATTAAGTTTTAAAAAACAAAAAATAAAAAACATGGTCATGGCGTTACAAGTTTAATGCAAATAAAAATTTGCTCTAGTGTCATTATCCAGGGAGGAAACAGTCGACTACGTTTGTATGGAGAGAGCCCCCGGTACCCTTTCCTCTTAAGTAATTTAAATCCTTACTAATATTATAAATCCGAAAGTTTTATAATATTAGTATAAATCCGAAGCAAGTTTATCTATTTGTTTTTTGTTTCCTCTTCCCGGTCAAATGACGGAACAGATTTGGATGAAAATCGGCATGGTGGTAGTTTTTGGATTGGGAAAAAAGACATTGGATACTTTTGATCCACGGCTGGAATCGCGGGGCGCAGGTAGTATTATAATATTAAAATGATGTACTTGATTTCTAATTACAACAGAGACGTACCCACTTATGGACAAATTTTACTGGCAAATACAGACAAGACTTTGCCTGATTACTTATTCAATTTCCAAGAATCTTTACAAAGTATGTCTCAAATTGGCAAATGTTCAGAAAAAATACATTTTAAAGCGTAGGAAAAGCTGAAATGTTGCCCTTTACTTCCATTATCTGAATGTTAATTGCACTCGAAAGCTGTTGGTAGCCAGCCAAATGGAAATTCAACGCCATTCTGTGACCTGCATTTGATACTTTATGAATTGTTATTCGCTGGAAAATCGTTTAATTATAATATGCACTTTTACTATGAAAATTACCCTATAATTTAAAAGGTATCTATCGGGAAACCTATCTACCGCGTATCTATTATCAATACTGGAGTGTATTGCATTTGTGTAGCTACCTAAGTTTATAAATATATATACATTTAAATAGAATGTACGTAGTTAGTATGCAACGCGGTGCTGCTGCATCGACGTAGGACAGTGTCGATAAAACAGTTGGAAATCAACCGTTGAATGTACCTAACCTAAAGCAAATACTCATGTCACCTCATGTGCCTAAAGCACAAAAGTGTGTGTTTTATTTCTAAATATTACAAATACTTAATATTATAAATATAAATTTATTTAAATACTTACTGCTTTAAAATGTAGTCATGTAAACAGTTCGGTTACACATAATCCCTTGTATAGATCTGAAAATAAACATAATTTTTAATTATAATTTATAACTTACTCAACTATCAAAGACCTGCGGTTTCACCCGAGTAAGTCCCAATCCCATGGGAATATTGAGATAATTTAATGTATCCTCATAACATCATTAAGTTCTGAGCCTATTCGTTCCAAACAAAAAAAAACTTTTCTCTTGGTAATATTAACGTGGATGTAGATCTATACTAATATTATAAAGCTAAAGAGTTTGTTTGTTTGTTTGTTTGAACGCGCTAATCTCAGGAATTACTGGTTCGAATTTATAAAATATTTTTGTGTTGGATAGACCATTTATCGAGGAAGGTTATAGGCTACCAGGACTTACGCGGGTGAAACCGCGGAGCGTAGCTAGTTTATTAAAAGAGTGAAAAAAACTTTTAAGAAATAAAATAGAAGTAATGCACGAAGTGTTTTAATTTATTATTTTTGATCTATAAAATTTTGCCTGCTGAGTTTTAAAGTTTATAAGCAATATTTAAGCAGCGGGTGTTGAAAAATTAAGTACTTATATTTCACAGAAACAATAGGAATCCTACTAATATTATAAACGTGAAAGTTTTTGTGTGTGTATGTTTGTTACTCCTTCACGCAAAAACTACTGGAACGATTGCTGTGAAATTCGGTATCCAGATAGGTGGAGATCTGGATTAACACATAGGCTACATTTTATCTCGATATTCCTACGGGATCAGAACTTACGCGGGTGAAACCGCGGGGTGCAGCTAGTATTTCATATTTATTATTATGTTAAGAATAGTTTGAAAAGAGGCAACTTTCCTTAATAAAAAGTTGGCGAAGTCGCCGGAAGCGAGCAGCGGTAACTAACGAGTCCTAACTTTAAACGCAATCTCCTTTTTACTTAAACTTCGACTTTCAGATAGCGCGATAGTTTTCGCTTTATTTGTATTGTTTGAATAATTTAAATCATATTATAATATTTAGCTTTGAATATTGTTTTTTAAATACATATTACAGTAAGTACCTGCCAGATTATGTATCTTACTTTATTTTTCAATGCCTATCTCTTATACAGGGTTATTGGTAATTATACTAGCAAGCCGTTGAGGGCTACTTCTGTGCACCTAAACAAACAACTTTTGTTCTACGATTTTTTTAAATTCAAACATTTCTTTGAAAATTTAAGGTTAGGTTTACCTGAAAATCAGCTGTTCCATACACGGAGAGGTCACTAGCCTTAAAATTTTAGTTATTTTTTAAGTTTTATCTACGGTTCTTATTCTGAATGACCTTTGTTTTAAAAACTCAGCTGTTTTTCGAATTTACACAATTTTCATATTTTTTTTTCGAAACTCGTAGAACAAAAGTTGTTTGTGCCCAAGGTGCCCAGAAGTAGCCCTCGAACGGCTTGCTAGTATAATTACCAATCACCCTGTATCGTAAGATCTCGCCTAACGCCAGACCTTCGTGATTTTACAAAAGCTGAGAATTACTCAGTGCATGCCTCCAACACAGTTATAAACGGGGTGCAATTATGAAGTTCAGACCTAAGTTGCTTGGAGAGTTATCAGGTAGCAAAGCCAAGAATCGAACCAGAAAAAAAATCGCCTATATTTTGGTACCAATCGATAATGTTACATTGTACTTGTTTTTTACGAGTTATGGTTCGTTAGCGACATCTGTTGTTATTCAGTTAGATACACCAATAATCGCAACCCAATAACCATAGTTTTTAACCCAAGCACCTTAGTTAACAAAAGTACCTGATGAGATTTTCATGCAAATCCTACTAATATTATAAATGTGAAAGTTTGTGTGTGTTTGTTACTCCTTCATGCAAAAACTACTAGACTGATTGCGATGTAAGTCCATATCCTAGATAGCTGGAGACTTGGATTAACACATAGGCTACTTTTTATCTCGATATTCCTACAGGATCGGGACATACGCGGGTGAAACCGCGGGGCGCAGCTAGTTTTACATATTTATCTCGAAGCTAATGTTAGTAACAAAATTTCAACGGGAAGTGCATCAAAATTAAGTTGCAAAATTTGACCCGAACAAACATATATACCTACATACATATACTGCAAGTTAAATAAAAGCTTTTAATTATACTTAGGTACCAGAAATTTCAAGCGAATAGACATAACCAAATCATAAACATGTTATATTAAACATATCTATTATCTATATGTATTGAGCAATAAACTATGTTCTCCCACCACTGCATTGCACTAACGCCTAACAGACATAGCTGCATAGGTATGCATAGTCCATGAAACGGGAGAGAATATTGATTTTCGTACATTCCTGACACTGGGCTTGTGAATTTAATTAAGCTTCTGTTCCTAGAATATTTGCTAGTGAATCAGTAGATATAATGTTTTGAAATCAATTCTAATAAGAAATGTATATGAGAATCAAATATGAACAACTGCTGCTATTTTTTAATATGGTTTATGATTATTTTTTAGAAAATATTTTTGTTTTTTTTTTAATAAAAAATAATATATGGAGTGAGATATACTAACTTCCATTTTTCTTCTATTTTTCGGGATATTGGAAAAAATATCATCCTACTAATATTATAAATGTGAAAGTTTGTGTATGCGTTTGTGTGTGTGTGTGTTACTCCTTCACGCTAAAAACACTTAACCGATTGCAATGAAATTCGGTATGTAGATAGCTGGAGACCTGGATTAACATATAGGCTACTTTTTATCCCAATATTCCCACGGGAACGGAACTTACGCGGGTGAAACCGCGGGGCGCAGCTAGTAAACTATATTTCAACATTGAAGTCACAAATTGAGAACGGGAAATAATAAAAAAATCAAAGCATTAACATTTCTTACCTATTTGCATGAGTATCAACTCTTTCTAACTTTTCCAAACAATTCGAAAGGGAATTTCGACTTGATTCCTATAAGAGAAATGCGAGACATTAGTGCACTTACGAATAAAACATTCTAACTTCTAGTGGCATAATTCTTTAACTCAATTTGCCGTCACAAAATAAATAGTGACTGTTATTTTTGTGACGTAAAAATGTGAAGCGCTACGACCACATACAAGCACCAAGCTCTCAAGCGTGACGCTGCTCAAGCCAGAGCTGTTGACATTTTCAATTGGAGAAATGTCAACGGCACTTAACGCTACGCAGCGTATTGTTACTTTATTGGCCCGAGCGTTTCTGCTGTCTTATGTAGTACCTAACCAACATACACACTGTGATGAAGATTTCAGATCTGTGGTTCAATCATTGTGAGCTCATGAGCCGCTTAATCCTATTTCTGATGAGCTCATCAAGGACGTAGTAAGTAAATACTACAGTATTGAACAGCACGCCCGCGCCGCTTTAAAGGAAAGGGTATCGGGGGCTCTCTCCATACAAACGTAGTCGACTGTTTTCTCCCTTGCTAATGACACTAGAGCAAATATTTTCGTTGCATAACACTTATAACTGCCATGACCAATTGACCATGCACCTATGTTTTGTTTTTTTTTTTTTTATTTTTAAATCTTTATTTCTATGATAAAAACCAAAACAAAATGGAAAAAAAATATAGGGGCATAGTCATGGCAGTTATAGGTTTTATAGCACAAAAATATTTGCTCTAGTGTTATTATCCAGAGAGGAAACAGTCGACTACGTGTGTATGGAGAGACCGCCGGTACCCTAATTATTTCAATAGCGCTCATTAACCAGGTTTGAAGATAGCTTATTTTTCTTAAATTTTATATGTTATCTGATGTTTTCAAGAATAAA
Organism: Idaea straminata; assembly: GCA_951213275.1. Taxonomy (NCBI): domain Eukaryota; kingdom Metazoa; phylum Arthropoda; class Insecta; order Lepidoptera; family Geometridae; genus Idaea; species Idaea straminata. The sequence continues at coordinate 4,828,468 of OX577857.1, read as the reverse complement.
TCCATCGCTGTTCCTAGGACTGAATAGTTAACAAACAAAGTTAACGGAATCGCGACCAAGTCTTAATATTTAGTTAATTGGTTCCATGTTTGTCTAATATATATTGCCAGCCTGTATCTATGCGTCTGCAGGCTGGAATTTGGAATTTATGACGTCATTACATTGATGCAGAAATAGTGTTATACGCAGTAACGTCAGCAATAGATCATGGTTATGGATTTTAATGCGTTTAATGTGAAATAAGCAGTAGTAACAACAATAAGAATTACATTGCTAAGAGAATGATTTTGAATTTTATTTCCAGTACTTTTTTGTATCAAAATGTATTTGCTGTTGCTCTCTAATTCTATCCTACTAATATTATAAAAGTGAAAGTTTGTGTGTGTGTGTCTGTGTAGGTATGTTTGTTACTCCTTCACACAAAAACTACTGAACCGATTGCGATGAAACTCGGTATCTAGATAGCTGGAGACCTGGATTAACACATAGGCTACTTTTTATCCCGATATTCCCACAGAATCGGGACTTATGCGGGTGAAACCGCGGGGTGCAGTTTATATATATTTCTAGAAACAAGTAGAAACAATTCATTTTCCCCTAGAAATACTAATTTTCGTCAAAAATCTCGGCCAGAACAAAAGGAGTCTCAAGATGGTCGGTGCTCGTAATGTTCCCGTTTATGCTAACGGTACCCTCGTAAATCACCGTGATAATAATTATACGTACAATTTGTTACAGCCAACAAACAAGGTAGATAACCTGATATACAATACTATTGTAATAATAACAGATATTTATTTATTGTTATACCTAAATTACAAGCTAAGACACAGTTGTTCAGACAGGTCTAGAACAATACAAACTAAAAAAACTAAATCAAAATCGGTTCATCCGTTCGGGAGCTTCGATGCCACAGACACACACACACACACACACACACAGAGAGAGAGAGAGAGAGAGAGAGAGAGACGACAGACAGCGGAAAGTGACTTTGTTTTATACTATATAATGACTAGCTGTCGTTGTTTTGCCATTTTAAAAAAAACCGGGCTGATTTGTGAATCTAAACCATGCAGGGCGCCACCCAAACGCATTCAAAAAAATTCATTCAAATCGGTCCAGCCGTTTAGGAGGATTTTAGTGACATACACACGTACAGTAAAATTATATAAAGAAGACTAGCTATTGCCCGCGACTTCGTCCACGTAAAAGTCGAAAATGGATCAAGGAATCACGTTGTCCCATACAAATTTTGCCCCCCTTTTTCACCCCCTTAGGGGTAGGATTTCGGAAAATCTTTTCTTATCGGATGAACACCCAGTTTCAGGTCTCTACGATCAGCTGTTAAGGCTGTGCGTTGATCCGTCAGTCAGTCAGAACAAAGAATTTTATATGTATAGAAGAAGATTATTAACCAAGTTAGTACAAGTAATTTAGTAAAACAGGCTTTAAAATTTACAATGTCAAATTATTTGGGCAACACTCGTAAAGGGGACAAAACGCCATTACTTCCGCGATATAAAAAAGGTTTAATTAACTTGCATATCATAAATAATAATAACCACACATTTCGAGGTAAATACAGTACAGTCGTAAATTCAGATTTTGCCTGTCCCATCTCCGATATGAAATGTGTGATCAAATAAGGACTGCAAACAATGTTATCCGATATTAAATCATTTGTTTCTGTCGGCATTAATTTGTTTATTTGTTTTTGTAAGTGAAGATTTTATGGAATTTAATCTAGGAATAACTGTTATAAATCTAAAACAGATTATACCTATAGGATTTAAAAGATATTCGCGTTTTTCTGTTTTTAGCCTTTGTTGTTATAGCTGCAATAGAAATACATCATCTGTGAAAATTTCAACTCTGTAGCTATCATGTTTCATGACATACAGCCTGGTGGTCTTAGTAATAGGGTCTCGTTTTTTAAAAAGAAAGATTTTTTTAAAAAGATATTTTACAGGACTCCTTTTTCTAAATTTATTGTCATGAAGTCAACAGCTCTTAAGCTAATTACGTCAGTAGGCAGTTATTTCCTACAGCCACTTCTAATATACTTCTAATTTCTACACTTTACATGTTTGGTTGGAAATGTCTTAACATCATCGATATAACTAACTCTAAATAAAACATTATATCTTACTAATATTATAAATGTGAAAGTTTGTGTGTGTGTGTGTATGTTTGTTACTCCTTCACGTAAAAACTATTGGACCGATTGCGACGAAACTCGGTATCTAGATAGCTAAAGACCTAGATTAACACATAGGCTTTTTATCCCGATATTCTCAAGGGATCGGGACTTACACGGGTGAAACCGAGGGGTGCAGTAAATAAAATTATAAGCGTTTGTTTTGAATAACATTAGATATCTAAATAAAATTGGTTATTTATTGCGTTTAATTCGCTCGAATTTTTAATATTCTTATAAAGGCAACGCTCTAATCCACAATGAAGACAACTAGAAATTTCATTATAGGTTTTCTGTCTACTGAATGAATGCCATCTGTCTAAGAAAATCTTAGAAGTTAAATTCTCTCTGAGACGACAAATTATTCTATAGGATAGATCTTTTTATACTATCTTATTTTTTAAAGCCAACGACTGATAAAATATCTTCTAAATCTATCTATCAATACAGACTTTTGTCCTTTCTTCAATCTGTAGGTACTTGGCAGTATAGAAATCTATACATATACAATGCTTTGTCCTGAATGACTGACTGACTGATGGATCAACGCACAGCCTAAACCGCTGATCGTCGAGACCTAAAACTTGGAGGGTGTCTTCTTTGTATGACGTAAGCATCCGATAAGAAAGGATTTTCCGAAATTCTACACCTAAGAGGGTGAAAAGGGGGCAAGTTTGTATGGGATAACGTGATTCTTTAGTCCGCTTTCGACTTCTACGCGGACGAAGTCGCGGGCAAAAGCTAGTCTTGGAATAAGAAGCACACGAATTTATAGTTTCTTAAATACTTATCTGTTTGTCTATTACCTAAACCTATTGAAATCTGGATTATCCTATTTTCTAGAAAAATCGTGGATTTTATATTATCAAAATCGAATTAAAGCGGGTAAAACCTTGATGCGCAGCTAGTAAAACCTACTAGTCCTACTAATATTATAAATGTGAAAGTTTGTGTGTGTGTGTATATGTTTGTTACTGCTTCACGCAAAAACTACTGGACCGATTGCAATGAAACTCAGTATCTAGATAGCTGGAGACCTGATTTAATACATAGGCAACTTTTTATCCGGATACTAGCAGCGCTCAGCGGTTTCACAGCGCCCGTGGGAATATCAGGATACAAAGTAGCCTATAGCCTTCCTCGATAAATGGACTATCCAACATCAAAAAGAATTTGTCAATTCGAACCAGTAGTTCCTGAGATAAGCGCGTTCAAACAAACAAACAAACAAACTCTTCAGCTTTATAATATAAAGTATAGATTCTCACAGGATCGGGACTTACGCCGGTGAAACCGCGGGGTGCAGGTACTATTATAAATTGTATGTATGTTTGTTATTCTTTCACGCAAAAACCACTGAACCGATTGCGATGAAACTCAGTATCTTGATAGCTGAAGACCTGGATTAACACAAAGGCAACTTTTATCCTGATATTTCCACAGGATCGGGACTTACGCGGGTGAAACTGCGGCTAGCGAGTAGTTAATAAAGTTTGAATTTAAACGAAAAGCCTTATTTGAGTTGCTTTCTCTTATGTTGTGTACTTCGTAGCCGCAAACAGGGCCTACATTTTAGGTATATTAAAAATCTTGGATGTCTGGAACGCGAGTGTAAAGTGTGCTTGGTTGTTAGGTGTAGGTAATAATTAAATATTTGCGGTTGATAACCTCTTTAATTTCATTTATAACTTAGTATGTAGAAAATACTCTATCATTATTTTTTAAATTAAGAAGAACTGCTTTTTCTTAAAATATATGTACTGGCTACTAGTTATATTAACGTTGTCACAGTTTATGACATATATTGTTTTATTCAGTAAACGGTTTCCAATTTTTCAACCTGAGTTAAAAGAAATATCGATTTTCTTTACTTTATTTCATTTTTCAAGGATTTGCTGTCTGTTGCAGTTTTGTTAACACAACAACGAGCAATGATGGATTTATACCATGAATGAATTATTAGTAACCAGCTATCTACATACCGAATTTTATTGCAATCGGTTCAGTAGTTTTAGCGTGAAGGAGTAACAAACATACACACACACACACACACACAAACTTTTACAATATATTTACAACAATATTTTATAATAATAGTAGGATTATTAATATCTCTAGATATCCATTTTTGCCTTTATTTTATGGTCTATTAAAATTGACACATACAAACATATACTATATATATATAAATATATTTATATATGTTTTTTTAATAAATAAATACTTTATGAAAGCAAACGTCATCGTACCTATCACAGGACAGTACCCTTTCTCCGCAAAATCACATTTTTACTATGGCCATTACAAAATTTTATTATTCTATAGGAAATTCCATCTGTCATTTGAATTTGTTGTCCTTCCGTTTTGGAATCATGTGACCTGTGTATTTTATCTCCATACCCAAATTTGTTACAGTTTCAGCGAAACCCAATTTCCTTTCTTAAAGGTATTTTGGCTATGGGTGAAATTGAAATTTCAGGTTTAAGTAAGCCGTTACAGAGGCTTTAAACATTTACGAGTTACTTATGTAGCTGGCTTTCAGTTCCATGGATTTATATGGTAGCACATTTAATATGGATTAGTAATTGTGCTACATGAATTATATTATTCAGATCACATCTAGAGATCGTGTTTAGAAACAGATTATTACAATATATTCCAGCTGTAAACTTTGTTATTCGGGCAACACACGACTTCTCAGATACTTTTTATTTTTATTGTCTGTTTTTTGTAATTTCTTTTATTTGTAACTCTTACTGTTTATTATTTCCATCTATACTATGTCGTGTGTTTGTTCAAATAAATTATATTCTATTCTATTTTTATTTGTAATACTAGCTGCACCCCGCGGTTTCACCCGCGTAAGTTCCGATTCCGTGGGAATATCGGGATAAAAAGTAGCCTATGTGTTAATCCAGATTTCCATCTATCTACATACCGAGTTTCATCGCAATCGGTCCAGTTGTTTTTGCGTGAAGAAGTAACAAACACACACACTCACACACACACACACACACACACACTCACACACACACACGCACACACAAACTTTCACATTTATAATATTAGTATAGAAGTATAGATATAAAAGGGCCGAGTGGATGTTGCATGGGAGTAAACGAAAGGACCCGTCACCATCCTCAACATTATTGGGTCACTTGAAAGTTACCCTTTTTATCGTAACCCGTTCGACCCTCACAAACTTTCTTAGAAATCATCGCGTGTTCCACCCTTTAATCTTGCTATATAATATTTTCTAGATAAATCCTGTATCGATGCCGATTTATGTGCACATATTCTGGCTGCCGAGTAAATTGACTCACCCCTTCATTTTGTTTTCAAATTCGATCGATAACATAATTTGTTTTATGTTTGTTCATTATTTTGAACAATAGTTTAAGAAGACTCTGGACGTTCTCTTGGAGACAGGACAGTATCTCCAACTTGTTCGACAGTATCACAGACTTGGAAGAGGATGGGTCAATTTTCGAGTAAGGCTCCTTTTTAACAAAGCAGATCGTTTATTGGCGGCTAGTGTAATTTATAGATAAAAACTTAAATATATTTCAAAATTAAGTTTTAAAACTATTCGACGATGCAAAATATTATAAATAAATAAATATTACAGGACTTTCCACACATCGCCATCTAGCCCCAAGCTAAGTAACTAGACTTGTGTTATGGGTGCTAAACAACGGATATACTACTTATATACTTTTATTTTGTAAATATAAACTTATAATACATAGAAACAACCAGACCACAGACAAATTTCTAATCATAAATACTTGTATGAGGCGGGAATCGAACCCGCAACCCTGTGTTTGGCAGTCCAGCATGGTGACCATTGTGCCAACTGGGTGTTCTCAAAATTATGTCAAAAAACGACCTTAATCAGAATTATATTCGTTCTAATTTGCAAAAGAACATTCCGGAACTTCGCTGAGATTAAATCTGTGTAATAATAATAAGCAATGACAAGGTGTTAGTATTCACTCGAGCATCAAAACAATATCCATGAGAATAAACCAATTTTCATAACTACAGAATTTTCTTACATGTCATGTACCTTTGATGTTATCACGTAACAATATGTTTGTTGTGGCAAATAGCGTATTTTACAAGGATCCCTGGCGGTTTAGTAGCGTTAATGCACCTGATTTATATCACCCAGACGCATTATCTATACTATTTCTACCTAACCTTTGTTCATCTACGTTATCTAGATGCATTAAATGACATTTATTCATCACATCACCAGGTAAGTACAATGAAAGTTTAATCAACCACTACTTTAACGAATTCTAGGTATATAAAAAAATTAAAATCGGTTCATCCGTTCAGGAGCTACGATGCCACAGACAGACAGACATACACTCACAGACACGTCAAACTTATAACACCCCGTCGTTTTTACGCCAGGGGTTAAAATACATGCTTAAAACAATAGATAATCAATAGATGTACCGTATTAGTTAAAATTCAGAAAATAATACCAATGAAAGTAGGAAAATTCGTCGGGCATGGGAAAAACAATGCACCTTGAAACTTTGGTGAAATAGGTGAATGTAGAATACGAGTTATTGTACTTGGGTGATATAAATCAGGTGCATTAACTCTACTTCACCGTAACTACAGCGAATAGGAAATTGTCGTTGTTCCCGAGGCGGCTACAATATCTCGAGACATGTACGAGAATTATTCAGTTTTTTTCTACCTTCTGCCATCATCGTTCACATATCACAGAAGGACGAATACACCCATCTTTAAATCAGTATTTTTATCCGTGTTTCGACTGTATAAAGTCTATATTCGCAATACCCGTTAGCGTGTTGGGGGTGAATTTAGAAATCACTTGTTTTTGTATGCGACGAGATTGTAAGAGCTTTCGTTAAGAGTTGAGCAGAAGGAATGATCGATAGAATGTCTCAATTACTCACATCACGATGTTGTTCTTTTTAAATTAATATCTTAGGAAGAATCAATACCTCAGTACTTTAGATACTTACGTATGTTTAGAAAGATACAACTCTAGGAATAAATCATAACATAACAACATTCATAAAAAATATAAATGTTACCCATGAGATTATCGCAGATATCTGTTAAATCAATTATCTGTTACGAACATGAAAAAGTTTTTAGAAAATAGCAGAGAGTTCAATTAAAATCCGAACCATTTTTCCTGAAAGCCCGCACCCTGCGCTTACTCTTCGATTATCCAGCGAAGCGAGCGAGCTACAAATACTGAACAGCGATACAACCTAACCTCGGGATTTTAAATTCAATTTATCGTCTCGTTTTGTTTTGGTTTCGATTTAGATAAAATATAAAACTCTGGTCAAATGGAAAGTTTGAATGATGAACTTTGGAATCACGGTCATCTTGAACTATTCTAGTCTAGTCATTTCTTGAACTAGAGTTTTCAGCTCATTATTAATCTTGCCCAGTTCCTGGAACATCGAACTACCGTAACTTAACTCTTTATATATGTAACTAGCTGTTGCCCGCGACTTCGTACGCGTGGTAGAAAAGGGCTGTTTTTAGGGCTTTCCCGGCAATTATTCGATTTTTTCTCGCCTTTTAAACCTTCCCTAGACCTTCACGAACATTTCAAGACTAAGATAAGATAAATCCGTTCAGCCGTTCTCGAGTTTTAGTGAGACTAACGAACAGCAATTCATTTTTATATATATAGATTAAAGTACTGTATGGGTTGTTAACTATGCAACATTAAATTTTAATAAGATTAGCTTAAATTTTGATAATCAAGCGTTATCCCCTAAACCGACAGAATGTCATTAACCGCTAATCGCTTACAAACATTACTATGAATCGGAACTTAAAGGATCTGCCACACACAAGGTCTGTGAGAAATTCTCCACTGAAATCTCAACCCTCATACGACTTATCGTAACTACGCTACCCTCTCGTCGCGACAGAAAGAGATAGTCCTCAAAATCAATAGGAGTAAAAAAGACAGCCTCACCTTTAGGTAGGTCATATTGATCTTTCACCCGCCATTTTATTCCGTGCCATTTTCACTCGGAGCGTCACATGTATAGACAAGCCCGGCACCCTGAAAAAAGAGGAAACCTTTTATTTGCCTGTCATTTTGTATTTTAATGAAATATTCCACAAAAACGAGGATGAAGGTAGAATTTGATGAAGCTAAATTAGCATTTTTGATGCTGTGAAAATGAAGATTCGTGGCGTTGGTTGGTCTCACTGGTAGATATAAACCGGAAACCATTTCCATTATTTCTGGTTTACGTCTGTTTGTGGGACACTTTACAGTAGTTTACTTTATTTCACCTTAATGCAAAAAAATATCATTTTCACATTGTTTTGTTTTTTCCGGAAAAAATTTAAATTGTCGTTTTTCTACTTTATTCCAGACCTTTAGTTAAGTTAATACCAAAATCTTTTTTGTCTACAATTACAAATAAGTTTAAAATTGTAAGTAAGTACCTACCTCAACTAATTTATTGGGTAGGATATATTTTTAACTACCCGCGTAAGTCCCGATTCCTTGGTAATATCGAGATAAAAAGTATGCCTATGTGTTAATCCAAGTCTCTAGCTATCTAATTACAGAGTTTCATCGCAATCGGTTCAGTAGTTTTTGCGTGAAGGAGTAACAAACATACACACACACACTCAAACTTTCACATTAATAATATTAGTAGGATTAATTAAAATTCAGTATGTAATTTTAAAATGTTGGAAATTTCATTCAATACATTTTACATTATTGAACATAGTCAAACAAAGCGGACCAATCAAAAATAACACCAATATTAAAGCTGGAATTCTCAGAGGAATAGCGGCTAAACAGCGCGGCACTTGAACAGCTAAAAGTAGTTCAATATACTGTATGAAATTTATGAAATTTCTATCCGGGAAAAGTTTATTTTTACGAGCTCCGTATGCAAAATATATTGGTACAATGTTTGATTGGATGCAGTTGAACTGTTGTTGTGAATTGATCTATTGGATATTGTGTATTTGGATGTTTGAGGTTGAATAAAAATGTATTGTTTTGGGTTGATTCGCGCTTTTTTTATATTGTAAGAGGGTGTTCACATATGGGATAACAAAAGGAAATCCTTATTTTAAGACTTACGCAATATAAATAAGACGAAAAGTCTTACAGATTGGGTTTGATGATGATCAAAATAAAAGCAAAGGTTACATAACGACCCAAATCTTACAATTAATAGCGTAATATTATGCGTGCGACGAACCTTATATTCTGATATGGGTGCAAGCAACCCATGTCGTGCGGCTTTTGCTTGGAATATACTCGTAAAAGATACCAGCTGGGTCTTAATATCAATTATACCGTCTGCACGTTGAAATGCATGATAGTATTAACTTAAACACAATCTATACATATAAAATTCTTTGTCCTGAATGACTGACTGACTGACGGATCAATACACAGCCTAAACCGCTAATCGTAGAGACCTGAAACTTGGAGGGTGTGTTCTATGTGTGACGTAGGCATCCGATAAGAAAGGATTTTCCGAAATTCTACGCCTAAGGGGGTGAAAAGGGAGGCAAAGTTTGAATGGGAAAACGTGATTCCTCGGTCCACTCCCGACTTCTACGCGGACGAAGTCGCGGGCAAAAGCTAGTCTCAACTAAAATTAATCCTAAATCTAGTACTAATAACTATAACACCTAATCCTGAATAACAATTTATGACAAACATAGAACCCGATAGTTCAGTAAACATTTACGACAATTAGTCGTGATTTAGTTGGGCTAATAAACAGCAGTAAAACGATAGGCAATAGCCCAGAAACGTGACATTTATTGCTCATGCTCAATTACGAGTGAATGCATTTTATTACCAATACCTACATAACAGTTTCGATGTGCGAATTATAGCAACAAATTATGTTGAACTTAAAATTACAATTTGTTATTTTAAGCATAGCTTTTATCGCGGGCTTTGAGTGCGGCGACCGAATCAAGAAATTCTGTACTGAAAATAAAACCTAACACTCCGCCTACCATGTAGCTCGGTCGAGCGTTCGCTTAACGTGTATGTATATAGTACGACTGTACGAAGCTCGCACGATTCAAAATCTTTACCACGGCAGTCCCCGAGCGTCACATGTTTTATTTTTTTGGGAATAAACTACTGTGCAATTGTATGTATATTTGATTTTCATGGTTTAGATTTAAAATGTATAGATTTCAGACATCTAAAATACGAAGGCCTGCTCTAAAAATGTTTGAAATCAATTTTTTTGAAAGTTTTTTACTTAATTGATTCAATACAGGGATACTCCCTATAAATTTTAGTATTATGCCGACGTATCCGATCCTACTAATATTATAAATCTGAAAGTTTGTGTGTGTGTGGTGTATGTTTGTTACTCCTTCACGCAAAATCTACTGGACCGATTGCGATGAAACTCGGTATCTAGATACCTGGTGACCTGGATTAACACATAGGCTACTTTGACGAACCAGTTAGCACAATGGTTACCACGCCGGACTGCCAAACACAAGGTTGCGGGTTCGATTCCCGCCTCAGAAAAATATTTATGCTTAGATATTTGTCTGTGGTCTGGTTGTTTCTATGTATTATAAGTATTTATTTACAAAAAAAGAAATGTATTATGTAGTATATCCGTTGTCTAGCACCCATAACACAAGTCTAGTTACTTAACTTGGGGCTAGATGGCGATGTGTGGAATGTCCTGTAATATTTATATTTATTTATTTATTTTTATCCCGATATTCCTACGGGATCGGGACTTAAACGGGTGAAACCGCGGGGCGCAGCTAGTCTCATATAACACAGTAATAATAGTAGATATGGCAACTTTGTTCGCATCAAGTTTGGCGAGAGTTCAAAACTACGGGGTTAACAGGAACATTTCCAGCATCTGTCTAACGGAAACGTTTTTAATATAAAGCTTTTGCTATAATATACATATATAATATATATTTTCATACTTTCCTACAGTCCCTACAGTTGTATTTTACTGGTGCACATTAAGAGTGTCCAAATCGTACCATCCCATCCTATCCTACTAATATTATAAACTAGCTGCGCCCCGCGGTTTCACCCGCGTTTGTCCCGATCCCGTGGGAATATCGGTTATTCGATTTTTTCTCGCCTTTTAAACCTTCCCTAGACCTCCACGAACATTTCAAGACTAAGATAAGATAAATCCGTTCAGCCGTTCTCGAGTTTTAATCAGACTAACGAACAACAATTCATTTTTATTTATATACTAGCTGCGCCCCGCGGTTTCACCCGCGTAAGTCCCGATCCCGTGGGAACGATTTTTTCTCACCTTTTAAACCTTCCCTAGACCTCCACGAATAATTCAAGACCAAGATAAGATAAATCCGTTCAGCCGTTCTCGAGTTTTAGCGAGACTAACGAACAGCAATTGATTTTTATATATAAGATAGAAGATAGATAGATAATAATAATAATAATAAGCCCGCAGGGCACCTTGAGGCGAGGTGTCGGGGAGTAGCGACCCCGCGGTTCCCGAATGCTCCAGGGGGAAGCAACCGTTCCTCATCTCCGGCTGGCCTTAGTTGGCTGATCGGAGTGAAAAATGACGAGGAAGCGGTCCCCCGCCTCTGGCTTGCCTTCACCGGCCGTCCAGAGTGGAGTCGCAAGAATACGTTCGAAAGATATATGCCGCACGTCAGTGGTGAGTGGGCCAGGTAGGCTGGACCCTCAGGGAGCCCGTGACCTGAGTTTAAAACCCAGTGCGGCATCACTATCTTTAAGCCACTCTCGTCCCTGTTGCCCCCTTGCTGTAATTTACTCAGCTGATTAGGGTGGCCCAGTTTGAGAGTTGGCGAGTCTCCACCTGCCACTTTTACATGTTTGTTGAACATTGTTACGGCAGGTGCCATAGTACCCATAGTCTCCCAGTATCCAGTCCACTACCATCCCATCACAATAGCCCAAGTAGTCGTTTTCTCCTGTAGTTTATCAATAGTTCTATTCAAACCGGAGATTGTCCTTAGCTGCACTTTATAGTGCAGACAGGGATAATCGCCGGTTTGATGTCCACATCATACTTTGCCATTAAACTTGTTATTGTAAAGGGCCTCTACGTGTTGGCTTCGGCCCCACGCATGCCTTCCAAAGGTCCGGGACTCCATAGTCCCGTGATATAGGACATATAACAAACAAATAATAATAATAATAAAATAATAGAAGATAGATAGATGTGAAAGTTTGTGTGTGTGTGTGTGTGTATGTTTGTTAATCTTTCAAGCAAAAACTACTGGACCGATTGCGATGAAATTCGGTAGCTGGAGACCTAGATTAACACATAGGCTACTTTTTATTCCGATATTACTACAGTATAAATGTTTATATTATTAGTAGAATTGTTAGATCGCAACTTTTGGTTTTGTTTCTGCTTCTGCTATATTATGTTTGCATTTAGCAGTAATTTTGGGTTTTAATTTTATGACAAAAAATAGTTTGGTTCGGTTAAATAACTATAGGGTCTGAAAAATCCAGTACAATTTAACGGTTGTTTCTATTACTTCAAGTTGTAATGTCTACTAACATCTATGGTAGCTGCTACAAAATTTATTCCATTTAAACTTAATGCAGCCAAGTACAGTGTAAATTTGCAAGTACAAAATTAATTCGAACCCAGCGGTTTCTCTTGCAACAGTTGGAAATTTCTTTCGCGATTTATGTCCCCAAGCAGAGGCGACGAAACTTGTACAATTTACAATTCTAAGTTGGATACATTACGCTGCGGCAATACAAAAACTCGTAATTTTTGAATTTTACATTCCAGTCTCGTGATATACGATTCGATTGCAGATTTTATTCATAATAGCTTTGTTTATAGAGATTGCTTCAAAGTTTGGATATTACAGATTTCTTTATCTCATTATTTTATTTTTCTAAGATTTTTATCAAACAAACTAGGTGTTTAAATACAAAATGCACCATAGAAACTTATAAATCAAATTCTATCTAAGTATATACATTGACTACCTAGATAAAAAAATTACAGGCACTATTTAAAATCTATATGTAAGTACTTACCTACTTACTAATATAATAAAAGTAAAGATTTTTTTGTTTTTTTTTTTGTTTGTAACGAATAGGCTCCGAAAATGCTAAACCAATTTTAATAAAATAATGTATTTAGTACTAAAACGGTAATTTATTAAAATATTAGGGACCAGGCTATCGATAGAGTAAGAATTCTTCTCACACGTAAGTACAAAGTAAAGATTATAGACAATTTAGTCCGGATCGTAAGAAATATGACTAAAATCAGATCAATATACGCGTGCGAAGTAACAAGACTAATTTTTTTAATTCCAAAAAGAACGATGGCATTTAATTAAGTTTGGCCTTATTAACCTATTAATTTAAGGGTTGATTCTACAGGAGATTTTGAAACTATGTAAGTAGTTTGTAGCTCACTCGCGAAGTGCATTTCTGTTCATTACTCCGAAGATCCTCATCAAATCCTCACTAAATTTTTATGTCACCACCCCTGAGGTATTCCTTTCTAACATAAAATCATACATAGGCGTATTTTCATACCTCAAAAATAATAATCAAAAAATATACGCGTCGATTTTTCTTTCGTCGGTTAAAAATCAGCACCATTGTTCATGAATCAGCGCCATCTCTGTAACGAAGTTGATAACTCAACTGAAAGCCAACATCCGGTTGGAATAGAACCTTCAAAATTTGAACCTTTTATGTAATGAACCCAAACTGGTAACAAAGTAAAATACTCTTCATTTTAATAACTCGATGGTCGCGTAGATGTCTCCTTCTATTTGTAAACTGAAATCCGTAGTTTATCCAAAAAAGTATATAAATACACTTAATTTCTAAACAATGTTCGCTTGAATCAGTGAATATCATGTACAATAAATCAAAACAAATTATTGGGGAATATTCGATGGCAATGGGGAAACTTATAAACTCAACATCTCACTATGCTGACCGTTTTGATTCAATAACGGACAAAACAACTTTTGTTTGTGACCGCTGCAGCCAGCCAGAGCCAACGGATACACCTGCCTTGTCGAGTGAACGGCTATGTGATGTCTCACAGCCATTGTGTACCTCACCTTATTTAAGTTCACAAATAAATAAAAAAAAAATAATAATGTTTAGCGATGAAATTGGAATTGATATGGGCTCAAAATTAAATTATTACTCAAAGGGACAGTCCTTTATAAATTATTGCATGCCTTCTGCATCTTATCTTCAAATTATGAAAAGAATAAGTAGTTATAAATTTGACAATAATGATAGTTTGGTTATATTTATTGGAAATAGGGGAAGTGTTAACAAACAAGACTTGATAAAATATTGTGATACTTTGTGCTCCCTAAACACAGACAACATTGTAATGTTCACACTACCCTACTGTAAAAACTTGCCAGCTGCGGAAAATAACCTTAGATATAATTTAAATTCAACATTGAACACTATATCATGTTATAATAAAAAGTTCAATGTTATTGACTCTAACCCTATTGTTAGTAATAATTATTATTTGACGAAGGGAAAGCACAAGCTTCCGGATTCCATCAAAAGACAGATAGCATCTTCGCTATGTTATTTTTTTAATTTTACAGCCAAAAATTTGGCTAAATACACTGCGCCTTTTGCGCAGTTTAATGACATAAATAATATTCAGACTGCGGATAGTTCTCTTTATCCGATTAATTTAAATTAATTATTAAGACAAAAGGGGGACGCTCTTGCAGTAGTTTTGAGACAATAGAGATATCCTCTAGCGCTTTACAAAGTAATAATAATAAGAAAATAAGTTTAGACAACAATATTAGCCAATTATTAATCTCATTATCAAACGAGTCAAATAATAACGATTGCTGGAATAAACGCCCCAAAATAAATAAAGTACAGAAAAATTATGTAAAAAATATTAATCTTGTGCATCAAAATATATATAATTTAACAGAGGGCAAAATACTAACACTGGAATTGTACATGAACGCTGAGGACATTGACATAGTATGCATAACAGAACACCATCGTCGGGCTCACCAGCTCATGTTCAATTTCAGCAACCACCGGGTTGGCAGCGCATTCTGTAGAGTAAATACGACAAAGGGGGGGTCTCTTATAATATTGAACAAGAAATTAAAATATAAAGAAAGAAAAGATGTCGTGTCTATGTCTGTGGAATGTGTAACGGAAATATCCTGTGTAGAACTGGAGCAATTAATAGTAGTATGTGTGTATAGACGACCTGTTTCTGATAATTTTAAAGACTTTATTGAAATTTTGGATGAAATGTTAACAAAATTAACAAAATCAAAAAAGCAATTGCTTGTATGTGGTGACTTTAATGTAGATTTACTGAAAGCAAGTACCTCTTCCACGAAACTTCTAAATTTGTATAAATCACACAATTTGTCTAACGTGTTTCTGGAGCCTACTAGAACCACTGACACTACAGCAACATGTATTGATAATATTTATATAACTGATAATATAACCACGATTAGCAAATCTATCATTAACAAATTAGAATCGGACCATAGTGGTCAGTTTGTCAGCTTTACTATCGTCACAAAACCAATACCAAAAAGGAAAATAAAGTACGTACCGGTGACTGCTGCTCGTCTGGAGGAACTTAGATTGAATTTAGCTAAAGTTTTACCGTTTCTGCCTTGTGATACGGATCCAAATGTATTATATAATAACTTTTTTTCGGTTCTTAATAACCAATTTCAATCTATTTTTACGTCCAGATCTAAAGTGGTCTCCGACAAACGCGAATTTAGTGGCTGGGCATCGGTTGGCATTCATCGAAGTAGACATAAACTATATGAGTTATACGCGGAAAGACAGGTTAATACATCAGAGGAGTTTGGAGCTTACGTTAAAAACTATTCAAAGATATTTAAAAGAGTATGTATATTGGCAAAATCACTCTCCATTAAATCTGTTATAAAAACTAGTGTTGATAAAATTAAAGCTACATGGAAAGTAATTAATGCTGAAACAGGGAGAGTCGCAGCCAAAAACACCGAGTTTAAATTAAGTATTAATGGAAATATAACTAATAATGATCAAGATACCGCTAATGAATTTGAGAATTTTTTCAGCAATGTAGCTATTACTTTGACGAAGGCTTTAAACTCTTCTACCCCCATTGCAGAAGGTTTATTAAAAACCAATGTACCGAATTGTAATAAAATATTTAAATTCCAATATGTTAAAAATCATGACATTATTGTAGTGCTTAAGCAAATAAATCTTAAAAAAACTAAAGATCTATGGGGGATCTCCGTTCCGATTGTTAAATCAGTTATCGAACTGCTTATACCGGAACTTGTCATTGTATTTAATAGATGTATAGATTGTGGTGTGTTTCCTGATTTAATGAAATTGAGTAAAGTAATTCCACTGTTTAAATCCGGTAGTACCTCAGACCCCTCCAATTTTAGACCAATATCAGTACTACCTACGCTTAGTAAAATTTTTGAAAAACTTATTTTAAAGCAACTACTTAAACATTTTCATGATAATAATATCTTACATAATAAACAGTTCGGCTTTAGTAAGGGGCGCTCGACCACTGATGCGGGTATAGCGTTAATTAAAAACATATTTGATGCTTGGGAGGAGTCGCATGATGCGTATGGCATATTCTGTGACTTATCCAAGGCATTTGATTGCGTTCAACATAATACATTGATCATGAAGCTACACCACTACGGTATTAGGGACAGCGCCCTGGATCTTATCTCTTCTTATCTGAGCGATAGAGTCCAGAGTGTTGATGTTAACGGAAAACGATCCCCCGGATCTGCGATAGCAATGGGGGTTCCTCAAGGATCCATATTAGGACCTTTCCTGTTCTTAGTTTATATAAATGACTTACCTTACCTTGTAAGGGACAACCATGGGATAGTGTTGTTCGCAGATGACACCTCCTTGGTGTTCAAGGTTAAAAGGCGTCAGTCGAACGTTGACGATGTGAACAATGCTCTCTCTAGAATAGTTGATTGGTTCAATTCCAATAATTTATTACTGAATGGATCCAAAACTAAATTAATTCGGTTCACACTTCCAAATGTAAAACAAGTCAAAACTGTTGTAAAAATTAATGATGAGGAAGTTGAATTAGTCAGTAAGGCTGTCTTTCTAGGTATAACTTTAGATCCTAAGCTTCAGTGGGGCCCGCATGTGGAAGCATTGTCGAATAGACTTAGTTCTGCCGCTTACGCCGTTAAGAAAATTCGCGAATATACGGATATTGAGACTACTCGCCTAGTCTATTTCAGCTACTTCCACAGTGTCATGTCGTATGGCATCCTACTGTGGGGGTGTGCTGCGGATATTGATGCTATTTTCATTTTGCAAAAGAGAGCTGTCCGAGCTATCTACAGGATGGGCCCCAGGGAATCACTTAGGGAAAAATTTAAAGAGATCAATATATTAACGCTCTATTCACAATATATCTACGAAAACTTGCTATACGTTCACAAAAATCCTGATATTTTTCGTAAAAATAGCGATATTCATAATTTCAACTTAAGAAATAAGGATGAACTGACCGTGCCCGGTAGTAGGCTCCGGAAAATAAACAGGTCGTTTAATAATACATGTGCGCTCTATTATAATAAATTACCTAAAGATGTATATGATATGTCCATTAACAGGTTCAAAACTTTTATAAAGCATAAATTGTGCAGTAAGGCGTACTATGATACTTCGTCTTACCTTAATGATAACAACCCTTGGACGTGACTTTAATTGCTCTATTTCAAATAATACTTTCAAATAATTGTAATATTGACCTTTGTGAGCGTGATCACATGAAAAAAAAAAAACCCCATGAGTTTCTTGTGCCTTCTTCTCATTGGTGGGCGCGTTCCGAAGGCACACATCCTAACTTAGTTTTTAAGACGTGTCTATGTGATCTTATACCTAGGTATTAAGCATTGAAAGGAATAAAGATTTTTGACTTTGACTTTGACTTTGTTTTTAAAAAACTTACCCATTTTAGACAGGCCCATTTTGGATTCATCTTTTGATTGTTGTAATTCCACAATCCAAATAGGACCCATACGTAGTACACACCAATTGAAAAAATCCAAAATTACTTGCTTGCACAACTTACTAGCATCATTAAATTACACAAATGCTGCTTGTTAATATTAATTTAATTTAGCATTTTGGATATATTTTATTAAGTTTAATTAAAAATCTTCAAACAAACATCACAACCAGAAGCAGGCAGCGAACTGTTGATAGTAACCAAACAGCGGTTCATTGCCAGATCACTTTCATTTGGCGGGAAGATACAATTTCATTTCACCTCTCACTCACTCTCATAACAAACTACTATGTTTATCTTACTTTACGTCGATTAAAGTTAAACCATTACGGTGAGAACAAAAAAAGGTCCCCTTTGAACAAATCGTAATATATCATCGGGATGACGTTATGGATTTGGGGTCTTTGGGCTTTAGTTTCTCTTTTGTCCAGAAACAGTTAAATTTACTGGCGTAACGGTTCCGGTGCAGAAATAGTGCAGGATACTGCTGTTTCCATTTGAAACAAAATTATGTAGACCTCATAAAGTAACATTATTTATTGAATCAAAAACAAACACAGAATAAGACTTATATCCTATCCTACTTTCTACTTCCTATCCTAATAATATTAAATTAATTAATTAAACTAACTTCCTACATTTCTTAAAAATTTAAAGTCCAAGTGGGGGTCCAAAGTCCTCATAAAGTTATCTATACCTAATAAAAATAAATCGCCGAATTCTTTAACTTCCGAACGGCTGCACCAAATTGGATATTTGTTTTTATGTTCGTTTTTTTAATCCAACGCAGGTCAAAACCGCGGGGCGCAGCTAGTTTTGAATAAAAACCTCTAACACTTACCTACAAAGCCAAAATTTTCTTTTATTAAAAAAGTTATTTCGAGAAGTACTATTAGCACCATGCCCTACCTTATCTACTGCTAAGCAGCACTGCAGCTGTGTCCCAGTTTGCAGAGTGAGGCTTCAAGTAAAAAATTAACTGTATTCATTCTTCGTGATTTTATTTACTACATCTACACTAATGAGGAAATATTTCTTTTGTTTTTAAGCTATTGCATAGCTTTTATCGCGAGCTTTGCGCGGCGACCGAATCAAGAAATTCCGTAACTAAGATAAAACCTATTTTTTGCCTCCAAACAATAGGCTCCGAAACTATTGGACCGATTTTATGAAACTTGGTATGTATATACATTGATTCATTGAGAGTAACATAGACTACTTTTTACCCCAATATTCGTCAGTTACGCAGATGAAATCGCAAAGTACTGCTAGTTATGAATATACCTACCTATAATATTATTTTTAATATTATATTATATGTAAATCAATGTCACAAACATATTCCCAAAAATGATCAAAAACAGTAGTAAGATCAGCTGCTCTAAAGAACAGGGGAAACATCGACCCTGGTCATTGTTACATTTGATAGATGGGCTTCGTTCGTGAGAGAACTCAGCTTTACCAGCTTATTGATGGAATGGAAACTTAAATCATATAATTCTTTGGATTATTTTCATTGTATATGTCGTGTTAAATTTTATTGAGGTCTACGCTCAGTAACAATCGGCGCAAATGGGAGCCAAAAGCAAAATTACTTTTGCTTATAACTAAAAATGTTAACTATTATATGGAAAAATTGTCGCTATGGGAACCTCCTCGTTTTTTGTTAACTTTTAATGAGTTCTACGCTCATAACAAACGGCACAAATAGGAGTCAAAACCAAAATGCCTTTTGCCTATAACTAAAAATGTTAACTATTGTATGGTCGCTATGGAAACCTCCTCCTTTTTGAAGTCGGTAAAAAGGTGTTTTTGTAGGTGTGTACCGTTTGTGAGTTTTTTCCTACGTTTTGGTATAATGTAAGGACGAAAATTCCTTGTCGTTTCTTAGCCTATCCCAACTTCAGTCGAAAATAGATGGCGTAAGTGTTTTTGTCCTTTAAATTTGTAAAGGAAAAACCGACAAGGACAATTCGTTTTTAAATTCTGTCAATATGTAGGAAAAACGCTCACCCACAAACGGTACCAACACTTGACAACTTTTGATGTAATTTCGATGTACTGATTTAGTTTTCGCTGAGAGGTATTTTGCGTTTGGCTCCTACCTGAACTACAAATGCAACAGTTCGTATAATTTTTGGCCGTAATTCTACTGATAGAATTACGGCGAAATATATTGTCTTTGGTTGTATCGGTGGGACAACGCAGTAGGAACACGGGCATAGTACTTTGTGGATCATCTTTTTTCGTTGTATATTTGGTTTCTGGTTTCTTTTTTCGTTGTATATTGTTTGGCTGTAATATGCCACACGAATAACCAAATAAATTGGTACTTACTAATAACTTTTATTATAACGATATTTATCATCATTTAACTCATTCAGACATTATTTTAATTACGTACAATAATTATTAATAGAATTTGAAATTACTTAGCACGTGCTAAGTATGTTTCTCGTGTTACAAATAGGTTTCTGATTTGTTGCTCTTAAGTTGTGTTTATGGTAATCGACTCGACCATTATTGTCTAAATTAATATTGTACTTTGAAAGACGACCCAGTTGGTACAATGGTCGCCATGCCGTACTGCCAAACATAGGGTTGCGGGTTAGATTCCCGCCTCAGACAAGTATTTATGCTTAGATATTTGTCTGTGGTCTGGTTGTTTCTATGTATTCTAAGTATATATTTACAAAAGAAAAGTATTTAAGTAGTATATCTATATTGTCTAGCACCCATAACACAAGTCTAGTTACTTAACTTGGGGCTAGATGGTGATGTGTGGAATGTCCTGCAATATTTATTTATTTAATTACTAAGGGTTTAATACTTCACAGTTCCTAACTCCTTCTATTAGGATGTAGGTAGTTATTGTTAATGTTCGTTTGTATTTTTGTATTGTATAATTTTTTAACTATTTTTTGTTTACCTACGACTCACTGGTGCTCGGATAAATTCGGAAGAGTTTTTGTTGCACCTTAATTTTGTACTATATTAAGTATTTTGTATTGGAATAAATAAATAAAAAACGTACTACAAGGTACTATCTTTATTCAATTTAAAATATGTGTTTATGTTTTGGTAGCATAGTAACTTTAGTTTTCCTTGTATCTTAATGACTTTTGTATCAGTGCTGGTGGTAGGTTGAGACCTACATTAGACAGTGCCTACGTATGAAGTTGTGGTTACCAAGTAGGTACCTTCATAGATACCTAAAGATCGGATAAATCCGTTCATGTGATGAAAATGCAGCAGCATAATGAAAGTGTAGGTACTTATTGGTCTGTTTTAAGTATCCAAATAAAAATTTTGTGTTCGGGAAATAATTACTACTAGCAGCGCTCCGCGGATTAACTCGTGTAAGTCCCGATCACGTCGGAATATCGCAATAAAAACTAACCTATAGCCTTCCTCGGTAAATGGACTATCCAACACAAATATAATTTTTTAATTCGAACTAGTAGTTCCTGAGAATCGCGCGTTCAAACAAACAAACAAATTCTTCAGCTTTATAATATTAGTATAGACTAGCTGCGCCCCACGGTTTCACCTGCATAAGTCTCGACCCCATGGAAATATCAAAATATCAAAAACTAAAAAGCCTATATATACCCTATAGTCTTCCTCAATAAATCGACTATCCAACACAGAAATAAATTTTCAATTCGAACCTGTAGTTCCTGAGATTCGCGCGTTCAAACAAAAAAACAAATTCTTCAACTTTATAATATTAGTTTTGACTAGCTGCGCTCCGTGGTTTCACCCGCAGTAGTTCCTGATACTAGCGCATTCAAACAAACAAACTCTTCAGCTTTATAATATTAGTATTGATTAAACATTTTTTTTTCATGACTCAAACAGACTTTAGACTAAAACTTGCTTGCCTAGACGTCTGGAATAACCTCTTTTGGAAAATAAAATCCTCGAATTCCTCAATCAAACAAATAATTATCGTGAGCTAGGTGCAAGCAAACGCAAAAAGTGAGGAGCAAGTGTAAAAAACCAATGTCTTTTAAAGCATTTTTTTGTCACAAGGAACTTTGACTGGCCCTTGGCTAGAGAAAATTCCCTATTTAGAAATCGCCATTTACCGAGTAATTTGGAACTAGTTTAGAAAATAGAAACGTAAGTATTTCAAAATCACTAATTTAAAACTAGGTATAATAAGTTAAAAGTATTATCAACTAGTTAAAGTAACAAGTGACAGGTATTTTAGCTACCGTAACCGATAATTCTAACGGAGGCTTTATCTATAGTGTCCACTATCGGAGACCCGGTATTTCTGTGTTATCTACTGCTGCACACAAGCAAACAATCCTCCTAAGATTGATGCACACAAACACACAAAGTCATTACCAAATTAAAGGTATTTAGTTGACGAAAAAAAGCATTTTGTAAACAAGTTTCATTCCGTGCGGTTGCTTGCATAGTTCTTCTGTTATTGTGACGTCATATTTTTTAAATCAAGTGATTTTGTGTGAAGAGTGTAATGTCATCGCCAACGCCGTCTCCTACGAGCCTGCGTTCCGATCCAAACGACTCCAGAGATTCTACTCTTACAGACCAATCGGATAATGTAACGGATTACAATGCAAGTACAATAAATCCTGATAGTAAAACTGAATCAAATCAAATTATTCCTCAAGGTGTTGGCGATATATTGGAAGTTTCCGATTATCCTAATGATGGGGCCTACCAAAATTGTAAAGGAGAAGTCCTGTCCTCCATACCACAAACTTTTGTGCAAGATTACAATTCAAGAGACTCAACCGGATTCAGTATTCAAGATATACTTGGTCTGCATCAATCATACAATCCTGCTAATACAGACTTAGAACCGAGATACGATTACCAAATTATCAACTATGAAAACATAAGTAACAGCCCCAATAACTATGCATCTGGACCAGAAGAAGTGATCGTCGAAGATTGCATCAATAAAAATGATGACGTGTTCAATTCTACCATTCCTGAACCTGACAATCAAGTCATTTTCAACGTAAATTATGCACCTAATGAACTTGTACAGTATGTCAAAAGAAGTGGTCTGGAAGCCAATGATGTAAAAGATCCGACAAGAGAAATCAACAAAACCCACGATTCTAGTTTTCCTACTCAGGTATGTATGGTAAAAGTGAGCTTTATTGTTATAGAATTAAGAGTCAAAATAGCAGAAAATAAAGTTAAAATACTGATGCCAGTGATTTACCGCAAAACAACCTGATCAGTAATGACAATTTAATTTTCTTGTTATCAATAGTCGTTGGTGATTACAAATTAGGCCAAAAACACCTTATTGTTCAATTCTACTTAGACATCGAAGGACGTATCTACTTATAATTTGGATTATAATTCTACTTAATTTTCAGAATATTTCATGGAGCAACAAAACTTCTAATATACCAAGTTTGAGATTATCATCGGATTTAGCTGCCGAAGGTAAAGTATTTCTTTCTATTCAGATTTTTTTCTTCTTTCACTTTCATAATTCATTTTTTTCGTCATAACATTACATTGCATAAAATAGTCATGTCAATTTATACGATTTCAATAAAAATCAATTCTTTCATTTAATTCATATTATTTTATTTTGATTTTCAGATATGTCATCAGCAGAGTCATCGTCATATCAAAAGAGTTTCACTAAAAGAGCTCGCACTGCTTACACCAGCTCTCAGCTGGTGGAATTGGAAAATGAATTCCATCAAAATCGATACTTATGTCGACCAAGACGCATCGAACTCGCAAACTACTTACAATTATCGGAACGACAAATAAAAATTTGGTTTCAAAACAGAAGAATGAAGTACAAGAAGGACAACAAACACAATAAGCCTTCATCTTCAGTAGATGACAACAGTCCATCAAGTTCCAAAGACTTGTCCCCGAGTCAAGATCACAAATTAACTCATCACGGAAGAAGTTGTGGAGGCCACGATCGCCACAGGAGACTTTTGGGTGACAGCCATGTATCACACCATAAAGCTTACCTTACACCAAGTGATAATATTCCTAGACCACCAGATTACTCGTCGATAAATCCGATAAAATCCGTTATAAAAGGACCTCAAAATACGATTGAATTACCATCATACACACCCAATTTATCATACCCGTCGTACTACGGAGGTTCGAGCAGAGCCGCTTACTCACCAATGTCCGAGGTTTATCGGTACGGCAACGATGAATCATTGTCACAGAATTCAACGCTTTCAACTTTGGCATCAGATAGCTACGTGCCAAACGGAGTGAATTTGAAACTGAGTGATGATTTAGTTCGGTATCCTACTACGTCAGCGTATTATAACACGCTCCCGTCTGGTGTGGTGCTTCATCCACCTACTAGTGAGTCCTACGTGTTTAGCTCAACAATGGCACAGATATCCACTCCTACTTACGACGATACCACTCTTCACACAAGGACTGGGTTAACGCTCCCTCAAGATCCGTACTTCTCTTATTTGACATCATCAGATTCGACAACTCAGCAACAAGCTAACTCAAACAACAAGTACTCGTCTTCCTATATATCTTTGTAAACATATGAAATATAAAGTAAAGGTATGAATTAGTAAGTAAGTCTCAATAATAAAATTATTTTAGATAAAAAATGAGCAAGAATCTCTAAGTATTGAAATCTAAATATTGTAAATATCATAAATATTTCTATTCATTTTATTGTTTTATATCATGTTATGTCATATCATGTCTTTAAAATGCCTATCTAATACAATAAATATAATAGCTAGATTAAAGGTAGAGTTTAATTTCCATTTTTAACAGACTTCAAAAAAGGGAGGAGGTTCTAAATTCGGTTGTATGTATTTTTTGAAATAGCAGGTAAATACATATTTAGTGGCTTATGAAATTAGAAAATACATATTCAGGTAGTTTGAAAAACTCTAACCGTTCGAGCATAGTTAACTGACCTTTATTAGCACCTCAGCCACCATACTGAGCAATTGTTGATACAAATTGCTCGCAATTTGCAAATTACAACAAATTTATTTTTATCAGTTATTGCAAAATAGTGAAAATGGCTGAGAAAAGTTAGCGAATAATGTTTATGAAAGCCCACATTCCACTTCAAACAAAAATAAGGTAAGATTTTGAATATTTAAATGTTTTCTTAATCTTCAAACCCTGCTTTAACTTTCATTAAATTAAATTTAAAACTGAGACAAATGCACACTCAGTGAGTCGATGTACTATGTTACTTATTGGTATTTTTTTTAAAGTAACATTTTTGTGTATTTTACAGGGTTTTTTATGTGTAATTAGTTTAATAAAAATATCTTACCATTTAATCCAGTTGCAGTAATTATCTAATTACACACAAAAAAAACCGTTAAATACACAAATAAATATATATTTATTAGCGTCCGAAATTCGTTATTCTTTTGTTTTTTAAATACCCTCAAACGCAATAAATAAGTATATGTTTCAAATATTTTGGTATTTACCATTTTTAAACAAATTATTTTACTAGCAGCGTACAGAGGTTTCACGTACGTATAAGTTTCAATCCCGCGCAAATATCTCCTGGATCTTGTGCTACTCGGAATGATTTAATAATCAAACTTTAATTTTATAACGATTTTGTTACCTATTAATTTCACAGTTCATTAATTATAAACAGAAATCGAATACATTTCATACATTACATACAAAAATCCTAATCCTAACTAATATTATAAGTCCGAAAGTTTTTATTAGTTTGTTTTGTTCCCTCTTCACGTTTAACGATGGGCCCATTTCGATGAAAGTCGACCTAGTGGTAGTTAGGCGATGGAGAAGGACAAAATAAGGATAATTTTTATCCCGAAAATTCCGCGGGATCGGGACTTGCGCCGATGAAACCGCAGGGCACCAGTAATAAATAAATAAAAATCTTCTGTCTGGTTTATAACATTATTACAACTAATTTTGTTTCATTTCAGCTGACACGATGACATTTTTAATTATATAAGGTACCAACGACAGCATAGAAGGTCGATAATAAGTACTTCATTGCAGACAATGATTTATCAAAATACCCACAAGTAAGTCACAAAATTATTTAATTTCTAGTTTTTTAAACTAAATTATTTGAAATCTATCTATACTTCTCTACTTAATATTATAAAGCTGAAGAGTTTGTTTGTTTGAACGCGCTAATCTCAGGAACTACTGGTTCGAATTGAAAAAATATTTTTGTTTTGGATAGTCCATTTATCGAGGAAAGCTATAGGCTACTTTTTATCCTGATATTCCCACGGGATCGGGAGTTACGCGGGTGAAACTGCGGAGCGCTGCTAGTATATTATAAAGTCGCAGAGTTTGTTTGAACGCGCTAATCCCAGGAACTACTGGCTCGATATAAAAAAATATTTTTGTGTTCGATAGTCAATTTATCGAGGAAGGCTATAGGCTACTTTTTATTCCGATATTCGCAAGGGATCGATACATATAAATTTTTTTGTCCTGAACTACTGACTGACTGACTGACTGACTGACGGATCAACGCACAGCCTAAACCGCTGATCGTAGAGACTTGAAACTTGGAGGGCGTGTTTTTTGTGTGACGTAAGCATCGGATAAGAAAGGATTTTCCGAAATTCTACCCCTAAGGGGGTGAAAAAGGGGGGCAAAGTTTGTATGGGATACATGATGCCTTGGTCAATTTTTGATATTTACGCGGACGAAGTCGCGGGCAAAAGCTATATTATATAAAAACTGTAATGAAACAAAAATGCACTGATTTTATCCATACTCTAAACAATAAATAACATAATCTTTTCACATTACAGGCAAAACGAAAATTCAAAATGGTACCAACTACCCATCCCATTTAGAGGAAAAACCAATCCAAAGGACAAAATAGACAGCTATTCAGACACAAGTTGTATTAACGGTAACGGTCTTTTCATGAAATATGTCCTGCGGAATCATGAAGAACCCATTGGTTTGTCATACATTTGTAAAGATGCTCTAGTCAGACTTGTTTAAACTATCTTACAAGTGAATTCCCTGAGTCAGTAACAAAGATGTTTGCTATTCTGATGCTAATAACTATTTTTATTTTATATTATTATAATAATAATTTTTATATTGCTGTTTTGAACATAATGGCACTGATGTTAGATTTATTATATAGGTTATAAAGGTTTTATAATATTTTAATATTTAACTTGAAATTTTAACTATTCCTGCTATTTCTTGACATCTTCTTACATCTTTTGATATTATTATTATTATTTTATTTATAACTTTGTTATTATAATTTTGATTTAAAGAAAAATAATATAGATAATAATAAGATTTTAACTAGTTAATTAGACATAATAATCTTAGTAAAATAACAAATTGAAAATGTAGGAATAAATAGTTAAGTAATTACTTACTAAAAGAAACAAAAACTATTCAAAGCTTACAATATACATATAACTAAAAGCTATAATATATTATCTAAAAAAATATGAAAAAATAAAACGAAACTAATCTTAAAATAATATAAACAAATAGGTACCTAAATATAATATGAAGTAGACATATTTTGAGAGTATGATCAGAACCCATTCGCTGAAATAAAAGAAGCAACCTTCTTCTTCGTTACTTTTTCCACGTCTGTCGTCGGTTTTTTATTCGTTATTTCAGCTGTTCCATGTTTCAAGTATATCCTTCTAATACTCCATCACTGTTTATGCGCCGCTTCACAGCAGTACATTTTGGTATCTACATTCTGTACTAGTTAGATCTGTATGATGATAATTTCTTGTCAGAAAGCTGCCGCGTTGACGCCTGGACTTGGAGTTTTAGTCAGGTATCTATCTTTCTGTCGTCAGTTTTTCATTCGTTATTTCAGCTGTTCCATATTCCACGTGGATCCTTCTAATACTCCATCACTGTTAATGCGCCGCTTCACAGCGGTACATTTTGGTATCTACATTCTGTACTAGTTAGATTTGTATGACATAATTCCTCGTCAAAAGGGCACCGCGTTGACGTCTGGACTTGGAGTTTTAGTCAGGTATCTATATATCTATCTGTCGTCGGTTTTTGATTCGTTATTTCAGCTGTTCCATATTCCACGTGGATCCTTCTAATACTCCATCACTGTTAATGCGCCGCTTCATAGCGGTACATTTTCGTATCTTTATTCTGTACTAGTTAGATCTGTATGACATAATTCCTTGTCAGAAGACTGCCACGTTGACGTCTGGACTTGGAGTTTTAGTCAGGTATCTATATATCTATCTGTCGTCGGTTTTTCATTCGTTATTTCAGCTGTTCCATATTCCACGTGGATCCTTCTAATACTCCATCACTGTTAATGCGCCGCTTCATAGCGGTACATTTTGGTATCTTTATTCTGTACTAGTTAGATCTGTATGACATAATTCCTCGTCAAAAGGGCACCGCGGTGACGTCTGAACTTGGAGTTTTAGTCAAGTATCTATCTATCTATCTGTCGTCGGTTTTTCATTTGTTATTTCAGCTGTTCCATATTCCACGTGGATCCTTCTAATACTCCATCACTGTTAATGCGCCGCTTCACAGCGGTACATTTTGGTATCTACATTCTGTACTAGTTAGATCTGTATGACATAATTCCTTGTCAGAAGACTGCCGCGTTGACGTCTGGACTTGGAGTTTTAGTCAGGTATCTATATATCTATCTGTCGTCGGTTTTTCATTTGTTATTTCAGCTGTTCCATATTCCACGTGGATCCTTCTAATACTCCATCACTGTTAATGCGCCGCTTCATAGCGGTACATTTTGGTATCTTTATTCTGTACTAGTTAGATCTGTATAACATAATTCCTCGTCAGAGAGCTGCCGCGTTGTCGTCTGGACTTAGAGTTTTAGTTAGGTACGATCACGCCCGCCAATCTTCCAGAATTTTAGATTGTAGAGTAACGAATCTTGATTAATTCGTCCTTTCATGAATTCTGGATTCGATATTATTTAGACGATTAAGATTTACGTTACCTATAGTACCATTTTCTTCCCCTTTAGTCTCCGGTTTTGAAACCAAACTTTGACAGATTTGTGACTGAGTCCCAACTGTTCCACAAGGATCTTTCCATCATCTCGCGTGATATAGGGTTTCATGAACCACACCTTCCAAGATTTTATCAAACTCAAACTCAAAAAAAATATTTCTCTGGATGATTAATACAATTGTATATAGACCACTTGAAAACGTCTTAAAAACTAAATTAGGATGTGTGCCTTCGGAACGCGCCCACCAATGAGAAGAAGGCACAAGAAACTCATGGGGTTTTTTTTATGTGAATTTTGTAATATTAGTATTTTGCCCTCTGTCAGAGTACGGATATTTTGATGCACCAGGATAATATTTTTTACATAATTTTTATTTACTTTATTTATTTTAGGGCATTTATTCCAGCAATCATTATTATTTGACTCTTTAGATAATGAAATCAACAATTGACTTATATTGTTATTTGAACAAATTTTCTTATAATTATTGCTTTTTAATGTGCTAGAGGATATCTCTATTGTCTCTAAGCTACTGCAAGAGCGTGCTTCTTTTGTCTCATAATTTAATTTAAATTACTCGGATAAAGACAACTATCCGCAGTCTGAAAATAGTTAATGTCATTAAACTGCGCAAAAGGCGCAGTGTGTGTAGCCAAGTTCTTGGCTGAAATATTGAAAAAATTCAATAGCGAAGATGCTGGAAGCTCTGGAAGCTTGTGCTTTCCCTTCGTCAAATAATAATTATTACTACCAAAAGGGTTAGTGTCAATAACATTGAACTTTTTATTATAAAATGATATTGTGTTCAATGCTAAATTTAAATTATACCTAAGTTTATTTTCCGCAGCTGGCAGGTTTTTGCAGTAGGGTAGTGTCAACATTACAATATTGTCTATGTTTAAAGAGCACAATGTGTCACAATATTTCAACATTTCCTGTTTGTTGACACTTCCCCTATTTCCAATGAAAATAATTAAATTATCATTTTTATCAAATTTATAGCTAGTTATTCTTTTCATAATTTGGTGATAAGATGCAGAAGGCATACAATAATTTATAAAAGACTGTCCCTTTGAACAAAAGTTTAATTTTGAGCACATATCAGTTCCAATTTCATCGCTAAACATTATTGTTTGATTTTTATTATTATCATTTTTATGAGAACTTAAATTAGTAGATTTACATACTGGCTGTGAGCGGTCACACAGCTGTTCACTCGGTAAGGAAGGTGTATTTGATGGCTCTGGCTGGCTGCAGCGGTTGTTTTGTCTGCTAATGAGTCAAAACGGTCTACATAGTCAGATGTTGAGTTAATAAGTTTAGCCATTGCCATCGAATATTCCCTGATAATTTGCTTTGATTTATCATTCATGGTGGTCACTGATTCGAGTGAGTCCTGCAAGTGTCTAAGCTTAATTTGGAATTTATTCGTGTCGGCTGCATGTTGCCTTTGATAATTTTCTAGTTCTAATGTGCATAAACTCAATTTATCTAATAATTCCAATCTATTCTTACAATTCTTAATATTTTTAGATAGTTTTTTATGATTTTTGAGTAAATTTTGATTTTTTTTCTAATATATTTATTAATTTTTATAAATTTTTTAAGTTTTTTGCTGCTGCAAAGATCCAAATGCACCTTGGCTGACACTGAATGGCGTAGGGGAGTGTCGTTAGTGAGATCAATAATGTCTATGTGCTTAGGCCTTCGTCTAGAATAACGAATCCTGATTAATTGGTCCTCTCATGAATTCTGAATTTGATATTATCTAGACGATTAAGATCGACGTCACTTGTAGTACCATTTTCTTCCCCTTCAGTCTCCGGTTTTGAAACAAAACATAGAAAAGATTTGTGACTGAGTTCCAACTGTTTCACAAGGATCTTTCTATCATCCCGCGTGATATAGGGTTTCGTGGATCACGACCGCCAATCTTCTAAGATTTTATCGTCTAGAATAACGAATCCTTTCATGAATTCTAGATTCGATATGTTCTAGACGACGCAGATCCACGTCACTTGTAGCACCATTTTCTATTTTCTTCCCCTTCAGCCTCCAGTTTTGAAACCAAACTTTGACAGATTTGTGACTGAGTCCCAACTGTTCCACAAGGATCTTTCTATCATCCCGCGTGGTATAGGGTTTCGTGGATCACGCCCGCCAATCTTCCAAGATTTTACCATCTAGAATAATGCATCCTGATTCATTGGTCCTCTCATAAATTCTGGTTTTGATATTATCTAGACGATTAAGATCGGCATCACTTGTGGTACCTTTTTCTTATATTTTCTTACCCTTCAGTTTTCGGTTTTGAAACCAAACTTTGACAGATTTGTGACTGAGTCCCAACTGTTCCACAAGGATCTTTCTATCATCCCGCGTGAGATAGGGTTTCGTGGATCACGACCGCCAATCTTCTAAGATTTTATCGTCTAGAATAACGAATCCTGATTAATTGGTCCTCTCATGAATTCTGAATTTGATATTATCTAGACGATTAAGATCGACGTCACTTGTAGTACCATTTTCTTCCCCTTCAGTCTCCGGTTTTGAAACAAAACATAGAAAAGATTTGTGACTGAGTTCCAACTGTTTCACAAGGATCTTTCTATCATCCCGCGTGATATAGGGTTTCGTGGATCACGACCGCCAATCTTCTAAGATTTTATCGTCTAGAATAACGAATCCTTTCATGAATTCTAGATTCGATATGTTCTAGACGACGCAGATCCACGTCACTTGTAGCACCATTTTCTGTTTTCTTTCCCTTCAGCCTCCGGTTTTGAAACCAAACTTTGACAGATTTGTGACTAAGTCCCAACTGTTCCACAACTATCTTTCTATCATCCCGCGTGATATAGGGTTTCGTGGACCACGCCCGCCAATCTTCCAATATTTTATCTCCTAGAATAACGAATCCTGATTCATTGGTCCTCGCATGAATTCTGGATTCCATATTATCTAGACGATTGAGATCGACGTCACTTGTAGTACCATTTTAGTCCCCTTCAGCCTACCGTTTTGAAACCAGACTTTGAAAGATTTCCCACTCCCGATTGTTCCACAAGATTTTTTCTATCATCCCGCGTGATGTAGGGTCTCGTGGAAACCACTTGTTCCAACATTGCTACTTGCTCCGTTGAAAACCCCGTCCGCTTGCGCTTGATTTTCATGGGTTTTTTTCAGAGACAGCAGCAACTGTAAAAACCAAAATAAACTTTATTTATCTAATTTAAAATAGGTATCCAATTAGGTAATTTAAAATAGGTATCCAATTAGGTAATTTAAAATAGAAAGTCGTCTGTCCCTGATTTCAGTTCCAATGTTAAGTTGAGCAACCATCCATCCAACCTTTCATGAATTTTTGATTCGGTATTATCTAGATCGATGTCACCTGTAACACCATTTTCTTCCCCAATGATTACGACTATAATTACTGTAATGAATGAATGAACTTGCCTGAGGCTAATTTTGAAAACTTTGAACAGAACACGTTCTGATAAATTATCCGGTAAATCCTAATCCCAATTTACATTATTTGAATGAAGTAACATCACTAGCAAATTGATAAGAGCTCATGATCGTTTGGTATACTTGAAACACGTGATAGGTATTCACACTATACTACAAACTAAACCAGTTCAGTCTCAACTATCTTGAGTCGTTTTTCTCAAACTTTGTCTTTAATAATGACAAGTTTCGTAAGTCTTTGACAGATTTGTCCTATTGAATCCTAATCCAAATTTACATTGGAATCTGAATGAAGTTACATCACTGGCAAATTGATAAGAGCTCATGATCGTTTTGTATACTTGGAACACGTGATAGGTATTCACACTATACTACAAACTAAACCAGTTTAATCTCAACTATCTTGAGTCGTTTTTCTCAAACTTTATCTTTAATAATGACAGGTTTCGTAAGTCTTTGACAGATTTGTCACTCCAAATTTACATTGAAATCTGAATGAAGTAACATCACTGGCAAATTGATAACAGCTCATGATCGTTTGGTATACTTGAAACACGTGATAGGTATTCACACTATACAACAAACTGAACCAGTTTAATCTCAACTATCTTGAGTCGTTTTTCTCAAACTTTGTCTTTATTAATGACAGGTTTCGTAAGTCTTTGACAGATTTGTCACTCCAAATTTACATTGAAATCTGAATGAAGTAACATCACTGGCAAATTGATAACAGCTCATGATCGTTTGGTATACTTGAAACACGTGATAGGTATTCACACTATACAACAAACTGAACCAGTTTAGTTTCAACTACCTTGAGTCGTTTTTCTCAAACTTTGTCTTTAATAAATTAATTAGCCCTTTTGATTTTAT
The DNA here is from genome assembly GCA_951213275.1 of Idaea straminata. Taxonomy (NCBI): domain Eukaryota; kingdom Metazoa; phylum Arthropoda; class Insecta; order Lepidoptera; family Geometridae; genus Idaea; species Idaea straminata. The sequence goes on along the minus strand of OX577857.1, from coordinate 4,794,858 downwards.
TTTTGGTCACTAATACTTTCAATTTTAATAAGGTACCTATTTGTTACCTTATAATTAGGATTAGTTTAATGTTGTTTACATTTTGTTCTTAGTTAAGACTTAGTAGTCTAAAATATTATGTAAACATGTTTTGATTTAAACGTTCCCCTTTATTATTAACTTTAAAGTTTATTTTTACTATTTAAGGAGAAATCTGTTGAAAATATTAAGAAACTAAGGTTTTGTTATGTTATTGACATCAGTTAAAATATTTAGGTATTTGTATTTTAAGTACATGTACAGTGTGTAGCAATAAATATTTCTAATAAATCAATTTCACCTGTTTTTCTACTATCCTTTAAAATAAGCCCTATCGAACCACATATTAAGAATTTAATATTTTCTAACTATAACCAATCCATTTTAAATTAAATCAGTAGGTAACATAAAGGCCAAATTATTTAAATTATTTACTCTGCTTTAATTATGATCGTTATATACACCGTATTTAATTCATTAAGCCCATACTAATATTATAAAGAGGAAAGATTTTTTGAGGCGTGCGCACACTAAGGCGGTCACAGGAGCGTTCCGGAGGCGGGAATTTATGTAATATTCGAGATTCTATCTCTCTCTCGAATCTCGAAATCTCGAATATTACAAAAATTGTCTCAGTCTCGATAAAATAGGCAAAACTGGATATCTCCGCCTTTTAAGATCCGATTTATATAATTCTTTTTTTACTTCAAGTTGAGTTGATCTTATCTTATAAAAATTTGACGAGGATCCTAGAAAAATAGAAAGAAAGAAAAGATAAAATTAAGCAAAGGAAGAGGAAGGAAAAGGATCCTTGGAGTGATGAGCAGAATAGTTCCTCAAAATGCAATAAATGCTTACATTTAGATTTGCTCGCGAGGTCTAGAGGTGCTATTAGTTCTGTTCACTGAAGTACTTTTATTATTGTCTCTTATATTTCCCATATCAAAGGACTATGGAGCCCCGCACCTTCGAGAAGCGTGCGTGAAGCCGAACAAAGCCAAGACGTAGAAGCCCTTTACATTAACAAGTTTAATGGCAAAGTATGATGAAGACACTAAACCGGCGATTATCTCTGCACTATGAAATGCAGCCAAAGACAACCTTCGGTTAGGATAGAACTACCGATGAATTACAGGAGAAAACTACTTGGGCTGCTGAAATCGGATGGTAGTGGACTGGCTACTGGGAAACTATGGCGCCTGCAGTAGCAATTATTGTCTGAAATTTATTATACCTAAAATATTGCTTTTTTGAACTGATGTTATATTTATTATTAGAGGTAGACGGATATTACTCTTTTTTACTGCACTTTTTTAATTTCCGACTTAAATTTATTCCTGTGGAGTATTTTTTTACTTTCTCAACTAATTACTAAAGGACAATCAATAGTTACTTTTTTCCAATGTAAAAAATTGAAAAACATAGAAGCAAATTCACAGCAAACCTTGGTATTATTAAAAAAATGTTTGCTTTAGCTAGTGGTTATTCAATAAGAGAATAGAATAGTAACACATTTGTATTTAACCGCACCTGTTATTTAATATCTCTAATATTCCTTGATATCGTTAGGCATATTTTTTAATTTGAAGTATATTTTTTTTATTTTTTATTTAGGTAGGCACTTAATTATAATTTAAAGAAAAATAATGTAGATAATTGTGGGTAGAAACAAAATTTATTTTATGTGACATTAAAAATTAATTTTAACTAATAATTTAAAATAAATAAATTGTTGAGAACTTAAAATAAAAACTATTTATTTCTTACAATAAAATTAGATTACAAGCTATAATATATCCTTAAAAAATTCATAAAAGAAAAAATAAACAAACTTTAAGAAGGTATAAATTACAAACAATAAAGTGTCCAAATTGTTAACAAATTATAATAATTTTATCTCATTCACTCAATTAATAATTATGAAGCGCTGTTCTTCCACTTCTTCCCTGTTTGTCACCAGGTTTTAATTTTGCAGTTGTTAGACGCAGACGTAGATCTTTCTAATACTCCGTCACGATTAATACGCAGTTCACAGTGGTAGTTTTGGTATCTATCTTCTACAAGTTAGATCTGTTTACGACAAATCCATAGGGAATTCGCTTCAATTTTGGAATTTTCGAAGTCGGTTTAAATCACAGTCAGCTTATGATTTGTGATTTTTGTGATTTTACGACTATACATAGCACTGGATCTTTCCATTTCCTTGTTTGTTGTTGAAAAATCGTTTTCTTCTCTTGATGAGTTAGATTTTTATTTCATTGTTTCTTTCTTTTCCGGAACAGCCGCAACTGTATAAATAAGAAATAGTGTTTTAATAAAAGATATACATACTCGTTACTGCAAGTTTATTTAATATAATAATATCAAGACGTTAAGACGAAATCGTCACTTTTAGTCTAAGATCCCTTTAAGGACGACCTTCACCGAGCTGGAATAAGATAAAAAGTATTTTATATCAAATTAAATAGGTCAATAATTATATTGACCTACTAAAGGATATCTAAATTTCTTGAAAAGGTTGAAAATAATTACCACTTATATTTGTGCCTAGTGATATTTGCTTTTGTTCATATCTATGATTGATGTGCTGGAATAGTGGTGGAAGGATTAGTCAGCCAGTTCTGGGAAAACCGACTGTCCAGGGCGCGCCGGGTGTCGTCATGATGATCATATGTCACCATAATTGTACACCGCTCGGGGAGGCTCCTTCCATGCGCCCCATGTTGTTGTTGAAACTCCGTGATCTGTAACAGAAAATTTAACAATATTTGAAGTGAAAAAGTTACATAGTAAAAACTATTTTTATTTAGAAAACTTTAATTATTAATTATTTTAAATAGTTCTTATGTTAAAATTAAAAACAAGGTTTACCTCTTAAAGGACCGTAGTTTATTTCTCACCACCATAGGACAAAACCCATGATGAGCTTCGAGTGCACGAATTTCGTTTTCTACCTAAAACAATAAAAAATAAAGTTAAAAAATTCAAAGTTAATGCAAACAAATTATACCTATCTAGAGTTCTTGAAACTTACGTAGTCTCCATGGTACTTCATAATACCATAAAACTCCAAGTCTAACATCAGTAAGGACTCGCCGGTGAAATCGGCTCGTATATTGGACCGACTCCACCATATTGTGCCTCACTGACGTCTGGAGTTGGAGTTTTAGTCAGGTATGACTCAATCACACCTGCCAGCTCTCCCAGGATATTATCGTCTAGAACTACGAATCCAGATTCATCGGTCCTTTCATGAATTCTGGATTCGATTTTTTCTAGACGACGCAGATCGACGTCACTTATGGCACAATTTTCTATTTTCTTGCCCTTCAGTCTCCGGTTTTGAAACCAGACTTTCACAGATTTGTCACTAAGTCCCAACTGTTCCACAAGGACCTTCCTGTCATCCCGCGTGACGTAGGGTTTCGTGGAAAACACTCGTTCCAACATTGCTACTTGCTCCGTTGAAAACACCGTCCGCTTGCGCTTGTTTTTCATTGGTTTTCTCAGAGACGTAGCAGCAACTGTTAACAAAATAATTAAACATATAAATAAATAACATACTCAATTCCGAAAATTTAAACTTTTTTGAGAATGTTTTGAAATTACCATTGGTTCTTGTGCAAAGTGCCCTGTCCTTGTATGCAGTTTCGATGTTAGGCTGAGCGACCATCGGAACTAGAACATGCTGAGACTTAGTCTGGATCTGTAATAAAAATATTATCATTACTTATTTTTCTTATATATTATTTATTTATGGACTAGGTACCTATCATCGTCATTTAATATTCTAATGATAATGATTATCAAAATTTACCTGTGATGAAGGGTCAAATGTTGCGAAGTACGTCGAAATGGAAGAACCTGGAAGAACTGGCACGCCTCCATCAAGGGAAGAACCCCACGATGGTGACGGTGTTGGAGCTACTCTTGAATGCACATAGCTTCCCATCTGAAAAGACGAGACAAAAAGTTAGTCAGAGAAAAATAAGGAGTTAGTTTCAGAACAAGCTTTAAAAAGTTATGACTTATCTTAACTTTTCTAAGCTTATCTGAAACCTTTTTTGTAATGGCGCTGTAAAATAATTACAAATTATTTTATTAAATTGGGACTATAATAACTGTGATAAATGAATGGACTTACCTGAGAATCCAAATCCCAATTTACATTGAAATTGGATGAAACAGCACCACTAACAAATTGGTACGAGCTCATGATGGCTTGGTTTACTTTAATCAAGTGATGGATATTCACATTGACCTGTAACTATATATAGTAAAAATCTTTTGTGATCATTAGTTGATGGATTACCCCTTTTAATTATTTTTGGTCACTAATACTTTCAATTTTAATTAGGTACCTATTTGTTACCTTATAATGAGGATTAGTGTAATGTTGTTTACTTAGTTGAGACCGTGGTCTACAATATTGTGTAAACATGTTTTGATTTAAAGGTTCCCTTTTACAAAGATTATTTTCACCGATTAAGAAGAAATTTGTTTACAAAAAACATTATGACTTTGAAAAATAAAGCAATATTTTATGGACCTGGGCTAAAAATATTTAGTTATGTACACCTAAAATATATGTAGTTAGTATGTGGTTAATAAATATTTTAGCTACCATATCAACTTTAGTGTGTTGACCGTATTTATTCATATGACGACCCAGTTGGCACAATGGTCACCATGCCGGACTGCCAAACACAGGGTTGCAGGTTCGATTCCCGCCTCAGACAAGTATTTATGCTTAGATATTTGTCTGTGGTCTCGTTGTTTCTATGTATTATAAGTATATAATTACAAAAAAAAGTATATAAGTAGTATATCCGTTGCCTAGCACCCATTACACAAGTCTAGTTACTTAACTTGGGGCTAGATAGCGCTGTGTGGATTGTCCTGCAATTTTTATTATTTATTATTATTATATATGTATTTGATACTTTAATAGGTATGAGTAGAACCACGAATCGAAAATTGATTAATTTCGATAATTTCTTAGGGTTCTGTACCGAAAGGGTAAAAAGGGACCCTATCACTAAGACTCCACATTCTGTCTGTCTGTCCGTCCGTCTATAGTCTGTCACGAGCCGTGATAGCTAGACTATTGAAATTTTCACAGATGATGATTATTTAATCGCTAAAACAATAAATACTAAAAACAGAATATTATACGGAACCTTTCGTGCGCAAGTCCGATTCGCACTTGGCCAGGTTTTTTTACTTCCAATTAATTTATAATTAAATCAGTAGTTATTAGAGGCAATTATTAACATTAACTAATCAGTACATATTAGGTGATCGTTTTCACACCTATTTCTAATTTAAATTATCCAGTGAGTAATAAAGAGTTAATACATTTTAAAATAATTATGTAATATTGATATGACTACCAAGAAATCTTTTTTTTTTTAAGGATTTATGCGAGAACTGTTTGACAGTAGTTGATTATGGTGGTTATGGTCTAACTTTTTCAAAGAGCAAAGTTATGCAAAATAATCAACCACTATATTGAAGCTAAGTAGGTGGTAGCAGCGTAATTTTAGGCAATAATTGATATTTTGCCTGTAAGGATAGGATTCGGAACGACAAGAAATTTTACGACGTAGACCTATCATCTATACATATAAAATGCTTTGTCCTGAACTACTGACTCACTGACTGACTGACTAACTGACGGATCAACGCACAGCCTAAACCGCTGATCGTAGAGACCTGAAACTTGGAGGGTGTGTTTTTTGTGTGACGTAGGCATCGGATAAGAAAGGATTTTCCGAAATTATACCCCTAAGAGGGTGAAAAAGGGGGGCAAAGTTTGTATGGGACAACGTTATTCCTTGGCCCATTTTCGACTCCTACGCGGACGAAGTCGCGGGCAAAAGCACTAGCTTTTGTCCTTTTTTATAAACAAACTTTTTTATATGTATAGACTACTATACATATAAAAAAGTTTGTCCTGACTGACTGATGGATCAACGCACAGCCTAAACCGCTAATAGTGTGACCTGAAACTTGGAGGGTGCGTTCTTTGTATGACGTAGGCATCCGATAAGAAAGGTTTCCCAAAATTATGCACCTGTGGGGAGAGATAAACTTTGTTTTCCTATAATTAGGATTACTGTTATGTTGTTTACATTTTGTTCTTAGTTAAGACTTATTATCCTACCATATTATGTAAACATGTTTTGTTTTAAACGCTCCCCTTTATTATTAACTTTAACGTTTATTTTTACTGTTTAAGGAGAAATCTGTTGAAAATATTAAGAAACATTACGAATTTTATAACTAAGGTTTTTTTGTTATAAAATATTTAGGTATTTGTATTTTAACTACATGTAGTGTGTGTGTAAATAAATATATCTACTAGATCAATTTCACCTGTTTTTGTTTCTTTATATACCACCATCCATTAAAATAAGCCCTATCGAACCACATATTAAAAATTAATTATTTTCTAACTGCAACCAATCCATTTTAAATTAAAGGCCAAAATATTTAAATTGTTTACTTAGCTTTAATTATGGTCGTTATTTACACCTTATTTAATTCATCACCCCATACTAATATTATAAATAGGAAAGATTAGTTGAGGCGTGCGCACACTGAGGCGGTCACAGGAGCGTTCCAGAGGCGGTAATTTTTGTAATATTCGAGATTATATCTCTCTCGAATCTCGAATATTACAAAAAGTGTCTTTGTATCAATAAAATAGGCAAAACTGGATATATCCGCCATTTAAGATCCGATTTTGATGATTCTTTTTTTACTTTAAGTTAAGTTGATCATCACTACATAGTATAAAACAAAGTCGCTTTCTCTGTCCCTATGTCCCTTTGTATGCTTAAATCTTTGAAACTACGCAACGGATTTTGATGCGGTTTTTTTTAATAGATAGAGTGATTCAAGAGGAAGGTTTATATGTATAATAACATCCATTAAATAGTGGAGAAGTACTGTTATTTTTGAGGTTTCTAATGTGATGTCGTAAATAATTACATTTTTTCCGCTTACATTGCAAACGCAGGCTGAACCCTACGAGTTTTATCAAAATAATGTACTAAGTATTGTACACATTGAAAAGATCTACAGAAAAGTCCTTGATGGTATATGTCTATCTCTTATGGATAACCCACAATATTTTTTTCTGTCATTTACTTTTTACGACAAATAATGGCTAATTTTCGAAGCGATTTTAACCAATACAGCATTAATCTTTAATCAATTAAATACCTTGAATACATTGTTCATTTAATATAGATCTATATGGCCCTTTACACCGTATGATTTAAGTGAATATTTTCGAAGAAATTACAAATTTAAAAATTGCGGGACGTAGCGTTTGCGGATGTACCGGCCGGCTGCCCGGTGCGGCAAAAAAATGTAAAAAGTAAATAAGTAAAAATGTAGTGTATGAATTTAGATATTCCAAAGATAGCAGGAAATCTTCATGGTATAGGGAAAGGGGGATTGTTTTACTCCAAATTTAACGCGTGCGGGCCACGGGCAGTAATGAATAAATCAAAACTACTGAATCGATTTTAATCACATAGTCTATATATTTTATACCCGTGCGAAGCCGGAGCGGGCCGCTATGTTTTTATATACAACGTTCACAGTTTTTCTGTAGTGTATTTAGTATCAGCATTGCACCCGTGTGAAGCCGGGGCGGACCGCTAGTATCCTATAAAGATTTGAAGAGGATCCTAGAAAAATAGAAAGAAAGAAGAGATAAAATCACGAAAAGGAAGAGGAAGGAAAAGGATCCTTGGAGTGATGAGCAGCATAGTTCTTCAAAATGCAGTAAATTGCTGACTTTTCGATTTGCTCGCGAGGTCTAGAGGTTCGTGTAGCTGTTCGCTGAACTACTTTTATTATTGTCTCTTATATTTCCCATATCACAGGGCTATGGAGCCCTGTACCTTTGGAAAGCGTGCGTGGAGCAGAACGAAGCCAACACGTAGAAGCCCTTTAATGGCAAAGTATGATTTAGACACTAAACCGGCAATTATCTCTGCACTATGAAATGCAACCAAAGACAACCTTCGGTTTGGTTAGAATTCCTGATGAATTACAGGAGAAAACTACTTGGGCTACTGCAATCGGATGGTAGTGGACTGGCTACTGGGAAACTATGGATACCATGGCGCCTGCAGTAGCAATTATTGTCTGAAATTTATTATATTGCTTTTTTGAACTGATGTTATATATTTTTTATTAGAGGTAGACGGATATTACTCTTTTTTACTGAATTTTAACTGCATTTTTTTAATTTCCGACTTAATTTTATTCCTGTAGAGTATTTTTTTACTTTCTCAACTAATTACTAAAGGACAATCAATAGTTACTTTTATTTGTAATGGAAAAAAATAGGAAAACATAGAATCAAGTTTACAGCAAACTTTGGTATTTTAAAATATTTGCTTTAGCTAGTGGTTATTCATTAAGAGAATAGAGTAGTAATACATATTTTGTATTTGACCACACCTGTTATTTAATATCTAGGTATACTATTTCTTGATATCGTTAGGCATATTTTTAAATTGTTATTATTAATTTTAAGTATTTTTTATTTATTTGTAATATAGTAGGTAGATACTTAATAATAATTTAAAGAAAAAGAATGTAGATAATTATGGGTAGAAATAAAAATTATTTTATTTGACTTTAAAATATAATTATAATTAAAAATTGAAAATATGGAAATTGTTGAGAACTTAAAATAAAAACTATTTAGATCTTACAATAAAAATAGACTACAAGCTATAATATATTCATAACAAATACATAAGGAAAATTAAACAAACTTTAAGCAGGTATAAATTACAAACAAGAAAGTGTCTAAATTGTTAATTAAACATTGACAAATTATAATACTTTTATCTCATTCACTGAATTAATCATTATGAAGCGCTGTTCTTCCACTTCTTCCCCGTCTGTCTCCAGGTTTTAAAACCATACTTTCACAAATTTGTGATTTTTCAGTTGTTCGCCGCAGATCTTTCTAATACTCCGTCACGATTAATACGCAGTTCACAGCGGTAGTTTTGGTATCTACCTTCAGTAATAGTTAGATCTGTTTTCGACAAATCCCTTACTGATCGCTGCTGCTGGCGAATTCGCTTCAATTTGGAACATTCCCGGTTTAAATCACAGTCTGCATTATGATTTGTGGTTTTTCAACAACAACGACACTTAGTACTGGATCTTTGCATTTTCCTTGTTTGTTGTTGAAAAATCGTTTTCTTCTCTTGATGAGTTAGATTTTTTTGTTGTTTCTTTCTTTTCCGGAACAGCCGCAACTGTTTAAAGAAGAAAAATACTTTAAGAAAAGATTTAAATACTCGTTCCTGCAAGTTTATTCAATAGAATAATTTTAAGACGTTAAGACTATTTTGTTACTTTTAGTCTAAGATCCCTTTAAGGACGACCTTCACCGAACTGGTATAAGATGAAAAGTATTTTATATCAAATTAAATAGGTCAATAATTAAATTGACCTACTAAAGGATATCTAAATTTCTTGAAAAGGTTGAAAATAATTACCACTTTTATTTGTGCGGAGTGATATTTGCTTTTGTTCATATCCATGATTGATGTGCTGGGATACTGGTGGAAGGATTAGTCAGCCGGTTCTGGGAGAACCGACTGTCCAGGGCGCGCCGGGTGTCGTCATGATGATCATATGTCACCATAATTGTACACCGCTCGGGGAGGCTCCTTCCATGCGCCCCATGTTGTTGTTGAAACTCCGTGATCTATAACAGAAAATTAAAAAATATCAACACAATATTAATATATCAAGTGAAAAAGTTACATAATATAAACTTTTTTATTTAGTAGACTTTAATTTTTAAGTCTTTTAAATAATTGTTATGTCAAAATAAAAATTAAAGTTTACCTCTTAAAGGACCGTAGTTTGTTTCTTACCACCATAGGAAAAACCCATGATGAACTTCGAGTGCACAAGTTTCGTTTTCTACCTAAAAAAAACCAGAAAAAACATTAAGTAAAAAAAATACAAAGTAAACAAACCATATCTATCTAGAGTTCTTGAAACTTACGTAGTCTCCATGGTACTTCATAATACCATAAAACTCCAAGTATAACATCAGTAAGGACTTGCTGGTGAAATCGGCTCGTATATTGGACCGACTCCACCATATTGTGCCTCACTGACGTCTGGACTTGGAGTTTTAGTCAGGTATGAATCAATCACACCTGCCAGCTCTCCCAGGATATTATCGTCTAGAACAACGAATCCCGATTCATCGGTCCTTTCATGAATTCTGGATTCGATATGTTCTAGACGACGCAGATCTATGTCACTTGTAGCACCATTTTCTGTTTTCTTCCCCTTCAGCCTCCGGTTTTGAAACCAGACTGACGGATTTGTCACTAAGCCCCAAAAGTTCCACAAGGACCTTCCTGTCATCCCGCGTGACGTAGGGTTGCGTGGAAAACACTCGTTCCAACATTGCTACTTGCTCCGTTGAAAACACCGTCCGCTTGCGCTTGTTTTTCATTGGTTTTCTCAGAGACGTAGCAGCAACTGTTAACAAAGTAATTATACATATAAATAAATAATATACTCAATTCCGAAAATTTAAACTTTTTTGAGTTTGTTTTGAAATTACCATTGGTTCTTGTGCAAAGAGCCCTGTCCTTGTATGCAGTTCCGATGTTAGGCTGAGCTACCATCGGAACTAGAACATGCTGAGACTGAGTCTGGATCTGTAATAAAAATATTATCATTACTTCTTTTTCTTAAATAATTTTATTTATGGACTGTGTACTTATCATCGTCGTTTAATATTCTAATGATAAATTACTATCAAAATTTACCTGCGCTGAAGGGTCAAATGTTGCGAAGTACGTCGATATGGAAGAAGCTGGAAGAACTGGCACGCCTCCATCAAGGGAAGAACCCCACGATGGTGACGGTGTTGGAGCTACTCTGGAATGCACATAGCTTCCCTTCTGAAACGACGAGACGAAAAGTTAGTCAAAGAAAAATAAGAAGTTAGAAGAAGTTCGTTTCAGAACAAGCTTTAAAAAGTTATGACTTTTTTAAACTTATCTGAAACCTTTTTTGAAAGGGTGTTGTAAAATAATTACAAATTATTTTTCAAAATTAAATTGAGACTATAATAATTAAGATTAATGAATGGACTTACCTGAGAATTTAAATCCCAATTTACATTAAAATTGGATGAAGTAGCACCACTAGCAAATTGGTACGAGCTCATGATGGCTTCGTATACTTGAATCAAATGATGGATATTCACTATGACCGGTAACTATATATAGTAAAAATCTTTTGTGATCATTAGTTAATGAATTACCCCTTTTAATTATTTTTGGTCACTAACACTTTCAATTTTAATCAATTGTTACCTTATAATGAGGATTAGTGTAATGTTGTTTACTTAGTTGAGACCGTGGTCTACAATATTGTGTAAACATGTTTTGATTTAAAGATTCCCCTTTACAATGATTATTTTCACCGTTTAAGAAGAAATCTGTTGACAAAATACATTATGAATTTTAAAATAAATCATTATTTTATGAACCTAGGCTATACATATTTAGATATGTGTGCTTAAAATACATGTAGTTAGTATGTGGTTAATAAATATTTTAGCTACCAAATCAACTTCAGCGTGTTGACCGTATTTATTCTTATATTAATTTGATACTTTAATAGGTCCGAGTAGAACTACAAATCGAAAATTGATTAATTTCGATAATTTCTTAGGGTTCTGTACCGAAAGGGTAAAAGGGGACTTTTATTACTGAGACTTCACATTCTGTCTGTCACGAGCCGTGATAGCTAGACGGTTGAAATTTTACAGATGGTGGTTTTCTGTTGTCGCTATAGGTAACAACAAATACTCAAAACAGAATATAATGGCACTTCGCACTTGGCTAGGTTTTTTACTACCAATTAATTTATAATTATATCAGTAGTTATTGGAGGCAATTATTTACATTATCTAATAGGTACATATTAGGTGATCGTTTTCACACCTTTTTCTAATTTAAATTATCCAGTGAGTAATAAAGAGTTAATACATTTTAAAATAATTATGTACATTGATATGACTACCAAGGTATCAATTTTTTTTTTGAAGGATTTATGCGAGAACTGTGTGACAATAGTTGATTATGGTGGTTATGGTCTAACTTTTTCAATGAGCAAAGTTATGCAAAATAATCAACCACTATATTGAAGCTAAGTAGGTGGTAGCAGCGTAATTTTAGGCAATAATTGATATTTTGCCTGTAAGAATAGGATTCGTAACGACAAGAAATTTTACGACTTAGACCCGGAAAGATAAAACCTATCATCTATACATATAAAAAGGTTTGTCCTTACTGCCTGACTGACGGATCAACGCACAGCCTAAACCGGTATAGTGTGACCTGAAACTTGAGAGTGCGTTCTTTGAATGACGTAGGCATTCGATAAGAAAGGTTTTCCAAAATTCTGCACCTGTGTGGATTGAAAAACTTTATTTTCTTATAATTAGGATTACTGTAATGATGTTTACATTTTGTTCTTAGTTAAGACTTATTATCCTACAATATTATGTAAGAAACATGTTTTGTTTTAAACGCTCCCCTTTATTATTAACTTTAAAGTTTATTTTTACTGTTTAAGGAGAAATCTGTTGAACATATTAAGAAACATTACGAATTTTATAACTAAGGTTTTTTTTGTTATAAAATATTTAGGTATTTGTATTTTAAGTACATGTAGTGTGTGTGTAAATAAATATATCTACTAGATCAATTTCACCTGTTTTTGTTTCCTTTAAAATAAGCCCTATCGAACCACATATTAAAAATAAATTATTTTCTAACTACAACCAATCCATTTTAAATTAAAGGCCAAAATATTTAAATTCTTTACTCAGCTTTAATTATGGTCGTTATTTACACCTTATTTAATTCATCAATCCCATACTAATATTATAAAGATTTTTTGAGGCGTGCGCACACTGAGGCGGTCACAGGAGCGTTCCAGAGGTGGGAATTTTTGTAATATTCGAGATTCTATCTCTCTCGAATCTCGAAATATTGAATATTACAAAAACCCGCATTTTAAGATCCGATTTCTATAAAAAAAAAAAGTTAAGTTGATCTTATCTTATAAAGATTTGACGAAGATCATAGAAAAATAGAAAGAAAGAAGAGATAAAATCAAGAAAAAGAAGAGGAAGGAAAAGGATCCTTGAAAATCCAGGATAAATTGCTCACTGTCAGATTTGCTCGCGAGGTCTATAGGTGCTAGTAGTTGTGTTCGCTGAACTACTTTATTTCCCATATCACAGGGCTATGGAGCCCCGTTCCTTTAGGAAGCGTGCGTGGAGCCGAATGAAGCCAACACGTAGAAGCCCTTTACATTAACAAGTTTAATGGCAAATTATGATGTAGGCACGAAACCGGCGATTATCTCTGCACTATGAAATGCAGCCAAAGACAACCTTCGGTTGAGATAGAACTACTAATGAATTACAGGAGAAAACTACTTAGGCTACTGCAATCGGATGGTAGTGGACTGGCTACTGGGAAACTGTGGATACTATGGCGCCTGCAGTAGTGATTATCGTCTGATATGTTTTATACCCAAAAATATTGCTTATTTGATATATGATATAATATATATTTATTATTTAGAGGGTATGCGGATATTACTCTTTTTTCTGCATTTGTACTGCATTTTCTTAATTTTAATTTATTCTTATGGAGTATTTTTTTACTTTCTCAACTAAATACTAAAGTACAATCAATAGTTACTTTTATTTCCAACTAGCTGCGCCCCGCGGTTTCACCCGCGTAAGTCCCGATGCCGTTCGATTTTTTCTCACCTTTTAAACCTTCCCTAGATCTCCACGAACATTTCAAGACTAAGATAAGATAAATCCGTTCAGCCGTTCTCGAGTTTTAGTGAGACTAACGAACAGCAATTCATTTTTATATATAAGATAAAAAATGGAAAAACATAGAAGCAAGTTTACTGCAAACATTGGTATTATAAAAAAAATGTTTACTTTAGCTAGTGGTTATTCAATACTAGCTGCGCTCCGCGGTTTCACCCGCGTAAGTCCCGATCCCATAGGAATATCAAAATAAAAAGTAGCCTATAGCCTTCCTCGATAAATGGACTATCCAACACAAAAATAATTTTTCAATTCGAATCAGTAGTTCCTGAGATTAGCGCGTTCAAACAAACAAACAAACAAACTCTTCAGCTTTTTAATATTAGTATAGAAGAGAATGGAGATGTATTGTAACATATTTTGTATTTAACCGCACCTGTTACGTAATATCTATACTATTTTATGATATCGTTAGGCATTTTAAAATTGTTATTTTTAATTTTAAGTAAGTATTTTTTTATTTATTACTATTATAGGTAGGTACTAAATAATAATTTAAAAAAAAAACAATGTAGATAATTCTGGGTAGAAATAAAATTGATTTAATTTGATATTAAAGAGTAGTTTTAATTAAAAATTGAATATATATATATATATATATATATTGTGTTGAGGACTTAAAATAAAAACTATTTAAATCTTACAATACAAATACACTAAAAGTTATATTATAATTAACAATTAATTAAAAAGTTATACTAAAATAATATTAACAAATTCAAAAAAGAAAAATTAAACAATCTTAAAGTAGGTATAAATTACAAAAAAGAACGTATCTAAATTGTTAATTAACCATGGACAAATTATAATAGGTAGGTACTTTTATCTAATTTACTGAATTAATCATTATGAAGCGCTGTTCTTCCACTTCTTCCCAGTCTGTCTCCAGGTTTTAAAACAATACTTTCACCAATATGTGATTTTTCAGTAGTTAGACGCAGATCTTTCTAATACTCCGTCACGATTAATACGCCGTTCACAGCGGTAATTTTGGTATCTAACTTCCGTACTAGTTAGATCTGTTTACGACAAATCCCTTACTGATCACTGCTGCTGGTGAATTTTGGAACTTTTGAAGTTGGTTGAAATTACAGTCTGCTTATGATTTGTGATTTTTGAACAACGACGACAGTAGCACTGGACCTTTGCATTTCTGTTGTTTGTTTTTGAAAAATCGTTTTCTTCTCTTGATGAGTTAGATTTTTTTTTCATTGTTTCTTTCTTTTCCGGAACAGCCGCAACTGTTGAAAAAAGAAAAATAGTTTAATACTCGTTCCTGCAAGTGTATTTAATAGAATAATACATCTAAGATCCCTTTAAGGACGACCTTCACCGAGCTAGTATAAGATGAAAAGTATTTTATATCAAATTAAATACTACTAAAGGACTAAAGGATATCTAAATTTCTTGAAAAGGTTGAAAATAATTACCACTTTTATTTGTGCGGAGTGATATTTGCTTTTGTTCATATCCATGATTGATGTGCTGGAATAGTGGTGGAAGGATTAGTCAGCCGGTTCTGGGAAAACCGACTGTCCAGGGCGCGCCGGGTGTGGTCATAATGATCACTTGTCACCATAATTGTACACCACTCGGGGAGGCTCCTTCCATGCGCCCCATATTGTTGTTGAAACTCCGTGATCTATAACAGAAAATTTAATAATAATTTAAGTGAAAAAGTTACATGGTTTAAACTATTTATATTTAGAAAAATTTAATTTTAATTTATTTTGAATAGTTCTTATGTAAAAATTTAAAAAAAGGTTTACCTCTTAAAGGACCGTAGTTTATTTCTCACCACCATTGGAAAAAACCCATGATGAGCTTCGAGTGCACGAGTTTCGTTTTCTACCTAAAAACAAAGAAAACATTAAGAAAAAAATACAAAGTAAATTTAAACAAATTATACGTATCTAGAGTTCTTAAAACTTACGTAGTCTCCATGGTACTTCATAATACCATAAAACTCCAAGTATAACATCAGTAAGGACTCGCTGGTGAAATCGGCTCGTATATTGGACCGACTCCACCATATTGTGCCTCACTGACGTCTGGACTTGGAGTTTTAGTCAGGTATGACTCAATCACACCTGCCAGCTCTCCCAGGATATTATCGTCTAGAACTACGAATCCAGATTCATCGGTCCTTTCATGAATTCTGGATTCGATTTTTTCTAGACGACGCAGATCGACGTCACTTATGGCACAATTTTCTATTTTCTTGCCCTTCAGTCTCCGGTTTTGAAACCAGACTTTCACAGATTTGTCACTAAGTCCCAACTGTTCCACAAGGACCTTCCTGTCATCCCGCGTGACGTAGGGTTTCGTGGAAAACACTCGTTCCAACATTGCTACTTGCTCCGTTGAAAACACCGTCCGCTTGCGCTTGTTTTTCATTGGTTTTCTCAGAGACGTAGCAGCAACTGTTAACAAAATAATTATACATATAAATAAATAACATACTCAATTCCGAAAATTTAAACTTTTTTGAGAATGTTTTGAAATTACCATTGGTTCTTGTGCAAAGTGCCCTGTCCTTGTATGCAGTTTCGATGTTAGGCTGAGCGACCATCGGAACTAGAACATGCTGAGACTTAGTCTGGATCTGTAATAAAAATATTATCATTACTTATTTTTCTTATATATTATTTATTTATGGACTAGGTACCTATCATCGTCATTTAATATTCTAATGATAAATTATTATCAAAATTTACCTGTGATGAAGGGTCAAATGTTGCGAAGTACGTCGAAATGGAAGAAGCTGGAAGAACTGGCACGCCTCCATCAAGGGAAGAACCCCACGATGGTGACGGTGTTGGAGCTACTCTTGAATGCACATAGCTTCCCATCTGAAAAGACGAGACAAAAAGTTAGTCAGAGAAAAATAAAGAGTTAGTTTCAGAACAAGCTTTAAAAAGTTATGACTTATCTTAACTTTTCTAAGCTTATCTGAAACCTTTTTTGTAATGGCGCTGTAAAATAATTACAAATTATTTTATTAAATTGGGACTATAATAACTGTGATAAATGAATGGACTTACCTGAGAATCTAAATCCCAATTTACATTGAAATTGGATGAAGCAGCACCACTGGCAAATTGGTACGAGCTCATGATGGCTTCGTATACTTGAATCAAGTGATGGATATTCACACTGACCTGTAACTATTTATAGTAAAAATCTTTTGTGATCATTAGTTAATGAATTACCCCTTTTAATTATTTTTGGTCACTAATACTTTCAATTTTAATCAATTGTTACCTTATAATGAGGATTAGTGTAATGTTGTTTACTTAGTTGAGACCGTGGTCTACAATATTGTGTAAACATGTTTTGATTTAAATATTCCCTTTTACAAAGATTATTTTCACCGTTTAAGAAGAAATTTGTTGACAAAAAACATTATGACTTTAAAAAATAAAGCAATATTTTATGGACCTGGGCTAAAAATATTTAGTTATGTGCACCTAAAATATATGTAGTTAGTATGTGGTTAATAAATATTTTAGCTACCATATCAACTTTAGTGTGTTGACCGTATTTATTCATATGACGACCCAGTTGGCACAATGGTCACCATGCCGGACTGCCAAACACAGGCTTGCAGGTTCGATTCCCGCCTCAGACAAGTATTTATGCTTAGATATTTGTCTGTGGTCTGGTTGTTTCTATGTATTATAAGTATATAATTACAAAAAAAAAGTATATAAGTAGTATATCCGTTGCCTAGCACCCATAACACAAGTGTAGTTACTTAGCTTGGGGCTAGATGGGCATGTGTGGAATGTCCTGAAATATTTATTTATTTATTTATCATATTCGATTCCTACCTCAGACATGTATTTATGCTTAGATATTTGTCTGTGGTTTGGTTGTTTCTATGTAGTATAAGTATATATTTACAAAAGAAAAGTATATAAGTAGTATATCCGTTGTCTAGCACCCATAACACAAGTCTAGTTACCTAACTTGGGGCTATGGGGCATAGCGCTGTGTGGATTGTCCTGCAATATTTATTATTTATTATTTTTATATATGTATTTGATACTTTAATAGGTATGAGTAGAACCACGAATCGAAAATTGATTAATTTCTTAGGGTTCTGTACCGAAAGGGTAAAAAGGGACCCTATTACTAAGACTCCACATTCTGTCTGTCTGTCTGTCCGTCTATAGTCTGTCACGAGCCGTGATAGCTAGACTATTGAAATTTTCACAGATGATGGTTTTCTTTTATCGCTAAAACAATAAATACTAAAAACAGAATATAATGGTACGGAACTTTTCGTGCGCGAGGCCGATTCGCACTTGGCCAGGTTTTTTTACTACCCATTAATTTATAATTAAATCAGCAGTTATTAGAGGCAATTATTTACATTATCTAATAGGTACATATTAGGTGATCGTTTTCACACCTTTTTCTAATTTAAATTATCCAGTGAGTAATAAAGAGTTAATACATTTTAAAATAATTATGTACATTGATATGACTACCAAGGTATCAATTTTTTTTTGAAGGATTTATGCGAGAACTGTGTGACAATAGTTGATTATGGTGGTTATGGTCTAACTTTTTCAATGAGCAAAGTTATGCAAAATAATCAACCACTATATTGAAGCTAAGTAGGTGGTAGCAGCGTAATTTTAGGCAATAATTGATATTTTGCCTGTAAGGATAGGATTCGTAACGACAAGTAATTTTACGACTTAGACCCGGAAAGATAAAACCTATCTTCTATACATATTAAAAGGTTTGTCCTGACTGACTTACGGATCAACGCACAGCCTAAACCGGTATAGTGTGACCTGAAACTTGAGAGTGCGTTTTTTGAATGACGTAGGCATTCGATAAGAAAGGTTTTCCAAAATTCTGCACCTGTGTGGAGTGAAAAACTTTGTTTTCTTATAATTAGGATTACTGTAATGTTGTTTACATTTTGTTCTTAGTTAAGACCTATTATCCTACAATATTATGTAAGAAACATGTTTTGTTTTAAACGCTCCCCTTTATTATTAACTTTAAAGTTTATTTTTACTGTTTAAGGAGAAATCTGTTAAAAATATTAAGAAACATTACGAATTTTATAACTACGGTTTTTTTTTGTTATAAAATATTTAGGTATTTGTATTTTAAGTCCATGTAGTGTGTGTGTATATCTACTATATCAATTTCACCTGTTTTTGTTTCCTTTAAAATAAGCCTTATCAAACCACTTATTAGAAATTAATTATTTTCTAACCATAACCAATCCATTTTAAATTAAAGGCAAAAATATTTAAATTCTTTACTCAGCTTTAATTATGGTCGTTATTTACACCTTATTTAATTCATCACCCTATACTAATATTATAAATAGGAAAGATTAGTTGAGGCGTGCGCACACTGAGGCGGTCACAGGAGCGTTCCAGAGGCGGTAATTTTTGTAATATTCGAGATTCTATCTCTCTCGAATCTCGAATATTACAAAAAGTGTCTTTGTATCAATAAAATAGGCAAAACTGGATATATCCGCCATTTAAGATCCGATTTCAATGATTCTTTTTTTACTTTAAGTTAAGTTGATCATATCCTATAAAGATTTGAAGAGGATCCTAGAAAAATAGAAAGAAAGAAGAGATAAAATCAAGAAAAAGAAGAGGGAGGAAAAGGATCCTTGGAGTGATGAGCAGAATAGTTCCTCAGAATGCAGTAAATTGCTCACTTTTAGATTTTCTCGCGAGGTCCAGAGGTGCTAGTAGTTCTGTTCGCTGAACTACTTTTAGGATTGTCTTTTATATTTCCTATATCACAGGGCTATGGAGCCCCGTACCTTTGGGAAGCGTGCGTGTAGCTGAACGAAGTCAACACGTAGAAGCCCTTTACATTAACAAGTTTAATGGCAAAGTATGATGTAGACACTAAACCGGCGATTATCTCTGCACTATGAAATGCAACCAAAGACAACCTCCGCTTGGATAGAACTACTGATGAATTACAGGAGAAAACTACTTAGGCTACTGCAATCGGATGGTAGTGGACTGGCTACTGGGAAACTGTGGATACTATGGCGCCTGCAGTAGTGATTATAATAATAATAAATCATTTATTTCAGGCTACGAAGGCCCATAGAAACATACCTTATAGACTAACATACATATTTTATAATAATAATTGAATGTGTTAAAGAGATAGCTTAGAACTATGTTAGTAGCACTTCCATGACACTACACTTTCGTCTTAGTCTGTTCTTGTGGAATTTGTTTGCGGAAGCGACGGAACACCACGTCCTTCGGCCAGAAGCTTTCATCCATAACGCGAGGTAGATAGCTGTTCGGTACTCGCACCACAAACGCCTTGAAATTGACGTTTCGATGCGACTCCAGCATATGCACCCTCAGCGTACAACCCAGCTTCCGGCGTACGTACTCGACGATGTCCTTTGTCCCGACAGTGTAGTGCAGGCGGGAGATCTACACCGGAGTGTTAGGCGGCGCAGCACGAACTCCCTGACTAGAATCAGTCGGGGCTGTACCGCAGCGATTCATGATAGGTCTTGGTCGCCGCTTCTTTTGCACCTTGACAAAACCTTCATCATCGTCGTCGTTCGGAACCTTCGGCTTCGAAGCGACAAGGGCGCTCGCGGGGACTGAGGCCGCAGGCAAAGGCGGCGGGGCGGGGAGCGTAGGTCGTGCGGCGGCACGTGGAGGTGCCGCAGCGGTGCGGGACGCGCGGGGCACGCTGTCTACAAGCGGCGCACGAGGCGACGGCGACTGCGACAAAACTGCTGACGCGAAGCTATTATCTAGAACAGCTCCGCGCGGTGAGTTGACGTTCGTCACCGACACTGGTGACCTCATTACCGCTCCGTTCTTGCGCAACTCGTCCACTTCTTTGCGTAGTTCGGAAACGGTATTTTGAGATGCATCCAGCTTCTCGTGCACTTCCTCGAGACTCTTTTTCAGAAGGACGATGTCCTTCAGGAGGCTCGTAGCATCGACGTGGTCGAAAGTGACGGGAGGGAGCTTATTTAGGTCCCTTGCCACAAACGTAGGCACGTCGTCCGGGTCTGTCTCCTTAAACAGCGTGATGATGTCCTGTACGCTTTTTTTAGTCCCGTCGCGACGACGAGACACCATTTGGTCACGCTTATTTAGCACCTCGAATAGCAACAGCTTGGCCGCCGCTATGTCCTCCTCACTGAAGTTCGATGTACAGATCTGAAGTGCAGACAACTCGTCCATCACGTCCAGTTTCTGCTGCAGGAACGCCAGCAACTCGTTCACCACAATGTTGTTACTCATTGTGATAAATTACGAACGGCAGCTTACGCTGCGCTATTCGTCACAAATACGCAAATAAATTATTAGGTATGTGTCACGTCTGCATCGTTGCGCGCTACACAAGAGACTGTGATTATCGTCTGATATTTTTTATACCCAAAAATATTGCTTTTTTGAACTGATGTTATATTAATATTTAGAGGGTATTACTCTATTATATTACTCTTATATTACTCCTTTTTACTGCATTTTTACTGCATTTTCTTAATTTAAATTTATTCTTATGGAGTATTTTTTTTACTTTCTCAACTAAATACTAAAGTACAATCAATAGTTACTTTTATTTCCAACTAGCTGCGCCCCGCGGTTTCACCTGCGTAATCATTTTCTGCGCAACTTTCTTAATATTTTCTTTCATAAAAACCTTCTCTTGACAATATCAAAGACAACAAAAAAGGAATTGGCCAAATTGGTCCAGGCGTTGTTGAGTTATGCGCTTACCAACACATTTTGCGATTCATTTTTATATTATAGATATAAAAAATAGAAAAACATAAAAGCAAGTTTACAGCAAACATTGGTATTATAAAAAAAATGTTTGCTTTAGCTAGAGGTTATTCAATACTAGCTGCGCTCCGCGGTTTCACCCGCGTAAGTCCCGATCCCATAGGAATATCAATATAAAAAGTAGCCTATAGCCTTCCTCGATAAATGGACTATCCAACACAAAAATATTTTTTCAATTCGAATCAGTAGTTCCTGAGATTAGCGCGTTCAAACAAACAAACAAACAAACTCTTCAGCTTTTTAATATAAGTATAGAAGAGAATGGAGATGTAATACATATTTTGTATTTAACCGCACCTGTTACGTAATATCTATACTATTTTATGATATCGTTAGGCATTTTAAAATTGTTATTTTTAATTTTAAGTATTTTTTATTTATTACTATTATAGGTAGGTACTAAATAATCATTTAAAGAAAAACAATGTAGATAATTCTGGGTAGAAATAAAATTGATTTAATTTGATATTAAAGAGTAGTTTTAATTAAAAATTGAAAATATATCTATTGTTGAGGACTTAAAACAAAAACTATTTAAATCTTACAATACAAATACACTAAAAGTTATATTATAATTAACAATTAATTAAAAAGTTATACTAAAATAATATTAACAAATTCAAAAAAGAAAAATTAAACAATCTTAAAGTAGGTATAAATTACAAAAAAGAACGTATCTAAATTGTTAATTAACCATGGACAAATTATAATAGGTAGGTACTTTTATCTAATTTACTGAATTAATCATTATGAAGCGCTGTTCTTCCACTTCTTCCCAGTCTGTCTCCAGGTTTTAAAACAATACTTTCACCAATATGTGATTTTTCAGTAGTTAGACGCAGATCTTTCTAATACTCCGTCACGATTAATACGCCGTTCACAGCGGTAATTTTGGTATCTAACTTCCGTACTAGTTAGATCTGTTTACGACAAATCCCTTACTGATCACTGCTGCTGGTGAATTTTGGAACTTTTGAAGTTGGTTGAAATTACAGTCTGCTTATGATTTGTGATTTTTGAACAACGACGACAGTAGCACTGGACCTTTGCATTTCTGTTGTTTGTTTTTGAAAAATCGTTTTCTTCTCTTGATGAGTTAGATTTTTTTTTCATTGTTTCTTTCTTTTCCGGAACAGCCGCAACTGTTGAAAAAAGAAAAATAGTTTAATACTCGTTCCTGCAAGTGTATTTAATAGAATAATACATCTAAGATCCCTTTAAGGACGACCTTCACCGAGCTGGTATAAGATGAAAAGTATTTTATATCAAATTAAATACTACTAAAGGACTAAAGGATATCTAAATTTCTTGAAAAGGTTGAAAATAATTACCACTTTTATTTGTGCGGAGTGATATTTGCTTTTGTTCATATCCATGATTGATGTGCTGGAATAGTGGTGGAAGGATTAGTCAGCCGGTTCTGGGAAAACCGACTGTCCAGGGCGCGCCGGGTGTGGTCATAATGATCACTTGTCACCATAATTGTACACCACTCGGGGAGGCTCCTTCCATGCGCCCCATATTGTTGTTGAAACTCCGTGATCTATAACAGAAAATTTAATAATAATTTAAGTGAAAAAGTTACATGGTTTAAACTATTTATATTTAGAAAAATTTAATTTTAATTTATTTTGAATAGTTCTTATGTAAAAATTTAAAAAAAGGTTTACCTCTTAAAGGACCGTAGTGTATTTCTCACCACCATTGGAAAAAACCCATGATGAGCTTCGAGTGCACGAGTTTCGTTTTCTACCTAAAAACAAAGAAAACATTAAGAAAAAAATACAAAGTAAATTTAAACAAATTATACGTATCTAGAGTTCTTAAAACTTACGTAGTCTCCATGGTACTTCATAATACCATAAAACTCCAAGTATAACATCAGTAAGGACTCGCTGGTGAAATCGGCTCGTATATTGGACCGACTCCACCATATTGTGCCTCACTGACGTCTGGACTTGGAGTTTTAGTCAGGTATGACTCAATCACACCTGCCAGCTCTCCCAGGATATTATCGTCTAGAACTACGAATCCAGATTCATCGGTCCTTTCATGAATTCTGGATTCGATTTTTTCTAGACGACGCAGATCGACGTCACTTATGGCACAATTTTCTATTTTCTTGCCCTTCAGTCTCCGGTTTTGAAACCAGACTTTCACAGATTTGTCACTAAGTCCCAACTGTTCCACAAGGACCTTCCTGTCATCCCGCGTGACGTAGGGTTTCGTGGAAAACACTCGTTCCAACATTGCTACTTGCTCCGTTGAAAACACTGTCCGCTTGCGTTTGATTTTCATTGCTTTCTTCAGAGACGTAGCAGC
Organism: Idaea straminata; assembly: GCA_951213275.1. NCBI lineage: Eukaryota > Metazoa > Arthropoda > Insecta > Lepidoptera > Geometridae > Idaea > Idaea straminata. The sequence goes on along the minus strand of OX577857.1, from coordinate 4,770,747 downwards.
AACTGTTAACAAAATCATTAGATATACATATAAATAAATAACTTATTAAGAAAATTTAAACTTTTTTGAGAATGTTTTGAAATTACCATTGGTTCTTGTGCAAAGTGCCCTGTCCTTGTAGGCAGTTTCAATGTTAGGCTGAGCTACCATCGGAACTAGAACATGCTGAGACTGAGTCTGGATCTGTAATAAAAATATTATCACTACTTATTTTTCTTACATATTATTTATTTATGGACTAGGTACTTATCATCGTCATTTAATATTCTAATGATAAATTATTATCAAAATTTACCTGTGCTGAAGGGTCAAATGTTGCGAAGTACGTCGAAATGGAAGAAGCTGGAAGAACTGGCACGCCTCCATCAAGGGAAGAACCCCACGATGGTGACGGTGTTGGAGCTACTCTGGAATGCACATAGCTTCCCATCTGAAAAGACGAGACAAAAAGTTAGTCAGAGAAAAATAAGAAGTTAGAAGGAGTTAGTTTCAGAACAAGCTTTAAAAAGTTATGTCTTATCTTAACTTTTTTAAACTTATCTGAAACCTTTTTTTATAAGGGTGCTGTAAAATAATTACAAATAATTTTTCAAATAAAAATTGGGACTATAATAACTGTGGTAAAAGAATGGACTTACCTGAGAATCCAAATCCCAATTTACATTGAAATTGGATGAAGCAGCACCACTGGCAAATTGGTAAGAGCTCATGATGGCTTCGTATACTTGAATCAAGTGATGGATATTCACACTGACCTGTAACTATATATAGTAAAAATCTTTTGTGATCATTAGTTAATGAATTACCCCTTTTAATTATTTTTGGTCACTAATACTTTCAATTTTAATCAATTGTTACCTTATAATGAGGATTAGTGTAATGTTGTTTACTTAGTTGAGACCGTGGTCTACAATATTGTGTAAACATGTTTTGATTTAAAGATTCCCTTTTACAAAGATTATTTTCACCGTTTAAGAAGAAATCTTTTGACAAAAAACATTATGACTTTAAAAAATAAAGCAAAAAAAGCTTAAAAATAAAGCTTTTATGGACCTGGGCTAAAAATATTTAGTTATGTGCACCTAAAATATATGTAGTTAGTATGTGGTTAATAAATATTTTAGCTACCAAATCAACTTTAGTGTGTTGACCGTATTTATTCATATATGTATTTAATACTTTAATAGGTATGAGTAGAACCACGAATTGAAAATTGATTAATTTCTTAGGGTTCTGTACCGAAATGGTAAAAAGGGACCCTATTACTAAGACTCCACATTCTGTCTGTCTGTCCATCCGTCTATAGTCTGTCACGAACCGTGATAGCTAGACTATTGAAATTTTCACAGACGATGGTTTTCTTTTATCGCCAAAACAATAAATACTAAAAACAGAATATTATACGAAACCTTTCGTGCGCAAGTCCGATTCGCACTTGGCCAGGTTTTTTTACTTCCAATTAATTTATAATTAAATCAGTAGTTATTAGGGGCAATTATTTACATTAACTAAGTACATATTAGGTGATCATTATTACACCTTTTTCTAATTTAAATTATCCAGTGAGTAATAAAGAGTTAATATGTACACTTTAAAATAATTATGTACATTGATATGACTATGAAGGTATCTATGTTTTTTTGAAGGATTCTATGCGAGAACTGTGTGACAATACTTGATTATGGTGGTTAATGGTCTAACTTTTTCAAAGAGCAAAGTTATGCAAAGCAATCAACCACTATATTAAAGCTAAGTAGGTGGTAGCAGCGTAATTTTAGGCAATAATTGATATTTTGCCTGTAAGGATAGGATTCGTAACGACAAGTAATTTTACGACTTAGACCCGGAAAGAAAATAACTTATCATCTATACATATAAAAAGGTTTGTCCTGACTGACTGACGGATCAACGCACAGCCTAAACCGGTATAGTGTGACCTGAAACTTGAGAGTGCGTTCTTTGTATGACGTAGGCATCCGATAAGTAAGGGTTTTCAAAAATTATGGACCTTTGGGGAGTGAAAAAGGGGAGAAAATTTTGTATGGGACCACGTGTTTTCTTGGTCCAATATATTCTGTAACGGAATTGATGGAAAATGTGCTTCGTAATTTATTGAAATTCGTCCTATAACAGGGTCAACAGGGGCTAGTTTGGTTTTTTCGTAATTTGCTTCGTAGTTGATATCAATAACTTTTAGGGCTTTTGATTTAAATTACATTTCATTTTGACACATGTTTGAAACCTCAATACAATTTTAAGTAAAAAAAAACCTATTAGAACTATTTTCGAACTATTAGACTTACCAAAAACCAAAATATCAGTAAAAATCTTACGTACAAATTATGTAAAAAAATGGGACAAAAGCAACCATTTTTTAATTTAAGCAACGAAAATTTTCGTTTGTTACCTACCTCCACTCTAAAAATATGCTTGGTAATATAACTTATCAAACAATTTCACTACCATGTACAATTAAAAAAGTCTTCTGACAAATTGAAATACTTTTCAAATATGTAGGTACTAAATTAAATACTTTTAATTGAGTATTACTTACTGTTATATTTTATTATCTCAAAGTATCCTGCACGCTGCATTTTACAACTGACTGTAAATCCTAACTCCATCGCTGCACTGGACAAGACAAGCTTTTTATAACTGACTTCAAAAACACGAGGAGACTGTCATTGTCTTTATCTACCTATTGAAAAAAAAAAGAGTTGTGCCATAAGATTGACCCTCATGTCTGTTTGGACGCTGCAGCGCTGTCGTCGCTCTAAATCATGTCCCAATCCAATGAACTGATTTTAGTGCAGTTATTTTAACTAAAAGCTTAGTTTTCAGTAAATATTTTAGCTAAGTTCCGTAACAATCGGTTGAGCAGTTTAAAAAATTCAAGGATTTTTATGGTTACCTTTGTTTTTTAATCTGTGCTATCTACATTTTATACTCTACAAGCATTATCAAGTACTACAACCCAGTAAAGGATGAGTTGGTGAATTAAATGAAATTTTCAGGTAGATTTAAAAATACAGCAGGCTTGGCTATCGCCCTCCCTCCATTAGCAACTTATACGGCACATCGATTAACCGTTGGCATCCGTCGGTTTACTATATTTGTCAAAATTAAACTTAATTAGTTGATTTCATTCAGCAATTGATTGCAAAATAGTGGAAATAAAGACTTGAAATGTTAGTGAGTAACGTGACTGCGCTTCAAACACGAAATGAGGTGAGATTTGAAAGACATTTTTATCGATTAATTGGTTTTTGGAGTATCGTTATAGTTGTTTAATTTTATTCACTTGGTGATTACAAATAATATCTAAATATCAAGAGTAATATAGTACTATTTCACTAAAATGTATTAAAAAAATGATTTTGTGCATATTATGCCTAAGCTTAGATATACTTAAATATATTCAACCATTGAAACATCATATAAAGTAGGTATTTTAGAGTAGGTATTAACGTTGATTTACACGTATATTTTTACCATTCTAGCTCAATTATTGGGAAAATAGACCTTTCTGCGGAGCCTGGCCTCAGCCGCAGCACAGAATACCCTCAGGTCAGTTCATCCCCACTGTTGCGCCCACATGAGTCCCAATCCCCTGAAAATATTGGGATAAAAAGTAGCCTAAGTTACTTTCAGAGATTCAATATATTCTCATGCTAAGTGTCATCAAAATCAGTCCAGAACTTTCAAAGTCAAATTCAAATTACCAACGAAAACATTTTGTAAACGAGCCGATTATTTTTTTTCGTTTCGCAATTATTTTTTTTTTTTTCTAATAAATAAGGAGGTACATAGGATAATTTTATAAATATCGAGCCGATATATTTAACATTTTTTTTTTACCCTTTTGCGTCTTTTCTAAAACAAAATAATGAAATGACCACACAAAAATATCAAATAATTGAATTGGTTAGATTTATTTTTTTGTTGAAGATGTGGGTAATAATATTTTGTGAAAACTATAATATAAATGCTCTTACCATCTACTTCAGAAAAAATAGCTTTTTTTTAAAGTTTTATTTACTTATAAAAATTACTCTCGATAATAATTCGAGTATGAAGTAGCATTTTTATCTATCTCTTACCAGTTATTTTTTTGTTGCCCGTTTCAGGCGTTAAAAAAGCACCAAGAAAGAAGAAGAGGGTACGTACAAGCTTCACTACCCAACAACTAACCGTTTTAGAGGAAACATTTTCAAAAGCTAAATACATAGACCCACAATACCGAAAAGAACTAGCACAATCATTACAACTAGGAGATAAATGCATCAAAGTATGGTTCCAAAATCGAAGGATGAAAGAGAAAAAGGATTTTTCAGACTCAATTGAATTCTCTAGTGGAAATAGTACATGTGGCTCTTCTCCATCACCAGTTCATTATAAAGAAGATACAAACTGTGAAATATTTATGAAGCCAAAAGAAGAAACGTCAGTCACTGGAGATCAAGCTAATACCAAAGATTTTTCTGATTATAAAATTACTTATAATCTACATTTAGACAATCAGAATGATTCTGAAACAAATTCTAACTATGACGACATGTATCCTACAGAATATTATCCAAGTTACGGGTCAGAATATTATTCTAATATCGCGAATCAGTATCTGAATCAGAATTCAGTTTACGCTACTAATGCTGGCCACGGTTCTTGGTATGCCGATGCTAATAATTATTTTTATAGTAACAATTAATTTATTAAGACTAGTGAAAAGGTCTTCTTGTACTTATTTAAGATAGTGTATATAAAATATTCTTAGCATAAACCTATTTTATGTAAATAAAAATACAGAGTTATATAAGTTATTCATTTAGACGAATGATGTAGGTATTGGAGTTTAATACTTGCCCTGACATATACTATTTATTTCCGTTTTTCCTTACTATTACTTTCTATCTTTTATTGTCAAACTTGTCTTAAGTAATTATAAATATTAAGATTATTTAATCTCAGGTAAGTAGTCGATTAGGGATATTAAGAAAATACAATATGTAAATTTTATATAAGATTTTATTTAGATATAAGATTACAACATAAACAAATTATAATGTATTGCTAAATAATAAATAAATTAAATAGCAGATATCTTTCTTTCATTTACAATAGGTGCCTATAGAAAATTAACAGGTAATAAAACAGATTTTTATAAAGCTTGTTTACATAACAAATAAAACATAAGATGTATTTATAAAATATCTATTAAAGACAAGAGCTATGATTCTGAAAAGGTAAGGTTAAAACATACTGGTGATAGGGGCTATTATTAATATTAACTCCGCCTCCGGGACCATACAACTGACTAAAGCTTTGACTTCGTGTACAATTACAGCAGCATTTTTTCTGTTGGTTTGGTGGCACTTGAGGTATGCCAAAGGTATTTGCAGGTGTTCCAGGTGCAGATAAGATATTCACTGGTTTCCAAACTACACTAGCAGGTGCAGAAATAGGCGTATACATAGTTTGGATTATAGGTACAAACGAAGGCTTCCGAACATTTGCCGTCTTCGTTATTTTCACACCCGATCTTGATAATTTTCTTGTCTTTGGAGTTGATTCAGAACCATTTATGCACCTCTTTACTTTAGAGTTCAGGTTTTTTAAAGCGAAGTTTTGTACTTCTTTCGTGCTGAAATTGTAGTTCCCGGTTAACTTATGTGTCTTGCGTTCGGTGAGAACGGAAGTATATTTTTTAGATTCACTAACTGCATTTTTATTAGTTGTGTCTGATGCTGTAGGTTTTCGTAATTGCGGAGCAGAACTGTGTCTATATTGATCGAAGAAATAGCTTGAAACTGTATTTGACTTGGCTTTAGGTTTAACACTGACGGATGGGTTATCAACCACACTAACCGATGGTTTGACGAATTGACTTAAAACTGTAGTTTCGGCTACTGGTTCAACACTAATAGATTTAGCATTGACATTAACCGATGGTTTAAAGAATTGGCTTAAAACTGTATTTGTTTTAGATTTTGGTTTAACACAGACTGCATTCACATTTGCCGATCGCACAACAACAGGCTTTGTTATGACTTGGACTGAAGGTCGCTCATTAGCTGATGGGACGGCACACTCATTATTTAATTGTCGTTGCGATTCTTTGTTTTTGTTCCTTTCATCGTCCACTTTGATATGATCTTTCTTTTCTTTCATTCTTCTATTTTGGAACCATATTTTTACAGCTCGTTCTTGAATATTAAGCACAAACGCCAGTTGTTTCCGATGCTCGACATTAATATATTGCGTTTTCTTAAATTGTTGCTCAAGAAATTCTATTTGTTGCGTTGTGAAAGCACTTCTTACTCGCTTTTGTTGCCGTTCTGGTCGCTGAGAGGTGCTTAAATCCATCTGAAACAAAACAAAAAAATATGAGTCCTCATCATTTTATTAAAGATTGCGCCTTTAACGTCTATTAAACACACATCTGGATTTTTTTTATATATTAAATACAGTCATTAAAATTTAAAATAGAATGCTGTCTTCTTCTTCTTCTCGTATAGTGGTGTGGCTCACTTATTGTTAGAGTTTTCAGATCGCCCTAAGGCCTCTAACTTGACCTAACGACTGCTACAGAGGTAGCAACCGGGACCAGTGGCTTAACTTGCCTAAAAATACATTTTTACCACATCGGTCACCAATTGACCGCGCCAGCGAGCTTCGCTTAGCTGTGGGCCCCCTCCCCCTGTGACTGCTGTTATTCTCATTGATAATAAAACAATGTAGGAATAATATTAATTAATAACAGGAACCTTTACGCCGGGTACGATACGGGGCGGGTTATTTGACTAACTGGTACTTAATTTTTGTATTTATAATGTTAAATTAAATGTGTACTTATGTCTTTTTATATTATTAAAAAATACTATATTAATAACAGTAATAGAGTATGCTTGTATTTACTTACCGTTTTAAAGTAATTAGGGGATGAATTTTCAAGAATATCAGTCGATTCTCAGCACGTGTACCTTACTCGCTACTTGTTCACAAATAACTATCATAGTTTTAGTTGCCAGGGGTCCTTATATAGGTGCAGTAATTTATGATATTATTACAACATTTGAAAACCTATTTACAATTAACTAATTATAATTAATGTTAGCAATAGGTACTTCACTAATGAAAGGGCATTGCTTTAATTAATTAACTATAACTTAATAATTTAAGATTTAAAAGTTATTAAAATATATATATTTTATTAATTAGGTAGGTACTTTAATAAATGATGGTCCATTATGGTTCATGATTATGACTCGTATGAAATACGCCTTACCGTTTGGTCTAAAAGTTTGATTTTCTTTACGTATATTACGTAAATTGTCACATCAAAATAATAAAAAATATGAGTTATTTCTCGCAATTTTTTTTAATTTTTTTATATTAATTGTTTAAATAGATAAAAACCTAGTAGGGGAGCCCGGTTCGCTAAATTTGCAGTTACTAAAGCGTCATGGGGACCGATTAGATTGTGAAGATTTGGGCATAAAACGAAAAATAATTTATGTGCATTTTGCCATTTTAGTGAGGAGGAGGGCGTGTGCTAATTTTCAAAAATGTTAAAAAAAATCATTCACATAAAAATACTCGAGCGCATCAGATATTCACGGTGTTTACCCGCTTTGTTTTTCTAACAACCGAGAGATATTATTCTGACGAGTACGTAGGGGAGGATGGCTGTAGAAAAGGGTAGAAAAAAAAAAAAAAAAAAAGTTATTCGAGCGTGTCAGATATTCGAAGGGAATATTTAGAAAACTGAAAAAAGTGTCCTATTAAAATATCTGACGATTTGGATGTGGCCAAAAGTCATGGTAGATTTTTAAAAATGTAAAAAAAAAAGTGACCTTGAAATACTCGAGCGCATCAGATTTTTACACAAACGGTTTAACTTGATGTTCTAGTCGTGCCAAATGATAATCTGACAAATATATGAAGGAATATTCTTAATCTGAAAATTTGAATGAAAAAAATTAGGAAAACGGTTGACCCTAAAGGCCATCCCTGCAACTTCCCGCTATACCATATCTACGCACCTAAAATTGCACTCAAATATATGCTTCTTTCATTTTTGAGCTCTCCGAGCTCATAAAGATAGCTGTCTTATGCTTTTGAACTCAAAAGTCTGATGAAAGTTTAATAAAACATTATTTTTCGAAATTTCAAACTGCAATAACTTTTAAATGGATGAAAGGATTCTCACGCGAGAGTGACACGAGAGTGAAATATAAAGAAAGAGTGAGAAGGAAACAGAGGCGCGGAGTTTCAATCCAGTTCTCAGCAGCTGTACGCACCACACTTTATTTATGGTTTAAGCTACATCGCCCCATGAAAATCGTCAGATTATTGTTATTCTGTAATTCTTACAGGATTTCCTTCAAAATAAAAATAAAATTAATCGCGCTCGAGTATTTCACAGTGACGTTTTTTTTTTACAATTTTGCCACTCACCTATTTCCTTATGCCACGCTAAAATCATCAGATTATTGAAATATATGCTGTTCTGTATGTATTTAACTTACCTGGCCTTAATCTGACGCGCTCGAGTTTTTCTGAGAATCGATTTTTTTTTACTAATCTGACGGGCTGTCCTCGGAGCACGCCCTTATATGAAGGGTTTATATATGGTAGGAGTACATTACAAGGAATAAGGTTTCTCCTCATATAGTTTTCTGACGCGCTCGAGTAACTCTTCAAATCCCCTCTTGGGCTCCCCTACAGCGTCTCAGAAATAGGTAATTCGAAAAAAAACATATATAGAGACATTGTTCAATACCTACATATGTTTTTTATCGATGGAGTTGATGTTTTTTTTTTCGATGCCTGCGATGGAGTTTAAAAGATAATAATGCAAATATGCTTAAAAATATTTATTTAATCGACACAATACATAATAAAATATTTATTATATATTTACAAACATAGATCAAGACCGAGAAAGATTGATAGTCATTAGAAAGATTTTATACACAGTGAGACTATAGGTACATACTTATAAGCTCTAAAAATAATAAGAAAAAATAAATTAAAGAAATTAAAATTTATAGAGCGTCGACAATATCTTCACAGTTAAAATTCTTGAACCAATCCCAACTTTTCTCAACAATGGGTTCACTAGGATTGCTACTCGAACTCTCAGATGGAACGGTGGATTCTGGGGACTCCACGGTTGTGTAAGTTGGTGGACAATATTGATGGACGGGCTGGTACTGGGGAGTATTATCCATGGGCACGGAGCAAGTGGGATAGCTTACAACGGCAGCTGGAGCTGGTTGCATCGGCATAGGTACTACAGGCACAAGCGTCGCAGGGTAGTGTTCGACGTACATTCCAGATCGGTAAACGTCATTAGAGACGTACTGCTCATGTAACGTCATCACTTCAGGAGATGACTGGGCCGTTTCATCGACCTCTTCAAGACTCTCAGCCCGATCCTTCTTCTCCTTCATTCGTCTGTTCTGAAACCAGATCTTAATTGTCCTCTCGTTCAAATTCAACAAGCTTGATAATTCCAGTCTGCGTGAGCGCTCCAAGTACTTGTTATTGGCGTATTGTTGCTCCAGCTCCGACATTTGGTAGCTGGAAAAGGCTGTTCTCAAACGCTTTTGCTTCTTCACTCCTCCTGGTCTAGGTGCTGGAGCCTGCACGTATCTTCCGTTCTGCTGGTTCCAAGTTTTAGGTACACTAGGCCTTTGGACCATGATTGGTAAGTTCGTTCCATGATGCTGGGTCGGAATGTTGACGAATGTGCAGCTGCCGGTGATGGTTGAATTTCTTTCGGGAGGTATGTTGAAATTCGGGGTGTAACCAACGGAAGGGTTAGTAGGGATGAATACATTTGGAACATATTCTGTCACCAAAGGCGTGTGATGCTGCAAGTCGATCCATTCGGTCTGTAATGAAAAAAAATATACACATTACAATCACATTCAATAGTTCTACATTCGTAAGGTGATGAGGAATACTACTAAGACAAATGCTGCTAAGACATTTTATTAAATTGGCTATCAGTAAAAAGTTGAAATTACCGTAATTTCACGAGCGTTTGTCTCCTGATTCCACTGATTAACAGGCGCAGCCAAACTAAACATCTGCGAAGGTGAACTTGTCGATGATTCCGGCATTTTTGCAAATCACTATCCTTTACTAATATCGGAGTTAATATGCACAACCTATACTCTATGAAAGCACACTGACATTTGATGCTTTCTTCAAATGATTCTTCGTTTTATAGGGATAGGTGATTAGTGAACGAGTAAGCCTTCAATGAGGTAATTAGGAGTTTGTTTTGGTGTCAATTTTAACTGGTACTTCTTTTTAAACCTTAATTACTAAAGAAAATAATAGTGCGTTATCATATCTTATCTCTTTGGTACTTAAATATTTGTTTATACTTACTTGTGATATGATTTTAGATATTGTATGTAAGTTAAGACAATTCTTGCTTTGAATAATCTATAAGATTATTGTGCTTTGTAAGTTATTCTAGTTGCTAGTAGTTTAGGTGGGTTTATAATTTGAGATCAAACGAATTTTATTTGTAACCTGAGATAGATAGATAGATAGATAAACTCTTTCTTGTACCACATCAAACTTTAATTCTAACAAAAATTCCATCACATCGAAGTCATCTGAAGAATGAATCATCAAACTTTTGAAGCTTAAATATTCTAGAAAAAAATAAATTTTATGTATGGTAGGAAAAACGAAAAAATACACTCGATGATTTTTTTATATTTTATGACATTGTTTTTTTTTCATTTTATTTGACATTTTTAATTTTGTAATAATGTAAATAAATAAATTATCAGTGAATCTAAAAAAATATACCATACATAAAACCCTACCTATACACACATAAAATAATATGAAATACATTTCAAGAAAAAAATAAAGCCTCTATTTTATTCAGTAGTTTCTCTATTACTAAGTTCAATACGAGAATGTTCGAACTTTATATACTTCATTTTCACTAATTTGAACAATTAGGTAAAATGTAATAAGTTTATATTCATCTAATGTTGCTCATCACTAATACAGTTTTAAGTGAATTGATCTTGTTTTTAACTAAGGAAACTTGATAATTTTCCTTCAAAGTGAAAGAAAAAGTGAAAATGAATGAAAAATGTATTATTTTAAAAAGCACGCCATCTAGCCGTTTGCAAAGGAACAAGAGAGAAAGGAAAACTCAGCTTTCAACCTTCGAAAAGCTTTTACGAACCTAAAGCTCGTTTTCCACTTTTAGCGAATGTAAAGCTCTAAAGTATTATTAAATTATTTAAAATGAATTATTTACCATGTTTAATGATTAGATTTTACACTTTTTACTACAAACATCATTTTCAACGAGACAACCTATGACACGTTACAACATCAAAATATCGAGCTCCACAAAATAAAAACAATAAACATGGTACATAAATATCCCTTAATAGTGAACTAATCCTATCCCATCGTCGTACATGATAATAAATACCTACTTGCTTAATAAGTACCTACCTATTGATATTATTAACTAGCTGCGCCCCGCGGTTTACCCGCGTTCGACTTTTCTATTTTTTTTCATAAGAACCTTCGCCTGACAATAAGAAACACAACAAAAAAAGAATTAGCGAAATCGGTTTAGCCGTTCTCGAAATATATCTTCTTCTGGGAAAACGGTCAACTTGGTACTTTAAGTGTAAATTTTATAGTCCAGTCAGGTCAAAATTCTTTATTCCTTTGAATGCTTAATACCTAGGTATAAGATCACATACACACGTCTTAAAAACTAAGTTAGGATGTGTGCCTTCGGAACGCGCCCTCCAATGAGAAAAAGGCACAAGAAACTCATGGAGGGTAGAAAAAGCAAATAGTCGGTAATATTTTTTTTACGCAAATTCTTATTAATTTTCTTTCATAAAAACCTTCTCCTGACAATAACAAACACAAAAAAAAGAATTAGTGAAATCGGTTCAGCCGTTCTCGTGATATATCTTCTTCTGGGAAAACGGTCAGTTAAGTGTAAATTTTAATAAAAAAGCAGATACCTAGTCTCTAATAATTTTTTACGCAATTTTTTTCCATAAAAAATTGCGTTAAAAATGTCTTCTTTAAACCGAAGAGTTCTGAATACCTACAAAAAACTTAATAACCCAAAAAAGTTAGCTGCAGCTAACTTTTTTTTTGCTACTGCATTAGCAACTTACATTACAAATTATTATTACGCATTTATGACATCATATTAAGTGTCACGTCTACTCTAATCTTTTAACCGATTTCAACAATATTTGCACGTCAAAATATAAGTAGATATACTTACTAGTAATTCTCAAATATTTGGTATTTGCATGCTTATTCAGCAATAATACATGAACTTTACTATTCTAAGACCTGCTGTATGCTATACTTACTGTATTTTGTAAATAAACTGAATCTGAATCAAATATAATACAGATCTCAATCACGAATTAAAGTTATTGTGTGATCCTTCGAATGATATCTATACTAATATTATAAAGCTGAAGAATTTGTTTGTTTGTTTGTTTGAACGCGCTAATCTCAGGAACTACTGGTTCGAATTGTAAAATTATTTTTGTGTTGGATAGTCCATTTGTTGAAGAAGACTATAGTAGGCTATTATTCCCACGGAATCGGGACTTAACCGCGAAGCGCTGCTATAATTTATATATCTCGCAGTGGTAAGGTAACTTTACAGCCGCCATTGCTACGTGATGTTAAATTAAACTGATAGATGGCAGTACTAGTAGTTTTATAATACATAACTGACTTCAAAAAAAGATGAAGTTCTTAATTCGTTGGTTAGATTTTTTTTATGTAAGTACACCGATTACTCGAAGATGACCCAAACGATCGAGATAATTATTTTAACTAGCTGCGATACGCGCTTTCATCCGCATAAGTTCCGATCCCGTGGGAATATCAAAATGAAAAGTAGCATAAAGCCTTCCTCGATAAATGGACTACCCAACACACAAAATAATTTATAAATTCGAAGCAGTAGTTCCTGAGATTAGCGCGTTCAAACAAACAAACTCTTCAGCATTATAAAATTGGTATAAATTACACAGATTTTGAAACTAGCAGCTTTAGTTTCAAAATGAATGAAAAAGCCTATGCGTGAATCTAATCTTCCAGCTATCTATATACCTAGTTTTATAGTAATCTAGTTTAGTAGTTTTTGTGTGGAATAATTAAACACACACACCCAAATTTAAACCAAATGAATTTAAAACAAATGTAATATATACCTTTGTGTAATAATATATATGAATTTTATATGTATCTTATATAACATTAATTACCAAGCTCATTCTTTTTTAATTTGCTTCTAAGTAGGTACAGACATTTTTTCATCTCTTCCTCTTCGTCTATACCAATTTTATATAGGGAAAAGATTTGATTGTTTGCATTGAATAGGCTCCGAAACTACTGGACCGATTTTGATGAAACTTGGTAAGAGGTCACAATAATTCATTGAGAGTAACATAGTCTACTTTTTATCCCGATATTCCCACGGAATCGGGACTAACGCGGGTGAAACCGTTATTAGTATAGATAGGAATATGAATAGGTATAATAATAATATCTACTTTCGTACCTAACTAGTCGTTTCGCACCATCAGTGATTAAAACCGAGGAGCAAATCGCCCAAGTACTTGGAGAGTTGCAAATGGCCCAAGGTATCTTTTAAAATTGGTCAATTTTGACCACGAGGCGAAAATTGAATCACCTAAACAAAATAAAATTCCATGACTAAGGTAGGTACTTATATTTTAATTGACATTAAAAATTTAATTATTTTAAACTTGCAAATGATTTATGACGCGATGACGTCAGATTTTAATGAATTAATTAACTAACGGATTCGTATGTTAATGTGCAATTTACCAAGGAGCTTTTACTTTGCTTTTACGTCCTACAGTGCATACCTACCTAGATACCTATCGAGTACTCAATAACATCTCATCTTCTCATTTTTGGTAAGGTATGTTTTTAATTTTGAGCATAAATCGCGTTATGCCTAGACCAAACAAGAGATACGCAACAAGAGATTGAGTTGTAGGTAAAAACTTACGTATTCGCAACTTTAATTGAACCAGTTTTGTACTTTAAAAACTTCGTGAGGTAATTAAAATTGAGGAACATTCTAAAAAAGTTAATATAGACGGCAATTAAAAAGTATCCCACCAGTTTGGGACGCAGTATTGCTTTGATTAAGTCTCAACCCCAGCAAACAGCGACAGCTCAGGACACCATCAGTCAATTCTGCAAACATAGGTAACGTTTCTATTATTTTTTGTAAATTATACGATACTATTAAAAAAATTTAAGACTAATGTTTACGCAGTTACCCTGTGATCAACCACGAGAGCTTTAAAGCTTTCGGTATGTAATTTTTATCGAAAAAAACTAAATAAACTATTCGTTAAAATCGTTTTATATAAAGAACTAACAGCCTCCGCGGTTTCTTCCGCTTAACTTTCGAACCCGTAGGAATATCGGGATAAAAGCAAGCAATGACAGTTCCAATTAAACAATGTATCCTCATACTAAGCTCCATCAAAATCGGTCCAGTAGTTTCGAAGCCTATTCAATTATAACAAACAATCGAATGTTTCCTCTTTATAATATGTTTAGCTTTTGCCCGCGACTTCGTCCGCGTAGAAGTCGAAAATAGTTCTAATAGGATTGGACCAAGGAATCACGTTGCCTTCCTTTTTCACCCCTAAGGGGTAGAATTTCGGAAAATCCTTTCTTATCGGATGCCTAGGTCATACAAAGAACACACCCAAGATTCAGGTCTTTACAATCAGCAGTTTATGCTGTGCGTTGGTCCGTCAGTCAGTCAGTAATTCAGGACAAAGAATTTTATATGTATATAGAAGACGATTAGTAAGTAATATATAGATCATAAAATATTATGTGTAGTCTATAAGATATCTTTATAAGTGTTGTAGTTTCTTACTAACCTAATCTGTCTAAGTAGGTAGGGAAACATAATTAAGGTTTATTGATTTTATACTTGGGAAAGATTTCTCAGTGAAAGCTAAGAGTTTCGGTTGACGAATGTGGAATATTTGTTGAAGTACTTTTATGTGGCCTATGTCTGAGTTTGCTTATATTGAATAAACGTGAGTTGAATAGAACGGTAGGGCTGCCACATGAATATGAGTATTAAAATATGAAATAAAAAAACACTAGTAGTTCGTTACCTAGGGTTTGCTGGTATCTGAATTTTTTTTTTTTCAATCAAATTATTAAATTAATAATTATCTATTTTATCTCTTTCTAACATAAGTTTATGTTAAAAAATTATCAAAGTACTTATAAAAATGGCATTAGTCAAAATTATACCTACATTTTTTGCGAGGCGGAGTCTAAAAATCGATGAGTGAAAGAGAAAGAAATAAGAGCTGTCAATCAAATGAATTCAAAAGGGGGATAATCCTGCATTGTTGAGTAAGTCCCTCTACATCGGTACTTATTTACGAACGAATTTCTATAGTATTATTGATATATTTGTAATTTTTTTCTTTTAGTAAAATATCCTAATGACTAGCTAATTACATTGTTTACTTGTTTTGTTATCTATCTGAGATCCGGAATGGGTATTGTTAATTTGGTATCAGCTAGCTTGTTTGTCTGAGTTTTATTTACCTCGCTTTGACTATAAACAATGCTTATGGGTTCGTAGTATTGATTGTAGTCATTTAAAAACTTAAGTTCGATAGAGTAGGTACCTACCCTATAACAACAATACTAAAGAGGAGTCATGTCGCTTGCGTTAGGTGCCCGATGCTAGATCAACACGTATTCTAAAATGTAGAACAGGTGTTATGTACAAAAATCACAGTGAAACAGTTAGTTATATTAACTATTTTTCACAAATAACTATTTTAAATAGTTACTATTAAACTAACGACGCTCTACCTTACCTATTATATATCGACGCCTGTTCATAGCCATGGACAGACGACGATATTTTTGGAACGAAGTTCCTTATCGCGCCATGCGTTGCTAGACGAAAGCTCATAAATGGTGTGTAGGATTAATTTTATATATCATATGCTGAATAGCTCACTGTCTGCTTTCCGAATAAATAAAAATAAAATAAATAAATAAATAAAATAGACGGAAACAATTAAGACCAAAAGTTGTAACAACAATTTTTTTATTACAATTTTATTACAATTCCTTCACTAATTAATCAAAAGAAACTTCGTTCTATCCGAGTGTCAATTGACACCCCTCAAGTATTTTGTTTTAAAAAAGTATACGTCTGCTAGATCTATTAGTAATCAGGTAGGGACCTATTGAAGATTCTCGCTTTACTACCGACAGATTAGGTATAGATAGATAGATAAATTATTTATTGTAAAAACCAATTTCCAATAACATTAATAATAAAATAATAATAAAAAGCAAAGCTTAAGTCTAAGTGTTACAAAGGGCGGCCTTATCGCTCAAAGCGATCTCTTCTAGGCAACCATTGGATGGACAACAAGGTATTAGAAGTTTTAAATCATAGTGATACCTAAGTTTCATAGGATTCCGATAAAATATAGAATGTTTGCCGTGTACCGTGCACCGTCGATGTGGCAGCCCTACACACCATCTGTCGTGGAAGATCATCAATCATCGCGGCAAGACAATCACAACGCGCGCACATCTGCCGGGCGCTCGGCGAGCATTCGCGCGCGCCCGTTGCTATCTACACACAGAACACACGAGAAGAGGTGCTACGCTTTAATGCAATTAATTTTACTATCTTTGGAATTAATGTTCTTGGCTGAATATTTTAATTCTCACCACACATTTTTATAACAGTACATAGAAAGAAGGTTTCTTAAGGTGAAAAGGTACCGGCGCTCTCTCCACACAAACGTATTCGACTGTTTCCTCCCTGGATAATGACATTAGCACAAATATTTTTGTGCCATATAGCGTATAACTGCCATGACTATTAATCTATGTTTTGGTTTTTTTTTATTTTCTAATAATCATACAAATTAAGATTTATAAAACAAAACATAGGGGCATGGTCAAAAGTTATAAGTTTTATGCTGCAAAAATATTTGCTCTAGTGTCGTTATCCAAGGATTATCTTGGGAGGAAACAGTCGACTTCGTTTGTATGGAGAGAGCCCCCGTACCCTTTCCTCTTAACTATATTTGGGATTTGTTCTTGGCTGAATATTTTAAATATTATTATTCTTACCACACATTATTTATAACAGTACATAGAAAGAAGGTTTCTTAAAGTAAGAAATAATCGTATCACTATATACCTAGGTACGTTAGAGAATAATTTCTTTATAAGCAGTTTTCTTTATTTAAGAATATTTTGATTATTTACCCTTTTTTCTGCGTACTGTAATAACTATTAGTTTACCTGTGGCAATAGATGCCAAACAATGTCGATGTCACAAACTCGTCTACGATGATTAATATTTTTCGACCTGAAATAAATATACTTTAAAAAAGTTAATTTAATTAAATACACAATTACGTTTAATGTTCGTTAAAGCGCATAACTTAACTAATTATTAACCTTTATTCACTGATTTATTAACAAGTGATTCAACCAGGGTATTGGACTTTAAAAATAAGCAATATATTTTTTTTAGGCAGGTTCTTTACTAAAATTTTCCATTTTTTACGACAACATCTGTTGTACGTCTTGTCCTATTAGACTAACAAAGTATCTAATAAGAAAGCCCAACCCTTACGCCTTGCTCTTTTGCTGGGATTTTAATCTTACACGCACCTTGTTATTTCCTCGTAAAAAATAGCTTTCCATATTTCACTAGTGGTAATATTGTAATATCGCGCGGCATGCTCCTTCTTCGTCTTAATAAACATTTTTTTTCGTCATATGAAAATGACATTGAGGCGTCACGTGTGACATTGATGAAAAAATATAAAAGAAACGACGGGATCGACGCGGCGCTGTAGGACGATCCATTTTATTCGCGTTCCTCTGTAACATGTATCTCCGCTTCGAATAAAGAGTCGATGCTTTTATTGGAATCCTATTTTTGCTTATATTTTCCGTATCCTTAGATTTTTTGTAAGTTGTCTTTTATTTGTTTTTTTTATTTATTGAACTCTTTATCAATACTTCATATCTATGTTCATATCATTACGCAATAGAAACTTAGATTAGAATACTTTCTGAGTGATTAAATTATTATTACCTACAAAGTTTAACTCAGATCAGTAAGTATTATTTATCCAACAAAAATAGGTCAGAATTAAGAGAGATTTTCATACAAAAGCAAACATTAAAATGAACCCCTTGGTTCGAGAATCGTGGCAGGGTTGTTTCCGCGGCGTTTATGATTTATTGCGAGCGAGATTTCGCGCGGGAACGAGGTTTCCTTTTGTCGCCTGTTCCGGCTTCGTGGCAACCCTCGATCGGGAATAGACAACCGATGATTCGATTCTGTAATGAATTCTAGACGCGTGACTGTTTATTTTATTTCAAAGCTGAAGTTTACGTTGGAGGGCTCTAATTCTTATTTCAAGGAAGTCAAAAAGGTAGTATAAATACATAATGTAAGTAGGTACACATTCAGGTACTGACCTAAGAACTGAATCATTAAAACTAAAACAACATTGTGACTTTATTCAACCATTACCGAAAATCGTTTGCATAAACAAACAACCCAAAAAAAAGGAAAAAGCACATTTGTCAACACACAAAGTAAGTGCGTAACAAACCTCAGCTACGAGATAAACCAACTAAGCTCATAACAAGCAACATTGCCCACATTATGTTAAGTGATCATCCCTCATAATACCGTCTTGGGGTGGCTTTAATAAAACAAAAGACAACATGTCGACAAGCGGCGCGCTCCGATCGCGCGTCTGTCAAATAATGATGCTCATTTGTCAAACGCAATCGGCTGACTAAAAACACGGAGGAAAATAGGTTGCAGATTATATGATTTACTTATAAATCAATAGACTGAAAATAAAAACACCGTAAAATAAAAACATATCGTAGACAAGCTCAGGGAGAGTAGACTTCGTTGGTGCGGCCATATAATGCGAAGGGAGAACTGTTCTGAATATGCCCACGAAGCCGCCCGCCACCTGGTGGACCAATGTTGCTAGGGACATTAAGGCTCTCGGTATCTCTACAATGACAACCCAGGATCGAAGGACCTGGCGCAAACGAACAAGGAGGCCCTACCCCAACTGAATTGGGAAAAGGGCAGGACAAAGAAGAAGAGAATGAAAATCATTAAAACTAAAAATAGGTCAGAATTCTTAGTCTTATTCTTAGTCTCAGAGATCTTAGTCTTAGTAAAAAATGCTTCACCTTTTGCACCTTTTTAAAGAAATTAATGCATTTGTGACATCATACGAGTAGGACTTAGATAGTAATAAAAAGTAACTTCAATTAATTATTATTAACGTAATTGCATTGTTAATAGCTGCATGACTTATGTATATGAAATGTTCTTATTGTGAAATAATATTACTTGACCGAGTATGTTACTAAGTAACCATCATTATTTGACTTTTATGCTACCAATTACATTTTTAATAGATAGGTAGGTACCTAATGATTCATTTCCTTTCGATTTATTTTAGGTAAGTGCCTATCACGTATTCATTTTATGTAATTTATTAAGTATATAGCTATTAAAACCTGCATTAGAATTTATTTAATGATTACGAGTCCTTGATGATGTAATGAAGCTCGTTAATATTAGTAATATTACGTTAGGTCGAAATATACAGCAACTACTAAAATATTTTTGGGTTACTGCAAAGATCAGACGATAAAAAGGTGTCGTTGTGAAAGTTATTTATAACTGTAGAATTTCAAGTAGAAATCTAATGAATTAGTCAGTACCTACTCTCTACGAAATAAATAATACATAGTATATGAAAAGAGGTTTGTTATCTATATATTATGTATACTAGCTGTCCCGGCAATATACAAAAAAAACCGACTGCAGTGCCATCTGCCGGGCTGATTTGTAAATTTAAACCTTCCAGGGCGCCACCCAAACGCATACAAAAATTTATTCAAATCAGTCTAGCCGTTTAGGAAGAGTTCAGTGACATACACACGCACAGTAGAATGTTATATAGGCTAGGTGCTAATAAAGCTACCAAAATCGACCTGTTTTAAGCAACTCTAAGTAATCAAATACTCTTTTTTTGTTATTTGGATATAAATGGATATTGTAGTTTAATAACCATATTTTTGTTTATTGTGGTTAAAAAAATATTATATGAACAACTTCTTTCGATAAAAAAATGTTAGAAAACAGAGAATTATTAGATCGTTTATCGGGTTTTATTCAAAAATAGTTAACGTTTGTTTCTAAAAATGAATCAAATGATAGGTTTTGACCTCTAGGAACTATATTTGTGGATAATAATGCTAAAATGTTTTGCATATCGATCAAAAATAACAGTTAGCACGCAGCAAGCTACGTCTTTGAGAGCGGGGGCTAAGGTAATGTGAATACCTACACACGGTACTGGAAGAGCGCCTTAAAGAGAAGATAAAATTCTGGTGTCGCGGTGTTAGATGCCAAACTCCACCTAAACGGCTGAACCGATTTGTATGCTACTTTTTGTAAATGTTCGTAAGGTATGAGAATCGAACAACATTTTTTGTATATGCCAAAATAACATTTTGTTTTGCCATATACAAAAAAATATAGTTTTTTATATTATTTGATGAAAAGCACTTTTTGAAGTACAAATTTTGACTAAACGCAACTTTGACGGGAATTTCCCCTTCACGAAAAAGTCTCTTGACCAACCGCCCTAAACTCAGAGAATCAGCATTTGATGGATAGTGAAATTCTGGCTATAGGCCATGCCAGTCTCGCGGAATAATCTAATTTTGTTTCCCGACTCTCGCGATGCCTCTCAACCCTGCATATACTTACTAACGTCACATTTATGGATTTTATTCCCCCAACAAGATGCTTGAGGGTAGTACCTACGTTGCGGTTGCTTGAATTAAATTGTCGTTGATAAAGTCTTTTACTGCGCTCTCTTGTTTATTTATTATTTGGACGGTTCTGACTTGGGGATCACAGTCAAATGCGTCTTGTTAGGTTTTATAAAAATGTATTTTTGTATGTGGGTCGTTATGGAAATTATTTTTACTTGTTAGATTTGTGTAAAATTCGTAGGTACAATATGAAACAAAGATATCCCTTAATAGTTGAGTGAATAGTGACTAAGCTATGTTTATTCTCGAGCTGAGGTTCACTGAGCCCGTGTTGGGCTAACAATCTTTATAAATAAAGCGAGCCCATTGCCTATTCATGACCGGGCAGAATTCGAGACCCCCCCCCCTCCGCGCTGTCAGTTCACCCCCGTATCAAACAAGCCCCTTCATGTCAAATACTCCGCGCCCCGCGTCTGTCAAACTCTTCGCCAGCGTTTGACAGGGATCCTCCCTCGCTCGCGAGGCGGTGGAGTGCCACCTTTCACTTTGTAATATTTGCGGAAATTCAACCTTAGAACATGGCAGATAGAGTTCATTTTGTAATCGGGGATGTATTTCCACCCGCACTGTCACGAGTCTAGTTGCAGGCGCCACGTGGAATGATGGATGACGTCAGGGAAGGTCGGCAGCATCACGCGTCATTCATGTGTACACAGGCGTAAGGGATACGTTTTTCGTGACGATATAATATCGGTGATATGCAAATTCTTGTACGGGGACGAGTATCTGGTTCGATCGAACAATATAGTTTTATATTGGGTTTATTAGCGAGTAACTTTCCCTTTCCATTGCTTGAAAATATTCAATTCAATTCATTTATTGCGAATAAAGGTACATAGTATGGTGTTACATTAATGAAATAAAGAATACTCTATTTTACTATATCTTACATTTACAATTCATCCTTTAAATCGACCCAGTTGGCACAATGGTCACCATGCCGGACTGCCAAACCTAGGGTTGCGGGTTCGATTCCCGCCTCAGACAAGTATTTATGCTTAGATATTTGTCTGTGGTCTGGTTGTTTCTATGTATTACAAGTATATATTTACAAAAGAAAAGTATATGAGTAGTATATCCGTTATCTAGCATCCATAACACAAGTCTAGTTAGGTACTTAATTTGGGGCTAGATGGCGATGTGTGGAATGTCTTGCAATATTTATTATTTATTTAAATATTCATCAACGCTATAGTAACAATTACTCAAAAGAAACTTTTTTAAATTATTTTTGAAACTAACAATATGTTGTTTTTGTAACAGACTTTTCGGTAGGTGATTGTAAATACGAGGAATCATACTAAATACACCTTAACTAAGTAAAGCTGTCTTATTTTTACGGAACTGTATTTCATACTGATGTCTCTCACTGTGTAATCCACGGAACAAGTTTAAATTGGATCTAGTAAACACTGATTTTATACATTTTATAAATATACAAACATGGCAAGGGTCATTAGATTAAACTTTCGAAAGAGGGTTTACAACTGTCTCTCCGCTTAATATTTTTACTTTTTTACAAGTTCCTTGTAGGTAGGTATATTTTACTGTGTTGCAAAAGTTTACTTCAGTTTTAACCAGGAACTTATAGTTCCGATACGCTATACCAAACAACTTTTTACTAAACTTGAACGAAATAACTTTAAGGTACAAGTTTAAAACTCATTGGAATGCTTTTCGGGTGAAAGGGTACCGGTGCTCATTCCCTACAAACGAAGTCGACTGTTTCCTCCCTGGATAAAGACACTAACACAAATATTTTTGTGCCATAAAACCTATAGCTGCCATGACCATGCCCCTATGTTTTTTTTTTAATCTTAATTTCTATGATAATTAGAAAATGAAAAAACCAAAACATAAGGGCATAGTCATGGCAGTTATAGGTGTTATGGCACAAAAATATTTGTGTTAGTGTCATTATCCAGGGAGGAAACAGTCGACTACGTTTGTATGGAGAGAGCCCCCGGTACCTTTCCTCTTAAGTTTTTGAGCTAAAAAAAACTATAAAAGTCACAACCTCTTTGTACTTAATTTTAGTTCCCTGTTCAAAATGATAGTCAATCACAAAATAACGCAGTACATCTTGAAACCTCATCATTCCCCAGTTCCCGAGACTTGTTGTCATATTAGAATACTTTATGGAAAATTAAATATTTCACTCGCTCCAACATCGAAGTGGGGATTACAACAAATTTGCATTGTTTAATGGATACTGTGCGTGAGGATTTATCACGAACTTCACTTACAAAATACGTTCTTTTACTTACATTTTGATTGATTTCATAAACGTTTAAAGATTTTAAAGAAACATTTTTATTAAATAAAAAATTGAACTATTACACAAATCAAAATCCATACCTAATTACAATTACAATTAAAATCAAATAAAACTAAAAGAAAATTACAAAATATTAAATCATAAAAAAACGTTTAAAGTATCTATACATATAATAAATCTGTAGACATCAAAAAATCTGTAATTGTAAGATATCCAGAAAAAAAATACACAGGTCGCCTTAAAATCGTTAGCTGAACACGATAGGGTAGTTTTTAGAACTTTTGTCTGTTTGTCTGTTTGTTTGTTTGAACCAGGTAATCTCATAAACTACAGAACAGATTTTAACAAGGTCCACACCAATATGTTCAGAATATATCAGAATAACATTTAGGGTATGTTTTAATATAACTTTAATACAATAATTAAGATATTTGATAAAAAATATTTAAAAAATGTGAAATCGCAAAAGGGTTTCTTTTTTTCGAGTTCTTCAAAAAGTCATGGTAGGAGTGCAGTACATGCCTCCGCTCAAGATGACAGCTGTCATAAAACCAAATAGTTTGCATTTAATACTACCTACGTGAAACTGAAAATGAGGTTAGTACAAAGAGGTACTACTACATAATATTACCGATCTCCTTTACCGAAGACCTCCGATGTTACACTTCTATCGCGCTTTTCTCCTGCTATAGTTTGAATTATGAGTTCAAGTAGCGGAAACCTGAGATAGTAGAAACAAAAAAAGAATTTTCCAAATCGCTCCGAGAGTTTACGAGTAATCAGCGAACATACATAAAAAAATATATATTTACGTGACGAATTGAGAACCTCCTCCTTTTTGATGTCGGTTAAAAAATAAACAGGTAGTTATTTGTAAAAATCATTTTTTCTCCAAAATTACGTAGCTACCTAATAAAAAAAACTGGGTATTTTGGTCAAAAAATCAGAAAATTGGAAAAGGGGTCCCGACATTCCGATGGGAGCGTGGTTATGTTATGTATTATGTTATGTTTTTTGCGCTGTGATTTTAGACCAGATGAATAAATAATGCCCGACGCTTTATAGGTTTTGTTTGATGGCATTATTTGTTATTTTCGATGGGTATGGGACTCAAAGTGAACCGCACACTTTTGAAAAATTATATGTTATAATTTTTCTTTAAATATTCCATTTCCAAAACGTCTCGCTTTAGAAGTTGAATGTCCTTTTATGGTTTGGCATAAAGGTTTTGCAATAATCCGTTTTGACATAAAAAACCCTAGGCATAATATAATTTTACACAATTATTTTTGGCATAAACTCACCGCGCACTCTTAGAAAATCAAGGAACATCACGTTTCTTCAAAAACCCTGTATCCAAAACGCTTTAGAGGGTTGGTGTTTTTATTATTTGTTCTTTTTTCGATGCCCTCTATCGATAGGTATGAGTCTCAAAGGGCAAGGGAAATCATAGGACATCACGTTCCTTCAAATACCCCGTTTTCGAGACGCTTTAGATGTTTGGTGTGAAAGCATTTTTTGTTCAACGTAATGCCTGCTATCAATATGTAAGGATCTCAATGTACATCGCGTTATTTTAAGTATTAGTATTTGTTCTGTCCAATGGCCTTTCTTTTTAATCATTAATATTATTATTTGATAATAAAAACAATGTAAAATATTATTTGCACCAAAATAGATTATTATTTGCATGATGTTGGTGTTATAATAGTACATTACGATATAAGTGTGGTAAATTGATCTTTGCATAGAGGCGGTTTATGACGCGCGAGCGGCAGCGAGCGTGTTATAGAAGCCAAGATGCAAATATCAATTCCACACGTATATCGTACGACGTTTTTTATCACAGTTGCGAATAAAATAACTCTATGTTTACATTTCTTTAAGGCAATATTTTTTTGTTAATTATGCTCCGGAAAGGCCAGGCTAAAGACTTTTAACCTATACATCCTCGTGTGACATACATTATTTTTTATTTGTTTTTGCGTCGGGGGTTAAGAACAAAATACAATGGTACGGAAAAACAATATATTTAAGTAAAGAAAAAACAAAAAATAAACAACTCAATTTTTAATCGTTTTCTAAGCCATTATCACGTAAAATTTTCGTTCGTAAACCGACTTTAGAGACAACCATTTTTGCTAGCTAAAAAACTCTTTGGTACCTACCTTTTCGGGATAACTTTACAGCACTAGTTAACAAATCTAAAACTCACGCGTGCATAATATGTTGGATTATGAGCCTAAAAGCCGTTGAATAAGATCCACTTTATGAGCATCTGTGATAAAATAGTACATTACGATATAAGTGTGGTAAATTGATCTTTGCATAGAGGCGGTTTATGACAAGATGCAAATATCAATTCCACACGTATATCGTACGACGTTTTTTATCACAGTTGCGAATAAAAGAAAAGACTTGAAAAGAAAACAAAATAATAATTAACAAAACTTGTGATAAGTCTATGTTTACATTTTTTAAGGCAATATTTTTTTGTTGATTATGCTCCGGAAAGGCCAGGCTAAAGACTTTTAACCTATACAGCCTCGTCGACATACAATATTTTTGAGGGTTTTTTCTATTTGTTTTTGCGTCGGGGGTTAAGAACAAAATACAATGGTACGGAAAAACAATATATTTAAGTAAAGAAAAAACAAAAAAGAAACATAACTCAATTTTTAATCGTTTTCTAAGTCATTATCACGTAAAATTTTCGTTCGTAAACCGACTTTAGAGACAACCATTTTTGCTAGCTAAAAAACTTTTTGGTACCTACCTTTTTTATACATCAAAACAGTATGTAATTAGCAGTAAGATACGTATTTAACCTATCGGGATAACTTTACAGCACTAGGTTGGCAATGTAAAACGCACGCGTGCATAATATGTTGGATTATGAGCCTAAAAGCCGTTGAATAAGATCCACTTTATGAGCAACTGTGATAAAAATACTTTAATAACCTCTTATATAATTAATTGAAGAATATGAATCGAGACACAAAGGTAGTTGATAATTATTTTTTTCTTTAATTTACAAAAATCTAAAGATAACTAGGAAGACAAAGTATGTTGAAAATTTTGTGCGTATAGAAATTGGACTTAGTTTCAGCTTATCATATTGTTGTGTATTAAGTTTTATTTGTGAAAAATTGACAAAAATAGTACATTGTTACCCAAGTTGTGAAAGTCACTCATTGAGTCCCGAGACGGAGTTTGGCACCCAAGCGTAGCGAGGGCGCTAATAGTTCGAGGGACTAAATGAATCTTTTATCCTAGGTAAACACTGTGCTTTTCATTACGAATAAACATAAAATTCTTAGTAACGAGAGTGAATGAGAGACTCCATACTACCTGATCCTCTTACAAGGTTGGGACCAAAGAGGTTACAAAAGAGGAAATTATGTAGATTTTTTTGTTTTTGCTTTTTGTTTTCAACATGTTTTCAATACTCAAATACGTCGGTACTTACCGAAGAGATTTTTATAAATTAGTTTATCCAACACTGAGTAATGACGCGAAGTCCGTAGATTTAAATTACAGTTTTTGTAATACGGTTTGTCTAGAAAATATTATTTACACAAAATACACAATCATAAATGAAAATTAAACTTAACACAAAAACATAATAAAATAACTAAAGAGTAATGATACTGATACTGGCTACAAACACATTGCACAAGCCGCGCGAAGCGATTTTCCCCAGGGCTGAAAGTCTTTCTTTCTACACGCTCTTCAGACATCTTTAGACCTACTTTCGGAGTATGAGTAAGTAAAGTGCCTTTGCCAAATCAATTAAAAATATAGTTTAAAAACAATGTAACTACCTATTTTGTTTTTATAACTTACACCGAATGATAAATTGTATCTATGCAGAAAAAGGTATTCTAAATAACCCAAAACCACATCGCGAACGAAGTCGCGGGCAACAGCTAATATTATATATTGCAGGACATTCCACACATCCCCATCTAGCCCCAAGCTTAGTAACTAGACTTGTGTTATGGGTGCTAGACAACGGATAAACTACTTATATACTTTTCTTTTGTAAATATATACTTATAATACCTAGAAATAGCCAGACCACAGACAAATATCTAAGCATAAATACTTGTCTGAGGCGGGAATCGAAACCGCAACCATGAGTTTGGCAGTCCGGCATGGTGACCATTGTGCCAACTGGGTCGTCAATATCTGCTTTTTATGTTTAAAAATTCGGCTAAGTATGGTACGCTACGAAATCATTTTAGAGATAAACTATTAAATATTAATAAATCTACATTAAGTAGATAATTTACGAGATAAATACGTACTAAGAAGTATTTTACTAGTTTTTTTATTAAGTTTAAATTGTCTGGTTCTTAACACATTCTTAGTTTCTACATATAATTTTGATTTCAACCTCGATGAATCGGTAAATAATTAAAATTATTTTCTAATTCAACATAGTTTCGCTAAAAATATCAGGTTGTCGACGTTCCGTATTTTCGTTGCTTTTTTATCATGAATAAAACAACAGATTTCTGCTTCCGTTGGGTAAACTTTTCCCTCCCACCTTCGATTTATTCGTCGGATAAAGAAAACTTCTTTAAAAAATGTAGGTAAAGTTGCCTCAAATATTTTCCGTCTGCTAGCTATCGCGAGCTCTCAAATTATGTGCATTTAAAATATTTTTAATGTTTTTATTTTTGTTTTCAGAGTGTTTTCGGAAAGATACCGGAATCGTAAGAGAATGGAAACAATATTGCCAGGAGATATTGGTGTGTAAAATCAGTGCCTATGATATTAGGACTTATTTTAATTTGGACACACGGCATCACTCTAGTATGACACACTGAACTGCGACACACTATAAAGCAATATCACTCTAGTGTGACTAACTGAAGAGCAACATTTCTGTAGTACGACAAACTGAAGTGCGTCATCACTGTAGTGCGACACACTAAACTGCGACACACTATAAAGTAACATCACTCTAGTGCGACTAACTGAAGAGCAACATTTTTCTAGTACGACAAATTGAAGTGCGACACACTGAAGAGCAACATCACTCTAGTACGACCAACTAAAGTGCGACACACTATAAAGTAACATCACTCTAGTGCGACTAACTGAAGAGCAACATTGCTCTAGTACGACAAACTGAAGTGTGACATCACTGTAGTGCGACACACTGAACTGCGACTCACTATAAAGCAACATCACTGTAGTACGACCAACTGAAGTGCGACATCACTGTAGTGCGACCAACTGCTCCTTGGATCATTCGATCGGTCACAGTCTTATCCACGGTCACGGGGTGCATTTTGTGCGGTCAAGCCTCATCTACAATCTTAACGCATTATCTAACTCAATAGCATTGACTTAACTACAGAGTCGGAAGGATAGCTACGTTGATAGAAATATCTCTAAGACTTAATATAACTCGTAGGTATATACTAGATGAATGTACTGAAGAGGTTCGGACTACCGAATCCGACCAATTCGTACTTGGACCTTGTTCGAATCTCAGTCTGTTGTTTACAACAAATGTCACAAGTTGACCTCAAATTTGACAACATTCCTCACATCAACATTAAAGTTACCAAAAGGAAAATAGACTTGACGGACTATGACGACTTTGACTGTTTTGAATCACTTTTGGCCCGATTTGTGAAAAATCGGGTCATAATTTGATGCAAAATATAACTTGACACTGGCTAAATGCACAAGCCGTGCGAAGCCATAATTAATAGAAAAAAAAGGAAAATAAGAGACTATCTATATTATTCACTCTATAAACAAGGGTCGCGTTATAATACTAGTTTAATATTTACCCGACGTTCCGATTGAATTGCATCGATCGTTGTCACGGGTAGAGTGGAGTCTACGATTCTTATTGTAACCCAAATAGGATTTGTTTCAACGAATCAAAGGTCCGGGTAATATCTTACTTTTACAAAAGGTTAAAAGATTAGGTAGTTGCATTATTGTAGTTGCAAAACTGCAAATAACCTATTTCGATTTACAATCGGATTTCGAAAGGGGAGAGCAACAAAACCTGAACCACTCTTTTATAAAAATGGCAACTATTTTTAGCCTCGAACCGGATTATGTCTGATACAAACACACCGATCTGTCAAGTGTGCAGCCTTGAGTGACGGGTTTTAGATACGCTTGCTGATTTAAATTTAAATCCTAGGAGAGCCCGCTCTCCCCTATTCATATCGCAGTATTTATCTGTTATCCTTAAATAGATCGATTTATTTTGAAATTGCATCGTATTAAAAAAGAGGAGACTACAAATGCCAATTCCTCATAATGTAGATTGAAGGGTGGTCAACGAGGGCAACCTTTTCAATAGTAAATAATAAATAAATAATAATTTACAGACATTGGATACAGCGCCATCTAGCCCCAAACGAAGCCACCAGAATCGCCTGTATTTCCCACACCTTGTGCAAACCAAAATCGCCGGCCATTCCCAAAACTTGTGCATGCTCAACTCATGGAAGAATCGGGAAAAACCAATTGTTTATGCGTGCCCGATTACGAGGTGATCTGTATCACAGGTTTAGTGCCTATTTCAGACACCTGCTTCCCACTTTCATCTTTCTTGATTCTCTGAGAAGAAATAAACGATTTATTATATTATAATTTTAAAAAAAACAAAGTAAACAGAAACTAAGTAGAAATATTTTTACAACTAATCGTGCAGTTTTGTAGACTAAAATCATATGCAAAACAGATATCACATTTCAGATTTTTTACAAGTCGAAATTATTTTCGTAGCACCATAATTGTTTCGTATTTTTGTCCCTCACTTGTATAAATATTCATGTTTTTGTATTAGCATGCGGGGAGGTAGGACGTGGAGCCGAAAGCGCGCGTACGTCTGTCATTATTTCGCCATTTGCCGGCAAAAACCCGACACACACCTTAGCATTGCTGAGGCAACTTTGATTTTCACGAAATGTATTATTTAAGAGAATAACACTGTGTTATATAAACCTGGCAATCTTGCTACACTATTCGATCAAATGAACTTATGAAATATACTATTTAAAACAAGTTTATTAAAGTACTAACTTTGGTTTATTTCATTAAGAGGAAAGGGTACCGAGGGCTCTCTCCATGCAAACGTAGTCGACTGTTTCCTCCCTGGATAATGACACTGACTCAAATATTTTTGTTGCATAATACTTATAACTGCCATGAATTATGCTTAGTTTTTTTTTTAATCTTAATTTTTATGATAATTTGAAAATGAAAAAACCAAAAGAAAGGGGCCTAATCATGGCAGTTACAGGTTTTGTGGCACAAAAATATTTGTGTAGTAATATCCAGGGAGGAAACAGTCGACTACGTTTGTATGGAGAGAGCGCCGGTACCCTTTCACCTTGGTAACGCTCCAAACGTGCGGCTGGCGTTACTCCTTAGCTGACACAAAAAAGGTTAAATGTTTTATAGAACTCTTTGTGGGAACAAACAGTATAAGAAGAGAGAGTCTAAAATGAAATAGTAATAGCACAGTAATAGTAATCAATGAGTAAATATTTTCATCACGAATCACGGGGGCTTAAATGAAATTGATTCTCAAGAAATAAACTCCAAAAAACACAAAAAGGGTTAACGACTATACGCTTCTTTATTTTTTCAAAAAAATAAATTCCAACTCCACAATAAAACTGAATTAAACATAATTCAAGTAACCGTAAAAATATCCAAACAACTAACTGAATTAATAAAGGATCCCCGCCTACTGAAGGAGGAAAAGAAATTATAATCCTTTCTTTTAAAATGCAATGAGGTGGTTGTTAAAAACGTTTGCGGGGATATTTTAAATGCGACTCGGTTGGCAATTAGTGATTCGAGTGAAATTAAAACAATGGGAATAGGGCACGGTGGGCGAAAACCGAGAACGCTCGGGTAGGAAGCATTGTAAGGAAAAATCCCAACGAATTGGCCACGGTTATTTCCAGAAATTAAATCGGAAAAAGAAAAGTTTTGTACGAACAAGTCTGCTGTATTCTAATCTGAATTATATGGAAAGCTGCCACTGAAATCTTGGACAAACGAAACATTTCATATATTCAATTTCATCTTTTAAATCTGTCCAATATGATCACAGTCAAATTGCTATTTTTAAGGTGAAAGGGTACCGGCGCTCTCTCCATACAAACATAGTCGACTGTTTCCTCTCTGGATAATGGCACTAGAGCCAATATTTTTGTTGCATAAAACTTATAACTGCCATGACCATGCCCCTATGTGTTGTTTTTCAAAATCTTAATTTCTATGATGATTAGAAAATGAAAAAAAAACCAAAACATAGGGGCAAAGTATATGGGCAAATATTTGTGCTAGTGTCATTATCCAGGGAGGAAACAGTCGACTACGTTTGTATGGAGAGAGCCCCAGGTACCCTTTCCTCTTAAATCTGTCAAATATGATCACAGTTATATTGCTATTGTTAAGGATGCAGTCCGTTTTTCTAATACACGCCTGAATTAAAAAATTGCAAGGCGTAAGTAAAAATGATGAGTTGTGAAGTTTTTATCAGAGTGAAGGCTGGTTTACGAGCCATTGACAAGACTGATAGGGTCATGAAGTCTGTCAGACTATGAACGGTTTTATCAAAGTCAGTTTATAGGTACCTTCGATAGATGCTTAACCTATGTGGTATCACACACTCTTGAAAAGATGGTTTTAAAAAAAATAACGTGAGATTTTGTCGACAAAGAAACTATTAGTGTTTTTGTAGATTTTTTTTAAATGTTTAATTATCTTTCATAATAACAGTTATTACTTAAATTACTCTATGTACGATGTAATTATCCTAAATTGTTGTAACGTTATACTGTAAAAAGACAATTTTGTTAATTGATCTTTTAAAATTGGCCTTCAAAATAAATTCAAGGTCTGTTGAGATTATATTTTCTAGATAAAAAAAACGTAATAGATCCCTACCTATCGGTATAATAGGATGATGACAATTTTCATTTGCGTATAAGACTATTATCGTGCGTTTATACTCTGTATTTTTCATACCATTTCATACATAGGTATATCCAAAATAAAGACATTGAGATAATTGTTGTAATGACGGACTATTATGTTAATTATATATAATGATATATTTTTTGAAAACACACGTCCAGCGGGCGATAGTTGGCCAATTGTTATTCGAGATTTTTATCATAAAAGCACTGTATCATTGTGAGATAATAATGGCGGATGACAACGTATTATTCGCGGTTATTCATTCCCACGGAGGCCGATTGAGGCAATCTCAGCGGGACTCCGAATTTTCCCGAAAGGGATCCAGACACAATTGGATTTTTGGTTACGAAACCGGAATAATAGAAACGGGTATCGTTCTGAAATCTCTGAATCGTTTCAACGAGGCTTTGGTGTGAATTGGGATCGGTAAGGTGTTATTTTCGCGGTTCTGCAAAGTCACCGTGGATGACATCACAATGAGTGCGTCGAGACCAAGCTCAGGAAAAGGAAAATATATGTCGTTTAAAATTTCGTTTTCTTAATAGTTTTGTTGTTTCTAACATTACGTTTCTTTTTATCTTCTCTACATATAACATTTTTGTGTCGCGGTGTTAGTTACCAAACTCCTGAACCGATTTGTATCAATTTTTTGTGTATATTCGTAAGGTCTGAGAATCGAACATCTATTTTTTATTGTATAAAAAAATTTGTTGCCGAGACAGCTAGTCACTACATAGTATAAATCAAAGTCGCTTCCCCGCTGTCTGTCCCTATGTATGCTTAGATCTTTAAAACTACGAAACGGATTTTGATGCGGTTGTATTTTAAATAGATAGAGTGATTCAAGAGGAAATAAAACTACTACACGTACGAAGTTTCGGGCAACAGCTAGTATTCTATAAATTAAGATCTCAATCGCATTATTACTACTAGTTATCCCCAGACACTATGTAGTCCCAGTCTTCCAGTGACTACAATCGATGCAACTCGATCGAAACGTCGGGTAAATATTAAAACTACAAGTAAGGTGATCGCGACCCGTATTTATAGAATGATTATTTATTATCGCGCAAATTGAGTTTAAATATTTCTTGGTTTTAGTAAATGACAAACAGAATTCAATGGTCTAAAAGAACACTGCAAGAATTTTTGATTTTAATAAAAACAAGAAATCATTATCTAGTGTCTATACGGGATTTCTCATTACAAGAAATCTATTTTTTTCTGTGTATTCCGTATATTGCCCCAAAGTACTCCTTCTTTTATTTTTTTTTCTACACCTTCTTAAAAATATTTAAAATTAAATCAAAGACATAAATAGTCCCGAGCATAAATGGGTTAATCTCAGGAATTTAGCAAGACACCACTATCTACCAACACTCCTGGACCGCCTTTCACAATATTAATACATAGTCGCATATCACATTGTATGTTTGTTTGTTATACAACCGCATTACATTTATCTGTATTGAGCACAATGGCGCCGCTCAAGTGGGATAACTTGGCTTTGCGCCGCGGCACCGTTCATCACATATGCCGAGTTTGTGCTAATGTATGATGGATTACGAGGATCCAAGACGAATCTTATTGGAATATTAAATTTTAGTTGTCTTGACGTTTGTGTGTGGGTGAAATTACAGATAACATAAACAATATTTTAATTTGAGGTTCGGTGAATCTATCCGTACTTTGGAAAATCAAATATTTCATATTCAAATTCAAAAATTCTAATTGGAAATTCCTTTATTTTAAAATTTAAAGAATTTTTCCAAATAGCAACACCATAACAACAGCGGGCTCTTTGGTAAATATGGTATGGTCATATTTTGAAAATTCCCCAATCTCTGGTGAAATTAGGGCAAAAATTAGATAGGGCAATTTCCTTAAAGATATACCTACTTATTTTAGTAAGTATCTCCTACCTAGGTACGGTCAGAGTCAGAATTGCAGACACACCGTAGAGTTAAATTACTTTTAATGGAATGTTTTTATTCTAATAATATTTATCTAAGACCAACCTTGGACTCAAGCAAGACCTTAGAATCCTGCTTGAGTTGAAAACATTCTTATAATAGCAGTTTTGGAGCTCTACGGTGGGTCTGCAATTCTGACTCCGGCCGTAGCTTAACCGTGTATTGACGTTTTTCATACTGCAAGTAAATCTCTCTAAATTCTAGACTTACTGGTGGATTTCACCATCGTCAAACATAGCATGGCCTTCTAAACCTTCTACGATACAAAACTAATAAAACTGATTCAATGGTATTGAATCAAAATTTGTAGACTCTTGGTATCTACTCTAATGGTACTATGGTAAGTACAAATGTTCTCAATTCTAAGGTAACCTGCGGCTGCGGTAGGCGGGAGGCCTCTCGGCCAGTTCTCACGCCTCCGAGGTCACGCCTCGCTTTGACCAGCGCCGCTCGCTTCAGACACGGAATAATGGATTCCGTTTCTATGCAATATTTCACTGTTAGAACTCCGTGGGACACTCGCCTTGCATTTTTCACATACAGTGGTATAGTGGTACCTATATTTAATCTTCGTATGCACATTGGTTTAGTATGGTAATTTTTGAGGAATGTCTTTTGGCACGGTGGGCATCGTGTGTCAGTCATTCACCAAATTGTATGATTTCATCATAATCAGCCACAGGATGTCCTATGTTCAGCAGTGGACATTCTGTGGCTCTCAAGACTTCCAGAGCGATCGGTCGCATACCCTCTGCGTCTAACGGCTTCCTGCCACCTTAATGAAGTCTTCTGTAAGAATATTAAATTGTAAGAATTAGTTAAAAATTTAACTCCTTACGAATATTCCAGTGTCCAGCGTACATTCAATAAGTACCTACCGACCTATTGAATGACACTTGCAGAACAATATTGTCTAAGGATATTTTGATTCTTCATTTGATTATATTTTTAGTTTTATTTACAGTATTTTTTTCTAAACACCACATTACCTATACTGTAACAGTTCTTATTAAAATGCATATATAGACATATAGATACGTCCTACGGTTATTCTTATAGTCATATTATTATTATTTGAAATGTTTTATTCTATTAAACGGTGTCGGACCTCATCAGGAAGGGTTAATGCTCGCTCCATGACACGTATTGATGATCACCATACGTCATCACATCACCCTCAAACCAGAGAAATATTCATATAGAAATATACTTTGTATCCATGTAATTAGGGTTTGATTTGAATAAACTACTAATACTTTAGATGGCTAACAAAATAGAGATTTGAATTTTTGGTTTAGTGTAAGGTTAAAGTTCAACATAAAAGTAATTTTAGTTTCATAAAAGTAAAAAAGTGGATGTGACTTTATGTTAATTAAGGGTTGAAATTTTTTAGGCAACCCATTTGCAATATATTTATTGTACTATTTAATTTGATTTAAAATACTTTCAGATCGATAAAGGTTGACCTTAAATGGATTTCCGACTATGGGTAAAAAGGACTGATAAAGTTCGTTAGTTTAAAGAAACTATTATGTATTTTAAGTTAGTAGGAAATTAATATTATTTTTAAAGAGATACTAATGCAGCTAAAACTACGAGGAGTAGCCAGTAAAAAAAATAGACCTTATTTTCTGTTCCCTCTGACAGCTACCTATATATTCTTTACTTATTTTTTTCTACTTTTCTTTGTCTTACAACGAAGGATATTCTTAAAACTTAAGCCTCCTCTAGTCTGAATGTATCACCTGGTATAATTAGATTGCAATTTATATGAAAGCAAAAAATATTAAAAAGCCGAGTCAGGTGATGAGCTGAGCACCTGTTTGATTTTTTCAAATTTCATAGACTACATTTATTTACCCACAGATATTATCTATAGGGTTTCACCAGCGTAAGGCCCGATCCCGCGGCAATTTCGGGATCAAAAGTATCCTTTTGTCCTTTTCCATTATATATTTTAGTGTAAACTACCAAATCTCAAAATTTCATCCAAATCAGTAAGTGAAAAGGGTACACACAACAAACTAAATAATTAAACAACTTTCGGATCTATAATATTAGTCCTTTAAAAAAGCTTTTCAGATTTGTGCTTTGTGTAAATGTTCAGCTTTAAAAAACTTATCACATAATTAAATTTTTCGGTGTAAACAAGTTTTTGTTCGTAAATTACCGACAAGAAAAAAATTGTAACGAATTAATTCATCCGTAAAGTTGTGTTTCAAAAGAGGATTGGTTCTAAATTTTCAACCATTTTATAAATAAAAGAGGTTTAGTACAATATAATAATATCTTATAGATAAAATACTTACGTCAATTATATTTTAATAGGGTTTACTAATAAATAACATGACGCGTTCCCGGAACATGATGCATGATTTTTGGTGAATGTAGGTGTTCATCAATTTATTAGACGTTATCACGTCAATAATCTTGTTTCCGCCGTAACGTATCCATCAGTGTCAGTGAAAAATTATATTGTTTCATACTTTTTGTACTATGCTATCCGTACTCGTCAGTGACAGTGACGTTCAGTGATGTCAGTGATGCACGAAGTATGAAACAATATCATTTTCTCTTTTCACTGACACTGATGGATACGTTACGGTACGGCACGTGTCCGCACTGTGCCGACACTGTCGACCTTAAACATACGTAACGTGATTTTGTCTCGTGCCGGACGGGACGTGACAATTTCTTGACAGCGTTTTATATAAAAATATCACGTCCCGTCCGGCACGAGAAAATCCCGTTGTGTATGCAGCCACCTTAAGCCAATGTTTTGTCAAGTCAAAATCTCTTAGCCCGCAATTTCTTACCAAACATTATGGTAGAATTAGATCTCTAAGCCGAAGGCTTAGAGATACGAAACTAGTTTAGAAAAAAAAGTTAATCTAGTATAGCCCATTTATTAGCATATAGCCCATGGATACAATTTTGAGTATCTACAAAATAGGCCTCAGGGAATCACTCAGAGAAAAATTTAAAGAGATAAATATGTACCTTCTATACGTTCACAAAAATCTTGATATTTTTCATAAAAAGAGCGATAATCATAATTTCAACTTAAGAAATAAGGATGAATTGACCGTGCCCGGTAGTAGACTCCGGAAAATAAGCAGGTCTTTTTATAGTACATGTGTGCTCTATTATAATAAATTACCTAAAGATGTTTATGAATGTCCATTAACAGGTTCAAAAACTTTTGTAAAGTATAAATTGTGCCGTAAGGCGTACTATATGATACTTCTTCTTACCTTAATGTTAACAACCCGTGACTTTAGTTGCTCCATTTCAAATAATATTTTGAAATATTTGTAATACTAACCTCTGTGAGAGTAATCACATGAATAAACCCCATGAGTTTCTTGTGCCTTCTTCTCATTGGTGGGCGCGTTCCGAAGGCACATATCCTAACTTAGTTTTTAAGACGTTTCTATGTGATCAATGTATTAAGCATCCAAA
Source organism: Idaea straminata (assembly GCA_951213275.1). Classification (NCBI taxonomy): domain Eukaryota; kingdom Metazoa; phylum Arthropoda; class Insecta; order Lepidoptera; family Geometridae; genus Idaea; species Idaea straminata. The sequence goes on along the minus strand of OX577857.1, from coordinate 4,733,058 downwards.
GGAATGCATATTTTTGAATTAGACTTTTGCTGAACCCTAAAAAGTTATAAGTACCACATAATCGTAATATTGGCCGCGGCCCGGTTCTGGCTACTATTCTGTAAACCGACTTAACACATGTCTTACGTGTGACACGGTAAATATTCTCAATAATATTTATTTTAGGTACTCTTAACTCTCTCTCGCGTAACTCCCGATGCCGTGGGAATATCGGGATTAAAAAACCTATGTTGTTCCTAATGAATCAATGTATCCTCATACCAAATTTCAATAAAATCAGTATGGCAGTTTCGTAGCCTATTCGTTACAAACATAAAAACAAACAAAAACACAAAAATGCTTTCCTCTAAATAATATTAGTGTAGGTTTTCTTTCGATGTTCTTTTGTTTTTTTTCGATCGTCTCTTTTTCCTCCGGCCCATGCACACTGAAAAATTGCATTAGTTTATCCAACTGAACTCCTAGGACAAAGAAGTAGCAACAGTTCGGTCAACAGAACCTCTAAGCCAAAAATTGATACAAACTATCGATAAACGTAGTCCCTTAGCGGCTTCTGTAATTTTATTTATTTTGTGCGGTTTCCATTCATATTTTCTAAAAAACCGCTATTTCTGAAGTCGTATTTCGACACGATCACATCATCAAACAGCCATACAGAATGCTAACCCAGACAAATGTTTTGCTTGACAGACCGTGTTTTTATATTTATTGCGTCATTTGATTCATTTTTTCTAACGTAATCGTGTCAATATTATGTCACGAATCCCATTTACCGTGTGTTCGCCGCGGACTTTTATTAATGACAACATTAATAATATTTCTAAATAAATTAACGCAACAGAATCGTCTCGCTTTGATGCCCTCTCGAGGGACATGGTTGTTTAAAAGGTGTTAAGGTTCGATTCGCTTAAGTATTTTAATTAAATATGTGAGTAAAATTTTAAATTCTGACTGACTGATATTTCAACGCAATGGGAGAATCAGGCAAAAGATACACTGACAGCTATAAAACTATACTTCATAATGGTTAATTAGAAAAAATCACAGATCTCATGCATGCTAAGATAAGTTATGAACTTGCTTACGAATGATGAACAAATAGTGATGTCTCGCAACTCATTATTATTGATTTCCTATTTCGAAACCGGGTTTCGTGTTAGGAAAAAAACCTCTTGTATTCAGTTCACTCCTCAGTTCTATCAATCGAACTACGGGCAAATCAAAACTATCCGCAGTTCTACCAATCGAACCACCGGCAAATTTTACTATCCGCAGTCCTATCAATCGTTTTAAGTTTGACAGCTGAATAAGCCTCCTACATACAAACAGAATAACAATTTATTTTATTCAGCGCCCGCTACCTAAAACTTTTTACCAATCATTGAACTACAATTACTAGTTACCAATCCCATTTTCATTGGCCTTTCGTGATAAATTCGTAGGTAGATTTTTGATTGGATTTTGTGATAGGTAGTAGTTTCGAATTCGGAGGGCCGAAATACTGTGTTTTATTTGTAACCTCACGCCACTCCCACGAGTCACGCGAGATTGCGTTTCGATTCCGTGCCAGGACTTGGCTTGGCTGAGCTATCTACCTACTTACCAAGATAAATATGCCTACATATATAGCTGTAGCGAGGACTCCATACAACCCGATTTCTGTCGGCTTACCTTTACGGATTTAAGCAGGTTTCTAGACTTATATTTATTACCACAAGTCAACAAATATCTTAATATCAAATAATCAACATCGTATGAAAAATAGCAGACTCGTTTAATCGGTTTCTGTACAGTATGCGTCATAAGTACATTATCAGTGTGCTACAATAATACTAATTCTAATATTAATACTAGTTCTTGGAGAATGATCGGTTTGCTTATTGTGACCGGTGAGTTGAGTAATAAACTTCCAGCAGATTATTTTCTACTATAAACAAGCATTGGACTTATGACTTTCTTCTAATAGACGTTACACACAAACATAAATACATGGATACATGAAAATAATAATCAACATGTTAGCTATGTCTTTAGTTGGCCGAGTGGTATAAGCCGCCACCCGCTACACCAACGGAACGTGAGTTCGATCCACAGGTTACGTTGTTAAGTTCAAATCGTGATGCACGGGATTGTAAAAGTTACGGTATCGGTGGACTTTTGAGCGTTTATTGTACCTTTAAAGAAAGGTAGGTAGGTATGCAAACAAGGTTAACTAGGAATTATGATTATTATTGGTTACCTACATACCCTAAGCAGCGTAGGCTTAGTGGCTACCTTGACTATCATTCCGAAGGTCGTGGGTTAAAATCCTGGCCTGCCGTGTACCAATGGATTTTTCTTATGAAAAATCCATTGGTACACGCTTAAGTTGAAAATATTTTAATAAAACCAGTTTTAGAGCTCTACGGTGGGTCTGCAGCAATTTTGTTCCCTGATTTTACCAAAGAAATAGAAACCTTTTATCAATTTATATAGAATACTAGCTGTCCCTGCAAAAGTTTTTTTGCCATACATAAAAAAACTAAAAAATAAAAAATAGATGTTGTTCGATTCTCAGACCTAACAAATATACACAAAAAAATCATACAAATCGGTTCGGCCGTATTAAGAATTTTATATATATAGGGAAGGACGAGCTCTATAAAAAAAAATTTTGTTCGATTCTCAAACCTAATGAATATAAGTACTCAAAAAAAATATTTCATACAAATCGGTTCAGCCGTTTAGTTGGTCATAGGTTACTAACAGCGCGACATGATAATCTTATGTATAAAGGGATACTTAGATCGATAAATAAAAAATCGATAAAGCATTAAATTATCGATCCTTTACCTGATTGGTCAGCTCTCTACCAATGAGAACACTCGATTTACGATATCGATCACTGATGTGTACAATTATTCCGATTTCACCTGCTATAAATTTTATTCTACTCCAAACAAAAAACTTCATAATTTCTTTGTGGCCAATAGAAAAAATATATTAAAAAAAGTTAATCATGAATACCGGTGCGGGTGCATGGGCGGGTCGAACTTTGAGGTTACTACACATCACGGTTTTTACTATGGCTGTTTATAGTTTTAAAATTATAATATATTTACCCGATCCCGTAAGAATATCGGGATAAAAAGCATATGTTACTTACAATAAATCAATGTATCCTCATACCAAGTTTCATTAATATTGGTCCAGTATTTTCAGAGCCTATTCGTTACAAACATAAAGAGAAACACATTTTTTTTCCATTTTTATAATATTAATGTAGACTTGCTGCATTTCGCGGTTTCACCCGCGTAAATCCCGCATGGGAATCTAGTAACCCATGTATTAATTAATCCTTGTGTCCAGCTATAAATTTCTTATTCAACATAACAGAGTTTCATTGAGCCTGAAAGTAGCACCAGTTACTGAAAAAGTAAAAGGGAACCGTTTGAGTTGGTATGTGATGACATGTGATGAGAAGAGAAGAGACGCATGTAACTAGAAGAGTGATGAGTATGAATGTAGAGGGATGGAGAGGAAGAGGATGACCTAAGAAAAGATGGATGGACTGCTAGAGACAAGACATGAGAGAGATAAATGTTAACGATGAGATAACGACTAATAGGAGTGAATGGAAGAAGAAAACATAGTGCACCGACCCCAAATAAATTGGGATAAGGGTAGGAAGATGATGATGACCGAGTTTCATTGTAATCGGTCCAACCGTTCTTGAGTTATCATTATTTAAACAGTGGTATATTTATATTCTATTTTTATAGTAGGTACCTACACATAAAATATCATAGATACTAATTGGAAAAGCATTTTTAAGTCTATTAGGACAAACAAGTCTTGTAAGACCATGTCTAATTGCCTTCTATGTCAATTGCAATGAACATACATACATGTCAAACACATAAACCTCCCTTTTGGCTTCACCGTAGTCGGGTAAAAATACAATGTCAGGCGCTTTAATAAAGGTAGTGGCAGACATAGAAATAGAAATTAAAGGCTGTAGTATTTACTTAGAACGTTCTTAATAAAAGTTTAGGTATTCCTACCTATTGCTCTTAATTCTAAGTTTAGGTATCCGTACCTATTGCTCTTACTTCTAAGTTTAGGTAGGTATCTGTACCTATTGTTCTTAATTCTAAGTTTAGATATCCCTACCTATTGCTCTTAATTCTAAGTATAGGAAGTTTAGGTATTTGTACCTATTGCTCTTAATTCTAAGTAATATTTTATGCAAACCACCATCTCCTAAGGGCTGCACATAATTTACGAATTAGATCGATAACCACAGCTATTACCGGTCTACTATGTATACCCGCGGCCGGTCCAAGACTGATGATGTAAAATTATAGATAATTGACCGCTTTAACCAGCCCGGCCCTGGGGTAACTCGTCCTCGTCTCACGAATGGGCTCTTGCATCGACAAAACATTTGAAAGAAAGAAAGAAAAACATTTATTTGGTACAGGCACACGACAACTTTTAAATTAACACGCACAAAGAAATAGGTAACCTACACAACAAAGGAATAAAGAAAAAACATACATTGATCTTAAGATATTGAAGAAGCCAAATGGGTCGACCTTAGCTGTAAGCCACATTTGCTATTCTTCTTCTTTTTATTAGTAAACGTTCCTCTATACCCTAAAGTTGCCTGGAAGAGACCTCTTTCATCGGTAATGCCACCTATTGTGCCTATATAAAATTTAGATTTTATTTTTAATGTATTTTATAACTTGTTTGTGCAATTAAGCGTTCTATCTATCTAAAGTTTGACTAGTCCATATCTTTCCTGCCCAATAGTTGGCCATTGCAATTGCTGTACCGTTGACCTCCATTTGGTTGTCCAATAAGCAGCATTACGCTGGAACAGGCACACCATGGATTGTGCAGCCTGCGTGGATACGAAGTCCTATTGCCTTAATGCCGAAAATTTTCAAAAGACAAGCAAAACCTAACTTTTTAAAATTGAACTTCCAGAAGATGCATTAAACAAAAAAGAAGAAAACTAAAGGATGTAACTTTCACATTATCCTCTAAAATTAATCGATGGACTTTTTGCACTTTTTAATATCCACTTCTGTCATTGATCCAGAATTTGTTTAAAAAGTTGTTTTTTTAAAACCCTGCTAAAATCCACTGTTTTATATTGATAGATCTCTTTGCACTTTTAAACCTAAAACAAGAAAATGCATTTCATGCAGTATATCAACAAGATCTCAACGAATCCAAATGTATGCATGACATCATGCCAAAACAATACCTATTGTTTTATCTATGTAAGAATCCAATGTAGGTACTGTTTTATAAATGTTAGATGTAATAATGTAATAGCATCAGTTTCGATTCGCCGATGCTTATTATGTTAAGTGGGGACCAAAAGCTGGATTGGTGACGCGGTAATAGGCCATAATAACAGTGGTCGTACCATGACGTAGCGTAGACGATAGTTGGTTCTCATCTATTTTTAGTTTGTGACATTTAGGTGATATGATACATGAGTAGGTAGGTACATATAAAAAGACATACACATTTAACATTATAAATACAAAAATTAATTACCAGTTAGTCAAATAACCCGCCCCTTATCGTACCCGGCGTAAAGGTTCCCATAATGCTAGAAGCATTGCCACGCTGAATGGCGATGGCTAACCTCTGCGCCAGAAACGAGCCGGAGCGGGAGTCTGCCCCATTCCCTCTAATCCTAACACCCAACTCTTTAACTAATTTTTTGGTGTCGTCTCCCCAGCACCCCAACGTCTCTACAGCAACAGATTTTATTATGTCCAATTATATTTTTGTGCCTGGTACATATTAAACTGCTTTATTTGTATAAAAGTGAAATTATATGATATCACCTGCTGCGCCCTGCAGTTTTACTCGTGTCTTTTTAGGGTTTCGTACCTCAAAAGATATAAAAGGAACCCTTTTAAGATCACTCTTGTACGTCTGTCCGTGTGTCACCATCGACTTTCTCAGGAACAGGTGGACTATAAACCACAAATTTCATCAGCCCTTTTTACCACAAACTAAAAATTATTTCTTAGTGCATAAATCTAGTTGAATTTTGCATAGGTACCTAGTTGACCCTGTTTTTTTTTAAATGCATAAATCTAGTTTATGAAGTTGTTAAATTTTGCATAGGTACCTAGTTGACCTTTTTTTTTAAAGCATAAGCATTTTTTTTAAAGCATTTAATGCTTTAAATCTAGTTTAAATAGATAGTATAGAATTTTGTATAAGTACCTAGTTTAAGACCTTTTTTTTAATAATAACCAAAACCAATTTACTTGTAATACGTATTTCCTCTTCGTTTTCCTATAATAAACTCAAGAAAAATCCTTCTACTTCTAAAAATAATCTCTAATAAAGTTGAGTAGATAACCCGAGCCGGTCCCTGAAGGGTCATCCCTTTATTTCTGCAACAATCGCTAGGAAATTGATATTGATGTGGAAAGGGCAAGTTTTCCATAAAAATAGGGTTTATTTGAATAAAGTATGGGCGGGTCGTGTGGGACCTGACACGAGATGGTCGAGATACTTTATAAGATTGACCAGTTTTACTAAGGAAAGTGATGCATGCGACTAGCCGCTTTGCAAATAGCTGATGATGACAAGCCGGTTGAAAATACGTGATGTTGGATCTATTTTACGTTCATTACTTGGAAGTTATGGTTAAAGCAAAGTTCCGGTTAAAGTATAAAATAGTAGGAATCAAACGCAAAATGCATTAATTGATGCATTGATGGGTAGGTACTATTTGTAGATGAGTTATTTTCCTACCAATTGATTTAATTTAAAGATGAAAATTACTTCCCGTTTCAAAAACTATCCAAAACGTCAAATATGCACATAATAATATGTAGGTTAGATGCATTTTGCGTTTGATACCTTATTCTAAGGTTTTCGCGACTTGAACTCATTATATTTATTTTAACGGATATAATCGCGTTTTTTATTAATTTGTTTAAACAAATTAATTATATTCTTCATATTCTACCACATAGGCATGCAAATGTAAGAATTTCTAATCAAATTACATTAAGAATGAGTAGCTTTAAAATAAGCTACTTTTTATCTCAATGTTAACATGGGTTTTGCTCCGCCTAAGTTTCAATTCGGTCCAATTCATTAGAAACAAAAAAAAAACAAATCTATATAGTCTTAATATTGTGTTATTCCGTTGAAATCCTAAATAAAAATACCTATCAAAATGACGTATTGGTAAATAATAAGCGTGACATTAGTATCACGTCGGTGACCCCCGCGGGAATCGAACCGGGACCACCACATGGCACTCGGAACTTTACCCCATTTCATGGAACTTTGTTACGCACAACAAAAACTAAAGGTTCGAAATACTTCGGATTTATCTTGATTCTCTATGAATAATTAATTATTGTTTTGTCCACAAATTCAACCTCGTTTACTGTAAACTAAATAAATCCTACTAATATAATAAATGTAAAAAATTATGTGTTTTTAAAAACTACTAAACCGATTTCAATGAAACTCGGTATGTAAATAGCTAAAGACCTAGAATAACACAAAGGCTACTTTTGTAGCCTTTGTGTTATTTGTGTTACTTTTACTTTAGGCTACTTTTGTAGCCTTTGTGTTATTCTATAAATAAAGATATAAATATCTCGATATTCCCACAGGATCGGGACTTAGGCGGGTGAAACCGCGGGGGGATTAAATGTCTATTTTGTGTGGTTACCATTTATATTTTCTTAAACAATCGCGATTTTTGATGCCGTATTTCACACCTGACGACTAGTTGGCACAATGGTCACCATGCCGGACTGCCAAACGCAGGGTTGCGGTTTCGATTCCCGAGTCTGACAAGTATTTATGCTTAGAAATTTGTCTGTGGTCTAGTTGTTTCTATAAGTACGAGTATACAAAAGAAAAGTAAATAAATAGTAAATCCGTTGTCTAGGCACCCATAACACAAGTCTAATTCTTAGCTTGGGGCTGGATGGTGATGTGTGGAATGTCCAGGAATATTTATTTATTTAATTAAATAATTATTCCTGGAAATAAGAATGATACGGTGGGCAAATGCCTTAAAATGCTACTAAATGACCTTAAATTCATTTATTAACCCAAATGTTCGTGAAAGGCAAATTAACTTGATAAAATAGGACATCTTTATGTATAAATATTTGTATTTGTCCAGTGTGTTTGTACAACGGCTTTGAAAGCGATGTGCGTGTCACCACTGTCAATAGAGAATGCTAACAAAATATTACTGGGGATGGTTGCCTACTGAATGATCGCTTAATTCTCACATATTGTTCGTACTTTAAATAGAAAATTTCCATTTTTAGGGTTCCGTACAGAAAGGGTAAAAACGGGACCCTTGTACTTGTACTTGTATACAGGCTGTTTTCCGCCATTGAACCCGTTTTAATTGGGTCCTTTTTGCGTGAGGATGGAGTAGGCTTGCCAGCAGCACCTACTACCCTCTCAGCTTAGTCAACCATGTCCAGAGGAGAGAACTTGTCAATACTTCTGGAGCCCACTAAGCCGCGGGTTTCATCACGATGTTTTCCTTCACCGTAAGAGCAATGTCAATTAGCGCACATAAATTTTTCTTAAGAAAAATACATTGGTGCACGGCCGGCCGGGATTCGAACCCACGATCTTCAGAATGTAAGTCGAGGTATCTACCACTAAGCCAACACCGCTCTATTAACGGGACCCTATTACTAAGACTTCGCTGTCCGTTTATGTTCATCTGTCTGTCTGTCACCAGACTGTATTTCATGAACCATGACAGGTAGACAGTTGAAATTTTCACGTATAATGTATTTCTGTTTCCGCTATAACAATAAATACTAAAAACAGAACTAAAAAATTCAGTCACAGGTCCGACAAAAGGAAGTATTAGTAAAATTTGATGATGATGATGAAAACAAGGTTTTCTATTGCTTGATTTGAGTTCCAGACATCATCTAAGTCCTTTGACCAATTCAGATGTTTGCATAATATACTCCAAAAGATCTGTGAAAATATATAAGACGACTTCAAGGATAGAAAAAGTATTGTTTTTTGATCCCACAAATTCGTCCCATATGAGCTGTAGGAATACGGGACATGCCTAAGGGCACCAGCAAAATTGGCAGCTCAAATACCTACTTATCACGAAATTTAATTATTGAAACGTATTACTTTCTTCGTATTAAAATAGGCTTTATTTAATACCTACCTCAGTGTTATACTTAAACAAGTACCTATAAAGTTTCAGAAACCAGACATAATTTTCTAATCAGCATAGTAGGTATTAGCAAAGTATTACGAACGATGTACACTTACGAGCGAAACGGTAAACCAATTCATTCAAATTCGAAACTTATTTCCTTCAAATAAGAGTTTTGGAGTTTACGTTATTTTGCAGACTGTCCTTACCTACCTACACTTCAATTAGTCTAATGGGGTAACCTCGAAGGGATTAAATTAATTAGTAAGAAAGTCTTGCTTCATTTCGTCACACCGCCTTTGTTTGTCGACGTGTTTCGATTTTTTCTAAGCAAATGGGACGGACAAGCAGTTTCTAATTGGATTTTTAGAAGACTCCTCTCTTTTTTCTTACTCTTCGGAAAGTAGTTTTCCTTTTTTTTTTCTAAATTAGTGTTTAAGGCCCTCTTCCTGTACCGTGTGTAGGTATTTTAACATTACCTCAGCCTCCGCGCATAAAGACGTAGCGTGAAAGTGAGCCGCGCGCAACGACTCGCGTACGCGATCAAGCTACGCCACAGTGTAGGTGTAAACAGTGGGCACGCCACAGTGTAGGTAGGTGTCAACAGTAGGTTTTCGTTATCTAATTGGGCCCGATACGTAAAATAATAAAACTAATGTGTAGCTGTAATAATGTACCTAATATTTTTATTGGAACGAAGTTCCCTATCGCGGGTTGACGCGGGGACCTAGCCGAGAAAAAAATGTTACGCATTACAAAACCGTGAAACAAAAAACCGAAAAGAAACTAATCTTCTACATATTACAAATATACACACACATAGATTAAAAGAAAAATAAAAAAATGGTTGTCTGCAAAGTCGGTTTACGGCATTCATTTAGGATAACACTACGTATAGACAAGTTACGTTCCATTTTATAACGGCGGGAGCCTGCGCGGGTGGGAGCGCGCCATGACCAAGCCATCCGCTACTTCAGAAATGACACTACCTTTTATACCTACAAAATTTCATTAGAGTTAAACACGTAGATGTAGAGGCTTTTTACAATAACAAGTTTATGAACAAGGTATTATAATATACTTATTTATTATAAATACGAAAGTTTGTGTGTGTGTGTGTCTAGTGTGTTTGTTTGTTACTTCTTTACGTACAAAATTAAACCGATTGTGATGTTTGGCATTGGGGCTAGCTAGTTTAAGGGGTAAAAGTAATTAAACACTGATTAAGACTTACCTATTATTTAAGGGTTTTTAGGGTTCTGTAATACCTATAATACCTACTACCTAATATACTGCAAAATAAAGGAACTTTTTTTTACAAATTATAAATATATGTGTACGGAACCCTCACTCCGTGCGCGAGTTCGCAAAAAAAGCGGTCAAGTGCGAACTTGACCGGTTTTTTGCTTGCCACACGTCTATCAGTTATCTAAGGCAAATTCAGTTATATTAAATACTTATCTTTTAATTTGACTTTTATTCATATTTTCTACGGTTGTCGTATGGTGATATTTGTTTGTAATGTTAAATATAATTTAGGTAGTACATAACGTTGTGTTTTTTTAAGTTTTTTAAGTTTGCTTCCGCTGTAAGTAATTTTTTGTAACGTTTCCATATATTTTTATTCAAAATGAGAAGGCCCTTATCCTCTACGAACTAGCAACCGACTATGTCGTCTAGTCTTATTTCAGCTCAGATGGACGGAATGAGGCAATGTACGGCGCTGACCTCTCTTGTAATTTATCTCAATGGTTTACGGACGATAATTTTACGTGATAACATCATAAAAAACCGATAAAAAAATTGAGTTTTTTTCCTAATTTTTTTCTATTAAAATATTTTTTTCATTTATAGTTTGCTTAGACTGACTGGAGCACTCGCTCACTCAATCGCGTCTAGTCACCATAACACAAGCCTAGCTGCTTAGACTGGAGCAACAATACAATATACAAACTTGTTACTAACCTTACCTCTTTATAATATTAGTATCGATGATATGCGCTCACTCAATCGGGTCTAGTCACCATAACACAAGCCTAGCTGCTTAGACTGGAGCAACAATACAATATACAAACTTGTTCCTAACCTTACCTATTTATAATATTAGTATAGATTATTTGCGCTCACTCAATCACGTCTAGTCACCATAACACAAGCCTAGCTGCTTAGACTGGAGCAACAATACAATGTACAAACTTGTTACTAACCTTACCTCTTTATAATATTAGTATAGATTATTTGCGCTCCCTCAATCGGGTCTAGTCACCATAACACAAGCCTAGCTGCTTAGACTGGAGCAACAATACAATATACAAACTTGTTCCTAACCTTACCTCTTTATAATATTAGTATGATTATTTGCGCTCACTCAATCACGTCTAGTCACCATAACACAAGCCTAGCTGCTTAGACTAGAGCAACAATACAATGTACAAACTTGTTACTAACCTTACCTCTTTATAATATTAGTATAGATTATTTGCGCTCACTCAATCGCGTCTAGTCACCATAACACAAGCCTAGCTGCTTAGACTGGAGCAACAATACAATATACAAACTTGTTACTAACCTTACCTCTTTATAATATTAGTATCGATGATATGCGCTCACTCAATCGGGTCTAGTCACCATAACACAAGCCTAGCTGCTTAGACTGGAGCAACAATACAATATACAAACTTGTTCCTAACCTTACCTATTTATAATATTAGTATAGATTATTTGCGCTCACTCAATCACGTCTAGTCACCATAACACAAGCCTAGCTGCTTAGACTGGAGCAACAATACAATGTACAAACTTGTTACTAACCTTACCTCTTTATAATATTAGTATCGATGATATGCGCTCACTCAATCACGTCTAGTCACCATAACACAAGCCTAGCTGCTTAGACTGGAGCAACAATACAATGTACAAACTTGTTACTAACCTTACCTCTTTATAATATTAGTATAGATTATTTGCGCTCACTCAATCGCGTCTAGTCACCATAACACAAGCCTAGCTGCTTAGACTGGAGCAACAATACAATATACAAACTTGTTACTAACCTTACCTCTTTATAATATTAGTATCGATGATATGCGCTCACTCAATCGGGTCTAGTCACCATAACACAAGCCTAGCTGCTTAGACTGGAGCAACAATACAATATACAAACTTGTTCCTAACCTTACCTATTTATAATATTAGTATATATTATTTGCGCTCAGTCAATCGCGTCTAGTCACCATAACACAAGCCTAGCTGCTTAGACTGGAGCAACAATACAATATACAAACTTGTTACTAACCTTACCTCTTTATAATATTAGTATAGATTATTTGCGCTCACTCAATCGCGTCTAGTCACCATAACACAAGCCTAGCTGCTTAGACTGGAGCAATAATACAATATACAAACTTGTTACTAACCTTACCTCTTTATAATATTAGTATAGATTATTTGCGCTCACTCAATCGCGTCTAGTCACCATAACACAAGCCTAGCTGCTTAGACTGGAGCAACAATACAATATACAAACTTGTTACTAACCTTACCTCTTTATAATATTAGTATCGATGATATGCGCTCACTCAATCGGGTCTAGTCACCATAACACAAGCCTAGCTGCTTAGACTGGAGCAACAATACAATATACAAACTTGTTCCTAACCTTACCTATTTATAATATTAGTATAGATTATTTGCGCTCACTCAATCACGTCTAGTCACCATAACACAAGCCTAGCTGCTTAGACTGGAGCAACAATACAATATACAAACTTGTTCCTAACCTTACCTCTTTATAATATTAGTATGATTATTTGCGCTCACTCAATCACGTCTAGTCACCATAACACAAGCCTAGCTGCTTAGACTAGAGCAACAATACAATGTACAAACTTGTTACTAACCTTACCTCTTTATAATATTAGTATAGATTATTTGCGCTCACTCAATCGCGTCTAGTCACCATAACACAAGCCTAGCTGCTTAGACTAGAGCAACAATACAATGTACAAACTTGTTACTAACCTTACCTCTTTATAATATTAGTATAGATTATTTGCGCTCACTCAATCACGTCTAGTCACCATAACACAAGCCTAGCTGCTTAGACTAGAGCAACAATACAATGTACAAACTTGTTCCTAACCTTACCTCTTTATAATATTAGTATGATTATTTGCGCTCACTCAATCACGTCTAGTCACCATAACACAAGCCTAGCTGCTTAGACTGGAGCAACAATACAATATACAAACTTGTTCCTAACCTTACCTATTTATAATATTAGTATAGATTATTTGCGCTCACTCAATCACGTCTAGTCACCATAACACAAGCCTAGCTGCTTAGACTGGAGCAACAATACAATATACAAACTTGTTCCTAACCTTACCTATTTATAATATTAGTATAGATTATTTGCGCTCACTCAATCACGTCTAGTCACCATAACACAAGCCTAGCTGCTTAGACTGGAGCAACAATACAATATACAAACTTGTTCCTAACCTTACCTCTTTATAATATTAGTATGATTATTTGCGCTCACTCAATCACGTCTAGTCACCATAACACAAGCCTAGCTGCTTAGACTAGAGCAACAATACAATGTACAAACTTGTTACTAACCTTACCTCTTTATAATATTAGTATAGATTATTTGCGCTCACTCAATCGCGTCTAGTCACCATAACACAAGCCTAGCTGCTTAGACTGGAGCAACAATACAATATACAAACTTGTTACTAACCTTACCTCTTTATAATATTAGTATATATTATTTGCGCTCAGTCAATCGCGTCTAGTCACCATAACACAAGCCTAGCTGCTTAGACTGGAGCAACAATACAATATACAAACTTGTTACTAACCTTACCTCTTTATAATATTAGTATAGATTATTTGCGCTCCCTCAATTGCGTCTAGTCACCATAACACAAGCCTAGCTGCTTAGACTGGAGCAACAATACAATATACAAACTTGTTACTAACCTTACCTCTTTATAATATTAGTATAGATTATTTGCGCTCACTCAATCGCGTCTAGTCACCATAACACAAGCCTAGCTGCTTAGACTGGAGCAACAATACAATATACAAACTTGTTACTAACCTTACCTCTTTATAATATTAGTATCGATGATATGCGCTCACTCAATCGGGTCTAGTCACCATAACACAAGCCTAGCTGCTTAGACTGGAGCAACAATACAATATACAAACTTGTTCCTAACCTTACCTCTTTATAATATTAGTATCGATGATATGCGCTCACTCAATCGGGTCTAGTCACCATAACACAAGCCTAGCTGCTTAGACTGGAGCAACAATACAATATACAAACTTGTTCCTAACCTTACCTATTTATAATATTAGTATAGATTATTTGCGCTCACTCAATCACGTCTAGTCACCATAACTCAAGCCTAGCTGCTTAGACTGGAGCAACAATACAATATACAAACTTGTTACTAACCTTACCTCTTTATAATATTAGTACCCATAGATTATTTGCGCTCATTCAATCGCGTCTAGTCACCATTATACAAGCCTAGCTGCTTAGACTGGAGCAACAATACAATGTACAAACTTGTTACTAACCTTACCTCTTTATAATATTAGTATATATTATTTGCGGGCAAGTACGTTTGTAAATTATTATTTGCGGAAAAAAGTTTGTCATCCCTGCAAATGCAAGGTTTCGCGTGGGGTTCGCTCGAACGCAGCGTGCCGGCAAAAGTGGCATAGGTCTTACCTCGACGAGGCCCTGAGGCCGACTGCGAGGAACTGACGCGTGCTAACTATTATATTTGATCGATTTGCAAAACATTTTGTACATTTTAGCATTATTATCCAAAAATATAGTTCCTAGAGGTCAAAACCTATCATTTGATTCAATTTTTAGAAACATACGTTAACTATTTTTGAATAAAAACCGATAAACGATCTAAAAATTCTCTGTTTTCTAACATTTTTTTTATCGAACAAAGTTGTTCATATCATGTTTTCAACCCAAATAAACAAAAATATGGTTTTTAAACTACAATATCTACTTATATCAAAATAACAAAAAAAGAGTATTTGATTACTTAAAGTTGCTTAACACAAAGGTCGATTTGCGAACACATGGTCTTAAGCTATTGCATAGCTTTTATCGCGGGCTTTGAGCGCGGCAATCGAATCAAGAAATTCCGTAACGAAAATAAAACCTAACACCCCCCACTCCGCTTACCATGTAGCTCGGCCGAGCGTTCGCTTAAAGTGTATGTATATGGTACGACTGTTCGAAACTCGCACGATGCAATAGCTTTACCGTGGTAGTCCCCGAGTGCCACAGGTATTTTTTCTTTAACTGGTATTTAACTAATGTTTTTTATGAAATTAAATTGAGTGCCGCTAAGTGATAAGTCCCATATTTTAAGTTACAAGGTGAACTTTCCCGCAAGTGCAAAACTTGATGTTTATTTAATAATACATTCCAATAACCAATTCGAAAATATTATTTATCCATTAGAGTGTTCTTGGATTGCCATTTTTCATCATCCCACTGTTTCCAGAAATCTTTAAATGATACCAAAGTTAAATTTCAGTGTTTATTTTAAAATACGAATGTGAACATTAAGTTTACGACCTGTAATGCTATAAAAGCTTGTACACACCTAATTAACGATATTAAAATACGTCGTCGACCGCAAAGGAGCGTCACAAACATTGTGTTCGCACATTGTAAGCCATAAAACGCAAACGTTACCCCTCCTTTATTTATACGAATGAGAATTTTAAATTAACTGTGTAAAGCATCCCTACGAGGATTCTACCCGGACCGGCCAGGGCGGCCAGTCCTCGTGTACTGAGGTAATGGGGTTGTTCCATATTGACCTAAATCTAATGCTTCTATTTAAATATTGTTTTATAATTTATAAATTATATTTGTGTATACCTTATGATTTTTAGTTTAAAAATAGAACAATCTTAAGAGTATAAGAAGAGCATTTATTATATAGCCAAAAGAGAAACTTAATGTGCTGTTGTCTTGGATTTACCTACTTCAAATTGGAAATAGGATTTCTAACTTACGTTTAATTAAACCTTGTCGCAGTGGTTAGTGGTAGTTAGGGATAAAAGTAGCATAGGTATGTGTTATTCTAGAACTCCAGCTATACACCAAGTTTCTTCACTATTGGTCCATAGTTTTTGCTTAAAAATGTAACAAACATACTAACACACAAACTTTCACATTTATAGTATCAGTAGGAATTTCATAATAAATTAAATAGTCAACAAAACGAATTAAAGACCGAGTATCTATCTATACTTCACCAAATGGTTTTTTTGTATAAAAATATGTTCCACCATACTAATCTTTACTAATATTATAAAGAGAAAAGATTTTTTTGTTTGTTTATAACGAATACGCTCTGAAACTACTGGATCGATATTGATGAGGATACATTGATTAATTGGAAATAACATAGGCTTCTTTTTATCCCGATATTCCCACGGGAACAAGAGTTACGCGGGTAAAACCGCGGAGCGCTGTTAGTCTTTTATAAAATTAGGAACATTATACATTGAGCAAAGTGTAACAACCCAAATATTCGAGTGAGGCCATTAAGTCGTGTTCTTGTAAACAAGTCGTGGCCACTTGTCGCTGATATATCTTGGCGCGGTCAGTTCACCCACATTAAATATTTTGAGCTATAAGGGATGACACCGAGTTTTGTTTACCCTATTCACGATCATGGTACCTATCTTACATGTTTTTTATTAGATTTTTTTGTAATAACGTCTAATAAATTTATGAACACCCGCATTCACAAAAAAGTGTGGCGTCATGCGTCACGTTCCGGGAACGTGACATGTCACGCGTCTTGTGTTTGTCTTAGGTATATTGTTTAAAAATAATATCGCTCACTTCGGCTTGTGTTATGGTGACGAGTGACGAATAGAAGATTTATATAAAGGGAAAAAACATAAATGAATTTAAAAAAAATGTACCTGAAGGGAAAAAAACAATTTTTCATCGTTTTCTTATGACGTTATCACGTAAAAATATCGTCCGTAAACAGAATTCACAGACAACCATTTTTTTTTCTAAAAACATTACTTTTCTTCGCGTGACGACGATAAGCGAAGTGTATATTACAAACTTATAATTAAATATTCTATCTGTTTGCTGGACACCATAACAAAAGCCTAGTTACAATGCCTGGGGCTAGATGGCGCTACATGTATGTATTGTTTTACAATATTTATCTACTGATTAAAGAAGTATCTCGGGTCGACAGTTGTACAAGTTTCACCACTTATTTTACACTAGCAGCGCTCCGCAGTTTCACACGCGTAACTCCCAATCCCGTGGGAATACCAGGATAAAAAGTAGCCTATAGCCTTCCTCGATAAATGGAATATCCAAAACAAAAAGAATTTTTCAATTCGAACCAGTAGTTCCTGAGATTAGCGCGTACAAACAAACAAACAAACAAACTCTTCAGCTTTATAATATTAGTATAGATGTTAACAAACAAACAGCTATAATCTAGAAAAAGTCTTCAACTTCAGAATAGGGATCAATGATCCATTTTATTGAGTAGCAAGAGTTATGCAGTTACGTGATCACCCCGCCAGAGTGCGACGTCTATCAATCATTGAAGGCTTTTTTGAATTTAATAAAATAAAATTTGTATTTTGTCATCGATGCTCCCTCGCGTTTTGTTACAGGGGTGTACTCAAGAACTGTTGGAAAATTGTATGATGTAAGTACTTTTAAAAACCCTCTTTTTATATTTGTGAATTGCTAAGTAAGAAATTATTTCTGGTCAAGGCCCGTCCAAGCTTTCTCGCGAGAGTTGCAGCCTAAGCAATTTTCAAATCGATAGAATCTCAAAAGTTAGTTCTAGTATCAGTTGTGGTATTATTTTCTTGTTTTTTTATTGTTAATATCTTCGTTGATTTTATCTGGTCAATAGACGCCAGCATTTTTTTTGGCATATTGAATGCGTCCCTTTGTGTAACATTAACCTTTTACAGTCCACGTGGCTAAGAATGAACTCTGATGGAAAATAGAAGACGTATACGCAGAACTCCTGTACTTGTATTCAGGCTGTTCCACTGCCGACTTCCTTCACCCCCGATTTGGGGGTATTTGAGTCACAAGCGTATAGGAATCTTCTGGGAAAGCAGGCAACATCTTAGACCGCATCGTTACTTACCATCGTGTGAAATAGTTGTCAAGCACCCCTTCTACTTTCCACTAGAGGTCGCGTAGAGTGTACCTCAGCGTAATGTTTTTATTTAATTCATGTTACGTAAGTCCACCCCTGTGTTCGAATAGAAGTTGGCGTGGCGGCGGCAATGCAGCGCATCTGTTACACCCTGCCACGTTCACCCCACCGTATCTACAAGTACCTCATATGTCACATCACCTGAACATTCGAATGACGATTTAAACACTAATATACGACATAGGTACTATTATCTCGAGGAGTTTTAACGAATCTTTCAAAGGTTTCATTCCATATATGACATAACCATTGTCAGTGTAGAACAACGATTCTCTGCTCTATTAACGCAATGTCGCGCGATAGTTACTGCATTTTCGACAAAACTCATGATAACTACCAAACAACATCTAAAAAATGGTTGTCTGTAAAGTCGGTTTACGGACAATAATTTAACGTGATAACGTCAAAAGAAAACATTGATGGTAACCATAGCAACGTATTATCGTTGCTATGGTTATTTTGTCAATAATAGAACGTGAGCGATGACGTCACACTTTTTGTGAGTGGTGCCGGTGCTCATCGATTTATAAGACGTTATCACGTCAAAATACATATAAATAGCTGAAACTATGCAGAAGCGATTTAGCTGAGAATTTAATTTAGAAAATTAAATAATTTCTGTGTACGTTCTAATATTCTTATTAAAACCTAAAGTAATAATAGAAAGCACACAGAATAGATAAATAGTATATGTATTGATTAAGTTACCCATATATTATGTGGAATGTTGCTTTGACAGACTAGCTCATGAAAAGTCATTACTTTTTGTTGTATTTGTGTATTCAACACAATTTGTTTGTTTCGAAATTGTAGTTTTAGTAAGTTAGTTACTACTAATATATATATTAGTTACTTTACCTTACCTTTTCATTTACCGACATAAGGTAAGTAACTATAACATGCAGGTAGGAAAGTGTTAAAGTGAGTAAAATTGTCAACTAAATATGCAGCTATTCACACTCATTCACTCTTTATGTAAACAAGAAACTAATTAGAAAACTTCATTATGCAAAATCAAAGAACATTACAACCAACACTTCATAAGTTGCTGCAGATTGCAATCAGTATTACGACGTGTAATTTGACTTTTGCATCCAATCGTCACGGTTTGAAGACACTTGCAAACCGAAGGCTACAAAAAAGGGTTATTTTCTTAAACCTGGGGCACACGGCTGACCGACAGTCGTTGAGCCGAAATAATGATTAATGATGCCAAATAAGCGGGTGTCGAGACGATATAAAAACTATACTGCAGTCAGTGCAGTGAACTGAACACACGTCTCGCACGCTAAATAAACGTACTTTATAGTCATATTCTTATTTTAAGTTTAATAACTTACCTAAATCTATACATATAAAATCCTTTGTCCTGAATGACTGACTAAAACTTGGAGGGTGTGTTTTTTGTGTGGCGTAGGCATTCGATAAGAAAGGATTTTCCAAAATTCTACCCCTAAGGGGGTGAAAAAGGGGAGCAAAGTTTGTATGGGACAACGTGATTCCTTGATCCATTTTCGACTTATACGCGGACGAAGTCGCGGGCAAAAGCTAGTAAAAAATAAATAAATGCTAAGTAACTAGATTTGTGTTATAGGTGCTAGACAACGGATATATTTACTTATATACTTTTCTTATTATAAATATTTACTTATAATATATACATAGAAACAACGAGACCACATACAAAAATCTATGCATAAATACTTGTCTGAGGCGGGAATCGAACCCGCAACCCTGTGTTTGGCAGTCCGGCATGGTGACCATTGTGCCAACAGGGTCGTCAAAAACCCTCCCGCTAAAGTCCATGCATAGATATAGGTCATGGCACTGCTAATATCTATAGTGTCGAACAAAATATTGAGCAAAACATTAGTGTAAATACTAAAGATTACGTTTTAAATAAATTTAGCTGTACAGTTTGAAACACTGAAAAATAACGCGATAAATTAATCAAACTTTTAGATAACCTAACAAAATTTAATGATCATCAACACCTTGCAGGCCGCAGTTTTTCAAATCAAGCAAAAAACGTGCAAAATAATTTCCTTTGATAATTAAGTTTGGTTCGGGAGCAGGTATTAATCAATTTGTATAATTAATTTTAGTTGTGAAGCGGCGATAGGTACGTCAGCCGCTGGCACCGACAGGTGCCCGCAAATTTACAGGAAACGGAAGGTAATTAGATGAATTATACGTCCTACTTTAAGGGCGGTCTTTGGGAAAATGTTCTATGATCTTTGAAGTACCCTTTTACTAAATAGCGATAGCAGGTAACGAACTATAAAATTGTATGTTCACAATTTTTATTTAGCTTTGGAGTGTACGGTCGGCTGCATAATTGCAGACCCACCGTAGAGCTCCAAAACGGCTTTTAAAAGAATGATTTCAACACAAGCAAGATTCTAGGCACCTGCTTTAGGTGAAGTCTAAAGTATTCTAACTGATCAATTAATCAAATAAAAATTATTTTAAATGCAAACATTCCAATAATAGTAATTTTCAAACTCTACCGAGGGCTGCAATTATGCAGCCGACTGTACCTACATCGAACTGTAATCGCATAGGTATATGTTACAGGTAGGTTTCGATTTCAGCACGTAGGCATCACTCTGCCCATTATGCGTCAAACTTTAATTAGTTTCAAACTCTAGATTTCACTAAATGTGTATACTAAGTAATCTAGGTACTATCGGCCAGAGCTGTGCGGTCCCACCTTAAGATTCATTTTGTTTTGCTGATGACCACTGACTTTTCGTTTTCTACTCTATGTACATAGAGTAGAAAACGAAAAGTCAGTGGTCATCAGCTACAAAAAGCAAAAATTATTCTACATCCTACATGGATTTTAAAAATCATGCCTATAGGTTACTTAGTTACTATCGTTTTGAACTTGACTTTAAATAAAATAAAATATTACATTTCTAAGTAAATTATTTGTTATTTATTTGTTTTACTTAGATTACTATAATTAAGTTAATCTAATCAATCAATCTATCTACATAACTAAATTACTTTAGTCAGCCTATAATTTAAGTAAAAACCTTTGAAATACAATCTAATGCTTTTAGTGTAAACTTTTGTAACTACTTTTGTTCATAGATAGGTATAATTAATACCTACACTATCTTCTATAATATAAAAATGAATCGCAATATGTGTTGGTAAGCGCATCACGTGTGAACGGCTTGACCGATTTAGCTTATTCTTTTTTTGTTCTATTTGTTATTGTCATGAGAAGATTCTTATGAAAGAAATAATTAAGAAAATTGCGTAGAAAATTATTACGAGGGTGACCGCGGGGCGCAGCTAGTACTTCAGTTAGTTAGTTATTTTCATAGAAGGTAAATAACTGTTTTAGGGTTCCGTACCTTGAAAGTAAAAAACGGAACTCTTATAGGATCACTTTGTTTTGCGGTAACAGCAACTTTTAACATCGAAGTTACTTATTTAGTTAACTTTTATCAAATTAACTTAGTTACATTTTCCTGTTAACCAACCAAAAAGGTTATCATAGTAAAGTCAAAATCAGGAAAACGGTAGTATATTGAAACAGAAGAAGCATTCTTCTTCTGTTTCTCGATGAGACAAATTAATGGGGGAATGTGTAGGATCAGATCCACCAACTCCAGTATGCTACCAGGTCCTTGGAGCTGTCATTAGGTTAGACACGTACCTACAGTTATTCGATCTGTAGGGACAGGTTAAAAGGTGCAGCATAGCAGAACAGTTTGTTCAGAAGCCCTAGGCACAGTAGAACTGAAAAAAAAATAAGCTAGTAGATAGATAGAGTGTGTTATAGCCACCGTAGTCTCTGGTTAAAATAACGGGGTTTTAACATTTTTTTTAAGCAAGCTGCAGGCAACGGGCGATGAGCAGATACAGCCTCAATTTACAAACTTTGTCGATTTATTCTGGTCATAGACATCTTTACTTTTTTTACCTATGGAAATATGCTCTAGAATACCTATGGAAATATGCTTTTGATTTATAAAATCTTCTATATATATAAAAGAAAGTCGTGTTAGTTACACCACTTATAACTCGGGAACGGCATAACAGATTTGGGTGAAAATTAGTAGGGAGGTAGCTTAGAGCCAGGAGACGGACATAGGATATTTTTTTCGATATTCCCAAGGGATCGGGACTTACGCGGGTGAAACCGCGGCGCGCAGCTAGTAATTATTAAAAGCTTTTGATATTTCAATTGGGTTGAATATAGTGTTAATATCAACTTCAATCTACTCAAATAATGATGAAGTCAGCAATGGAAGTCCTGTGGCTGAAATAATGATGATAAAAGATATTGCTGCAATATATCGAGGCAGAAATGTTTGTCTAAAAGATATGCATCTATGGGCCTCTGTTGCCTGAAATAAATAAATAAATTCTATAGAGTTGGACGACCTCTTAAATGCCACCGCCTCGGTTATCTCACTACAAGGTGTCAACTTCAGCAGTTGACAGACGGACATAGAACATCTGACACTAATGAGGCTCAACCCTTGCACATGTCGCTATATTATGAGGCACAATTATATCTTATCATAGTTGCCTGATTTGTTTTCTGAGTGAACTCTTTGGAAACGGCTTCGGAAATGATGCATAATAAAAGAGTTTTAGTAAATTGTTTTTTTTTTCTATTAATTATGGCTTCGCACGGCTTGTGCATTAAGCCAGTGTCAAGTTATATTTTGCATCAAATTATGACCCGATTTTTCATTTATCGGGCCTAAAGTGTTTCAAAACAGTCAAAGTCGTCATAGTCCGTCAAGTCAGGGGCTATAGTAAAGCGGTGGCAAGTTTACCATAACCTTAATAGGAGATT
The DNA here is from genome assembly GCA_951213275.1 of Idaea straminata. Classification (NCBI taxonomy): domain Eukaryota; kingdom Metazoa; phylum Arthropoda; class Insecta; order Lepidoptera; family Geometridae; genus Idaea; species Idaea straminata. Next base: position 4,709,756 of record OX577857.1, on the reverse strand, counting down.
TGGAGGCAACGAGAAAACTTCATGTTTGACACTGATTTTTACTTTCACTACACTTGTGCACTTTCACAGAACTAAATTGAATAACATTCCACCAGAATTATACAATTCAACTCGGGTTACAACTAAGTTTCATGAAAATAAAACTGCAGCACGACATGTTGTTAACTCGTTTCCGCCAAAACTAAGTTAATTATTTAAATTGAAAATGTCTAATTTTTTTTTAATACTGACTTGATATAATTTCAATGGAAGAGCTGAATTACAGATATTTTAATTTACATTTTTTTTTACTTAAGATCCAATTTCGATGATTCCAACTTCATGTTGGTGCCATAAAACTTTTGTAAAGATCTGATGAGGATCTTCGGAGTGATGATCGCGAGGTCTTTTCGCAGAACTAAGTACTACTTATTATTCATGTTTTGCATTATCATAAACAATTAATAAAGCTACCATGGTGTAAAAAATTATCTAGTCGTATCTCAGTATTAATTATGGCATATTAGAACTTGATACACATTTATTACTTTGCGATACAAGCATCAATCACAGACTGCTATTAAATTCAAACAAGTAACAATTACCCACATGAAATGTTGAGAAAATAACATGGTTTTATTTTTACTTGGGGAGAAAGGTGCTTTAAAGGTATTGGTACATACTTGGAGGTTGAAATACTTTATTACTAAGGACATAAAAATAGTATATTTTGAGGCCTATGCTTATCGACAGAGGGCATTATAACAAAATAATACCTTCACACAGAACGTCTAACGAAAGCGTCTCGGAAACGGGTAATTTAGCCCACGACCTTGCTGGCACAACGGTCACCATGCTTGACTGCCAAACAAAGGGTTGCGGGTTCGATTCCCGCCTCAGACAAGTATTTATACTTAGATATTTTTGCTTAGATATTTGTCTGGTTGTTTCTATGTATTATAAGTATATAATATTAACAAAAGAAAAATAAAATGGTAGAATATCCGTTGTCTAGCACCCATAACACAAGTCTAGTTACTTAACTTGGGGCTAGATGTCGATGTGTGGAATGTCCTGCAATATTTAAATTTATTTATTCATTTTATTTATTTATTTAACCAAACATGGTATCAAACATCCTATGATTTTTTATGATGATACCTGTGGATGAGATGCTTTAGAGGTTCGGTCTGAAGGCATTATTTGTTCGCCGTAAACCTACTATCGAAAAGTATGGGTCTCAAACTGCACCGCATACTGTTGGAAAATCGTAGGACACCACGGTTCGTTAAATATCCCGTTTCTGAGATGCTTTAAGAGGAAAGGGTACCGGGGGCTCTCTCCATACAAGCGTAGTCGACTGTTATGTATGGATGAAGTATGTTTTGTTTTTTAAATCTTAATTTCTATGATAATTAGAAAATGAAAAAAACAAAACATAGGGCATAGGTCAGGGCAGTTATAGGTTTTATAGCACAAAAATATACGTGCTAGTGTTATTATCCTGGAAGGAAACAGTCGACTACGTTTGTATGGAGAGAGCGCCGGTACCCTTTCACCTTAAAGGTTCGGTGTGAAGGCATTATTTATTCGCCGGAATGCCTTCTATCGATACGTTAATTATTTAATTTATTCAGTTTTGTAGTAACCAGATTATGTACAACAATGTTACAACATTAGTTTTTAAGGTTTATTGTTTTTACTAACCCTTATGGATCTTTAGTCTGAAACATATTTTTTTGTTTTAAGCCAAACTGGCTATGATGCTCACTTTGTTTTTAGGTACTTTTTATGTACTTTGCTTACACATCACATAGCAATCGTAACAAGTAATTAATTAAATAAAAAAGTTTGAAACTTCTGTTGCATATCAGACGAGCGCACTTAGCCCTCTAGAATACATAAGTAAGTTTTTAACCACATTTCATTATTCGTTTTAAGTCATCTGTTGAATATTCATCATGGTACTGTGACTGGAGGCTACAAGTGGCTATTAAATTTAATTTTATAGAGCTTCAGTTACTGCGACAGTTAAATATTGTTCAACATTTAAAAAACATGCGTCACTCTTGTTTTAAATACATATCTAAGTTATTACGGAGGTAGTACCTTAGACCTGAAATAAAAAATGAAAAAATAGTTACAATTTTTTTTGTAGAATTTTAAATTGCAATCTCTTCGTACGTATCTAAGTTATTACGTAGGTACCTTAGAACTGAAATAAAAAATGAAAAATATAGGTAAAACATTTTTTTTTAGAATTTTAAATTGCAATCTCTTTCATAAATATATAATGTTCTAACAATACCTAATTATGTTTACATTGTAGTATTAAATAAGTATGTACAGAATAAATTTATGTACTTTTGTACTTGGTACTGTATCTGAGTGGTTAGGTACAGTCAGAAAAATAATCATATAAAAAACACATAGACAGATTATACCTAATTACTTATGTACATTTTAAATTTATGTAAAAAAATGGGTTTTTTTCCAAAAACATTGCAAATAGTTTTAGTAGTAGATATATTCTATAAGTTATTTAAATATGTACGTTATAAGCTTTTTTAGTGTTGAAAAGGTTGAAAAATTAGATACCCCTTACCTAATTTTTCGACCTTTTCAATAATAAAAACACTTTTACGTTTAAAAAAATCCACTAATCGCGACCTTTAATCGCCTATCCCCTAAAAATCATATAAAATATCAGCTAAAAAAGCATAGTTCACACGTAATTCATGCTTAGGCAACCACAATCTCGATACGCGTTGTATGTAAGTACCTACTCGTAAGAAAAAATCCTAAACGTAGGGTGTAATTAAGGCGACCACCCAACTCTGCGACCCCGAGGCCTTGACCGACAACCGTAATGAGTTCAGCCGAAGACGACTCCAGACGCTCGAAGTGCCTTCGACCTTTATTTTTCTTCCTTCGCCGTATTTGTAACAGAAAAAGTTATCGTAGATACAATAAATGTTCAGGTAACTCTGAAATAAAAATTAGGCCGAATAACAAAGGAAAACTAAAGTAAATAAAACGTTGAACGTTTTGATATAGGTAAGTAGTTCGAATTCGGATTCGTAGATATCATATGATTCGTAAGAAAACTCAATAACTCATGAAAATTGCATACGAATGGTAGAGATGAATACGACGACGACGCCATATTGTTGCATTGCATTTCTCATGCGATGTCCCGTTCACAAAACAAAAATCAAACAAAAGGAAAATACCGACAAGCCGGTTACTAAACTTTTTTACTTTATTTCATCGGGACTAGCTAGAACTGACAAGATCGAACACAAAAGGTTCTATGTCGCTTCCAACGCTAAACTTTAAACTTCCATGCATAAAAGGCTTAAGTTTCTCGAAACAGGTTTTCGTTAAAGACATTTTGTTTTTCAATATAAAAGCTCCAACATCGGAGCTCCGCCTACACTTGATTTAAAATTAGAACTCTTGCTTGACAAACGCCGGTAACTTCGAATTAAATGTTCAAAAGTTAAACTTTATTTAGTAGTGATAGAGTACAATATACCGCAATAGGCTACATTCCGTAAGGTGGGATGCTCCGTAAACGCTATTGGCCCAATAGCACAGCGTGAAACAAACAAGAATGTGGGAGTAAGTGAGACAGCATTACTACGCCAACTCAACCGCCATACGATTTAAGTTTCAGTTCTCAAAAAAGTGTTGAAATATTAATACGTGAAAACTATGAATAACAACGATGCCTTTTGGGAATTTTGAAATTTTATGGATCAAACTGAAAAATTTAAACTTCAGCAACAAATGTCAAAGGAAAGAGACATAATATACGATATCTCTATTGCGTGAAGAGTACGAAGAATTTATTTTGTAAAATTGTGATTCAGGAACAACGACGTAAGAGGCAATAATTTTACGGTATATTATGGTCTCTTATGCGTTAGGATACGGTGTTGTTTCAAACAGTTAAAATTGGTAGTTTGGTCGTATTTGTACGAGATATTTGTTTGTGTGGGCATGGCGGTAACTGAACAGTGACGATTCGTTTAGTAGACATTTGACAGTCGCCACGCCACATTGACATTCCGATAGAACTGATAACAATATTGATAATTTTTTTGCTGACTCTACCGATTGGTGCAGTGTTATAAACTGACTGTGATATGGATTATTATTTAATTATTTAACTTCAGTGGTATTTGTGAAGTGAGGTGATTAGTTGATTATACATTATTGTACCGAATGAAATAGGTACTTTTAAAGTGGATTGTAACTTGAATGGCTAATGGTAAAGGTGTTTTATCAGTTGGTCTGTTTTTATGGACATAATTATGGTAAGAATAGTTTTTTAAAAAAGTACTAACTTAAATTAAGTTGTTAGGGATAGGTTAAAACTACATAAATTATTACCTATTTAACAGATATTTTTAAGTAACTTCATTCAAATATTTCTCTACCAACTGACAGAGATTGTTTTCTATTTTTAAGTACCTATGATTGTGTATTATTGCATTGTCTTAAGTAAAATGCTACCCGGATGAGCTAGATTTCGTTTCAGTTTTTAAAAATAGCTCAGAAATTTAAATGTAATGACTGTAATACACTGGGACTGTCAAACATGAATAAAATCCTTCAGGCTTCCTACCCTTTTGAACGAGATAGGTATAGTAGGTAGGTAACTCAGCCTCGATTCATATTAGGCACAAATAAGAAATAAATTTCAAATGTTTATTTTCATACATTACTGTCAGTGTGGCAAACAGTGTAGATGCGTAGGATTAAGAATAAGTTTAAGTCTTCTCTAAAATCTGATATCATCAGCCTTATGATTTGGCTACCGTGCACCTACCGGCAGGCAGTTGGTGAAAAATAAGAGAAAAACCTTTAATTATAGTCCTTACACTAGGCGATGTCTTTCCTGTTGGCGATATTTGTTACACCACCAACATTAGATTACACTAATCGAATCGAAGTATTTTATTACTGTCAAAAGTCGGATCAAAACTAAGAACAAAAATAACACGTTCCTAAAATGAGAGTCCCTGTGACCAGGCTCTAAAGAGTCTGGGCAAGAGGGACGTGTGGATGTAAGTAAGAAGGAAAATGTGGGTTTGTAGTCATAAGCGAATTGGAAATTCTTAAATTTACCTTTAAAGGAAAAGGTAAAGGTAAATTTAAGAATTACTTACCTACCTTTAATACTTACACATTATTTGTGTTTAGACGTGTAGATGCACAATAGAGAGTATTGCTAGGTTTTCTTTTTTAATTTTTTCTAGGATTTTGTTCTTGGCAGAATTTCCCTTAATTTCCTAACCTAAAAACTACTTTGTCCGTATCTGTGTATCTCCCAAACCGTTGACCTGATTCGAAAATATACCCTTTAGCTTCATAAAAATCGGTTCAGTGGTTCAATTAGACGAGAGGTGTTTGATTCAAAGATATTTTAATCTCTGGTTTTATTAGTCTAACAAATAGGTCAGGTGACATGATAAACCGTTTAGTATAGAGTAGCAACCCTATTGTTTTTTATATTTCAATGAAATCAATTGGAGAAGCTTTTTGTTGTAGGTAACTTCACTATTTTCAAATCAATAAAACCAATAAGATGAAAATTAGAGTTAAGCCCATCAATAATTATGATTTTTTTATTGAATTCAATTTTAGACCCACAGACGATTTACAAAAACGATATTTTAGGCGTTTTTACCCAACTTACTTAGTAGGTATGAAAATTACGAACTACAATACAATTACATAATATTAATTAATATACCTTTTACCAACGTATTGAAATGGTACATTATCTATGTTTGCTTTAAAACATGTGTTCCATTCCATTTTCGATTTGTGTTTATGTCAATAAATAGCCAATGTTTAAAGATGGGATTTCTAAGATCATAACTCATTAATATATCTCACTTCAGGGCAATGTAGGGCTTCCTCTTTGAGGAGTTAGTGAAACATGGATGCCTGCTACTGATTGGTGAATGTCCCATGTCTTCAAACCAAGATAAGTTCTAGTGCATTGTCAGTTTCGTTAAGATTCATCCTTCTTTTACCGTAAGAGTATGTGTTTGAGCACACATCATAGATGAAAAAATACTCCTAGGTGGCCAACCAGCAAAAAAAACTAACAAGATCTTCGGATTGAAAGTAGAGGTGTTTAAAACTAAGTAACACTGCTTTATACATACGACTATCATAAAATAAAACTATACTAAGATTTGATAGTTACAACGAAAGAATTAAATGGTAAAGTTTTAATATTCATGCAGTAAATATATTAGAAAGCGGCGAATACGTCGCGCCGCCCTCCGTCGCTGGGCGGTATTCAGCCACGCCCATCGCACAGCTACGTGTATCCAATCTAACCTCAGACCACATACTGTCACAACTGTGTGCTTATAAACTCTGCACTATATAAAATGTGAGTTGTTTCCGTGTTTTGAATACATATAGGGTGAAAATGTTAACATATCTACGTAGTGTTTATTTGCTTATCTTTCCAGTTTTCAGCGTAAATTGAGTGAATTATATTTAAAGGTAGACAACATGCTGTCACAACTGTGTGCTTATAAACTCTGCACTATATAAAATGTGAGTTGTTTCCGTGTTTTGAATACATATAGGGTGAAAATGTTAACATATCTACGTAGTGTTTATTTGCTTATCTTTCCAGTTTTCAGCGTAAATTGAGTGAATTATATTTAAAGGTAGACAACATGCTGTCACAACTGTGTGCTCATAAACTCTGCACTATATAAAATGTGAGTTGTTTCCGTATTTTGAATACATATCGGGTGAAAATGTTAACATATCTACGTAATGTTTATTTGCTTATCTTTCCAGTTTTCAGCGTAAATTGAATGAATTATACTTAAAGGTAGACAATATGCTGTCACAACTGTGTGCTTATAAACTCTGCACTATATAAAATGTGAGTTGTTTCCGTGTTTTGAATACATATAGGGTGAAAATGTTAACGTATCTACGTAGTGTTTATTTGCTTATCTTTTCAGTTTTCAGCGTAAATTGAGTGAATTATATATAAAGGTAGACAACATGCTGTCACAACTGTGTGCTTATAAACTCTGCACTATTTAAAATGTGAGTTGTTTCCGTGTTTTGAATACATATAGGGTGAAAATGTTAACGTATCTACGTAGTGTTTATTTGCTTATCTTTTCAGTTTTCAGCGTAAATTGAGTGAATTATATTTAAAGGTAGACAACAAACTGTCACAACTGTGTGCTTATAAACCCTGCACTACATAAAATGTGAGTTGTTTCCGTGTTTTGAATACATATCGGGTGAAAATGTTAACATATCTACGTAGTGTTTATTTGCTTATCTTTCCAGTTTTCAGCGTAAATTGAGTGAATTATATTTAAAGGTAGACAACAAACTGTCACAACTGTGTGCTTATAAACCCTGCACTACATAAAATGTGAGTTGTTTCCGTGTTTTGAATACATATAGGGTGAAAATGTTAACTTATCTACGTAGTGTTTATTTGCTTATCTTTTCAGTTTTCAGCGTAAATTGATTATAACTCCTTTAAATTTTATTAAAACGTATTATTTCTCTAACCTGAGACCACATAGTGTCACAACTGTGTGCTTATACTTTGTACACTAGGTATATAAAATGTGAGTTATTTCCGTGTTTTGAATACATATAGGATATAAATGTTACCGGACGTTGTGTATCAAAAAACTAAAAAGGTTTTGATTTTTCTGACAACCGTATACACACGTTATTAGAATCGTGACCCCATTTGACTAATTCTGAAACGTTGTCAAGAAAAAGAAGCCGCGGTTCCATTTAGTTGTGGCTCTTTTTGCATGAGTACTCTTTAAATCTAGTGTTTTCCATGCCTCTTAATTTCACAACTGTCACAACCGTACACTAAGAATGTCCAAAACGTGAATCGTTTTCATGTTTTGATCCCTGTAGTTATGTTAATAAGAGTATGTGTTCTGTTTTTATTTGTGTTTACATCTACTTCGTTGTTTATTAACAGATTTAATGCTTCTTTTCGTTAGAAAGGGTACCCCAAGAGTGGTACCATAAAAATTCGGTGAGGATCTAACGAGGATCTTCGGAGTGATGAAAAGAATTTCGCCTCGAGTAGGTAATGCAACAAATTGCTTAGTTTAAATGTTTGCCTACCAGGAAAAAAGTAAAAAAATTGAGCAGACTTCAATTTAGAAATTATTATATCTCCATATTTTGGTCCCTGTAAGGGTATCTTTTCTATTTGTACGTTTATTTTTAAATTACCAGTTTCCATTTTGTAAGATTTTCGTTTGGCTTATTCCGCTCCACGATTTTGTCCCTTTGGGCTCCGTACGAACATATATTATTGTACATTGTTTCCCAAGAGCTCAAAACATCTCTTTTTGACGTGATAACTGCCAAACACAGGGTTGCGGGTTCGATTCCCGCCTCAGACAAGTATTTATGCTTAGATATTTGTCTGTGATCTGGTTGTTTCTATGTATTATAAGTATATATTTACAAAAGAAAACTATATAAGTAGTATATCCGTTGTCTAGCACCCATAATACAAGTCTAGTTACTTAGCTTGGGGCTAGATGGCGATGTGTGGAATGTCCTGCAGTATGTATGTATAACGTCTTATAAATCAATGAACACCGGTATTCACAAAAAAGTGTGATGTCATCGCTCACGTTCCATTATTGACAAGGTACTAAAAATATTTGCTAAACCATCAATGTTTTCTTACGACGTTCGTTTTTTTTTAATCATAATAAACGCTTATTTTGCTTCTTTTTTGCTCCGAAAGAATTAGTGTACGGTTAGCAGAATAAGAAACAGTAATTGGTTTTAATCAGGTATAGAGTGGTTTAAAAATTAAACTTAAGAGGAAAGGGTACTGGCGCTCTCTCCATACAAACGTAGTCGACTGTTTCCTCCCTGAATAATGACACTTGAACAAATATTATTGTTGCATAAATCATGCCATGACTATGCCCCTATGTCTTGATTTTTTTACATTTTAATGAAAATTATCTACCATTGGGAGTGTTATAGGCTACTTTTTATCCCGATATTCCCACGGGATCGGTAGTTACGCGGGTGAAATCGGGAAGCGCAGCTAGTTTAATAATAAATTGAATCTACCAGATCTAAAAGCCGATATTTTTTAATATTTATACTGAAAACCCTTTGCATGTCAGCGTTTCATTACAGTCCGTTGAAACTTATCAGACTGAAAACTTTTGCATTTTTAAAAGCATTTGATTGTATTTGACAATTATCGTAATAGCAGTCATATTTGTAAGTAAAATGTTATTTATTTACTAGCTCCGCCCCACGGTTTCACCCGTGTAAGTCTCGATCCCGAAACTAAGTGAATTTTTTAAGGTTCCGTACCCAAAGGGTATAAAAACGGGATCCTATTACTAAGACTTCGCTGTCTATCCGTCTACCTGTCACCAGGCTGTATCTTATGAACCGTGATAGCTAGAGAGTTGAAATATTTCAAAATATGATGTTGCCGCTAAGTTTAACAACAAATACAAAAACTAAAAAGAGCAAATATTTTTTCAGTATGTTTTAATAATTATAGGTTATTTTCATGTTAAGATAGATAGCCTCTCAACTGGCAGAAAATGTTGACTCATACATTTTCATCATGGCGCTATCTGTGTGCCAGTTGATGAAATAGATAACTTTATTTGTAAGTACAACACAGGAAGAAACAGAACACGATAAACACAAAGTAAAGTAATAGCTAGAAAGTATAAGTTGCACAAATGGGCGGCCAAGCAATATTTTTTTGTTTAATACTCCCAAAAGGGCAGGCTAAAGACTTTTAACCTATACAGCCTCATCTGATGGAGGTATAATATTTTTAGGGTTTTTTGCTCGATATATATCGATCGTAATCGTACGGAACCCTTCGTGCGCAAGTCCGAGTCGCACTTGGCCGGTTTTTCAAATACTACTATCTAAATGCATTTTCTTCAGCTACACATGCGAAGACGCGGTCGATCGCTACTGTTTCTAACAATTGTTTCGAACGAAAATTAAAATATCAACGAGATAATAAATCGCCTCATAAAAATCAATCCATAAAACAATTTTAATAATTAACTCTAACCCCTCGAGCGATCCATCAAGAATCTGTGCCTCCCTGTGATGTACCCCAGACGTTACGACCCGAATTATGATGTATACTTTCCGCTACATACGACCTTACACTTTGTCACTACGACGAAATAGCTTGTAAACTTTATTTATTGCCGTAACGCGCGTAAAAGCCTCTTTTACTTGAACAAGGAAGTGCGTTATTGAGTTAGGAACACATATTATGTAAACTATGATGCTAGGTTAAGATATCTTACAGTAGCTTGTACTTGTATACGGGCTGTTTTTTCGCAACTTTTGGATCCTTTTGGTGACGGTAGAGAAGGCCTGCCCAGCACCTACTATACCCTCTCAGCTTAGACTGCCATGTCAAGATGAAAGAACTTGTCAGTGCTTCCGAGTTTCATTGCCATGTCGAAGAACATTATTCATATTTCATCAGTAGTTTATACTAAATATAATTTACAAGTATCCCCTTTCAGTCAAAAAAAGAATTTTCCAAATCGGTCGAGGCGTTTTCGAGTAATCGGCGAACATACATAAAAAAACGCGACGAATCCAAAACCTCCTCCTTTTTCGAAGTCGTTTAAAAAACACGTTCAACTAGAGACTAAAAAAAGCGAGCAAAGCTCGGTCAACCAGGTACTCAACATTCATAGATCATACCTAGGTAAATATTTGATTAGTAATTGCATTGGTATATCTTTTTTAATTTCATAATACTCTTGGATAAACTGGAATTTGAAAATCTTAACAAATATGTAAAGGTAATTTCAAGGTAGGTATCGATTTATCAGGGATTTTTATTGAAAAATAACTTCAAAACTTTGAAACGCTGACCTGTAAAGTTCATTTTTTTTTACATATCAAGTAATTTGCCTATAAAAAAGGCGTAATATTATGTAAATTGTTTTGTAGCTTCTTGCCGGAACTACTTAGCTTGTACTTGTATACAAGTTTTCCGCAATTAGACCCTTTTTAATTGGGTCCTTTTTGCGTGAGGATGGAGTAGGCTTGCCCTAAACTACTTAGCTTATTACCTATTCGACATTCCTACTGTTTTGAGGCAACTACAGTTCTTATAGGCATGCAACATGCATAAGTACCCAATGAAACTTGGAAGCATCAAAGAATTTTCAGCAATTCAATGTGTAAAATCAGGCCTGTAATTCTATAGTACATACATATTAGAGTGGGCGGTATCCGGCGCCGGACTCACGCCATACGATTCCCCGAAGAGGAAATCGTTATGGCGGGCAAATTGGACCCTAACCACTAGTTTGGGACCGGACCGAACCAACACGCAGACGTTATTTACTTGTACACGCATACATTGACGATAATAGCACTTGCTTCAAGAGTTTTTGTTTTAAAATGTATAGATTGAGGTACAGTTCGAGAGTAAATTATAGAATCCTGATATCTGTACTATCTATACCTAATATTATAAAGCTGGTGAGTTTGTTTGTTTATTTGTTTGTTCGAACGAGCTAATCTCAGGAACTACTGGTTCGAATTGAGCAATTTTGTGTTGGATTTATCAAGGGAGGCTATAATAGGTTACTTTTTATTTTAATATTCCCACGGGATCGGGACTTACGTGAGTGAAACCGCGGAGCGCAGCTAGTCTATACTAATATTATAAAGCTATAGACTTTGTTTGTTTGAAAGCGCTAATCTCAGGACTACTGGTTCGAATGGAAAAAATATTTTTTTGTTGGATAGTCCATTTATCAAGGAAGGCTACAGGCTACTTATCATTTTGATATTCTCACGGGATCGGGACTTACTCGGGTTAAACCACAGAGCGCAGTAATATTATATAGCTGAAGAGTTTGTTTGAACGCGCTTATTTCAGGGACTACTGGTTCGAATTGAAAAAATAATTTTGTGTTGGATAGTCCATTTATCAAGGAAGGCCCACGGGACGGGACTTACGCGGGTGAAACTGTGGAGCGCAGCTAGTCATAGATAAAGTTAGATAGATTAATTTATTGCACTACAGAAGCAAACAACAGATTCAAATTAAAAACCAACAGATGTAGGTACAGATATATAAGATTGTGGGATGAGTTGTATGTGCTGAAATGGTAGATGGGATACCGCTTAGTGATGTATTTGTTTAAATGCGAAACACAGATTTTCAGCACATTATGAAATGTTTGGTTGCAATGGAACCAAAATTGTCACATATTTCAAACATACACCAACTGCATTCTGTTAAATTGAAATTTAGTTCATCTAATGAAATCTGAATTTGAATCATAAAAAAAAAATACTTCAAATAATAGTTAGTAGTGAGTGTATATTTATATATATTTTGTTTTAATGTTTAATGTATAATGAATGTCAATCCTACTAATATTATAAATGTGAAAGTTTGTGTGTGTGTTTGTTACTCCTTCACGCTAAAACTACTGAACCGATTGCAATGAAATTCGGTATGTAGATAGCTGGAGGCCTGGATTAACACATAGGCTACTTTTATCCCGATATTTCATCGGGACTTACGCGGGTGAAACCGCGGGGCGCAGCTAGTGATTTAATATATTTTTTGGCAAAGTATGTGAAACTATTTATTGTTGTTGACACCTACTGTAACACCATACTTTATGCAAATAAATCTTTGAATCCGAAGGTAAACAAATAAATATAAAGTTCAAGAGGCATTAAATTAGGAATATTGTTATACTCTAAATTCAAAAACAGTGAATGTCTCTAAAAATAGGGCCATAAACAAATTCATAAGTAGGCAGTTTGGCGTTTTATGCGTTTTTAAGGGGAACTCTTGAGGGAGCTCCGGAAAAGTGAAACGCGGCGTAAAACCTGCGGGACCCTGCTGTGATACAGGAGGGAATAGGGCTCGACTTCTTGCTCCATTTTATTTTTAAAACAACTGTCAAGAAAGTCGCCGAAATCACGACCTGAGATCGCTCTATCGATTGGCATAAAAGTTAAAGTAAATTTGTAATCTGAATATAGAACTGTTTCTTTATATCTATAATACTTGTAACTTGACCAATACGTTCATCACCTATGGAGAAATATGGATCTTCAAAAGGAAATTACATTTCATTGTCCATCCACAGCGCATATTCTCCACGCAGACAGAAAATTTTAATTCAAAACACAGAGCGACCCATACGCATTAAAATAGGTTTAACCGCCAGCCGTTCCATTTTCGAAAAAAATAAAATAAAACAAAAAGGCGCGTTCCCGCCATTTCTCCCGGGCACGCCGCAAATTCCTGTGGAAAAAATCGTATTTCGAACGCGGTTTGAATTTTAATTGACATTCAGCCAGTGACTGAGGCATAGAGTGTGGGTATCGCGAACATTTTCAAGTTTACGTCTCGTTTGAAAAGGGTGCGTCAGTAGTCAATGTTTCGGCCACTTGTGAACTATAAAAATGATAAAATATCTAGCATATGGTGTCAATAGTTTAGTCTACGTTGCTATAGTTGAAACCAAGAATAGGTATATTATCTATTAGGCTTAAGATACTCATTGGAAAATATTTTAACTTTCGACGTTATCAGGAAATACATCAACTAAATATATGATATTTATTACTGAAAGAAGACACAGCTGCAATTACACAGTTGAGTAGAGGACATAATAATTGTGATGATTTGCTAATTGGCAGTCACGTAGAGCGCAGTCCATGTCACTGGCTAAATGACAATAAACAGTTTCGTGCGCGCTCATTATTCCAGAGTTCATCACGACGTAACGCGTTCAAATTATTCGACACAATACCGTGGTAATGTCTGACATTCGCGGATAATTGCGAAATAACCACGAGACAACCTTCTCCCGTAACACTTAATTTGGCGCCTCTCTATTCGACCCCCAAATTAAGGACGATTAAGCAAAACATCTTGTCGAACATCAACCTACAATGAAATTCTTTATTAAAATGAAATCTTTTTATTTTCAGATAAAATGACGCAACACGGTAGAATCTATGGTACTACTAATCACATACTGAAACAGTAACGAAAATGTTGACGCATGCCACAACACGGGAAATACATTCATCGTCACATGAATGACTGCGCAGTGGACAGTGGAGACAGGCAGCGATGCAAGAGATATGCAACACCGCCACCCTGCCGCTGGACAATAACCCATTGGTACGCAAAATAAAATGCGAAGAATTTCCACCAATAAGAGGAAAGCAACCTGCAAGAATTGGCATGGGGGTGCGCGATGACATGGAAGAGGAGTTCGCGGTGAAGGCGAGGAACACACCGCCAATGGGGCCGGCACCAGGGCAGGAGCATGCCCGCATGGAGCACGGTGGCAACGGCTTCTGGCTTGCAGCAGTCACTGCTGCTGGAGCGCCGCACCCCATGCTCGAGACCTGCACCGAAACAGGCTTTATCAATAGTCAGCCTTCGATGGCGGAATTTATGACTGCGCTTCCACAACTAGGCGGTGGAGAACTAAGTCCTCAACATACGCCGCCTGGCTATGGACCGGATCTACCTTCGCCTGGAGGCGGACTTAATGTGCCCGAATACCCTTGGATGAAGGAGAAAAAAACGACACGAAAAAGCAGTCAACAAGGTAAGTCATATTTTACATGAGCCTATAACCTAGAAACTTCACGCTTTACGCCAACTTTTTGTTACATTGGACCTACAATTTATCAGGTCACGCTATCGTGTAGTTGGCCAATGAGAAAATGGTAGTACATCAAAAAACGTCGACAATTCGGTTTCGTAAGTGCGCCTAACTGCTACGTGAATAACTACTTCGGAATTATTGTTGTGCCTTTCAACAGCTACAACAAATGGCTATTCAACCATTGTGTTCTGGTTCACGGTCCCAGAGTTTCTTTAATGAACATCAAATTACTCTGAAATATATTGAATTGTGGCTCGTCGACGTTTTGTGTCTATAACTGTTGTCTGAAATGGGAGTGGTGACTGGTAGACGTGATGCGGTACGTACTGTGCACGATTGTCAGTGGCATTATCCGACCTACCCGGCCGACCAACGTGCCGTGTAACGGAACGGAATACTCGACATGCACTATAACCACTAATTATAAGTGAGAACATTTTAAAACATAACTTCATGTGCTGACAACACTACCTAGTAGAAGCTAGAAATAAAAATTGTACCTCAATGATTCCCAGAAAAGATTTTTAGTAGGGTTTACAAATTGTTTGCACAAACACTTCCCTATTATTCGTGACCTTAATGGAGTCATTTTTGACACAATTTAATAGAATCATAACGGGTAATCAATCGCAAAACATTCTCCAGACAGAATGACCCCGTATTTGTCAGCGAAACAAACCATCCCGTCTGGAGAACAATGCGGTACAGGATGATCCATCATCATCCGCGTCGGGTAGCTGTGGGAACACGACCTCACCTGGCGTAGATACATCATGCCGTACATGAGATTCAATTACAAACGATCCGGGCTATGATTGTTTCGCTACCGGTATTAGCAGGAATAATTCAATGAACTCATTTTACATGCAACTTTAAAAAGTGCTAGCAAAACAATCATATCTTTGTCAATTACAAAGATTTTGCTAACACCTGTAAAAGTAGTTCTCGAAGAAAAAGATTGATTTTGATAGCAACATTTGCATTGCAAAAAAGTTCGGTAATAAAAACAAAAAATCGGTGTGATGCATTTTAAAACAATGGTTTTGTAGGATGATTTCTTATGTCATAAATATCATCGAATATGCCTCTAAATTTGATCATATTTTTATCATACATGCCTCGCAAATATATATATTTTTTTAATTTTCTGATCTATTGCCCCAGTTTACCTGTCTAGATTTTCTAAAGCCGCTTTGTTTTGAGGGACATTTAATTAGGAAGATTTCATAAAACAGGACTATAAAACTTGTTTTTATCACAGTTGCTCATAAAGTGGATCTTATTCAACGGCTTTTAGGCTCATAATCCAACATATTATGCACGCGTGCGTTTTAGATTTGTTAACTAGTGCTGTAAAGTTATCCCGAAAAGGTAGGTACCAAAGAGTTTTTTAGCTAGCAAAAATGGTTGTCTCTAAAGTCGGTTTACGAACGAAAATTTTACGTGATAATGACTTAGAAAACGATTAAAAATTGAGTTGTTTATTTTTGTTTTTTCTTTACTTAAATATATTGTTTTTCCGTACCATTGTATTTTGTTCTTAACCCCCGACGCAAAAACAAATAGAAAAACCCTAAAAAATAATGTATGTCACACGAGGATGTATAGGTTGAAAGTCTTTAGCCTGGCCTTTCCGGAGCATAATTAACAAAAAAATATTGCCTTAAAAAAATGTAAACATAGAGTTATCACAAATATTTTGTTAATTATTATTTTGTTTTCTTTTCAAGTCTTTTCTATTATTCGCAACTGTGATAAAAAAACGTCGTACGATATACGTGTGGAATTGATATTTGCATCTTGGCTTCTATAACACGCTCGCTGCCGCTCGCGCGTCATAAACCGCCTCTATGCAAAGATCAATTTACCACACTTATATCGTAATGTACTATAAAGAGTGCTATAAAGCAATATTTTGATATTTGAATGCGATTAGCGTTGGCAACAGAAGCGGGCTCCCGCTGCGCCGGTGCTCCGCGGGGGTCCTTAGAGCGCGTGTTAACACGATCTGTCCGACATTAAAAACGATGTTTTTGCACTTATTTGTATGGAGGCTGCGTTTAAAAAACCCGCGAAATCAGTGTAAAGTTAGGGGCTCATATTAGGCTCATGGTCTAGCTGCGTCTAGGTCGTCTACCATTGTGTAGGTTAAGCAACGTTACATCAAATGACTGACCGCTCTTACGCGAAAACAAAGATGTCTAATAAAGATTTTCCAATATCCACTTTCATTAAGACCAAACCGAAAATACACTAAAAACCTCATTTTAATGAAAATGTTACAAACTTGAAAACAAAAGTAGAAAGACAGACTTATGATACGCTACAGTGGTCGTATGCCTTACCACAAGTGTTTTATTTTCTGGAAAAAACCTGTACCAATCAATATTATATTGATTTAAAACCAAAGAAAGAATAAAATATCCTACAAATGTAGAGTATTACTGGTTGTGGTGTATAATGGTGCGGTGCGGGGCGACCCGGGGCCCGTCGCGTCGGCCATGAACCGCTCGGGTAATCTGTCACTGTCACCGGTATCGAACGATGCACGCTCGCCACCTCATCCCGCAGTTCTATGCAACTTCCAGACAAGAGCTACTATGTTAAATATCTTTATATTTAACATTATAGTAGTATAGAGAGAGAGAACTCAGAAGGCCAACGTAAATAACATTTTTCAAATTACATTGCAATATCATTCCGATTGCATTTCGATTACAAAAAAAATCCTTGAGAATACCAAACACTGAGTTTGAGAGTATTTAAAGCTCCTTTGGCCTTCTAATCATTTTCTTTGGTAGCAATACAACTAGATTTACATTTGTCCTTTGATTAATCACAAATACAAAATTAAACATCGAAAATAATTATAAATAATTAAAAATTATAATGTCTTATTTTAACTATTTTATGATTTATTATGTGAGTAAATTTATGCTGGGTAAGGTTGGACGGGCAGCGGTGCCTTCTGCATCGCTGCCCTGGACCTGGCCGGAAGATCAGCGCTGTAGTTTGCTGTAGCATCTCAGCTGAGGTCGGTCCTTTTAGGCTAGCACACAGCATCCCACAATTTTTTTTCTATCATGTACCTATTAATTCTTTTTTTTTTTCTTTTATTATGGCTTCGCACGTGTGCATTTAGCCAGTGTCAAGTTATATTTTGCATCAAATTATGACCCGATTTTTCATAAATCGGGCCTAAAGTGTTTCAATACAGTCAAAGTCGTCATAGTCCGTCAAGTCAGGGGCTATAGTAAAGCGGTGGCAAGTTTACCATAACCTTAATAGGAGATTTGGAGGCAACGAGAAAACTGCATGTTTGACACTGATTTTTACTTTCACTACACTTGTGCACTTTTACAGAACTAAATTGAATAACATTCCACCAGAATTATACAATTCAACTCGGGTTACATCTAAGTTTCATGAAAATAAAACTGCAGCACATGTTGTTAACTCGTTCCCGCCAAAACCTCTATTAATTCTTTGTTTTTGTAAATCTACCTGTTTTTTTTTTGTTTTGTAATTATGTACTTACCTATTTTATATTTGTTTACTCTTTTCTTGTCCGTGTGCTCTTCTAATAAATGTCTATTCTATTCTATTCTAAAATAAATCTGGAACAAATAACTTACACAAAATTAAAATGACTTATTGCCATTTATAATAATGAATTCTAACTTAAAAAAAGAGGAAGCTGTTTTCAGTGAGACCTACTCGAGGCATTGTCCCGAAGATGCTGGCAGCACATATAAAATAATTTACAAAAAAAAACATAAAACCGAATTGAGAATCCTCCTTTTTTTGAGGGCGGTTAAAAAAAACTAATTGATACAATTTTATCCGCATAAATTTGTATCGATTAACTTTTTTTTAAATCGTCTTTTGTTTTATTGACATTCGCGTACACATAAGTAACTCATTATAATTATTATATTATTTAGTAGTGACACCGTAAGTTTATTATCCCCGTGTCACAACTGATACTTAGTACGACTGGTAGTGTCACGTCCAATAAACGACCATTTACAAAATATATCATATTTTATCGTTACAACTACCGAATTACGCCTCAGTATAGATGAAACTCTTTTTAAAGGTTCAGTGGGCTGAGATGTTCTCTCTATTCTACTCTTATTTATTATCTTTGTTGCATGCCTTATACCTACAACATTCAGACAACCACGAAAGTTGTGACAAACTTAGAGTATATTCAAACTTTAACTGATTTCTTAGGTGACACACATCCTCGTTATTTAATAATTATAACTAGCAGCGCTTCTATGTTTCACCCGTGTATTTTCCGAACCCGTGGGAATATACGAATATAGAGTTTCTAGTAAAAGTAAATAAATCTGCTGTGGCTCATGAAACTTAAAGTCCACGTATTTCTATGATCGTTTAAGCCTTTAATATTTCATACTTTATTAGCAAAATACAAGAACTTTACTTACTATTTTAAAGACCTGCATTATGCTATACTGAATTTAAATAAATAAATATTGCACAACACTCTACACATCGCCATCTATCCCCAAGCTAAATAACTTATGTTATCGGTGCTAGACAACGGATATACTACTTGTTTATTTTTTCTTTTGTAAATATATACTAGATACAGACAACCAGACCACATACAAATATCTAAGCATACTGACATATCTGAGGCGGGAATCGAACCCGCAACCCTGTGTTTGGTAGTCCGGCATGGTGACCATTGTGCCAAATAAAAAACAGAACAACAAAACAATGTGACAAAAATGAATCAAACAATAAAGAACTAAGTAAAATTGTCTTCTTCTGAAAGTAACCTACAGAGGGACATGAAACAAATCGTTCCCTCGACCACGCCTCCGTCCGTATATCTGAGATCGAAATTAAAACGAACGCCCGGCCTCGATCGATCATTCCGATTTCTTTAATACAATCCCCTATTATTTTCTGCAGTCTCAATTTGTTAGTAACTTTGACTGACATGCAATGCGTACTCACAATTTTAAATTGTGTTGGATTAAATTGCTTTTTATTGGGGTATTTTTTATTATAATTACATTGTTCGCTGACATTTCTGATTAAAATTGCGAACGGCAATTTTTATTTTGATAGAATTAAGTCTGGCCATAGATAAAGTTCAGTCATCCTGCTATTAAAAAATGCGTATTTTAATAAACCTAGATTCGTAAAATAAAAAGAATTTCATCGTAGTTGGCTGCGTAACACAGGTCCAAAGTTCGAATCTCGTCGCGGTACAATTTTTGGAAATCAAATTTTCTTATAAAATATTTCTAGGATTGTGATAGGTACCTATTTTTTTGTCTTGATCACTTTATAACACAAGCTTCTAAATAAGCTAAAACAGCCATTTTCCATCCAAACGTTTCCTGGAAGAAATCGATTTTAGCGATAAGACCAAATTGCCAAGTTGCAAATTTTCCTTATAGCTTTCTGTGTTTTTACTTAAATGTTCTAAATAGTTTTCAATGTTATGCAAATAAAACTTTTGTTCATCTATCTTTTTAAATATACCTATAGTGGTTAAGCATGTATTACGATTTTTCCGACTTTAATGTCACGGGATTTGTTTGTAGTCATAGTTAGTATGTATAGAGTCTAATACATATATTTATTTAGTAAACAATAGGGTAGAAATCGCGTGCAAGTAGATCGCGTTCCGTAACTAAACAACTGAAATATTTACTGTAACACAAACCTATTACCAACATAATAATGATGATGGCATGGGAACTTTGACAATTTGCGTCTTTGTAGGTTTATACTGTATTTTTGTTAGGTTTTTACTTCAGTTTGAATTCAAGAACTAGTAGCAGTAGTAGCTAGGTACTGTAACAGAACCTTAAAATGCTGAGTGAATCCTCCATTCGATTATATATTTTTATTTGACGGCTGTACCGTCTGTCTACTTTTAGAGAACGAGTTGCCAAGATTGTGGAAGGTTTGTAAATTGAATATATTATTATTTTGTGTATAATTGGCTAGGAATTGATGTATTGGAATAATATCTGTTTGTAATATCATATTTCTTGTATAATTTGATGAATTCTGAGAGGTTCCCCTACATCACACAGAAATTAAATATAAATTTAAAACAAACTTTTAATTAAATAAATTTAATAACGCAAAGAGGTTGAATTAGCAACATCCGTTTAGTTTATTAGGCAGATATCTATGAAAACACATCTATTATTTCGTTTTAGCAAGTAGTCCCCTTTTGACCGATTTCAAACACTTTCATAAGTCAAAAAAAAAAACAATAGAAATCGAAAACACAAGTAGATTCGCAAACATCCACTTTTCACTTTCATTTCGTTCAACAAAACTAAGTCGTAAATTCGTCACAATTTGCCATGGTTACAAAAACTATGGGTCAGGTATGTTCTCTATTGTAAAATTGACCACAGAGATCGGCAAATATAGCGATAAATCTTTCGACCGGTATCCTTTGATTTATGTGAAAAATGACCCATAATTTGAGGTTAAACAAGGATGGAGGGCGGACTATCTCGGGATAGCTTTGCTAGACGGTATTCTATTAAACCTCATTTTTACCGAGATATTAAGAAACAAATTATTCTAAAATACCACAGACAGTACGAAAAAAGGCAAAAATGTAAAAAAAACCTACAAAAATAAGCTTAATTTAAAAAAATCATAAAAAAACTTTGACTGGCTTTTTTTACACATTTTACGTCTTTCAAATGCTATAACTTCATTTGGATTCACAGTTTTGATTCTAATTTTGTAACATCCTACGTCATCCTAACGTACAGTAAAATATATAGAATAATAGTTACCCTATAAAATGAAGCATTAGATATGTATGGATATTAATAGGTAATTATAACGAACCACCTAAACTCATACCTATAATAACAGCTTTCATTAGTTGTCAATACGTCGTTGCTTATGATTATAATTTACGGCTTAGTTTCAGTAGTTCTTTACGCGTTCAACACAAAAACTTACTAAATTATCCTCCTTATACATTTGCAATAAAGCTCAGAATTGATAACCAATTGATTCGGGCTAACACTTTTACTGTCCAAGGGTCGAAATCATCCCGCTGACATAAATCAATGCGAACGGTGGCCTAAATCGGACTTTTATGGACGATTTCAAATAATAACCGAAGGTTAGCGTGTTACCCTACATTTTACATGTATTATTGTCTTTTATGGATTGAATATCGATAGTGATTATGATTTCATAGCGTGGTTGTTAGTATTTTATTTGTGGGTAGGTATTAATGGTGGATTTAAAGCAATAAACATGGGATATTTCCCGTTTTAAATAACTTTAACAATATCAATGATGAATAGGTATTATAATCTTGTTTGTAATTAGTGATATTAAAAGTAATTAATTAAATACTATAACTCAATTGTGGAAAAAATATTTGTGTAAGTAATTGGTAAAACAACAGAAGTGTTCTGAAAAAAGTACGACATCAATATCATGTCGTTTTTTGATTGGTTGAATTAACACCTACCTGTTCCTAAAATATCTTAACAAAAGATTAAACAAAGAAAGAAAGACAAAGACTTTAAATGATTACCAGTAGTAGACCACAGTAACAAACTTTTATCCTACAATCTTTCAGTCTAGTGTGACGTTTGTGGAAAGAAAAAAAGAGAATACTTACAGTTTCAGCATGAAAATCTCTTTAACATAAAATGTCAGTGTAACCTTCTAAAATCAAAAGCAAGTTGTAATAATGACCCGCAGATGCCGCCTCACCTACTAACAAACAAACAAAACCTAATCCGTCTACTAAGCCGACAGTGGTGATCAATAAATCACTCTCACTAAGGTCGCCGCACGCGGGCGCCAGCTTTGTCCATCGATTGTTCGCCGCCGATTTTTACAGCAATTAAAGGTACTTACCTGCACGGTGAACGGTAATCCTATTAAGACGATGAAAGAGATGGAGCGTTCCCTGTGGGCGGTCGGTTGTGTTGAGACAGGTAGCGATGGCTCAGCACTTTTATAGCTGCATGTTGAATGGACGATGATATGAGGTTTTTACGTATGGCTGTATTACATTTGCGCTATGTTTGGTTGGTTTTTTTGCTGTTTTTGACGACTGAAGACTTGAAGACTTGGCTATCTACTGGAATAAGTTACAGAATCAAATATTTTAATGGGTAATCTATAAATATAAAATTCAAAGCCCTGACTGATTGATATTTCAACGCACACCAAAGAACAGATTCGACTAATCGTATGTATCCGCTAAGAATGGATTTTGGAAAATTCTAACTCTACGCGGATGAGTCTAGTCTAGTTTTATAAAATCAGCAGGCAGTCGGAGTGTTGAGAATATTCATAATGTTTTATGAGTTTATTCTATAATTTTTATTTCTTTTTAGCGATCTTTCAGTAGAAATAGTAGTCAAACAGTGAACTATTTAAAAAAATATTTAATCTGTAAAACTTTTCAACAGTGTACCTATCACGGTTCATGAGATACAGTGACAGACAGAAAGACAAACGGACGGATAGTGAAGTCTTAGCAATAGAGTCCCGTTTTTACTAAAAATAAAAAAAAGATATATCAATAGTGACTGATTTAATCAATAGGTATTTATTAACATTAAAACAATTACAAAATATGTAAGTACATAAAACAATAACAAAATATAAAAAAATAAAACTGAACCTTATCGAACAAACCCCTCTCCAGCGTTCCCGGTGCAAAGCTGGACAATATGCAAGCAGCATTACTCCGCTGAATCGAAGCCTTAGCACCAGTTACTGATTTAGTTTATTCCAATGATTGTAAACTACACCAATTCTGACTCTATTGCCTAATGTCTCCCAGCAACATATTCCTCAACATATGCCAACTCAACATTTCAATTTGCTCATTTAACGGTTGATTGTTTAACGTTAGACACCCTCACGAGTCACGACACTCGAGTGAGCTGTTCCGTGGCTCTAAACTGATTTATCACATCAACAGGAGACTTCTCAAACAAGCATCATCTTACACGCATAAACCCTTGTATCGCGGTCGCGTTCCCTTTCAAAGCAATAACAACAATGTCTACTAAAACTTTAAACACATAATCGAGTAACAAAGTACAATCTGCACTCGTATCGCTTATCTACGACGGAAATTCCCTATCTTCAGTACTTGAAATTGAACTTTGGTGCTTCGTGTTAAGGTTAGGTTTGGAGTTAGGGGGAGAGTTGAGAATGTTTGAAGACGAGGAGGGTGCGATGCCCGATGTATCGTGTTGTCCGGTTTCCGGCCGCGTTTGCCCACGGATAATTAACTAAGTTTTGCAACTCAGCATAAGTGTAACATAGAATTTCAAACGTTCAAACGTAGCACAGTTTTGCGTCATAAGTCCACTATCAGTGTGCTACAATAATACTATAAACAAGTATTGAACTTATGACCCATGACCCAGTTGGCACAATGGTCACCATGCTGGACTGCCAAACACAGGGTTGCTGGTTCGATTCACGCCCCAGACAAGTATTTATGCTTAGATATTTGTCTGTGGTATGGTTGTTTCTGTGTATTATAGGTATATATTTACAAAAGAAGTACCTATATAAGTAGTATTTCCTTTGTCTAGTACCCATAACACAAGTCTAGTTACTTAGCTTGGGGCTAGATGGCGATGTGTGGAATGTCCTGCAATATTTATTATTATTGTATTACGACTTTCTTCTAATAGACGTTACACACAAACATAAATACTTGAATTAAAAGTACTCAGTGTGATTATTATTTTCAATATGTTAGCTATGTCTTTAGTTGGCCGAGTGGTATAAGTCGCCACTCGCTACACCAACCGACGTGGGTTCGATCCACAGGTTACGTTGTTATAATGTTCAAATAGCGCTGCAGAGGATTTTAAACGTTACGGTGGCGGTGTACTTTTCAGCGTTGATTGTACATTGTACGGTTGGAGTCCAAATTCCAGACCCACCGTAGAGCTCCAAAACTGCTATTATTGGAATGTTTTAAACTCAAGCAAGATTCTAAGGTTTTGCTCGAGTTCAAGTTCAAAGTCTTTCAAGTCATGAATTTATTGGATAAATTTATACTTAATATTATAAAGCTGAAGAGTTTGTTTCTTTGTTTGAATGCGCTAATCTCAGGAACTACTGGTTCGAATTGAAAAAATATTTTTGTGTTGGATAGTCCATTTATCGAGGAAGGCTATAGGCTACTTTTCATTTTGATATTCCTCTTGGATCGGAACTTACGCGAGTGAAACCGCGGAGCGTAGCTAGTTATATACGGTGGGTCTGTAATTCTGACTCCGACCGTACAATGTACATAGATAAATAAATAATAAATATTGCAAGACATTCCACACATCGCCATCTAACCCCAAGTTAAGTAACTAGACTTGTGTTATGGGTGCTAGACAACGTATATACTACATATATACTTTTCTTTTGTAAATATATTCTTATAATATATAGAAACAACCAGACCACAGACAAATATCTAAGCATAAATACTTGTCTGAAGCGGGAATCGAACCCGCAACCCTGTGTTTGGCAGTCCGGCATGGTGACCATTGTGCCAACTGGGTCGGCAAAAGATAGATAGGCCGAACGTTAGTAAATTTGTACATAAAACTTATATTAAAAAAAAGTGCGAACATCTCCAAAATTCCAAACCACAACCATACCAAATCCATTAATAACCAGCACATTGCTGAAATTTTGACAGGATCCACCACAAAATCTCATTTCAATGCCGAAAGTACACTTACATTAAGTCATGCAGTATAAATCAAGCCGACACGTCTCGAAGCTAAACCACGAAATCCGTTTAATCATCTCGCAAGTTATTAATAACGGCTTTGAAATTAAACAATAAATTCGGTGTAGCTAATCGCGCACAGCGACCGCAAATATAGCTGACTCAACATTTATAGAGACAAATTGTTGCGCCACTAACACGGCCTCTACGATGTATTAATCTTGAGACGCTTTGCTACGACGTTCGTAGCCCTTGGCATCTCGTAGCCCTTAGCGTCACGCGTCAGCCCTACGATGTGCTACGACGAAGATATGTGACGCTCATTTACTTTCATGAAACTAATAATTTGAACAGTTGGTGAAATAAATGTTTTAATTATTAAAACATTGCTTAAGGTGAAGGGGTAACAGCGCTCTGTCCATACAAACGTAGTCGACTGTTTCCTTCCTGGATAATGATAGTAGCACAAATATTTTTGCGCCATAAAACCTATAGCTGCCATGACTATGCCCCTATGTTTTGGTTTTTTTCCTGTTTTAATTATCATAAAAATTAAGGTTTATAAAACAAAAAAAAACAAAGGGGTATTGGTCATGGCAGTTATACGTTTTATGCAACAAACATATTTGCTCTAGTGTCATTATCCAGGAAGAAAACAGTCGACTACGTTTGTATGGAGTATGTATGCAAACGTATGAAGAGAGCCCCAGGTACCCTTTCCTCTAAACTATTTATATCTATACTTGTTTGATACGAATAGGCTACTATACCGATTTTGATGGAACTTGGTATGAGAATACATTGATTAATTGGGAGTAACATAGGCTACTTTTAATAAATATAAAAATTAATCCCTATTTCACTTTATCTATCATAACTTGAGACTCTACCGACAGATTTCATCCATTTTTTTTTTGCTGTTTTCTAATATTTTGTAGAAGGTTTTTAACGGAAAAAAATTAAGAATGCTTAGCAGAAAGTTTAACCATATCACATAAAAAAACATAGGTATGCTTTTGTCTCTTTTTTTCCAAAGAATTTGACCGTACTTAAAGACTTGCTCAAATTAAACAGATGAAGACATCAAAGAAAAAAATAGTTAGTATTGAATCGTCACAAACTCAGACAGCAATTCGTCTAAAACGCAATTGGAAACTCGTCTTAAAAGCATTTCATCTTACTCTCAGGTAGCCTAAAGTAAAATCAATTTTTTCAACAATCAATAACCTAGTGATCTCATGAAATAATATACGATATGATATAAGAAAATAAACGTTTGGACAAACGACTGTTGACCTTATCACGTCGGAGGGTGATAGAAACGTTTTCCCCCCATTACACTAGCATGATATATGAGCGGGCGAACTGCGACACAACTATTAGTGCATCCGTCATTACTCAAAGTCAACGCAGCGGCTCCCTGCGAGACGCACCTATCCGGAAACTGATACCTACTGAATATTCTACTTAACCAGGTACGTCGGCTGTATAATTGCAGCTCCCGGTAGAGTTCAAAAATTACTATTATTGGCATGTTTTCATTTTAATATTTTTGTTTGATAAACTTCAACTAAAGCAGGTGCCAATCTTGCTTGTGTTGAAAACATTCTTATAACAGCCGTTTTGCAGCTCTACGGTGGGTCTGCAATTATGCAGCCGACCGTACCTATACATATTATATTTCAACAAGCGAAGCGGGCTTTAAAGTTGCTGGAGCTGTATAAATCATCTAGACTTACATCTAGCAAAAGCCAACAATATTATTTTACTTGAAAATATTGTAAAGGAAAAATGCGTCTTCAAAAATTGATCGAACAAACTAATAGATAAGAAATGCGCCGACCTACCTACACATATTTTTATATAAGTTTTCCATTGTATTAAGTTTTTATTGTTTACCTGTATGCTCCTCGAATATTTATAAAACTATTATTGGTTAATTAGCTTTTATATATTTCTCGTAATGTCTCGTCTATGTAAGTGAATTATAAATATTATTATGGGAATAAAGAATCTTAAAACTGAAAAATTGCAACTGACACTCGAACTCGCATCATTTTTTTCCAAATATTTTCAGATAGCCTATAAAAAAACATTTTTTACTTGATTTTATTTTTTTCCACAATCTCTAACCCGGCTAACAGTTTCTTCAAGAGCAAAAGACACCGTCATGGATGATAGATCATATACAGGGTTATTGGTAATTATACCAGCACACCGTTGAGGGCTGTTTCTGTGCTCCGTAACAAACTACTTTTGTTCTACGATTTTTGGAAATTCGAAAAAAAGTGAAAAACAGCTGATTTCTTAAAACAAAGGTCATTCAGACTAAGAACAGTAGATAAAACTTAAAAAATAAGTAAAATTTTAAGGTTAATGACATCTGCGTAAGAGGAACAGCTGATTTTCAGGCAAAACTAACCTCAAAATTATCAAAAAAATGTTTGAATTTCCAAAAGTTGTAGAACAAAAGTTGTTTGTTTTGGTGCACAGAAGTAGCCCTCAACGGCTTGGTAGTATAATTACTAATAACCCTGTATATAGTCTCTCTGAAATGCGATAAAGCCGGTAAAAAATGATTCTAACCAGGTATTGCCATAGTATAGTACCTACCTATACTTCCCTAGGTGAAATTGTTAACGGCTTGGCCTTTTGCCCGCAACTTGGCGGTTGGCACACGACTTGCATTGCAGTGCTGTGCTGCAGAATCACCCCTTAAAATTATTAGTAATTAGTTTAATGAGATTTATGCTGAGTGTCTTAGTGAAAAACCGTATTTTTGGCATGTTAGGAGGAAAGAGTACCGGCGCTCTCTCCATACAAACGTAGTCGACTGTTTAATCCCTGGAAAATGACACTAGAGCAAATATTTTTGTTGCATAAAACCTCTGCCATGACTATGCCTGTAGCGACACTTCACATCGCCACTAACAGATGGCGCCACCAAGCCGATCGGAGATCCTAGATCGCGCAAGCGAAGTTTTTCTGAAGATAAGCTCATATACAAGTTCCAACGAAACATCGTTGGGCCGCGGCCTACCGGGTATAACACCTGCCCGGTGGAAGATCTTCCCTTTGGAGGTACATACCACCTCGTACCTCCAAACTGGTGACCCCGACGTGATCGACGAGCGCAACCTTCGCCGACATGAGCTTCTTCACCTCCGCACCACTCCTGCCTACCCCCTGCAGCCAGCCAGCAGTCAACCACTCGCAGCCACATCGGTTGGACCACGACGCCTGTATACTACGCAAGCACTGGTTCACCCTCCAACGGCTACACCGCAACTGGGCATCTGCAGCACGCTGAGTACGTCCGGCATCTCATCGACTGGCCATCGATACACCGGACCTTCACGTGCTACGCCCCTTCACACGTCCCGACTCACCGTGGACTTCACTGTTCCGATTCACTGGAACAGCATCATCCCGACTCACTGGGATGCATCAAGCAACACGTCTCGACTCACTGAGACGCAACTCAACTGGCACGCTAGAATTCTGCATCGACCTCCGGTCTTCGGGGGGAGTGATGTAGCGACACTTCACATCGCCACTAACAGATGGCGCCACCAAGCCGATCGGAGATCCTAGATCGCGCAAGCGAAGTTTTTCTGAAGATAAGCTCATATACAAGTTCCAACGAAACATCGTTGGGCCGCGGCCTACCGGGTATAACACCTGCCCGGTGGAAGATCTTCCCTTTGGAGGTACATACCACCTCTATTCTTGTTCTTTTTTTACACACCACCTATTTCTTGTTCTTTTTTTTCATTTTCTAATTATCATAGAAATTAAGATTTATAAACAACAACAAAAATACATAGTGGCATGGTCATGGCAGTTATAAGTTTTATGCAACAAAAATATTTGCTTTAGTGTCATTATCCAGGGAGGAAACAGTCAAAACTACGTTTGTATGGAGAGTACCCTTTCCTCTTAAAAGTTTTGAATAAAATATGTTTTTAACATTTATTAGATGAATGGCAGTGTTAACAGGTGAGAGAATATCATAGGTATCTACGTCATCAAAACACAGAAGCGTGCGAGCAAATAATGTTCCCAAACAATCATTAACAATGGCAATAATGTAAGGGCGATCGTATAGGTAGGTATAGATGTAGGGAGCAAGCTATAGGGCTCGGGCTCGTTGGTCTCGTCACAAGGGTGTTAATTTGCTAAGACCCCGCGCTAATGAAACCTGCGACTTACCGCTGACGTCTCGCCGATCCCCACCTCGATAACCACTTCCAAGAATTCCGCAGGAAATTGGCGTTTTCAACCGACCAGTCGACTTACACTCTCGATAACATCTCTTTACCGACGCTATCGCAACTAATAGTTAAAAAATACGACGTTTCATTAAACACACATGCTATTCAAATAAGTTTCCACCCTCGAGGCAATATCGGGAATGGCGATCGATCGGCGCGAGGGAATCACTCCGCTTTGGAACTAATTTGATTTTAGCATATTAAAGGGGGTGTACATCTAGATATAAGGAGCGCGTCTTGTGTCCCTCCCCCCTCTGCAACACCCGCGCCGCGTAATAACGCAAATGATGTAAGGTGTGCCCTTAATATCCATCACACGCGTCCCCGTATTTGCTTATCTATGAAAACACGGAAGTGTAAAAATCGTCGTGAAAAAACCTACACGAGGGTTTCAAATGTTTGACTCGAAACACTTAAGATTATTAAAGTGTGCGTATTTATCAATTGGGCCTTTTAAAATAATTTATTACATGACTTTTTTATATTTATATTTAAGTTAGATAAAAGTTTAAAATGTTATTAGGAGAGTAGGTAGGTAGAATATTGGAAATGTTATCAGATTCAATAAGGTAACAAAGCCGGATTACTCGGTGGCAACAAACTCATTTAACTTCACGAATCTCTCCCGCTCAAAAATTTCTCTTTAAATATTTCCCTGTTTCTATTTTATTGTTCTCGGTGTTCTCTTTTTACGATACATTTATTTTATTTATCGGATCGGATTAGCTAGGTTTGCGTAATGTTAACTGTTTATGGTGGATTTAGGCAAACTTCAGTACGACAAGTGGACTATTTAATATGAATAAGGTACCTGCAGCTAATAAGGGCCAATAAAAGGTTTTTTTAAACTTTAAAATTAGTGAGAAAATAATAATATAACAAGAAAATAAACAAATTATTTGTTTTTCAGATTGACAATAAAGCAAATATTTATTTAACTGTTTTTATTTTTACAAAATTTAGCCTTTAATTAAAGTGGCAGTTGTTTGGGAAATCATTTTAAAAGTTTCTTGTCACGAAAAGAAATGAGAAATATTACTTTTCCGTAGCATTGTTTAAAAAAAAATATTTACAATATTTTATTCCAAAAATTGTTGCCATAGTAAAAAAAAAATTACGGTAAATAACAAAATTATTAAATATCTCTCGCCAGTCACCGCAACAATCTACAGAACCGTACATAACTTCAATTCTCGTGATCAGATGATAAGATAAAACGGTAAGAGCTTTGTATATGCACAGAAATATACATGAATATTATGTTTCTATCAGGCAATGTTTAAAATAAGAACAACTGAACATAGAGGAAACAGTTCAACATAAGGAAAAACAAATGAGCACATAGTAAGATAAATACGTAACTCTTTTTGCTAATTGTACATAAAGTTTGGTATATCTTTATATCCAAATAGGATGAAGCGGAAATTAGAAATTCAAATTACATTTTAAGACGAAGCAGGCATATTGTTTGGGGCAAATCAGGATTTTTTATGTAGGAAATTTTTGGGCCAATCTAAAAATAAATCTAGAAATCTTACCACCTAACCCCACTTACATAGTATAAAACAAAGTCGTTTCCTTCCTGTTCTTTAAGACTCTTACTTAATCTAATAATTAGAATATAAATAAAACCAAGACATTGGAGCATGGTCATGGCAATTTTAGGTTTTATGCCACAAAACTATTTGCTCTAGTGTCATTATCCAGGGAGGAAACAGTCGACTACGTTTATATGGAGAAGCAACCGGGTACCTTTCCTCTTAAAAATAAAGATTTGTTCAAATACAGAAATACAATCAGGTGTGAAAGAAATAAATGCGGAGGGTAGATAAGTCCGTGTAAAAGTGGCAACCCCGTGGGCTCTCAATCGGAACCTAGCTACATAAATAACAGAGGATGAAAGTGCTCGCTTATCAGGCTCGTCTCACTTCTTACTTTGAATACGACACTCGGAATATACCCCTAAATATACCCTGAATATACCCCTGAATACCCCCCCCCTGTACTAAAAGTTTTTATCGTTTAGTTTACTGACGAGCTGATAATAAATATAAAGAGATCTAGTGATGAACATGGAAAATGCTTGTTGGCCATATGATAGTTCATAACTAAGCAAGGAGTTTTTATGATTTCTAAATTATGTGCGAAAAGAGCTGTTTTTCTTTCAAACTTTTATAGAGTCATAGTAAAGAGAACTTATCTAGGCAATGTTTTTAGCATTTACGTTCGATACACCTAATATGCAGATCACCTACTTCGCGTTATGTGTAGTCTAAATGAAAAGTAGGCATAAAGATAGTTAGACCTACTTCGATATGGGCTAGTATTGAGATAGGCTAAATAATACATAATCTTAACGAGCTTTGGTCTTATAGCTAGAAAATTTATTACAATAATAATTATTACCTAGTATTGTTTATAAAATCGAGGTGGGTACTCGACCTACCCTCGGCTACTACCCTCAACGATCAGCATGAGAGGACAACGCTCGCCGCTGCTCCAGTCTCCTCGCGACCATGACTATTGTATCATAGTCGAAACCGCGAGGTAAGAGAAATAAAATAAAAATACGCAATTAAAACCCGGGAAAATAATTACTATGAATACAAATCGTGTGAGCTTAAAAAGTTAATTATTAACTAATATACTACTTTCATATTCGAGTTTCGAAGTAGCTTATGTCCTTGTTCAGGACACATAAAATGAAACCGTGCAGTTTCAATAAATCTATTTTATTTAGAACTAGCGACTCGTCCAGGCTTCGCACGGCTATATTATGCATGTATTATACATATAAACGTTTCTCTTGAATCACTCTATCTACATCAAAATACGTTGCCTAGTTTTAAAGATCTGAGCATACATAAGGACATACAGAGAAAAGTGAGTTTGTTTTATACTATTGATGATACTTCAAATTATAAGCATTGATCATAACCCAGTTGGCACAATGGTCACCATGCTGGACTGCCAAACACAGGGTTGCGGTTTCGATTCCTGCCTCAGACAAGTATTTATGCTTAGATATTTGTCTGTGGTCTGGTTGTTTCTATGTATAATAAGTATATATTTACAAAAGAAAAGTATAAGTAGGATATCCGTTGTCTAGCACCCCTAATACAAGTCTAGTTACTTAGCTTGGGGCTAGATGGCGATGTGTGGAATGTCCTGCAATATTTATTTTTTTATTTTATTTATTATAAGTGCTCAAATGAAAACACTAAAAAGTAAGTACCAAATAAACAATAGCAGTCACAACCTAAAATGTTAGCACATAATTTAGCAAAATATGCCTATGTATATTTTGCTAAATTATGTGCTAATATTTTTTTAAAGCTTTATTTAAGACACACGTTAAGTAATTTTATTAAAACGTCGCCTTCAGTGGGTTGTTTATTGAACCGCGAAGCATTTGTAATCGTTTAATACCCTCAATTCTTTATCAGCGCCGAGGGGGTGTATCTCGGATTCACCCCCGCTAATGTATAGGCCGATGAAACCATCTGATTATCTCTTTCAATACAATATTTAAAATTATAAGCCAAGTTTTAACCTATATTCTAAGATAAATAAAATAAAATTAATGGTCAACTAATATTTACATCTAATATGATGAGCAATTCTTGTTTATGTATATATGACGTGTAATCAGGATCTCGGAAACGGCTCCAACGATCTTCATGACATGTAAGGAAAAAAAGAACAAAAAAATGGTTGTCTGTAAAGTCGGTTCACGAACGGTAATTTTACGTGATAACGTCATAAAAAATACAATGAAAATTGAGTTTTTTTTTGTATTCCTTTATATACGTACCTACTTATAGAAGTTTTTTTTTCCCTTTTTATATTTTTTCCTGTCTTCTATTCGTCACTCGTCACCATAACACAGGCCCAGATGAGCGATATTATTATCTCTGTTTCATAATGTTACCATGACGCATAACGTCACTCATCGGAAACGCATGCATGACGTCACACGATATTTCGTCAGACACTATTTTGTGTATGCAGGCACAATGCAGGTGTTTCATCAATTTAATGACGTTATCACTTCAAAAAACCTAAACTAACCAAGCAAAGCTCGGTCACTCAGGTACTATTTTTAAAACGTGTAGACCATGTAAGAAAACCTTGTTATTTTCAAAAATGAGTTTTTGTAGTAGAGCATTGTGCTCGATCCTGTGACATTTTCATACAAACTAAAGTTTTACACGTAAGGCGGCGAATATAACCTAAGTTATAGTTATTGTGCTCTTAAAAGAAGAATATTTCTAAAGTTTCCTTTAAAATCTACAATAAATAAATCTGAAAGCAAATAAAATTTTACCAACAGATAAATATTTGTCTCGTAAAAGTGAATCAGAATGTTTGTGATATAAACTAAGGTTCGATAATGACATCGTTTGCTTATCACTGACCGTTACAGAAAATCGAATGCTTCATTAGGCACGCACCGTCCGAAACCTAACTGTCCCCAAATCTAATAAAAGCTCCTTATCAACACAGTCGTCATTGTAAACTGTCATCGATTGCAATATTTATTTAAAAAAGAAAACATAAATTCGTTCCATTTACAAAAATAAAAAACATTTCGAACCTTATCATGTTCGATTTTTAAATAACGCCGCGCTATTGGTAGCTAAGTTAAGGACAAGGTTTTTGTCCCCGTTCCCCTTTTTTCCTGAGGAGGAATTTCTTTTCGGCAATTTAGAAGCGAGCAGATAATAAAAGGGCTCTCTAACTGCTCCAATCGCACCCTAATGAAAACTCGAAAAGTCTTCATTTCTGTATCAATAAGTTTTCTATTTATACGTCGGCACACGGTTAAATCAAACAGAAACGTGAAAATTACTCTATTTTCTTGTTTGATTTCGACAAAGTTTTCTCATCGCTCATTATTACTATAATTTAGACCATGTATGCTCGTATAGCTGTCTCTTTGTTATGATTTGTTGATAATTTCTGTTGTTCAGTCACGCGAAGTATTAGAGACACAAATGTACCTATTTAACATACTCACGATTATTATTTTTCGAAGATTTACCTAAATGTTAAGAGGAAAAGATACCGGGCACCCTCTCCATACAAACGTAGTCGACTGTTTTCTCCCTGAATAATGACACTAGCGCTAATTTTTTTGTTGCATAAAACTTTTTTTTTAATTTTATTTTTTTGATAATTAGAAAATGAAAAAACTAAAACATAGGGGCCTAATCATGGCAGTTAATATTTTTGATGATGACCATCCTTTCTTAAGTGTTTCGTCAGTTTCTTCAGTTCTAAGTGAGTTCAAACTCAGACTCCTGAGTTTTCTGGGTGTACTTACTACTTTTTTTTATAGGTTTACGGGTTTACGTCTTTTTTTGTTTATGTATGGTCGGTTGCATAATTGCAGACCCACCGTAGAGCTCCAAAACGGCTGTTATAAGAATGTTTTTAACAATAGCAAGATTCTAGACACCTGCTTTAGGTGAAGTTTAAAGCTCATCAACATGAGTTGATATTTTCATTCTTATAATTTTTGTTTGATCAATTGATGACAATTGATCAAACAAAAATTATTAGAATAAAAATATGCCAATAATAGTAATTTTAGAACTCTACCGAGGGCTGCAATTATGCAACAGACTGTAAATAAATTATTTCTATGTGTATGCAACTAAACCTATGTACAGTCCAGACTCCAGACAATGAAATTTTATTTCTTTCTTTCTAAATCTCTTTCATAAAGAAAGAGTAAAAATGTTTTTGCGTTGTTTTTCCGTAATATAGTCCAGCTTACAAATGAAAAGGCATGGTAAAAATAAAACTAACTTATGTGTTCAATTCAAAATAGTTATTCACTTACTACGACGAGACACAGTGGGCCAGCACTTGACCCATTTCAGGCGAAGGAGAGCAAATCGAAAATCAATGTGACAACGACCCCGTATCTATGCCCTCATCCACTCCCGCGCGTTTTCTTGCGTAACTTTACACAATAATGGAGCATTTACTCTACAAGCAGATAAAACTGTTAATATGTTTGTATTTTTTTATAATTTTGGCCATCAATGGCTGTATAGGTAGATAGATAATTATTGTATTATAATTATAACCTTAATTCTAACATTCTCACTAATAAAATTAGACTTATTTAGCAAACAATATAGCACTATGGACGGCCTTATCGCTAAAACCGATGTCTTCCAGTCAACCTTTGTATAATGTACATATCACAGTAAGCCGTAGCTCACAAAATGTGAATAGATTTGTTTTTATTCATTCACCTTTGTCAAGTCTTTATTTTATCTTTACATGCATGGTATTAGGTTTGAAGGATTTATTTTTCGATGTTCAGTAATAATCTGATGGTATTTAAAATAGGAGAGTTTACTTAAATTTTCTGATTGTACTGGATTATAATAGAAAAATTCTAGATAAATAAAACATGGAAAAGAAATTATCTGATAACAAATGACGTATTGTGCCGGGCTACTGGACGCGCTATTCTTTTTACTGACGGATAAGCAAGAATTTGTTTTAACGTTTACTCGAGAGTGTGTGTTTTTTTTTTCGAGAATTTATTTTACATACAGCTGCGCCCCGCGGTTTCACCCGCGTAAGTCCTGATCCCGTGCGAAGTCGGGATAAAAAGTAGCCTATGTGTTAATCTAGGTCTCCAAGTATACCGAGTTTTATCGCAATTGGTTCAGTAGTTTTAGCGTGAAGGAGTAACAAACATACATACACACACACACACACACAAACTTTCACATTTATAATATTAGTACGATGATAAGTCAGCGTTTAACCACTATCACACCAGTCTTATGGTAGACAGGTGACGATGCGGCATAAGATGTTGCACGCTTTCCTAGAAGATACCTATTCACACCCACGTAACAGTTTCCCTGGTCAATGGAATCTACGTTTGCTTCTCTAAAACATTTTGGTGGTAAAAGTAAGACGCAAACGTAAAGTTTTTTGTCGTAGTCATCGGTTATTCCCCTCGGTCACGTGGTGGTCACTAATTGTTCAGCTGGGACACCCCGGTAACAAATGTGAGTTTTCCACTTAAACAAATACGTTATTTTAGTAATATCAGTTTCGGTATCTTTAGTTATTTAAGTAAATAATAGTATATTGTGTCACTAGGGAGTAAAACATATGATTCCCGAATGGGCATTTACGGCCTGAGTCGAATGCGAGGACGGTAAACTACACGAGGGAAATCATGTTTTTCAACCGAGTAACATTTAGTTATTTTTATCATACTTACAAGGAAATTAGTATTTTAAAAATCTTTAGCAAGTGAAAAAAAATTCGGCCCGTAGACGAAAAAGTAATACTTTCCATGGAGGTGGAATCATATTATTATGGGGAGCGATTGTTTTCGAGTAAGGACTACGAAAATTATATTTATATTAATTGAAGTCATATAACTTTGATACAAATACCTACTCGTATGATGTTAATTTTATTTGTAATCCATTGAAATCTAATTAATTTTACTCAAATATAAAATAAATTCTCAGAGTTCTCATACAATTCACATTCCTTAAGTATAAAATCTGCAAGGAACCTCACTGTCAACAGCACAAAATTCTCGTAACTCACACAACTGAGTAAGAAAATTAACGCCCTCCGCCATATTTAGATTGTTCAAAGTTGCTTGGAAATTATTTACAAGCAACCGCCACACCACATGTCCTTTCTCGGAACCCGGGAACTTCTACGCATTCGAATTCCTGTATGGAGTAGAAATACGGCTTTATAGGAGTAAAATCATACTTTCTCCTGGCTCGAGAGGGGAGGGGTGCGGTTCTAATGACCGCGCGGGGAGAGGCCCGCTCTACCTATACCTATCTACACATGCTACGACAACCACACTTTATATTACGTTTAGCAGCCTACCCACACTCCTGTAGCAGCCTACCAGCCTACACACACACCTATAACGTTTGTTTTTTTTTTAGTTATTATTCCAACGTGCACTATTTTCTTTTGAAAGGTGGTGGGGAGGTAGTGGTCTCGGTTGCGACCGACATCGTCGTCGCCAGCCACAAAATGTGGATGATGTTAAGGAAATGTAGGAAAGGAGTGGTTGTGTTTGTAATTAGGAATTTCTATCTGTTTATCTATATTGAAGATTGGAAATTAGGGTTCGTGGCTTAGGACCACATGTGGTAGACGCCCACTGATCGGTTTAGTTTGATTCGAAGCAGTTTTTAATCAAATGTACTGGAGGGCATAAAAATGTTTAAAAATATAAGCTTGCCACAATTTATAGAATTACTCTTCTGTGTATTTTGTGAATAACCAATATTATATTGAGAAAAGGTCTACCTTTTCTCAATTTAATTATTAGATTTATTAAAAAATATTATAAAAAGTGCGTAAGCCAAAACTAGCTAGATATCTATATCTAGCTAGTTTTGGCTTAAAAATATTATAAAAGTGCGCACATTTTATAATATTTTTGGTTCACGATTAACTGTCTCCCTAAGAGAGTACTTACCTACGTAGAGGAACTCAAAATATATTCAAAATCACTGAATGATTTTTCAATAAGCTCTGAATGACCAATTTTCTTTAAGTTCCTGGGTGATATTGTTCTAGAGTAATTCTGTTAACTGTGGTAAGTTCATATTTTTATTAGTTTTGTTTTATGATTAAAAAATGCTTAGAATCAAATGAAACTGACCTTGGGCTGAATTAAGTTCGATCTGTCCCCTCGCTGCTGTGGGACAACAATGGGACAAATCAAACTTTTTTGTTCGATCTGTTCCTTTAATGGGACAAAGCATATCGGAATAATTCGGGCGTACACCATTTGTGCGTTGACCACTGTGGGCCTAAACCACGAACCTAAAGAAAATGCTCTCAATTGATTTCATTCTATTAACAATGACTTCATTTATCAATCACTTCGCACATCCATCCCACGTCTTGTTTACATTATATTAATTGAATTATCTCCCGTATTGAAACATCAAGCTTAAAAGCAATTAAAAATGGTTGTCAGTTAGAGCAAGTCATGTTGCCGTCCATGTGTTGCGGGCCTGCTGATGGCGTTGATCAGAACTGCTGACTCACGAACCCTGTGTCAAATCTCAACGGGCAAGTCAAGCCGATGTTTTGCACATGTTCAGAATAATGTTCATAAACACCAGTTTGAAGTTGGCGGCATGACTTTCAAACTAGCTGGCTTTGACATGACACCACTATTATCCCGTTTTAGTAAAATGTCAAGAACAACATCCGATTAAAAAACGTACATAGTTCGTTTCCTTTTTAAGATTGAGTTACAGAGACATACAAACCCAGTCACTGTAAAAACAAGATATTTTTCGATTCTAGACTATCGTCTATTTATATAAATAAAAATGATTCGCCGAAATGTAAGGTCGGCTGCATAATTACAGACCCACCGTAGAGCTCCAAAACGGCTGCTATAAGAATGTTTTCAACAGAAGCAAGATTTTAGGCACCCGCTTTAGGTAATGTTTAAAGACTTCTTACTCAAGAATTAATCAAACAAAAATAATAGTAATTTTAGAACTCTATCGGGGGCTACAATTATGCAGCCGACTGTAACTATGTAAGCGCATAACTTCCGAACCACTGCATCGAACGATCGCAGGTGAAACTTCGTTGCACAGCTAGTCCAAATATAGTAAGAAAGTAGGTATAATTTCATACGATCCGTCTCCCGCGGAAACCGGTTTTACGGAGTATAAACATTAGCTCCTTTATTCCAAAACGAGGTTTAAGGATAGTCCGAGATATGGATTTAAACCTTAGATTAAGACACAGATTTACTCGTGAACTATAGTCTAAGCACTATCCCTATAGATTATACTAGCAGCGCTCCGCAGTTTTACCCGCGTAACTTCCGATCCCGTGGGAATATCGGGATAAAAAGTAGCCTATAGCCTTCCTCGATAAATGGCCTATCCAACACAAAACGAATTTTTCAATTCGAACCAGTAGTTCCTGAGATTAGCGCGTTCAAACAAACAAACTCTTCAGCTTTATAATATTAGTATAAATAGGGAACTAAAGTCTAAACACTATCCCTATAGATTATATGAAACCATTAATTGATACATTTTATTCGTTTACATTCACGACATAAGCGAATAATTGAGATGATAACTATCCGATCCAGTAAGTACATTAATTTTTTATTCAAAAATATTAAAATTAAAAATCAGTCAAATAAAAATTGAATTACACAAATGAAAATTGAATTTCACAAATAATAATAATAGATTATATAGGGATAGTGTTTAGATTATAGATCACGAGTAAATATGTATCCTCTGTATCCTAAAACTTGTATTGGAATAAGGGTGCTGAGGTTGCAATAATGTTTATCTTTAAATACCTAAGTATATAGGTACCTTTTATTAAGCAAGTACTAACCTATAATTATTTTTTATTCAAATTAATATGGAATAATATACAAACGTATGCATATTACCTAATGATGATTAATGATGGATTAGAAACGGAAATATACTGATAGTCTAAAATCTTTTAATACTGCTTTGGTTTATATTTTACTAGCTACGCCCAGAGGCTTTACCCGCGTTAGTGTCTCCTTAAAAATAATATTTGTTTCCTACAAACATAAAATACAAAATAGTTACTATAAACTTCAAAATCTTCCCTTTTTACCCTTTTTAACCTATTTAAAAAAAGGTGAAGATTCTCTATTCGGTTGTATGTATTTTATTGAATTTCCAAAAATCCTTGTAGTTTCGGAGTTTTCTTGATGAATATTTTTCTAATACCCACTTGTTACTGTAATATGAATAAATATTTGATTCTATTTATTTTCCTACATATTTCCACGCAGATTATAAATGTAATATGAGTAACTACAGAAGATTTTAAAACATAGAATTATAGATTTATTAGATCATATTCTCTATGTCTGTACCTAATAATTATAGTAATAATTACCAATTAACAGTAATAAATAAATATATATTTAAAAAAATCTGAACAAAATTTCGATCAATAACTAAGTAGCGTAGATAAAATGCAGAAATACTTAGGTAAGTCGTGACATAGAATCTTGAAACAAGTCGAAACTTCACCTACTTTAATTATTTCACTACTTTTCCTAATTCAACACTTTTTTTTTTCATTGCTTTTTTTTTCATTGCACATTGCTTACTGGACACTGTGTAAAATAAATATGGAGATAATTAGAGACTAAACCGAAGCATAGTGGAAAGCATGTCTTAAAGACTAAAATAATTTTCAACAACGGGAGGGACTTCTGAAGATAATTTCCCTGACTACGATCTCTTTGTACTTATTTGAACCAACTGTAATCAAAGAGTATAGAAAGAAATAAGATGAAGGAAAGCACTTACGTAAAATTATTTGAATTACAATATTAACAACCATCGCAACTGTCTGTTCAAAAACTTGTACTTATAATGAAAACCTCCTCCTTTTTTTGAAGTCGGTTAAAATGAAATCGACGTATCGGACATGAAAATATTCAACATACGATATCAAAATTGTTATTGGAATAACGCGTCATCCATCAGAGCCGAGAGCGTCAGGGGTGAACGGAACTCTCAACGAGTGAAATGGCACAGTGACTGTCAAACAGGTCAGAAGAGGACCGAGATAGAATTTTAAGAATTTGCATAATCTGTTCGGGTACTTTATCATAGAACCACGTGGCGGTGACTAGTGCACTGCACTGCAGGATTACGT
The DNA here is from genome assembly GCA_951213275.1 of Idaea straminata. Taxonomy (NCBI): domain Eukaryota; kingdom Metazoa; phylum Arthropoda; class Insecta; order Lepidoptera; family Geometridae; genus Idaea; species Idaea straminata. Next base: position 4,668,291 of record OX577857.1, on the reverse strand, counting down.
GCTACCGAATTAAATCGGATAAGCTTCTAAAGTAATTTTATCAAACTTTTTATCGTACAAGGAATGACTAGAGTTTACTTCGTCATAGTTAAGCTATTACATAGCTTTTATCGCGGGCTTTGAGCGCGGCGACCGAATCAAGAAATTTCGTAACGAAAATAAAACCTTACACCCCCCACTCCGCCTACCATGTAGCTCGGCCGAGCGTTCGCTTAACGTGTATATATTTTTTTATTAAACTACCAAAAAATATATAAAATCCTATTATAATTGAAGTAAGAACACAATCGGAAATCCAAGTCGTATTCGTCGAAATGATAAATATCACACCGCCAGCCACGACCGTCCAAAAAACGCTTAACTTGTCCCGCTACAAAAGGAAAAAGCCAACGTCTTCCGTTCGGACGGAGTCAAAGAAAAAATCTTCGCGAGGGATCCGAGCCTTCCATTTATCATATTCCATATTCATTTATTCGTCAAGTTCTGGATTCATTTATTCGTCATGTCTTGATTTCGTCTCATTTATTATTAAAAATGAACTGTCTGGAGCAGAACGCGAGCATGACATTCGCCGGGAGCCACTGTTTCAATCTTTGTATAATTTCATGCTGAATTAGGTCACTATGCAGGAGTATTTTTTGGTGCAAACTTTTGGTATCAAAGGACCTATAACTAATTTAAATTTTACACGAAATTCAACGGTTTTTGTTAAAGTATAGGTGTAGAGGAAACGTTTCGATGCGTGATGGTCGCAAGGTCACGGGGGCTCCAACTGGGAAGGATACACTCGTATCTGGTCATCTCTATGCTGACCCAAGTGGTTCGGATGATGCATAGCGGTAAATGTTCTGATATATTGTGCCCCTATTTTGAAGTTATCAACACTGATATTTGGTGAAGCGAGCATTAGATTGTGCCTTTTGGTCAAATAAATTTTAGGTAGTATCTTACTTAACCCGTTCGTTTAATTAGTTAAATGTGACCTTCGCAGAACATTTTCAAAAGTCAACATTTAAACAAACATTCCACCTTGCCTGCCTAAAAGGTTTTCTTTTCTTATTTTTTTTAAGGATTTAATTGAGATTAAGAAACATTGTAAGATGACCCGCCTGCTAACTAGAAGATTGCAAGTTTGATACCCGCCGTCGAACAAATATTGGTTTCTGTAAGCAAGTATTAAGTCTGGATGTATGTGTATGAATAATAAGTAGGCATGTAGTTATTTACGTAAAAGTAAAGAAGATTTCTATTAGTTTTCTGGTCACCATACTACAAGCCTAGTGGCTTAGCTTAGGGCTGGATGACGCTGTGAGTATACAATAATATATTATTAATAAATCTTTTTTCATAAGGTACTATTAAACAAAGCAATAAAATTGGTCGCGTATTTTCCTAGTTGTCGATTCAGGTGACCGGTCAAAGATTATCTCGTCGTCGACCTGACCACATCACCCGACGTGATGGATGACGTAGGTAACGCATTCGTCATCTGACGCACAAGGAACTTATTTTCTACCTAATTTATAGTTTAAGACTCATATGGTTTAAGTACGTATAACTTAACTGTTCATGTGATTTTTTTTTTTATAATTTACTAGCTTTTGCCTCTCCTTCTACTTCTGCTTCTCCTAAGGGTGAATTTTCGAAATACCCTTAGTGCCCTTTAAAAACATATGGCACATCTTGAAAAAATATAGAACCAAAAAGTGCAATTACGTCATAATTGAAAATTGGTATTTCAACTGATACCATAGAAGCAGAAAAAAAATTGAAAAATATAACCTGAACTTTGAGAAACTAGATCCTAATCTATAATAAATATTCATTTTGTACCTTGCTTGTTTTGTTCCGTGTGCCGTTGGTCCCGGTCGCTACCTCTAGTAGCAGTCGTTAGGTCAAGTTAGAGGCCTTAAGGCGATCTGAAAACTCTAACAATAGGTGAGCCACATCACTATACGAGAATAAGATTTTGTACCTATATTATAAAGATTCGAAAAAATGTAGAATATGCTAAGCACTAGGTACGGTAGCCTGCATAATTGCAGACCCACCGTACAGCTCCAAAACGGCTGTTAAGAATGTTTTCAACACGAGCAAGATTCTAGACACCTGGTTTACGTGAAGTTTAAAGTCTTCTAAGTCATCAAAAAATCTAACAAAAATTATTAGAATGCAAACATTCCAATAATAGTAAATTTCCGAGGGCTACAATTATGCAGCCGACTGTACTTACAAACTTAATAATAAGACAAGCATCCACCTTATCCAGATGACTTCCATGTCAACAAAATGAACACAAAAGCTAATCAACAACAACTTTTACAATAAACGTGTCATCAATTCTTGAAATATAGCTGAATATGATAAAATAGTCGCCGGTCGAGAGGAATATTGGATCCATTTGTAAGCAATCTCAACAATAAAACGTTGTCAGACTTTGTGTGGGAGGCAGTGGGGCCATTCCGCGAATATAACAAATGAGGAACACATTACAAGTGGCTTGCTTTGGTATCCTGTAGGTACTTACTTACTTACACACGTTCGAACAAACTCGAGGGGTGTAGAATATTTTCAAATTGAATTTACAACATCGGCTACTTTTCTCCATTGTTTGTTCATTTACTTATTATTCACTAGCTGGTACTTCGTTTGCGTAAAATTACCTAGCCTTTTTTAAATAAAATAAAACTTTAAATAAAAGCTTTAAATAATAATAAAATCGTTCATAACCAGTACATATCTAGACTTTTATAATAAATATTATAAAGCTGAAGAGTTTATTTGTTTGTTTGTTTGTTTGAACGCGCTAATCTCAGGAAGTACTGGTTAGAATTGAAAAATTATTAATTGAAAAATAAAAATTTGCGTTGGATAGTCCATTTATCGAGGAAGGCTATCGGCTACTTTTTATTTTGGTATTCCCACGGAATCTGGACTTATGCGGGTGAAACCGTGGGGCGCATCTAGTTATTTATACTTAACATTATTAGGTATCTACAATTTTAAGGTAGGTCTAGGAGTTTATAGGAGCAGAGAAGTGCTTATTTTCATAAATATTTGTTCAGATTAGCGATCTGGAAATCATGAAATAGGCTAAAGGTTAGGTATTGTTTTAAAATCTTCACATCACATTCGGGAACATTCATAAAAATAATAGTATTATCAGGAAACTGGTTCCGGTTCCCAAGAGAGTATTGCGTCAAAACCGTCTCACCGTGTTCGAGCATCGGATAAAACTCTAAAAAACAGCGTAACTGTAGTCCGGAGTCCCGCCCCGGGCCAGTCTCAACGACAAGAACAAATGACCCCGACGCATCATAATAAATAAAACAATTTGTTCATAATTAGATTTCGTGAATTTAATTTTCATGCCAGTAATTGGTCGGTGGCCACAAAGCACCGGCTCTCTATATGTGATGAATGATCGAAAGGCTCGGGCGCCTCTAGTATTTACCTTCGCTCGCTCTACAGTAATTAGAGGGTTCGGAAGTTTACTTTCATTATTGCTTATGAACCTATTACCATTCGTAATTTCATTTGCTTTTTAATTCTGAGACTTAATGCGGAAGAGTTTTTTAGATCCATTCTAACAATATTTTAATTTATATTTCCATGAAGATAAAATAGATTCCACAGTGAAACCAAATAAAACAGTTGGTAAACAAAATAAACGGAACAGATTTAAAATCACTTGGTTTTTATGTACTCGCTACAACACAGCGCTGAACGTAAAGTTTAAAAAATAAACGCCGAAAATCTTGAAAAAGTCACGGACGCTTAACTTTCTTCCCCTGTTTTATTTTTCTTTCCCTCTTTTGCAATCGTCTGTCCTGTTTTTACAAACTTAAAAAGTAACTCTGTCCTGCTCTACTTAACTGATAAGTTACTTTTTTAAACCGGAGGAAAATCGAAGTCGTTCACTGGCGAAATTAAAAGCTGGCACTTGCAGACATAAGTCATAAAAAGGAAATATGGCGAACGTTTAAACAAACCATTCATTATGAGAGAGAAAACAACAAGATATTTAAATCTTAATTCAGGAATTAAAATGCAGTACTTGTAGATATTTATGAAAGCGAAGATTAGAGATAAGTGAAACAAGAGTGCAATCCTCATTGTAAAATAATTCAAGTAGGCTGTAACTTATCTTCTACATTTATGTAGAAGACTTACTTGAACTTTTGAAGTATTTACTTTAAAATATTATAAACAGAAAATATTTGGTTATGTTAGTTTTTAATTCGCACTTAAACTGCTTTCGATGAAACTTAGTAAAAGGATACGTTAAATCCTTGGGAGTAACATAGGCTACTTTTTCCCGATAATCCCGCGGGATACAGACATAGATGGGTGAAAACGTGGGACGCTACTAGTGTTAGCTATATAATTTATTTCGCAACCGTACAAAAATCGCCAAAAGCGAATGATGATTCAACGTTGGGAGGCAAACTTGCACAATCATCCTAAACTCAATACAGTTAGCATAAAAACAAGTGAAAATTAAAATAAATGAAAATATAAAAAACAAAATCTTAATAAAAATGTACTATTCTATGGCTTAGTTCCGCGTCTTAAGCCAAGCCCATGAGTTTCCCTTGCGTTATCAAACATTTTCTTATTTTCATATCAGAGCCTTTAAATTCTGTCTGACCAATATTGCGCAACAACTACACCAGCATAATTGGCCTCATTTATTTCGTCCAACATGCAGAACACATTGGACATTGTGTTGTGCCGTGTAGGTGGATCACCTCCGCCAATGTCCAATGTGCACTATGCCCCAACACCTTGGACGAAATAAATGAGGCTTCTCCAATCACAGCGCTGCTTTGAAGTGAAACCCCACTCACTCATATTTTGTCTGCAGCAGCCTACTTGGATTCGGAGTCCACATAGGCCACTGTAACCTGGGGGTAATTTCTCGTTAGGGGGCACAAAATTTTATGAAGCAGGGTGCTTAAGTTTCCATCTTATGACTCTCTCCTTAGCTGGACTACATGTTGAAGCCTGTGTGCTTTGGAAGAAGCTAAATTGACTGAAAAATAACGAAGTAATCTATACATATAAAATCCTGTATCCTGACTGACTGACGGATCAACACCTAAACCACTGATCGTAGAGACCTGAAACTTGGAGGATCCGATAAGAAAGGCTTTTTCGAAATTCTACTTCTTAGGGGGTAAAAACGGGGGCAAAGTTTGTATGGGACAACGTGATTCCTTGGTCCATTTTCAACTTCTACGCGGACAAAGTCGCAGGCAAAAACTAGTTCATAAATAAATAACAAATAAGTTTATTAAAAGTTTAACACTACCAAAATAATTTGTTAAAATTTTGATTAGTAGACTGACTCTACCAACAATGTTGCAATGCAAATGTTAAAGACTGCATCGTCACCATAAATGGGGGAACAATTGTTACTAAAATTATATCTTGGGCACTTAAAGTAGTGAAATATATAGGCACCTACATTATTATTTCAATTGCTATTTCTTTTTAATCGCCACTGTATGCCGGTTACAGAATATTCTTTACGAAAATTCCATTCTTCTATTTTTTTGTGCTAACTATTATGATTGTAAAGCATTTTTACTTATGCTTTGACCTAGTTAAGTAGTCGTGTTTTTCTCAGTGATATACAATTCAGATTCCTCTTTGTATTTCTGTGGCAAGTCATTACTCTACAAATATTGAGATCGTGGTGAAAGTACGAGTATCAACCTCATTATGTATGTGAGCTGGCCGTTGGATTGTATCTAAGTATACGTAAAAACTTGATAGTAGAAAATGTTAACTTTGCTGTTACCGACGTGTTTTCCCTTGTATTAGAAATGAGTAAAAAGGTAGTCAATTAACTTTAAGAAATTGCAGGCCGGTAGTGAAATAGAAAACAACTTAAGTAGATATATAGTAAAGTTGCAGTACTACAAGTAACTATATTTACTCCTAGTGGTAACTATATTTACTCGTAGTACTGCATTTCTACTAACTATATTTACTCTTAAATAGTAAAATTAAATAAATAAATTTATTCAAAACCGTTTTACAATGTAAACTATGAACTAAAAATACAATAAAAACACATTTGCCTGAACTAGGATGTTCCCGTGTTCCAGGCGAATAAGGGTTTAGGAAATAAAATATATTACCAGCAAAGTGATTAAAATAAACCAAAAACATTTAAGCAAACAACGACAAAAATAAAAGCGTATTAAGATAAAACAAATTAGGTAAAAGTGTATTTAAATAGAATGCATATTATTACACTAAAATAACTAGATAACTATTTTAAAACAATTAATAAGTTCTCTGTATCCTCATAGGACATACTCTTTAGTGCTTCTAGGAGAATTTTCTTTGCTCTATTGTAGCTAAGGGGATATATATTTAACTAGCTGCGCCCTGCGGTTTCACCCGCGTAAGTCCCGATCCCGTGGGAATATCTAAAAAAATATCCTGTGTCCGTCTTATGATTTTAAGCTACCTCCCCACCAATTTTCAGCCAAATCGGTTTAGCCGTTCCCGAGTTATAAATGGTGTAACTAACACGACTTTCTTTTATATATATAGATATAAGAAGATTTGGCGTTTAGACTATTGTAAAGAAGATGTCCCACTATAACTACTCGTAGGAACAATAGTTACTCGTAGTACTGCATCCTACCCATTACTGATCCTTAATAGGTACAAATTACAAAAGGAATCATATTCCTCTATGATTTTTGATCAATCCAACCCTTTCTCAAAAAACTACCGCGTGAGATTCAACAAGATTGTTCGTTGATAACGTGTTGTAAAACTTTGTTTCTAAACGATATTTTCTGCTGCATTTTGAGCAAAAACCGATGAAACAAAGCGTTCCTTTTGCCCCCGGGGCGCTTGTCCCGATATTGATATGAGTGACTTGCACTTCCAGCCCTCTGGATGTAGCGTTGTTGTGGACAACTACCCGCTGAGGGTGAGCTGTTTGCCTTACAAATATTGTCGTAACAAACTTACGTCGTAATCTTAGTTAAGTGTGGGAACAATAGTTTTTATTTGTGTTGGTTGCGTAAAAGTGTCTTTTGTTGATATACCTAGGTATCTACTTAGTGAACGTTTAACACCGCCCAACTAAGTATTTTTGACATTCCTACTTAGTTCTAAAAAAGACATTGTTTTTTCTGGTAATTTTAAAAAGTGATCCTAAAAGGGTTCCGTTTTTTCCTTTCGAGGCACGGAACCCTAAAAATTACCTCTGGACACGTTTAACTAAGCTGAGAGGGTATAGGTGCTGGGCATATTGCATCACGCAAAAAAAGAACCACTATACAGGTTTAATTTCTGAAAACATTACTTAGCTAAAATAAACGGTATTTTTTTCATACATTTTCAAATTATAAGCATAGCTAAAGGCAATTTTTAAGCTATTGCATAGTTATTATTGCGGGATTTGTGCTAGGCGACCGAATCAAGAAATTCCGTAACGAAAATAAAACCTAACACCCACCACTCCGCCTACCATGTAGCTCGACCGAGCGTTCGCTTAACGTGTATGTATATGGAACGACTGTACGAAGCTCGTTTTTTTAATTCGAAACCAAAAATGCAATAGAATGTATTGCATTTTCATCAACAATCCATACACATCCCTAAATTAATTTAAAAAAGTGTTAATTTACTTATTACACAAACAAGAAAATAGTTAAAATTTTACTATGGGCGTCTGGGCAACTAAATCTTATCTGGTGACAGTTAACTGTAGAATTGTACATTCGCACGAAACTTGTGAAGCCACAAAACCGGGGAAATAGTCGCCCGTACCATAAACAAGTGCTGCTGCACGAATATTCAGGAGAAAAGTTGGTAATGGGGTGAACTCAGGATGGGGCGAAATGGCTACGGCTCTTTACATACTTAACCAAAACCTTCTTTTGTCTGGTGGTATCCTACTAATATTATAAATGTGAAAGTTTGTGTGTGTATATATGTTTGTTACTCCTTCACGCAAAAACTTCTGCACCGATTGCGATGAAACTCGGTATCTAGGTAGCTTGAGCCCTGGATTAACACATAGGCTACTTTTTATCCCTATATTCTCATGGGTAAAGGATTGAAAACTTTCCTCGTAGCTAATATTGTTGAAAAAGTAACCTTCACTCACGTTCTTCAAAGGCCCTTGTTTATTTCGGCTACTGCACTAGTCCCTTCCCTACTCCAACTTTTCCCCCTTTTTGATGTTTTTCAGTCACAAGCCTGTGGGTATCTTCTAAGAAGGTGTGCTGTATCTTATAAAGCGTCGTGAAAGTGTCGTGGGAGATAGTGTTCAATCGCTTACTTTTAAAAAAGTAACACGGTTAAAAAATGTTCTTACTAATAGATGCGGAAAATCTTATGAAGGAAAAGTTTATGGTACTATTTCAAACCTAACCCGCTACCGGGTTACATTTTTGGGTAAGGTTAGGAATCATCTGAAAGATCAACTTATTGATAAGTTACCTAAATGTTTTATGGTTCAGTTTATTTCTTCTAGTAATTTTTATTGAAATTATTTGTTTGACTTATTGAATGTTTGCGGTTTGTCACCCACCTTAAAGTTTTAATATTACTGTTATTCAAATCTGTTGAAATTAAGCCGGGTTTTCAAATCCTGGTCAAGTAAAAGACTTTAAACTTAAATAATAACGATAATAAACTTATGAATAACTATTTAAAAACTCTGTGGCGAACCTCCAATTTTTTTGCCTTAAACGAAAAAAAGTCTATCACGTACGCTTGTACAAGCGAGACGTTTAGGTACCTTTTTCCGCCCCGGCCCTGCTTATGATGCCAAGTACGTCCACTTGGTCCAGTTCACAGAGCCCAGTCTATGTAGCGGTAACACTTGTGTATAACGAGTTCTTAGTTCCACTGTCCGAACTTCCAAAATACACGTCACGCGTGCATTGTACCCTTAATGAAGCTTGACCCTAAATAAGTTATGATGCGATAACTTAGCGATATAAGCGCATTTTGATTGCCACTTAAATGTTCCGAATCTACTTAATAGATTATAACTTTTGCCATTATAAACTACAAATTTTGCTCGAAGATGAAGCAAAGTGGACGTCTTCAGATGATCCATATTCCAAGCTTGGTAAAGAGAGTCTGAGCGACAAAGCAGAAGAGTATATATGTTTCTTTTAACGCGCTAATTTGCCTAACTACTGAACCAATGGATCTTGACCTCTTCTTCTTCGTATCGATAGCACAATCCAAAGGGGGAATTGACGAAGTAGGGTCAGATCCGCCCACTCCAGTGTACTGTCAGATCTATGGCGTTGTTATTAGCTGACTTCATGTCAGATAATGTACAGCTATTAGGGCTGGAGGGGCAGAAGAGAGTCTGACCGATAAAGCAGAAGAGTTTGTTTGTTTTAACGCGCTAATTTGCCTAACTACTGAACCAATTGATCTTGACATCTTCTTCGTATCGATAGCACAAATCAAAGGGGGAATTGACGAAATAGGGTCAGATCCGCCCACTCCAGTGTACTGCCAGATCTATGGCGTTGTTATTAGCTAACATCAGGTCAGATAATGTACAGCAGCTATTAGAGCTGGCCTGATGTCAGCTAATAATAATCTTGACATTATATAGGGACACTATGTTGTGTGAAAAGATTAAGGACGTAAGCAAGTAAATCAGTGAAGTAAATATGCCTTTTATTCCTATAACTATATCAAAGGTAAAAAGATGATAATTTAATTGAAATATAATGGTATGAATCTTTAAAACAAAAATAAGTAGTCGTCAAATAGATTCCGTGGAGTTATTTTTCCTCTCAAGACGCGCGATGCGGCCTATTATTTTGGATAAAATTTGGTAGACGTATGGAGATAGCAAGATCACTGAGATAGATACTCAAACTACATCATAACAGCCACATCTTGATGTTCCTAATTTCGTTTCAATGTCTTCAAGCATGTTTACCCACATTTAACTACTAAAACATTCTTACATCTTTATTATTTTACACTTTCAAAAATCATTCGACGGGCTCTGTCGATTGACGTCGACGAAACCGAACAAGCTGTCAACCGATCTATTCTAAAATAAACTAAAAATATCATTCATTCGCAATGTGGCAACATGTGATATTATTTTTCATTCGAACCCAGTTCACAGGGCAATGTTTGTCGCACGTAAATGACAGTTTGACGCGGTTGCCGCACGCGTCAATCGTCGACCGTTGGAACTCTACATGGGCAAACAAACAGAACATCACGGTTCTATAATAAAAAATATCTAAAATTAATCGTCAGATTTACCTATACAGTTATTTTGGGACAAATCTATTCGAGATAAATGTTTATGTGTAATTATACGACTTAAGTTGCTTAAACTTTAAGATTCGCTCCTAAAGCCTAACAAAACATTTTCCGATATTTCCCTGAATAAATATCAAACAAACGTTGTCGACCGGAAAGTCTTCACAGACACGTCTATCACCACTTTGCCGAAATGACAAACAAAAATAACTTTTCAGTCGACAGAATAAATACAAAAGATCGGATATAGTTCAGTTGCGTGTCGACAAATGTCACCGTTTTAAATAAAATTAGCCCACGATCTTTGGCTATTTCTGCTTTTGAAAAATGTCTCATTTTTAAATTGTAAGGTAGGTAATAAAGTAAGGTAAGGTTTTTAGAAACAGGGCTTTCTTAAACAGAGAAAAATAATGTTATTAAATTGTAAAATATAAATAAGTACAATATTTACTCGCTAAACAAACAACCTGATAGAACTGTCTGACAATAATTAAAGATTTAGAGATAAGAAGATACACATGTCTTTTATCCTCTGAAATATTTAGGAATCTACGACAATGACACGTTTTATCCTTACGCTTAGGTACTAGGTACTATTTTAGATACCTATCAGGAAAAAAGTTATAGTAGGCTCAATATCAGAATTTTAATTTAGGTATTTGAAAAAGACTACTTACGCCTATACATAGACGAATAACAGATTTCCGATTTTATTTAAAAAAATCCACAAAAAAAAATTGTCTTGAAAATTATTAGCAGTATTTTCAATTTAAGAATAAGTATTGCTTTTGAATTAAAAATAATCATTTTAATATTTTTTTTTACTATTAAAGTGAAAATATTGTAAAGGTACGTCTAAAGGAAGAGAATTATTCTTACTCTGAGATATTTTGTGCCGTTAGGTGTATGAACTTCCGTTTGTCTCAAAACAAAGACCGGTTGGTTTCTTTTAATCTCCCGTGTTGAATGGAGCTAACGAGCAGTGCGCCGGCGCCGGCGCATAACGGTGTGGACTCATTCATCAGAATCACGACAGATATTGACAGCTTCTGTGTCACGCAGAGAGAACAACAACACCAAGCGGAATAGGAAGCAAGATTACCTACACTTTGAGAAAGTTGATTGGAATTTGCCTTTCCTGTTCACTATTAAATCCTATTCACAGTCCAGCAAAGTTATGTGAACGTTTTTAGTAACGTTCTGTGATTGCTACCATGGCTGTGTTATGTTGATTTTACTTTCGGTAAACGTGCTCTACCTAAATTAATATTTAAAACCAAATAATCACCTTCAACCACATTTAACATTTGATTTGAATGTCAATACCCACAAGGTTTTGTTAGCATGCTTATCCAGGTCGAATACTTTATGTAAAATAAAACATTTTGGTCAGAAATATTTCATTTCAATAACTCGACAGCAGCTACAATAGTTGCTGATAAGAATGTAAAAAAATTAACCATTAAAATATCATCAGTCATGGCCGCTCTCGGTGGGCAGGCCAGGGCAGGTCAGCCGCCAAGAAAAAGCCTTACAATTCCGAATTCAAATGAAGAATGATTCATTTATGAAAATGAAATGACAGATTGAATGTATAGTGGCAACAAAGAGACGAGGCTACCGGCCAGCAGCGGGTAGACGTGTCGGTCGACAGTCGGGACCTTTGAGACACGTGCTCCCACGAAGATATCTCATGGGATTTGTTGACGGAACACAAATACTTCTAAACATTTTAGTTTCAAGGCTTTAAATCATTAAGAAATAAGCTTTTTTATTTAACATATGCATTTAAAGAGTCACTCGGGACAAACCTTTAAACGCACTGCAGGCTTTATGAATGCTTTGTGATTTGTGACCGAAAAGTCATAATATAAAAAACACCCTAAAACGAAACATAAAATATGTTCGACATTCAAAGTTTTGACCTTATCTCGTAAAAATGGCAATTACTCGTCTACCCTTACAATCAGAGTGAGACCACGAGTTAGTGAACTCCGACAAACACTAAGAAAGAAGGAATGGGCAATGAAATTAAAAATATGTCTTAAGGGCAATTAGCTTTAACTTTTACAGTAAGTGCCCTATCTGGTTGCCGGAGCACCCTCGCACTTTTCAATTGGGGAAGCCGACCAGCTTGGCGGTTCGAGTGAATTTTATGAACTCGCAAAGAGTTTTGACTTTTGAAAGAGTTTGCCTACCCTTATTTTACGATAAAGGTGTACCTACATAAAAAGGTTTAAAATAAAATTATAGATAGGGAATGATTTTAATTATTGTATTGTCTTCTCTGTAAAAGTTAGATAACCTTCATAGTACAATGATAACACAGCAAAAACCGATTTAAGCTCTACAAGGCAAATTCCGCGATGACGTCACTAAATAGAACAAAGAGCTAACGCGAAAATAGGTAAAATTCCTAACCGCTACTATGGCGAATTGACGAAGTGTTTAACAATAAATTTCCATTTAAAAAGCCACAAGAGGGCCGCGGGGTGCGGGGCGCGGGGGACGCAGCTTCCGCCGCTTTTTTCCTTCATTTCCTTAAGGCCGCGTGGCTAGGGCGAGCCGCCCTCGCTGCCAGAATTATAACGTTCGTTTGTTTTTTTTTTCTGCGGCAATTATAAACATGCAATGCGGTGTTGCGACTGGTTGTATATTTCAACTGTGTTTGCCTACACCTATATACCATTTTCAAATAGAGGACGACGCAGTAAAAAAGATTTTTGTAAGAATCACAGAATACTTTCAACACCACCCAAGTCAAAAGCTAAATTTAATACATTTGATTTATTAAAATTCACTTGCATGAGATTACTAGTCTTAAAAACTAAGTTAGCATCGGAACCCTTCAACGGGAAGCCATAAGAACTAATGGAGTTTCTATTTTTTTTCTATGATCATGCTCACAGACTCACAACATGGGTTACAAAAAGTATTACAGTATCATAGTATCTAATGGTGCTTTAGAATAAACCACTAAACACTAGCAGATACGTTCCTTTTAAGCACCTACTTAGACCAGCGAGCGCTGAAGTCTCATATTATCTACTATCACTAAGTAAATTTTATAAGTAATAATAATGTAAATTCTGCTTAAATATATCGGCGGGATAATAATTAAAAGAAGCGATAATGTCCCAAGCTCGGTGAAAAACGAGCGCCCCATCCTTTTTATTTGATAAATAAAATTTATTTCCCATGCCTCCGCTTCTTTGAGGGTTTCTCTAAACTTTCTCTAAAGGATATCCTTAAATTGTAAATAAAGTTATGTCAATAATAAAAAATACGTCTAAGTAGGTATTAGGTAACATTGGTATTTTATTAGAAAAACTTGGTTACTTACGCCAAACTTTGGAATAGGCAGTGTCAATTTTTAACAACCGTTCACTCTCATTGCTATAGTTTTTTTGCTCGACTCACTTAACATTGGCAGAGTTGCGACCTTATGTCAGCAATCAGTCACTTAAAAAAGTTGACTTTAAACATATATTTTTAATAAATTTAAGTATTGCGATGTTATCTGGGTTTTTGGTTATATTCATAGTTTGTTTATACATTTTGTGAACGTCCTGTGTTGTGTCTGTTTATTTTAGATCCAGCTGCATAAATCACCGATCAATCTTCTTGTTACCGGCCAATCGCCTTCGTTAATTTCTTTATTCACTGGACATTGGCGAAATCGCAACGCAATGTGGGCAGAATCGCCATTAATCAAGAATTAATTCAATTGAATTGAAAACTGGTCATTTCCAAGATAGATAGATAGATAGATAGATAGACTCATTTCCAAAATGTCTTACAAATGTAATCACCAAGAAGACCTAGTTTAAAGTAGCCCCTTCAACTATTAACCCCACACGCGTCCCCCCCGTGATCGCAATCGGGACGACTTTACTGCGCACTAAATATTCTCCCGGCGACAATTGCGATTATGAAAAGTGCACCATTATTTATATCCTAGCATCGTTTATTTTTTGTCGCCCCTTTCAAGGGCAATTAAATACCGCCAGTCTTAAACGCTTTGCATATTCCACGATGCTGCTTTATTATCCACCAGCTAATAAAGACAGTAAAGGTCGGACGCCGGAATAAATGTTATCTACCTCGACTCAACTTAATTTTAGTTTTATCAAAAGTCAAGAATTACGTCCAAATAACGTAAAGAAGTACTCATAAAATATCTCCAAAGAGAACTCACTCACAATTAGCAAAATGCTTCTGTTCCCTAATAATGAGATTAATGAAATTTCGTAGTTGACGGAATCGAAGGAGTCCCAAGGGATGGCCTGTCAAAATGTTACCGAACTGCCGGCTGTACACTGCGACAACTTTTAATAACCTTGTGTATCAGCTAAATGGATTTGGGACCGAACACCGAGCACTCATTACATTTTGGAAAATACGAAACTTCGTGAAAGGGGTGACGCGAGCTACCTCGCAAGTCTCGCACCGCGCCGTAAGCGATTGATTGTCATGTTGATAAATTAATGGATTGGTAGTCATCACAATGTAATGAGAAAGTGCTGTGTAGACACCTACTTAACTAATATTTTACCAAAATAAATAAATATTGCAAGACATTCCACATATCGCCATCTATTTCAACGCATATACTATTTATATACTTTTCTTTTGTATGCTATTACTTATAATACATAGGAACAACCAGACCACAGACAAATATCTAAGCATAAATACTTGTCTGAGGTTGGAATCGAACCCGCAACCCTGTGTGTGGTAGTCCGGCATGGTGAGTGTGCCACCAGGGTCGTCTTACTATATTTGTTTGGTTAATTTTTGTTTACCAAACAAACATAGAAGTTTGTTAAATACATATTATGTTTGGAAGATAAAAAAATATCTGAGTGTTCAGATCCCGCCTTCACCAAGTCGTGATAAGGCGATCTCAAGAGGCTCCCTGCTCCGTAAACCCCAGTTCCAAATTGAACCGTCTCGTATCTGTCTCGAAGTAATCCGCGGTTATAATTGATGCGACAATGTCAAACCCCGATACTAATCGGAAAAATACAAATCCACCGCTACATGATCGATTGTTATTAGTATCTACAAATTGATAAAGTCGAACGATTTGTTTGTAAACAGTTTTGAGTGACAATTAAACATTTATTTCTTTGCCAAATAGGCACGGTAGACACAGAAAAAAAGAGAGTCCATGATCGTAAGTAATTTCTTTTTATAATTCCAAAAATATTAAAATTAAAAAACATTTTTTTAAAAATTTAACTACACAAATAAAAATAAAAACACACATACACATCACAAATAAAAAATACCGTCCAGAGACTGGCGGCATTCCCTGTCTGGATAGCCAGGCTCACCCTTTGAGTGAAGAAGCTTGTTAAATAGATTCGTATTTCGTCTTAAATAGACGTATACCTGATGAAGACTAGGTATGAGGTAGATATTTCGCTAGGTAATCTGCCTACCAAAGTGAAATAAAAATTTCAAAATGCTCACATCACTCACTGAAACGACTCCACGACATAAAAAATTGCGTAAAATTCATTTTTCGCGTTTTGAAATATTGAATTTTTACGTTTATTCCTTTCACACCTCATAACGTAATATTTTCTCCCTTCGCTGTAACTTTAACGTTGCAAGCAACATTCAAAATAAATGTTTGGTACTTTATCATTGCAGAGGCAGTATGTGCCACTTACATGCTATAAGGTTCTACTTTTACAATTCAACTTGTAATTTTGTAACACAGGTATTGTAAATCACCAATTTTTGATTAATCAACTTCCATTATTGAAATTCTATATATATAAAATTCTTTGTCTTGACTGACTGACGGATCAACGCACAGCCTAAACCGCTGATCGTAAAGACCTGAAACTTGGAGGGTGTGTTCTTTGTGTGACGTAGGCATCCGATAAGAAAGGATTTATCAAAATTTTACTCCTAAGGGGGTGAAAAAGGGGGCTAAGTTTGTATGGGACAACGTGATTCCTTGGTCCATTTTCGACTTTTACGCGGACGAAGTCGCGGGCAAAAGCTAGTCTGTAATAAAATTACGGCTAAAGATTTCACTGGACATATCTACTTATTGCTCACAAAAAAAACGACATTTCTGTTCAGTTAACCCTTCAGTGCCCTACATGTCCCACCCGGGGCCGACACAAATAATGTGACCACAGCATTTAGTAGAAGCTGAGGGGCATCGAACGATCTCTAATGGCATACAACCGCCAACTGGCCACCGCATTAATCCTTTGCTCTTGATTAATTATTTAAAGTTCCCCAAGGGCCGCTTTCTGCACATATCGCCCGCAAACTGTTTATACCTAACTAATATACCTATCGAGGCGGCTTGGTTAAGTGGTCGCTTGACGTCTTTAATTATGTGCAATAGACCGTAATAGAAGTGAGGCATCGAAGTTTTAACGACATTGTGGATATTAACCGTTATCTAAGCTGGGTAGATTAGGTGTATTACGAGTTTAAACCGGTGCAATGGTACCTCCTATAAGTAGGTATATTATTACAAAATTCTAACCGTAAAGTACGATAGCTGTAGAAATTGTTAGGTAAGAGTATCTCTACTGAAAAATATGAACATTTAAATAGAATTTTATACGCTCCATTTCAAATAATACTTTAAAATATTTGTAATATTGACCTTTGTGAGCGTGATCACATGAAAAAAAAACCCCATGAGTTTCTTGTGCCTTCTGCTCATTGGTGGGCGCGTTCCGAAGGCGCACATCCTAACTTAGTTTTTAAGACGTGTCCATGTGATCTTGTACTTGGGTATTAAGTATCCAAGGAAATAAAGAATTTTGACTTTGTATTGATATTTTTCATTTCTTATTTATACATACTATACCTACCTTTGTAGGTAGGTCATCTCATCACTCTCATCGTTGATCTAGTTGAAGAAAACGTAAGACCTACCTATCAATTTAGAGGTTTATGGATTTTTCTTTTTGGAACGAAGTTCTGTGACGAACGAAGTGCCGAGAAAAAATGTAACGCGTTACAAAAAAACCGTAAGAGAAACTAATCACCCACATATTTATTATGTTTATCTCCCTATTGGACACGACGTGACGAGACACATTTTTTGTAAATTATCTATGTATGTAAATTGTTAAAGAATGTCCAGCACGATATAATCAAATGAAGTGAGTTGCGGACAAGTCGACTCTTAACTTGACCGATGTAAGTGACCCTAAGCCGCAGTAAATCTTCTCACCTACCCCGCTGTCCGCAACCGGAGGGTTAAAACAACCTACTTCGCCATCATTTATTACCTACATCATGTAGCACAAGACGGGGGATCGCGCTAATCTTAATGTTAGGTTTTTAATTTTTTAGTACTTACTAAGTAGCTTATGTTCAAATATGGAGATAAGCTAAAACATGGTACCACTTAAAAGGAAAGGGTACCAAGCGCTCTCTCCATACAAATGTAGTCGACTGTTTCATCCCTGGATAATGAGACATAGTCATGGCAGTTATAGGTTTTATGCAACAAAAATATTTGTGCTAGTGTCATTATCCAGGGAGGAAACAGTCGACTACGTTTGTATGGAGAGAGCACCGGTACTCTTTCAACTACTAAAAATATTAATACACATAATTTCATGTACCTACACTACTTTTTATTTATCTTATAAATAATTAATTTAAAATATTTAATTATCTATTTCTA
Source organism: Idaea straminata (assembly GCA_951213275.1). NCBI lineage: Eukaryota > Metazoa > Arthropoda > Insecta > Lepidoptera > Geometridae > Idaea > Idaea straminata. Next base: position 4,650,323 of record OX577857.1, on the reverse strand, counting down.
TATACTAATACTAGTAGTTCTCCGCGGTTTCACCGGCGTAACTCCCGATCCCGTGGGAATTTCGAATATAATATTTTTTAATTCGAACCAGTACCTAGTTCCTGAGATTAACGCGTTCAAACAAACAAATTCTTCAGCTTTATAATATTAGTATAGATTATAAAGTGGAAGTGGCTCCGAAACTATGGGACCGATTTTGATGAAACTTTGTATGAGAATACATCTATTCATTGAGAATAACATATACTTTATATCACGATATTCCCACGGGATCAGGAATTACTCCAGTGAAACTGCGGAACGCTGCTAGCAAATACTTAAATGATAAAATAATAAAAAATACACAACTTTAAGAAAAAAATATGCTGTGTGAAATTAATGAATCTTCTAAGCAAATATTATTCGTGGAATATTTTTATGCTTAGTGTAAAATGAATCTTCTTCTAAGCAAATATTTTTCGTGCAACACCAAAGAAAACTCACCGAAGCGGAAGTGTATCTACGTAGAGCGATAATGTGAACATTATACGCGTCTCCACTCGACTCCGCATAATCACTTCTCTATGGTTATGCCTACTTCTCTATGGTTTTATATCTATACTAGCTGTTGCCCGCGACTTCGTTCGCGATGTGGTTTTGGGTTATTTAGAATACCTAGCATTTTTCTGCATAGATACAATTTATCATTCGGTGTAAGTTATAAAAACAAAATAGGTAGTTACATTGTTTTTAAACTATATTTTTAATTGATTTGGCAAAGGCAATTCTCATTCTAGGCTTACTCATACTCCGAAAGTAGGTCTAAAGATGCCTGAAGAGCGTGTAGAAAGAAAAACTTTCGGCCCTAGGGAAAATCGCTTTCACTGACAGCTGTCATGTTAAATTATGGCTTCGCGCGGCTTGTGCAATGTGTTTGTAGCCAGTATCAGTATCATTACGCATTAGGGACTTCAAAAACCTAACCTCCTTGATTTAGGTAGCACCAAAGAATAACAATTATGGCTTCGCACGGCTCATCCATACTGCCAGAGTTTAGTACATAATAGGTTTTTTCTTAGTAATCGAATTCAGGTAGATATATTTAGTTCAAGATATCTTATTTAATAAAATAAATGTAAAGATGAAAATGGTCAAAGCGACGTATGACCATGCTGCGCCTCTACCGGCGCCCTGTCAAGATGTTGCAGATGTGGCTTTATGTGACCGAGCGGTCAGTGTCGTTTCTTGAGTAAAAAATACTGGCGGGAAATGCTTGCATTTTGAATGATTTTTATTAGTATTATCTTTTGTTATTTTATTATGTTTTTGTGTTAAGTTTAATCTGGTTTTTCTATTATGATTGTGTATTTTGTGTAAATAACATTTTCTAGACAAACCGTGTTACAAAACTGTAATTTAAATCTACGGACTTCGCGTCATCACTCAGTGTTGGATAAACTAATTTATAAAAATCTCTTCGGTTAGTACCGACGTATTTGAGTATTGAAAACATATTGAAAACATGTTGAAAACAAATAGCAAAAGCAAAAAATCTACATAATGTGGTTAATACATAATGTGGTTAACTCTTTGGTCCCAACCTTGTAAGAGGATCTGGTAGTATGGAGTCTCTCATTCACTCTCGTTATTAGGAAGAATTTTATGTTTATTCGTAATGAAAAGCACAGTGTTTACCTCGGGTTTGTTTTGTTTACCCAAGGTGTGAAAGTCACTCATTTAGTCCCTCGAAGTATTGGCGCCCTCGCTACGCTCGGGCGCCAAACTCCGTCTCGGGACTCAATAAGTGACTTTCACACCTTGGGTAACAATGTCCTATTTTTTTAAATTTTTCACAAATAAAACATAATACACAACAAAATGATAAGCTAAAACTAAGTTCAATTTCTATTAGCACAAAACTTTCAACGTTCGTTGTCTTCCTAGTTATCTTTAGATTTTTGTAAATTAAAGAAAAAATAATTATCAACTACTTTTGTGTCTCGATTCATATTCTTCAATTAATAATATAAGAGGTCATTATAGTATTTATAACACCAACATCATGCAAATAATAATCTATTTTGGTGCAAATAATATTTTACATTGTTTTTATTATCAAATAATAATATTAATGATTATAATATTAATGAAAAAGAAAGGCAATTGGACAGAACAAATACTAATACTTAAAATAACGCGATGCACATTGAGATCCTTACATATTGATAGCAGGCATTACGCTGAACAAAAATGCTTTCACACCAAACATCTAATCATGACTATTACCTGTATATTTTTTAACCGACATCAAAAAAGGTGGAGGTTCTCAATTCGTCACGTATATATATATATTTTATGTATGTTCGCTGATTAGTCGTAAACTCTTGGAGCGATTTGGATAATTCTTTTTTGTTTTTACTATCTAAGGTTTCCGCTACTTGAACTCATAATTCAAACTATAGCAGGAGAAAAGCGCGATAGAAGTGTAACATCGGAGGTCTTCGGTAAAGGAGATCGGTAATATTATGTAGTAGTACCTCTTTGTACTAACCTCATTTTCAGTTTCACGTAGGTAGTATTTTTTTTTTTTTTTCTGTGTCCAGTCATCTCTGTGACCGAACTATTGGCCCCGGATTTACGGATTTGCCAATTTCAAGTTCTGTTGTAGTTCTTGTTTCTTTGTCCAGTCAGCTCTGTGACCGAACTCTTGGTCCTTTATTTCTCTTCGTATTCGTTTTCAAAGCTCGGGTGTTTCTTTGGTATGATGTTTGTGAATAATTTAGGACCAATTTGTTAATATAAAAATTAGGGAAGCATATTATTTACAAGTAGATATTTACCGCGGAATTTGGAAAATGGAAAGGATCAGGAAAGCAGACGGGTAGGTATGAATTATAAAAAAATAAAATAAACAAATAAATAATTATTATATAAGTAAGTACATATGAAACATAAAATATACAACAGTCAAAGTTTAATGTTATTTTCATTAATAAAAGTAGATAGCATTTTATATACAGATAGATCTTTAGACGTCAACAAGCAGGGAATATTTGTTGGGAACTCAACACCTAAGGAAGCTAAATCATCATGGAATTTATTTGCATTGTTAAGTTGGCATTGAAAAAATATGTGATTGATGTCAGCCTCTTCACAACCACAAGCACAAGAGGCATCCTCTGAAATACCAATCCTGGCCAGATGAGCAGGACTGCAAACATGGCCAAGGCGCGCCCTAATCAAGATTGAGGTGGCTGTTTTATCAAGTATGATGGATTAAAACCATGGTTTTTTGCTGGTTTTCGATTGGATATTATGATAGTATTTACCCTTTTTTTTCGCACTGTCTGCCCAAGCTTTATCCCAGGATTCCTGTAGATATAGTTTGGGCTGACTCATTAGGTCATGAGGGTAGTTATTATAATGATCCACATCTCCTACATTTACAGCATCTTTAGCTAATTCGTCTGCTTTGAGATTGCCTTTAATGCCTGTGTGGCCGGGAACCCATGCAAACTCGACCACAAGCCCTCTCGTCACACACTGGTGCAACTTGTCTTTGATTTTATAAACTACTGGGAAGTGATTTTTAGTTTTGAATGGAAATCTTTGGAGAGCTGCCAAGCAGCTTTTCGAGTCGGTGAATATAACGGTGTTTGGTAGTTTCATCAACAGAATATATTCTATAGACTTTAGTACGCCTAGACACTCTCCTGTGAACACAGAGGATTGGGGAGGTAATTTAGTTTTTTGCACTATATTAAATTGTTGGTGATAAACGCCCACACCAACGCATCCATCAATAGAAAGTTTAGATGCATCACAAAAAATAAAATGCCAATTTGCCCATCTGGAGTTTGCAGAGACCTTAAATACTTCTTGAGCACAAATACTCTTTTTATCAACATCCACACTGTCATGCACACTAGGAGACAAAATCAGGGCTTCATAGGAGATGGTAAAAACCGGGAGGCAAGAGGAACGATGAGTAGGTGCCTCTATGGACAAAAACTTTTGCATACTCTTAACTAGACAAGGTAATTGCTTATGAGCCCAATAACTGAGGTGGATCTCTTTTAATAAGTCATTAATTTTTGATATAATTGGGTGGTTGGAAAATTGTAAAGTACGGTATAAAAACCTGTCACAAAGATATTGACGTCTCAGAGTTAATGGTGGGTCAGAGCATTCAACTTGTAAGGCATTAATAGGGCTGGATTTCATTGCTCCAGTGACCACCCTCAAGGCCTTTGACTGGATACCATCCAACTTCCCCAAAGCCGCCTGACTACAAGGCTCCAACAAGAAAGTTCCGTAGTCCAGAACACTTCTAATTAGAGCATTATAGATCAGCTTTAAGGAATATGGATGAGCACCCCACCAAACACCCGAAAGACATCTCAGTAAGTTGATAGTACGCTCACATTTGCCACTGATATATTCAATATGAGGGATCCCAGTTAGTTTTTGATCTAAAATGACACCTAGAAACTTGGCTTGTGCATCTACCGGTAATGGCATACTATTGTATTTAACGGTTATCGGAGGTGGTAGCCTTTTTCTAGTAAAAAGGACCACGGTACACTTAGGTACCGAAAGTTCTAATCCATTGGAATCCATCCAGACCTTTAGATGACATAATGCATTAGTCAAATCTTCACATGCATCATTTATATGTTTGTTAGATGTGTACAAAACTATATCATCAGCATATTGTAAAATATTAGCAGTACCCTGGAGAGACGCCTCTAAATCACTCGTATAAATGTTATACAGTAAAGGACTTAATACTGAGCCTTGTGGTAAACCCTTCCATAAAACTCGAGATGATGATCCTATTTTAATTAATCTTCCCGATAAGATGTTAATGATAAAATTGACAAGTAAAATAGGAACCTGTAAGGCCATTAATTTATTTTTTAAGATGGGTAAAATAACGTTATCGTAGGCTGATTTGATATCTAAAAATGAAGCAGTTAACGAATTATTCCGTGCCATCGCAATTCGTATATCAGTGATGAGTACCCCGATGTTATCAATAGTGCCTTTACCCTTGCGAAACCCATACTGAGAGTTAGAAAGAAGCTTATTATGTTCAATATACCATTCTAATCGATTTTTTACTAAGTGTTCCGCTATTTTTGCTATTACAGAGGACAATGCAATAGGACGGTAAGATGTAATGTCCGAGGGGTCTTTATTCGGTTTCAAAATTGGCAACACTAATTGAGATTTCCACGACTTTGGAACGTTACCTGTCAACATGACATTATTAACCAATTGTAAATAGTATTTTAGGCTATTGTCGCTAAGTTTGGAAAAGAAAATGTATGGAATGTTATCCTCTCCAGGAGCTGAATCCCGAAGATTAGACAATACTCCTTTAAGTTCTTCAAAGGAGAACGGGGCATTGAGACCGGATACGTTTGTGTCAGGTGGTAAATTACGTGGGTGTATAAGTTCCTCTTCAGGGACAAAAGGTGGTGCCAAACGGTCAAGAAATTCTGGACTACGGGATGGTGGAATCGTGGAGAAACTGGAGTCTGACATAGCACATCTGTATCTCTTAAGATTATTCCATACTACACTGGATGGTGTATTAGGAGAAATACTTGAGCAAAAACTTCGCCAGCCTAAGACACGTTTTTCTTTATATAATTTTTTTGTGCTATTCATGACTTCCATTAAATGTTCAAAGTTATTATTAGTCATTTCCTGGTTATATTTCTTCTCTGCCTCTTTCCTAGCCTTAGCTGCCTGGGTACATTCAGAATCCCACCAGGGGGGTGACCGAATGCCTCGAGAATGATTTTTCACTGGAAAAACTGAGTCTGCTGAATCTTTTATTAGTTTAACTAAGGAATTAGAACAGGTTTCCTCATTTGAACCATCAATAGATGGTAGATTATTTAAGTTTTTGTCAACATTCTCAGTGAACATGTTCCAATTACTAGTGTCTGAATATTTATACTTTCTAGTGCTTTTAAATGTATTGTTTAATGATTCCTGACTGATTGTAGGTAAACTGATGATAATTGGGTAGTGATCACTGCCATGAGTTGAAGATAGTCTGTGCCAGGATAATTTGGATGCTAAGTTTGGAGTGGAAATAGCCAAATCTATAACACTTTTGCCTTCAGTAGGACTTGTCCGTCGAGTGGCTACACCAGTGTTAAGTATGCAAAGATTTTGCTCGTCCAAAATATCTAAGAGTAGCCTACCATATGAATAAGTTCGGGAACTACCCCAAGCAACATGCTGTGCATTGAAGTCACCAACAACAAGAAACGGTTTAGAAATCACTAATAGAATATTATGTAGAACTTGAAAAATAGAAGCAGAAGGATCAGGTATATAAATGGATAGTATACATATATTATTTACAATAATAGCTATCAAAGAAAAAGTATCACTGTGGGAAGGAAGAGGAAATGGAGTGTAAGAGATAGAATTGTGAATGAGTAGGGCGTTTCCAGCATACCTATCTTGTCTGTCGACACGGAGACAAGAGTACCCATTCACTTTGAATGTGGAACCTGGTTCAAGCCAGGTCTCACATAAAGCAATAAGTGCTGGATTATGTTTATTTATTAAATAAGTTAGCTCATTTCTTTTATTGCGTACACTGTGACAGTTCCACTGTAGAATGCTGTTCATTGGATTTTGATCCATGATTAGCAAAGGAGTTAGTTATAGATTCAATTATTGTGGCAGCGTGGTCCGGTTTTATAAGATTGGATTGACAGAGAGAGTTGATAAGATTAGTTATAATTTGAATAACATTAAGAGGATCACTTTCATTGTTGCTTGATGACTTCAAAGCACAGCCATTAGCGGGTGCAGGCATATCATAATCCCTAATTAGTGCCTGGTGTGCAGCATGATTATATTGATGAGTATAAGAGGGTTTGTAAGAAGATCTGGGTTTTAATGTTACTGTTTTTTTATAGGAAGTAGAAGGACTAAGAACTGTACGGTTAGCATTGGAAATAATATTGTGTTCATATCTAGGGACTGCCTTAGCGTTGAGAACATCTACATAAGACCTATGGACAGGTGGATGTAATTTAGTGGCCTCTAAATACGATATACAGCTATTTGCCATTGTTTGTTTAATAGCTTTTTGTCTAGACAATTCTGGACAAGATTTGCTTGTTGCGAAATGCAGACCAGAGCAAAGGCAACAAGATGCACTTTCCTCTTCAGTTCTGCAATTTAGCCCATCATGATCTTGGCCACATTTATAACAGCGAGGCTTAGACCTGCACTGTGTTTTAGTATGGCCGAACCGGCAGCAGCTGTAACATTGTATTGTTGGGAAGGTGTACAGTTCAACAGGTATAGCATTGTAGCAAATGTAAATTCTCTTTGGTAAAGCTTGTCCATCAAATGTCAACACAACAGACTGAGAAGGCTTCCATGTAGGAGTATTATCAACAATAACTTTGTAATTTAACCGTCTAGCTTTCAGTATCTTACCACAACCTATAGGCAAATTGACATTTTCCAAAATTTCATCTATTGACCAATCCGATGGTATACCTTTCACTATTCCTATACGAGTAACATTAAAAGATGGTATGAAGGCTTTGAATTTATGTTCGGTTAAGAAAGGGTGTTTTAAAAAGTTATTAGCATCACTATGAGTCGAGAAAGAGAGGGACATTCGGTTGCGTCCAACTCTTTTTATGCTACCATTAATAATATTATTAAAATTGTATTTTTTAACAAACCTCCCAAATGCCATGGGATGCAATGTATAGCCATCATTATTATCTACAACTTTTTGAACATGGACTATATAAGGACTGCTGTCTGATGGTTCATACTCTGTGCGGCCAACAAAAATAGGGTGTGGTTGAGGCTGATCGACTGTCATAGGGGCAGATGTGGATGTGGTTGCGACCGGGGAGACAACAACGCCTGCTTGAGCAGGAGCTGCTATCATTGACTGTTCATGATTGTTAGCATTCTTACTTGATTTTTCTTGAATAGTATCACTATCAGAGTTGCAATTGCAAATAAATTCATGCTTAGCTTCCAAATCTTTGGCTTTACAGAATTTTCGTTTGCGTTTGTTACAAGTTTTGCAATTTTTTTTATGCGGTTTAGCGCGTTTAAGCGATTTGGTGGTGGATTCTGAGACAGCCAACATGCCCCGCCTGAAGTACGATGATCCATCAGATTCCATCCCGGATTCATTCGTGGATGAAACCGTGACATTATATGCTACTGCGGGAGGACTATGGCCAGAGCCAGGGTCCTCCACTTTGCCGCCGCCGCCGGGGTCCGGCGGCCTCATCGTATTTACAACTATATACTTAAAAAAAACTTACCTACTCGTCGATATATACAAACTACACTAAAAATATATACAAATAAACCTTCCTGACCACTTTTAACTCAATTAATTAATTTTAAAAATTTTAGCTTTGAAGATCCCGCCTTTTCGCTCCGAATGCTTCCCGCCTTTTTTTCGTAGGTAGTATTAAATGCAAACTATTTGGTTTTATGACAGCTGTCATCTTGAGCGGAGGCATGTACTGCACCCCTACCATGACTTTTTGAAAAACTCGAAAAAAAGAAACCCTTTTTCGATCACTCTCTTGTCCGTTTGTCTGTCGGTGTGTCACTACCGATATTCTCAGAGACGGATGGACCTAGTAAGTTGATTTTTAGGATGTTTCATAGTAAATACTCAATATAGTATGTTTAATCGAATACGTAAAAAACCCGTGGTAAGGGTACTGTTCCCTTATGACGTTCGATTACGTTTTACCACGGAAAAATATTTCGATTTCACATTTTTTAAATGTTTTTTATCAAATATCTTAATTATTGTATTAAAGTTAAATTAAAACATACCCTAAATGTTATTCTGATATATTCTGAACATATTCGTGTGGACCTTGTTAAAATCTGTTCTGTAGTTTATGAGATTACCTGGTTCAAACAAACAAACAGACAGACAAACAGACAAACAGACAAAAATTCTAAAAACTACCCTATCGTGTTCAGCTTACGATTTTAAGGCGACCTGTGTATTTTTTTTTCTGGATATCTTACAATTACAGATTTTTTTGATGTCTACAGATTTATTATATGTATAGATCCCCCTTTTGTAAAAAATATAGCGACTTGCATCTTTTAAGCATCCATCTGAATTACTCTGAATACATGTAACAAGCACATGCAGTAATAGATTACCTTCTAGGTATCATTTCTTAAATTAGCGCTGTAGTTTGCTGTCAGTTGAGTTCGGTCCTTTTAGGCTAGCACACAGCATCCCGCAATTTTTCCTATCATGTGCCTATAAATTCTTTGTTTTTTGTAATTCTATCTGTTTTATTCTCATTATTTTTCGTTTTGTAATTACGTACCTATTTCATGTTTGTTTACTCTTTTCTTGTCCGGGTGCTCTTCTAATAAATGTCTATTCTATTAAATTACACAAAGATTTAAAAAAAAAAAAAAAAATGTGATTATGAAATCTACCAACCCTATTTTTTTAATGTTATCTAGATAGGTAACACAACAGAACAACAACACAACACTTGGACTAATGAGACGAATCTAACGATACCTTAATTAAAGAAATCCATCTAATAGTTTGAAAGATATAAGGGGAATAAAGAATATTACAAACATACAAGATAGGCGCGAAAAACATAACCCTTCCCTTACAGTTGGGTAAAAAATGACCAATATTTTTATTTTGCCTCTACTTTCTGTAGTTATGATGATCTTGATTGCTGTCAACACAAAGTAAAAGGTCTATACAATTATTTTTTTTTTAAAAATAGGGTTTCTCTCGTAGTTTTATTGGACAAAAGCATTCAACCGTGCGTAACCGAGGGCTGCTGCTTAGTTTATAGTTTGATTGACAGCTGCTTCTGTCCAATGGCGAGACCGAAGTCTGACGAGGCACGTCAATCAACCGGCTCTACTACACCAACCCCACCATCTACGACATACATTCGTTCAAAGAATATAACCCTTAACGTGATAGCAACAAGATTCGCGTATGACATCACGATCGCACCGCGGCCCTGCGGCCGACCGAACCATCACGCGAACGCAATCGCCCCATTATTCGCCGCCCTTTTGTAATTTGAATTTCGAATTCCAATTCGTATTTTGTGGTAAAATAAAAAGAACAGTGTTTCGACACAATGGCGTCAAGGGCGGTGCTCTGACATGCGATCAAGTTATTATATTAAAGGAAAGCGCACACCCGCGAGCCCGCCTCTACTCGCAACCCCGTTATTGAAGGCTTCCAGGAATACGATTCTATAATGTTAATTTGAAACGTGCTCTTCATATTTTATAAGACATGCTTTAAAATTGCTGTTTTAATGGATATTTTATCACATTTCCAGAAAAACTTGGATTTGTACAAGTAATTAACATTTTATTATAACTCGTTTCAGAAAATGGACTGCCCAGGAGACTTCGCACTGCGTACACTAACACCCAGCTTCTGGAGTTGGAAAAGGAATTCCACTTCAACAAGTATCTATGCAGACCCAGAAGGATTGAAATTGCTGCTTCACTTGATCTCACAGAAAGACAGGTCAGTATTTGTTTTACCAGTAGAAGGTGAATATAATTAGTGGATTTCCTAACAAAAAAACTAAAAAAAAACCTACCTAGTTTACTAAAATGAGTTATCTCTTTTGTTATAGGTAAAAGTATGGTTTCAAAACAGACGCATGAAACACAAGCGACAAACACTGAGTAAGAGTGAAGACGGTGATGACAAAGATTCAACAACATCCGAGGGTGGTAAGAGCTCTAAAACGGGGCTCGATAAGTTCCTGGACGATGATGGTCCACTGTCAGGCAAGAAGAGTTGTCAAGGTTGTGAACTACCACCAGGAACGCTCTGCTCGCCAGTCGAAGAATTACCGGAAATGACATCGCGCATTAGAAATAACAACACTCCAAGCGCCACGAACAACAACAGCTTTGCGAGCGACGGCGCATCGAGCGTTGCATCCTCTTCTTCTCTGGACAAACTGGCCGAAGATGACTCCCGAGACGGACAACCTTCCAGTGTTGTTCCACCGACATCCAGGAATCTGGCGAAACGAATCAAACAAGAATCACGAAAACGTTCTCCATCACTAGACACTGGATGCAAAGTTTCTCCTTCTTCTTCAAAAGACGGAATTGGAACTGTAAGTGGATTACCAGACGGCGCGAAATTTTCATCGGTTAACCTCACTCCGTCTTCAACACCTGGAACTCCATCTAGCATGCACCCAAGTCCATTAGGTCATTACCCGAGGCCATCACCGCCTAGTGTTCCACCTGGACCACCACATCCACAGGCCGTACCAAACGCGATGCCGCCATATGTTATTCGAGGCAATGCACCTCCTGGCCAATTCGTGCCACATCCTGACTTTCGTATGGATTCAAAGCAGTTCGTCGGTAAACTCGCTCAATATCCACAGAACAACAGAAATTACGATTCTTACGCACCATCTTTACAAAATGAACAGCATACATATGGACGCAGTCAAAGGCAAGACGCCTCGGCTTCAACCAGACCCGCTAATGGCTTGGGCTCTAGACAGACGTATCCACATGAAATGTACCAGAACTATGGTTATCCAGGTTATGGGAAAGATCAAGTTGGTTATGCTCATCCAAGTTATGAACAGCCGCAAGGTTACGTAGGGGAGCACATGGGTTACCCGAATAGCCACTATGGGTATCATTACCATGAGGGCAATCAGCACGACCATGCCCATAACTACTATGGAACCGATGGTCAGAAGGTAGCTCACGGGGACTATCCAAAGAACGCATATTATGATGCAAATGCTTATGGTTCCCAGCCAGCTTCTACAGGCTTCAGTGGTACGGTAGCGGGAGCTGCTGGGGCCGCGGGCGGAGAAGCATACGCACCGGGTGGCGACTGCGGTGATAGTTACGGCTCCTTCCAGCAGTTCTATGAGGCGACACACACCGCCCCAGTGGGAGAAAACTCGAACTCTTCCTCAGACTTCCATTTCCTCAGTAATCTGGCCAATGATTTTGCTCCAGAATATTACACCATTTGAGATAAGGATTTTGCCGAGCAGGCGAGCGATCTCTTCGTATAAGCGCGATCGAGGAAAGTTCAGGGGTGTGATTTATAGGTATGACGTGAGCTTTGGTATTGGAACTGGACTGAAGGTCTCGCCCAAGGCAAATAATACATTCATGTAGGTACCTACCTAAATTAATTTTTACTTCATAAATACATCTGTAGACTATAAATAGATATACTAATATACTTAATTATATCTGTAAATAATTGTATGTAGGGAACATCAATTGTATTACAGCAATTAGATATACATACTATATTTTTACGATTCGTCACTTATAAATATACATAGGTGCTGATGTATTATGGATAACTTATTAGTACTTTCTTAAGAATTCAACAGACTTTAACGTAACACTTTCATACATTTTAAGATAGCTATAAAGCGCAAATTGTCCATAACAGTAACTAGTGTTGTTATATATGCAGCAAGTCAGGATTCAGATAACAGCTTCTATGGTAAAATTATCATACATTGAATCAAATAGCTTGTAAAAATCAGACATCGCAATATTTTATTAAATCATTGTTATTTAAGTTGGGAATGTATCTGACATAAACAAGTTTTGTTTAGAAAATGTTAATGTCTTATGGAATAGTTGTTGCCTTATTTAGTTAATTGTTTTGTGACTGTAAGACATTGTAGATACACAGTAAAATAAATATTAAATTAAGTCATAACTATGTAGATAATCGCGCTATAATTTTGGCCTATTGAAAAAATAAATCATTTGATGTCACAACATATTTTATTGCCTTTTATTTAGAGCCTGCCCCTTCAATAAGTCAGGTAGTGAGTATCACTCAGCTGTCAACTAAACTTTCTGTGAAGATTTTCTCGTTCACACCATTTAATTGGGTTCTTAGGATTGTAGGTGACGTCATAGGTCATGCAGACATGTTTTAATGAAAACGAAATAAATATATGCATTACTTTTATTCTCAAACTAGATCATACAAATATTAGTTAAATCAAACTTTTAGTAGAATTTCGAGTTATCCTTCTTGTACCAAGTATCAATAGAAATAATCGCAAAATTGAACATAATGATAAAAATTAAATCAGCTTGGTTTAAAATCGAGGCTAGCAACATTTTGTACCAATAACAACCATAAATATACTGAAAGCAGTCCCCTCATAATATTATAAATACGAAAGTCTGTTTGTATTTTCTTACAGTCAAAATAATCAACTGATTTAGATAAGCTCAGAGTTGTGGACATTACTATGCAGGCAAAGCCAAGGGAAAAGTATTATATTAGTAAGATAAATGTTATGACGTTGAGGCCTGTGGGGTGGAGGCTGACCTTTGTGCCTGGATCTTCATGCCAAGTAGCTTGCAAATAGTGTCTTGAATGCTAGTCTTTTTTCTGCCGACTGTCTGAATTTTCTCCATTTGTTCTGTGACAAACTTTACTTTTCGCTTGAAGTAGTCTTTGCCAGCTCCCATATCCTGTAAACAAGGAAATATTTGAAATAAATAGGTAGGTAAAAAGTACATACATTTATAAAAGCAATAACCATGTGGTGTCTCACAAAAATCTCGAAAATTGCTTGACCGATTTATATTGAGTGGATGGTTGGATAGTATTGATTCACAATGAAATTGGACCAGATAAGTGGCGTTTTCAGGCCAATCTCTAACGAGTCAGCTAGAGTACGTAACAAAAATTGTGATATACATAAGTTGAATCCCAATCTATCTGTGTCAGAATCATGGAATATTAAGTCTTTAATGAAACTTTATCCTGACATTTGAGGGTTGGAAGTTCTTTTTATGAAGTAAGGATGAACATAAATAGAAACAGAACCAGGTTGAAAGACGAGGGATCTTTTTCTTTCATCCCTTTTCTACTTTGTGAGGTTGGCACATGTCAACCTTCTCTATTCCCTGCCAGGTCCGCTTACACCCTCCTTTCCCAAATATCCTCCCTCCCCAATGCAATCCTTGGATGAAAGAAGGATGGTTATTTTATAATAGAAACTTACCATCTGAGCATAATATCCAGTCCCGATATCAATTAACACATTTTCTACATCAGCAATGGTTCCAGGCACATACATTGAACCCGTCAATGGAACAAGAATGGTCTCTCCTTTCGTGTCTGGAGTGATTCTGTCGAGGCTCTGTTCCGATTCACGAAATTTCATCTGCGCCATCTTAAGCGTCTGAAGAGATTCTTGGATAACATTTATTTCCTAAAATTATAAAATAATGTTCAAAGTAAAGTTTAGATTTAGGTATAATATTAGTGTAAAAGAGTAAAATGTTAACATCTGCACCTGATCTAACTGCTGCTTCAACTGGGCTAACTGTGGAACAGAAAGCTTGGACAGATCGATTTGCTGCATCCCCGCCACTGGAGTTGAAGATATCGTTGCCATTATTACACGCGATAGGTTTTTTCTTCTCAATAATTAAATACTGAATTCAGCCTGCAACTCCGTTTTTTCGGTTAATTAATTTCTTTTCTCGAATTTCTAACCTCTTGACGGTTTTGATTTTTGACTGACAGCAAATATTGCTTTAACGCCTGACAGTGACAAAAATAGTTAAGTTGACATTAAAATTACAGAATTTGACCACAATTGGGCCATGACCCATGGCCATGAGTGACATTGGCCCAAAATCTGACAGTAACAGCTAAAATAGGGTAAAAACTTGCGTCAAAATTTCTTACGTCAATGGAGTAAAGGCTTCAAGGTTTAATTTTTGAGGTTATATCGTAATTTTGTGAATTTCACTTTTTCCGTGTTTCAGAAAACAAACTCCAATAAATTGAAACTTTGTAGTACGTGGTAATTGAGGACAAAATCCACGCAAGGGCTACACATTACACCCTGTGAGAATGTCGGTCATTAAATTAGATTCTGTTGAAGTCTTTGAAACTTTCATCAAGTAAGTACACTATATTTGTTTAACCATGTAAAAACAGAAAGTAGGCCGGATAATTCAGCTCTCGATAATCTGCAATATGCGAGTGCTATCTCCAGCCTGTTACAGGTCAAGGGCCTACAATAGCAGTTTACTTAAACTATCAAATTGCACACACCACCTCATATTTGGCCTACAATAACCTACTATACCATAATTTTGCTAAGAATAAATATGAATTTTACCAAAAAAATTATATTTAAAACTATTGAAAACATTATTTTTGTCCATTTGGCATCTTGCAATCAATGTTTACAGTAGCTAATAAAAATAAATCTTTTGATCCCTGACCTTACTGATCTGACTTTGATTACATTAACATAACAACAACATTATTCTTACATTACAAAATAGGTAGGTGTGGATAACTATTGTCCATTTAATATACTGATATAATAAAATACATAGACTGATGAACACATTACCCTCCTTTGCAATGCACAGTCGGGTAAAAAGGTTTGACATTGCAACGGAACTGTCTCGCCTCAAACTCATACAATACTTACTCTTTTCTTTAGTAAAAAAGATCAGAGAAAACTATTTGTAGTCCTAACAAATAAATTTGTTCCATGATGAATACTGCAGCCTTATGTGTCATAGGTGGGTTTTCACAAACAGTTGTCATCAGTTGGTATATTTGTTACTCCATCGTGCAAAAACTATAGAACCAATAGTGATATTGGTATGTAGATAGTTTAGAATAACTCCTGAGACTTATGTGGGTGATACTAAGTGACATAACTACTTGTAATAACTACTAATGAAATGATTTTAGATCACCATCGCTAACAGTAGTACATTTCTCTGCACAATGGGCAGAACAATGTAAACAAGTGACAGAAGTCCTTGATGAATTGACCAAGCTGCCTGAAGTAGGGTCCAGTGAGACCAAAATTGCAGTCTGTGATGCTGAAGAATTGTCGGAAATCTCATTACAGCATAAGGTAAAGTAACTTTGACATTTATAGAATACTCTGATCCCAATTTAAAAATAAAATATCTTTCGTTGACATAGATCAATTTTTTAACTATGAGCAAGTTTTTAGTAGTTGTAATGAATGGCAGAGAACACTTCTTCTACCAAAGATTGGTTTAAGAAATTAATTTGTTTATCAGCAAATATTTTTATATAAAATTTTACAATTTTCATTAGCAAAATTTACAGTGACCTAAAGCTTTCTGCATATTAAATGTTTCTAGATGTAGAGTTGAATATTTATGCCATATGGGCTTACTTGTACAATACCAATCCAAGAATCTAAAAATTTCCTAACAAAATGAACTCAGTTAATGTTGTGTATTTTACTAGCATTTTATCAAGAACATTGCTGTTATATACCTACATACTGGTTATGTGGTTACATGTAATAAATGTTTTATGTGAAATTCAACAATGCAAAACAATGTTTTTATCCTTCTAGAAAATTAAAGTCATTTTACAGAGAACTAGCTCTTGCCCGCGACTTCGTCCGCGTAAAAGTCGAAAATGGACCAAGGAATCACGTTGTCCCATACAAACTTTCCCCCCCTTTTTCACCCCCTTAGGGGTAGAATTTCTGAAAATCCTTTCTTATCCGATGCCTACGTCATACAAAGAAAACACCCTCTAAGTTTCAGGTCTCTATGATCAGCGGTTTAGGCTGTGTGTTGATCCGTCAGTCAGTCAGTAGTTCAGGACAAAGCATTTTATATGTAAAGATTTATAGCTGCATAGATTCACTGTTATCAAATGATTAGCAGTATAATATAGAATATCTTTTGAGTACATCATTTTTAATTGTCAATCGGAGTTTTGTAATTTGTCTAACAAATAACTTGCTTTTTTAGGTTGATTCTGTCCCTACAGTAATTTTATTCAAAAATGGGGTTCAAATAGATAGAGTAGATGGTGCTGATGCAGCTCAAATATCAGCCAAAGTGAGGAACTCTAGTCTAGGCAAATCAGCACCCATTGATGTAGCCTCAGTTAAACTTGAAGATAGACTTAAAGCACTCATCAACAGACATAATGTTATGGTGTTCATGAAAGGCAATAGAGATACACCAAGATGTGGATTTAGCAGGACTTTAATTCAAATATTAAATGGTACAGGGTAAGCAAAATCTGACTATTCACTTTAAAAACAATATTGTTGTTAGAGTTTCATTGACCTTACGCCTCTAACACTGCTACCAGAGATAGGAATGTTAATGTTCCTTCCTCAACAAAATTTTTAATTCAATGGGATCTTACAAAATTCTACAAATTACAAAGTCTAAGTTGTTCTTTGTTATTTCAGTGTGGAGTATGATACTTTCGATATATTGAGTGATGAAGAAGTACGCCAAGGTTTAAAGGAATACTCAGACTGGCCTACCTACCCACAATTGTATGTCAAGGGTGAACTCATCGGAGGATTAGATATAATCAAAGAGATGCAGACCAGTGGAGACCTGGATGCAACACTAAAGGCTTAGAAAAAATGCTTAATAGACTTGTGAATTTGTAATTTATTTAATTTTAATTAAAGGATTCTTTTGGTTGTATGGATATTGTTTGTTTAAAAAGATTTTTATCTCCAATAGCTCTATAAAATTGAAAGTTATTTTCGTGTTGGTTTCTATTTTATAAATCAAGGACGTTGGTTTAAATCTATTTCTATGATAGATAGTGAACAACACTGATGAGATATGGATAAAAATCCATATCTCACTTATACCTTGCAGCCTTATAAAAATGATTTGGTTTAAAAAGTGCGCCAAAAAAAGCCTGCATGTTTTTGGAATACCGTTCTGAACCTCGTGCGTCAATGTCAACAAATAATTGCCGTCAATGTCATTCCTTTCTCATGCATTATCTGTCACTAACACTTCAATATTTATTTTTTGATTTAGTTGAAGTTCTCATAGTATTTTAAATCCTCTTTGGAAGTTCTAATCAAGGAGTTCTAGTAATATCTATTTTGTATTGTGGAAATAAGGACTAAGTATCTACAAAGTTTAAATTGCAAAAGCGCTGGAAATGTCTCAATATAATCCAAGTAAGTCACGTCTCCACTCGCTCGTCCTGTTTCAATTGATTGAAACTTTCGTTTCGCTACGCTTGTTGCGTGATACGTGGTGTTAGTACCTATATTTTTGTTATGCTCACGTTTTTATTTACCTTACAGAAATAATAAGCAAGGTCAGAACGGCCGGAGATGGTATGGAATCGAATGATAACCAACCTGAATCTAAAAGACTGGAAGTTGACGGTAAGAGAAAGGATTCATTATTACCTGGTCGCCTGGTTCAAATATACCCGTCTACTATCATAAGAAATGAAAAGAGAAAGTCTATAAATATAAAACCACCTAAATTTGTACCATATGAACCGTATGCTGCAGCAGTGAAGCCTATAACGTCACAAGTTTCACCTATAGGTGCTAAGAAGTCCAGAAATAACATGGACATCAACACACTCATCTCTCAGATGTCTCAAATGAATACAAATCTGAATGAATTCAAGCCAAGATCAAAATTGAACTCTACCAGTGACAAAACAGTAGTTGAAAGTGAGAAAAACTCACAGAATGCAGAACTGCAGAAGAAGATTGATGATTTATCTAAAGAAAATGAGTCACTGAAGGATCAGTTAAAACAACAAGTTCAGGTAAGGTACTTATGGTCTGAGATGTCACCTATGAAGTTCTCAATCCCATGGTAATATAGGGATTAAAAGTATCCTAGGTCAATCTCCACACTATGACTGCCCTTGTACAAATTTTAATGTTCATCAAAATAGGTCACACTCTTGGGATAAAAAGTAGCTTAAGTTACACCCTAGGCTTAAGTGTATACTCATACCTAGTTTTATTAACAATTGGTCCTGTAGGACCCAAATACTGAAAGCCTAGGTGGCGATTAAATTGTCATTTTAAGTGTATGTTTGTTTATAGAGGATAGGAGTATCTTATATATGAATATCTTTACAATATTAGTATTACAAAGATTTTCTCTATTCAGGTGAACAAAGAATTGAAAACAATGCTAGTTGCATCAATGGGAGAAGACCTGGAGACTCAAGTCCAGTCCCTCAATGAAGATAAGAAGTACTTAGCAAATGCTCTTCTTAACTCTGCTCAACATTTATCAACACATCAGGTTTGGAATATTATCATATCTATAAAGATAATGCTATAAAAATAAATGTTATCTATGGTTAATTTTTGGAACGAAGTTCCTTATCGTTCGTTGCGAAAGGGGGCTAGACGGAAAAAATTAAGGCTAAAAGTTGTAACGACACTATTTGATTTTATTACAATTCCTTCACTAATTAATCGAAAGAAACTTTGTTCCATCCGGGTGTCCCTTGACACCTCTCAAGTTTTAAAAAAATTTATAGCTATGGTTTCACCCTTCAGAAAGTTCAAAAATCCTTATTGATTAATATGTTTTATCTAGGAACAAACTGAGTGGTTAGCAGGACAATGTGAAGTCTGGCGAAGTAAATTCTTAGCAAGCAGGTATACAAAAGACATAAATACAAAATACTAATAAAAATGCTTAATATTATACTAATCATGTTTGATTTCCTTACAGTTTAATGGTAGAAGAATTAGCAGAATGTAAAAAGTTGCTCAACAACAAAACGGATAGCTTACAACAGTCAATAAAACAGTTATTGGACGAAAGGTGTCGAGTTAGGGATATGTTGCTGTGCTCATACAAAAATCTATACAGCCTACATGAGAAATGGCTTGAAAACATTGCCATAACAGAATGTGTTGGGAACAGTAAGATATACAATCGACCAATTGGAAACCTCAATTTCACAGCTACAATACCACATTCTACAAATATTATTGATTTGGCGTCAGTCAATCTCAAAGTATCAGAAAATATTAGTAGTTCAGTTGAAAAACAGGATATTAGTCACCTAAATAATTTGTCAACAAGTACTGATGGAGAGAAAAACGCAGAAATGGTAAGATGAGAGGTTTAAACAATTGCTTGGTTTGGCATAATATGGTGGATAAGTGATTCACCATTTTGTAATTTTTGTTTTGCCGTTATGTACTTAATAAAATTACTATACAAAGTAATATTTATCTACATCTACACTATATAATAGACTATTATCTATTCTAAGCTAAAAGGTTCCGAAACTACTGAACCGATTTTGATGAAACTTGGTATAAGATACATTAACTCCCCGGGAGTAACATCAGCTAAATTTATCCCCATATTCCAACGGAAACGGGATCTACGCGGGTGAAACCGTAGACCGCTCCTAGTAAGTACCATTATTACTAAATAATGGTACTTAATATGATAACTACACTGAATATTAATTAATTTTGGATATTCAATTTTTTAGGTGATGGCAGCACCACTAGCAGAGAGCAAAGTAAATGAAGGCCCTGTGAATGCACTAGTACATCATGCTTACAATAATAGCAACAATACTATAAGACCAGTTGCTTCATGTGTACACTGCAGCGGGAAAGTGCAATTATTATAATTAAGATTTTTTTATTTATTAAGCGATTTATGGGCTGTTTGCGCCGTAATTTGTAGTCGGGTTATATTTAAAAACATCATGGTTGTGTATTGCAACTGCTACTAATAAATTAACGAACCTTGTATGGGAATCTTCCAATATTTTTAATGTTTTAAGGTAATATGCAGGTTTTTGTATTATTAAAAATATTATTTGGGACTAATTTGGTTGTTTTATAGTCCAGTTAAAATTTAAATTTAGATCGTTTCAGACACCTTAAAAATAAATTAAAACACATAAAAATAAGGTCAAGTCTGTATTGGTCTAACAGCTATACTCAACCTACGGCCCGCGGGCCGCATGCGGCCCGCCAGGCCTTTTTATTGGCCCACCTGAAGTAACAAATTTATTATAAACTATGTTAAATTTCGCGCCATCAGGGAACGAGTATTTTGAAACAAAAAGTGAGCCGAGTACTATCAGCGATTTTGGCGTGAATCGGAACGCAGCCAATTATAGTAATCTGTGGTTGCAGGAGCGAGACGGGATGAACGGATTGCGGGAATCCCTTTCTCATCCACTTGTGCCATAGAATTATGCATGTCGCTTTATTTGCCGGTCGTAACTTGTTTTGAATTTGTTTGTTTACGTATCAATCAAAGCTAATCTCACCCAGTAATTGAAGTTAATTGTGGTTTTTAGTATCAAATTATTACCTATTTTATTTTCAATATAATGTCAGGAGTGTGTTCTAAATCTAAAAGAAAAATATCTAGTGAAAATAGACTGTTTCAAGATGAGTGGGAAACGGATTATTTTGTTGTGCCAAACAAAAACAATGCAGCTACTTGTTTGATATGTCGTGATAGTATTATAATGAAGAAATACAATATTGCGCGTCATTTTACCACAAAACATAAATCTTTCGACGAAACGTTTCCTCCTGGATCGGTCTTGAGAAATGAGAAATTGAGTTTTTTTAAGAGGTCATTGCATCAACAACAAAATGTTATGTCTGTGGCATTATCACAAAACTCCGCGGTAACTAAGGCATCTTACGAAATTTGTTACATTCTTGGAAAGCATATGAAACCATTTACCGACGCAGAAATTGTTAAGGAATGCTTCGTTAGTGGCGCCAACATACTTTTTGATAAATACAGTAACAAAAAGCAAATACTATCTGATATAAAAAAGCTGCAGCTCTCGGATTCAACCTGTATGAGACGTATTGAAGACATATCAAAATTTATTCGCGATGATATATTGGATAACTTAAGAAAGTGCAAGTTTTTTAGCTTGGCATTCGATTCCAGCACCGATATTTCTTCAACATCGCAATGTTCTGTGTTTGTTAGATATTGTACAGAAAACAATTTAATACAGGAAAAATTTTTGAAATTCCTACCCATGAAAGGACAAACCCGAGGCACAGATTACCTTGATACTATTTGTACTTTTTTGGACCAGAATGAGATTGACATACAAAAAATCGTGTGTTTGTGTACAGATGGTTGTCCTTCAATGACTGGAGCCGAAAATGGATTTATTTCTTTATTTAAAAAAAAGTATAATTTAACCAATTTAATAACATTTCATTGCCTTATCCATCAAGAAAACTTGGCGGCGCGTGTTGCAAATCCAGAAATAGAAGCTGTAATGAAGACAGTTATCAATATTGTCAATTATATACGAGCAAAAGAATTGAACCACAGAAGATTTAAAAGCCTTCTGGAAGAACTTGGAAGTGAGTATAACGACGTCCTTTTACATACCTCGGTGCGATGGCTTAGTAGAGGAAAAGTTTTGGAAAGGTTTTTTTCGTTACGCCATGAAATAATGCTTTTTTTAAAACAAAACAATAAAGTTTACCATGAATTACAAAGTGATGAATGGTGGAGTATTTTAGCCTTCCTATGTGATATTACGGAAAAACTGAATAATCTCAATCGGAGTTTACAAGGTGAAAATAATATGGTCTTCAATATGGCAAATAAAGTGTTTGCATTTGAGGAAAAGCTAAACATTTATCATGAAGAAATACAGAACAAACAGCTGCAAAATTTTCCAACTATGTCAAAAACTACAGAGGACGATATCAACATTTCGGAAAACAACTGCTCCATAATTTCGAATTATATAACTACATTATTAAACGAATTTCGAAGAAGGTTCCAAGACCTAAGAAAATTAAAAAAATGTTTATTACTCATAGAAAATCCATGGCATTTAGAAACAACGACCATTTCAGAGTTGGCTTCAGTTTTAAATTTTAATTATTCGGATTTGTTTGATGAGTTCATCGATTTTAAAAACGATACAAACTTAGAAGTTTTGTTTAAAGAAAAAAGGGAAAATAGAGAATATGTGGAATTTTGGAGTATTGTTCCCCAAAAATATAAAAGTGTCCAAAGATGTGCCCAAATCCTACTAACATTATTTGGGTCTACGTATGTGTGCGAATCGTCTTTTTCAAAAATGAAATACACAAAGAACGTTTACAGAAACAAACTTTCAGATTCTCATCTGGATGATGTAATAAGAATAGCATGTAACGACAAGCCAGATCTTGATAAAGTTTTGAAAAAGTGTTCACAGCATCAAAAATCGCATTAAACGTTTAAATTTTTTTGCCAAAACTTTTCTTATTAATAAAGTAACTACTTACATTGTTAACTTGGAATCGCGTTTTAATTAAGACCTAAATAATTTTTGTTTGTGGCCCTCGACACCATGACTGAAACATGTTTGTGGCCCCTTTAAAAAAAAGGTTGAGTATAATAAGTTAGACTCTAACTTATTTGTAGATAATCAATAACATGAAACTCATTTTAAAGTCACTTAAAGTAAATATTATTTCTATCTTATATTACGTAGGTGTTATAAACAACGTGCTTTATTCCGCGTTATGCAGAGCCACCGTAAAATTCGTGGTTTTTTTACTATGCCAGAATTTAGTAGAAAAGTTAGTCTGTCTCGCGTTAAAAACTACTAATATGGGTGAATTTATGGCTTTGCTGGAGTAACGTTACTATAGCATAGCCACCTTTGTATCTCAAGAATGGAACGGGTAATGAAGACAAATGATTAATTGTAGATTTAGTCAGTTAATACGTAGTACAAAAAGTTTAAAGTAAATTTGGTTAACTCTGATATGAAAAGATATAAAGATTCGTTAAAGTGAACGCATCGAACGTTTAACGCGCGAGGGCGACTGATTTCAACTATCGCAACTACCGTAGCAACTAAATCCTGGCATAGTATGTAACTCTGCCAGAGTAACACACGCTATCACCACAGTTAAAACCTAAGGTTTCCAAAGTTTAAGAAGTCCATCTTCACTGTACGTAGCTAACAGATTTTGATGAGGATGGTGAGTCATACCGATAACGGCTTTTTCGTGAATCTGAAAGTAACAATAATGTGGAATGAAAATCTAAAGCATGGATTAATAAAATTTAAATAATTTATGTATAATAGACTTCTTCATCTTTATTAATGGCTTCTGCACGCCAAAAAGCCGCAATTTAGCCAAATACTGGAGGTGGTGTGAAAGTCCAGGTTTGTGTAGCAATTGTATGGTGTATATCGTAGTGTGCGGTGTAAGAATAGAGGCTCCACTTGTAATATTGGTCTTAAAAAGCTTTCTACTTAGCTTGTCAATAATACGAAAGCGCTAGGTTAGTTTGCTATTAACTTTTTCGTAGGCGCAAAGCTATGTTGGTGTTGGTTGAACCAAACTAACTGTGCTAAGATTTCGTTTTTAGAAAAATGAACTTTTATTCCAAACTATCCAGGAATTTTGATAAAACAGACATACAAGAAGTTCCTTTAAGTTGCTTAAAATGAATAAAGCACTTACGTTAATGGTTCGCTCCAGCTTGCCAGTAGCGGCACAGAAGGCGTACAACACAAGATCCTCTCCCGCGCAGTACACAAGCGATCCCCGCGGACTTAGAGCAGCACAAACTAACGCTCCGCCGGCTTGCTCTCGACGACCGCTCGACAGCGAACGGACAATCTGACCCGCTATGTTCATGATGACTACGGTATTGGTACGATTACAGACTAGGAAGTGGTCAGGGTTCTTGGGCGTGAGTAGCAAGGAGTTGACGGGTGGGTCGCCTCCAGCGCCTCCGCTGCCACCCAACGGTCGCAGTGTTGCGGTACATTCCCCGCTCCGTACCGACCACACCTTCACTGTACCGTCTGAGGAACCACTCAGGACGCTGTGACCGTCGAGAGTGAACACAGCTTCATTTACGAAGGATGAGTGTCCACGGAATTCTTTCAATATTTTGCCTGACTTCAACCCATGAATCCTAAAAAATACGAATGATCACTATTTATTAGATCAGTGTTAACTTTGTTATTACTCAGATTATTATTAGTCAGATTTTTACCTAATAACACGGTCGAAAGATGCAGATAGTAACTGCGCAGCATCTCTGCTAAATTGCAGACATGTCACTCCTTTACTGTGAGCACGATCCATTTTCCGCAACACTTGACCCGTAGACACGCGCCACACTTTGACCTTGCCATCGTTAGCGCCGGCAGCCAACGTGTCTGAATCTCGTGCGAACGTGAGCGACAACACGGCCGCTTCCATACTCATATATTCTTCATGCGCCTGGTATCGTAAATCTTTACGAATTTTACCAGTGGTAAAGTTCCAAACTTCGACTACACCATCGACAGCTCCGGTCACTAAGTATTGACCATCGGGAGAGAAGCGAGCACATTCCACGTGCGATTTCTGACCAAATTTTATCATCTTAGAAAGTTGTGTCGGGCAACAATCATCTTCTTCATCACGCATTGCGGCCTTACCACGGAACAAGTCAATTGTGGTCCCTGAAATATAAATTTAAGATTATTTGCTGAGGGATTGGACACAAAACAGGACATAATTTGATTTTGAACTGTTTGAAGGGTTCTCACCTGGTGGCAGAAGACCCTGGTGCTGCTGCCACTTCAAGGCTTGACCAAGTAGCGCTAGCAGCCTGGAGCTTGGTACAACGGACACTTCACCAGCAAGCGCTGCGGCTATGGCCGCGCGCCGACGTTCCTTCCCACCTCCGCTGCCGTACGCCTCACGAGGATCGAAATAAGAACGCGCAACTAGGTTCTCTGAAGATAAGACATTTTTATGTTACAAAATTTAAAAATAAAACTAATATTCTAAATTGCAAATGCTGAATGAAACCTACTTATATTTACTTACCAAGATGCATATAGCGATCAGTTTCAGTTTGCTTCATCAATAAACACGGATGAGTCTGACGTAAGAGAGATCTTGCAGCTCCCAACTCACGAAGCTCAATCAATTCCAGTACCACCTTTGGGAAACCAACATAAGCTGTTCTTTATAATAATCTATAGATCTAATTCTAAGGATAGGGTAAACAAACAAAATTCAATATTTTTAATTATTTATACAACCTATTATGGTATCTAAATACTTGTATCTCGTCCCATAGGGAGGTTATGGAGTATTTCTTCATAATGTAATGGTAGTAGCCCAATGATGGGTTTGTAGCCCATTGATAGACAAAATCTCAGGTTATTTATATACACATGTTTTATTTACCACATAAATATTCAATGGATTTACTATTTCCCCACACTAGACAGGAAGCCTACTTGTACTTGTATATGGGCTGTTTTCGGCAATTAGACCACTTTAGTAGTGTCCCTTTTTCGTGAGGTTCCAATCGTCAGGGGGAGAACCAGCCCAGCTCTTCCAAAAATTTTGCCACTAAATGTGGTTTCTCAGAAATTTTTGGAAGACATCACATATTGTCCAGAGTCTTATTTCCGCTAGTACCATTTTCACCAGCATTACCACTTTCGAGTTTATGGAACTAATCTATAAATATTTTTTAAACAAAGTTGTGTTAGTTATGCCATTTATAATTCGACAATGGCTGGATTGATTGTGATGACACTTGGTATGTAGATAGCTGAGGTTCTAGAATGACACATAGGCTGTTTTTATCCCGAATCGGGATCGGCACTTACGCACCGCACGGCTCAATAAATATTTCAGGAGATTGCATACAACGCCATTTAGCCCCACACTAGCATTAGCCTTGTGTTATGGTGATCAAACAATGGATAGAAAAGTTAGAACTAACCTGTTCATATAAATCCATAAGTTTCTTATCAGGCAGCTTTAGGGAGGCTGTAGCTTTGAGTACAGTGTCCCAGTGTCCATTGTTGATGTCGGCACAGAATCCATCAATGCTGTCTACTGTATTCAATGATACACCAGTTTCCTCCTGATTATATTAAGAAAAAATCGGTATGAATGTTAATTAAATTGCCACTTAAGATAAGTAGCCGTATTCGGAGGTAAGTGTATGTTTATTTAAGGATAGGAGCTTATTAAATATATTTTTAGTTAATCATCGGAGAAAAAAAAAGGTCTGAGTTTTATATCATTTAAATTAAGACATTTCAAACTACAGTAATAAGAGTTTCAAACCTGCAACGTCTGAAGAGTTTTCGTAAGGTTAGATTCCTTCAAATACTGTTGTATCAATCGAATAACGCTGAAAAATTATACAAAAAGGTTTGTAAGTACAACACATTACTTCGGTTCCAAATAAGCAAATTAACAAAAGTCACTTACTCAGCTGATTCTATTTCAATCGACATTTCGTTTCAATTGTTTTCTGGTGTTTTTATATGAATATTTAAACAGTAATCCTCAGTTTTTGGCGAAAATCGAAAACAACCCCAAACGACGAACACAAACAACGCTGATAAAATCCGAATGCATTGTCAATGTCAGATTTGACATCCTAAGATATTGATAACTTTTTTATACCTCTGACAGGGCAAGCAAAACTCTTTTAGCCCATAGAACCTTCCGATGGGTTTTTGGGGCAACGAAAAATCAATGACTATTAAAAAATATTGTAATGTTTTTATGAATTTTGTTTGTAAATAAACGGCCGTTAAACGGGCCGTTTATTCGTTCAGCTATTATCTATGTAATGGAGTATAGGCATCACATCAAAATAGAAGATTGATAATGAATCCCTATTGGTTGTATTAAAGTATAGGCATCATAATTCAAAATCATAGAGTTCAAAATAGTACATTGTTAATGAATACATTTGTTCCTCCGAGAAGGAGACAAATGAACCAATTTTATGCCCAAATCTATCCTACTAGGCCAACAGATGGGCATAATCCCAAACAAGTACCTATATTCTAAGGAACAAAGAACAAAATAAATTGATTGTTTTTTACACATTTACTTAGTAAACTTACAATTTATATTACTTCTTACTATTATGATTTGAAATGCATTGCCAAAAATATGTACAAAATTTGAAGTCAGTACTGCTAATTAATTGAAATCTTTAGCCGGTGTAAACGTTGGTGGCACTAGACAAGCATCTTTGAGATAGGCATGTTGGATAGCAGCCCGTGCAGCGATACGTTCACTTGGCTCGTAGCGCAACATAGATTCAAATAACTCACAAGCCAGTTCGTTATCACGGGCTGCCGCCGGTAAAAGATGCCGTGCTGCTCTGGCAGGCCAACGGGGGAAAGCAGCCCTATAGTCTGGAAGGCGTCTCGCTCCAGGCCAAACCCCTCCGGCTCCACCCCCTGGCGTGCCTAAAGCACGAAATACTCTGAACAATTGGTCTATTTCACTATCTCCAGGAAACAATGTACGTCCACTGGCCATCTCAGCATAGATACACGCAAGGCTCCAAACATCTACTGCAGTTGAATAAAACTTTGCACCAAGTAATATTTCAGGTGCACGATACCAAAGTGTGACAACTTCGTGTGTGTAAGCTCTGACTGGTATGCCGAATGCACGGGCAAGACCAAAGTCTGCTATTTTAATACGACCCTCAGAGTCTACTAGTAAGTTCTGTGGTTTAAGATCCCTATGAAGGACACGATGCGCGTGACAATAAGCAATGCCCTCTAGAAGTTGTCGAAGATAGTTCTGAAATAAAACAAATATTAATTATTGTAGCTAGACAACTTGATGATACTGATGATTGTGAATTTTTTCAAACTCCAGTTAGTTGAAAAGTCATTAACATAGTCAAGTAAACTAAAATAGAATTATCAGAACTAGAAATAAATCAGCAGGTGTTAAAAATGTGGTACATTATTTGACCAAGGTAATATTATTAAAACAAATAATTTGTGTATTCTTCTTTCCCACATCAATACAATCAATGTAATAATACACATAACTCCAAGTATTTCTACAGTTGGTATCTATAGTGGAAACCTCAGAATTACCAAGAAAATCCTACTAATATTATAAATGTGAAAGTTTGTGTGTGTGTGTATGTTTGTTACTCCTTCACGCAAAAACTACTGGACGATTGCGATGAAACTCGGTATGCTGGAGACCTGGATTAACACATAAGCTACTTTTTATCCCGATATTCCCACAGGATCG
Source organism: Idaea straminata (assembly GCA_951213275.1). Lineage (NCBI taxonomy): Eukaryota > Metazoa > Arthropoda > Insecta > Lepidoptera > Geometridae > Idaea > Idaea straminata. The sequence continues at coordinate 4,621,401 of OX577857.1, read as the reverse complement.
GGACTTACGTGGGTGAAACCGCGGGGCGCAGCTAGTAACAAATAAAGATACCTTAACGAGATCCAAAGGTAGAGGCCCCTTAGTAACATCCATGAGGCGTTTCAGATCCATCTGCATGAACTCAAAGACTAAGAAAAGTTTATTGTCTGTGAGGAGGACATCCATTAAATGCACAATGCTAGGGTGATGCAATTCTCTGAGGACAGAGATCTCTCTGAGGGCCGTTGATGGTACTCCTTCTGGTTCACTGGATACAGAAAACAAATTTACTTTATAGCCACTATATACTAGCAAGTAAGAATATCAGATTACTTTCCCCATCACAAACTTTATCCATTTAGTTATTACTCTTTGTATTGTACCTAAGTATTATATTATCCAGTTAGTAAATCAACTAGGAGACTTGACACCTAAGCTTACCACACGTAAAGTGCTGAGCCATGTCTAAGGTCAACGACATCCAAAGATGTGCCAGAAAACTTGAATGTATTGGTATGGATAGAAGACCTAAATATCGGTATATTTTACACTAAAGATATATGAAAATATAGCTTACTTTTCAAGTTTGATCTTCTTTAGAGCTATTTCTTGACCGGTGATGCGGTCTTTTGCTTTGTACACAACTCCATAGGTTCCTTCACCAATTTTTTCAACCCTTGAAAAGTTTTCCATGCTTTTTGCACTGCCCTTTTACCTTAGGAAATAAATAAAGTAGCTTGTCGTCTATTTTAATTATCCTAATTCATTTTTATTGTATAGCGCGTGTACAAGTTTTGTTATTTTTCCCCACTTTTTGCGTTATTTTCGCGGTTTTTCCGTCAATATTTGACGGTTGACAATTTTGACTTTAGCCTTTTTGTAACATTGGCAGATAAGAGCAAAGTGGCAGCTTTGACAACAGCTGTAAAGTAAACTTGAAGCCATTACCCTAAATCCTTACAGCTTTTTTATTATCACTGCGGTGTGTCAAAAACAGCTGATTAGAGATTGTCCTTTTTGTATTGTTTTTAGATTTTGAGGTTATATTCGATTTGTTCATAATTTCAAATCGATGATCTTCCAGTGTTATGGCTGCAGCTTATTATAAACTGCTAAGGGTTTTCAAACAAACTAACTCGTTTAACCGAAACATTTCAACAACATCAATGAATATGGAAAAGGCGATGGAAAACCTGCAAAAGAACCCTTACTACGAAAAGTACTCGTCAAGGATTGCAGAACTCCAGAAGACGTCACCTGAAGAGTTCATGGCACGAGTGGAGGAACAGCAGAAAAATAAAGAAGCTGAAGCTAAGAAGAAGTTTGCTTCTGTTGATACGAGGTAGGTGATATGTTTTATCTAGCGACATCCTTTGTAACTAAAAATCTAAGCCATTGCCTTCTCTTTCCAGACAATTTTCATCAGCGTTAAACCCTAAAAAGCCAGTAAGCGACATAAAGGGAGCAGAAGAAAGAAAGCTTAGTGATATTTTCAAAGTAGAACTAGTCAAAGACAAGGATGGTTCAGAAATCCAAGACATCTGGGAAGAATACCATAAGCACAAAGAAGTCATATCGGGTACTGTACCCATACAGCTTTATACTGAGATTAGGGAGAAAATGAAGGATTTCCCAACATTTATCTTCCCGTTGCCCCGTTCCCAAGGTTATGAGTTTGTTATGTGCCAGAACTATGGGCATACGGTGCACTTTACACCACTTTTAGCTTATCAGGTAATAAACTTAATTTATCTTTTGTTAAAATAGGTACAGTTCTTGCAATTCATGAGTGAGCTCTGCCTTTGTAATAAATACACATGTTCGTTAGTGTGTGTACCCGATGGAGCAGTCAGTAGCGAGAGACACATATACAGATTGGTCACTTAGACAAACAAAGGCCGAGCGCACTTGTGAATTGCAAGAACTGTATAAGTATTATAACAAGCTATCTTCTCAAGGAAATGTCTTTTCTTATACGCTTATATATTATTGGAACACTTACAAAACCAGTTAAGTGCCTTTGTATAAACAAAGAATATTACTGTTTTGCTAATAGTACTTATGATTTTTCAGGTGCACAAAGAAAATGCTCCTGAATGTCTCACTATGACTCACTACACAGAATTAAGTGACAAAGGAATAATACTTATGCGTGGAGAATATGACAAGGTCGAACATTTTTCATAATAATTATCATTTATTATAGTAATTTAATTACATAACACAATTAATACATAGCAATTTAGATGCTACATATAAATACTACTAAACTCATTATCACATATCCTCTAAAATTACTGGTACTATTTCTTATTTAATTTGAATAGTCGATTAAAGTAATTAATATTTGCTTAGTATATTAATTTAAGATCTATTTCATCTAATACAGGTCCCTTGCTACTACAACATTCTAAACATATAGATTAATAAAAATATTATACTATGTAGTGATAGTATAAAAGGCCTATTTATTGTTTAAAAATATTAATGATGACATATTCTTTCAGAATGTACTAAATGGCCAAGAGGCACAATGTTTGGCTAATCAATTCCAAATGTATTATAGTGGCAAAGACAAACCTAAATTGGAGCTACTAACAGCATTCACAAAGAGCCCTGACAACTTTAAGCACATGGATCTTATTGCTCAGTTGGAGAACATTACCTTGGTCTAATCAATATTATACATGTATTTTATTTAGAATTGTTTGATTATTTATTACATAGATACATAGATAAAAATACTTATGGAGTTGTTAATTTAACCGATGAGGGTAGAATATGTATTCGGGAGTGTCTGAGGTACTTTGCTTAGGGCTGAAAATGTTGCAAGGAGAACACGCTGATAACATTTTGTTTTCACTGTCGCTGGTGACTGATGGGGAAAACGTGCACTCTGGGCTTTCTGACAGTGATAGAGAAAACTCTTTTAGAAAGTCAAGTTTTTCATCCTTTGAAATCAAGCAGTTTGTTGTAGTCTCATTTGCTCCTTCTGTGTGACTGTCTGACTTGTTCTTAACTAAATTACTTTGTATACACTTAAGTACATTATCTTCATATTCTTTCTGACAACCATTAACGTAACTCTTTCGCAACTGCTCCTTCGTTTTCCACATAACATCTTCATGGACCAAAGCAGCTGTTAAATGCTTGAAGTGTACATTAACCTCTTCCATAAATTCATCATAAAGGTTTTTGCTGGTTTCAGTGTTACTGATCCCTGGTGATGTTACTGTTGACAAACTTGTGCTCGTATTTGATTTAGGTAAATTAGGAGATGTGGGTGCCTCATTTACTTGACTAAATACCATACAGCTTTCTGGGCTCTTCTCACTATCTTCTTTCCAAGAATTCCCAGAAAAGCATTCTATGTTATTCTGGGATTTTTTACTATCTTGAGATACTTTGTCGAATCCATTTATATCTGGAATGCTTGATGAATTGGAGCTTATGATAACTGAATCTCTTACTATATCAGTCACTGCAAGCTTTTGTTTCTGTATAATATTTGCTAAATGGGGTCTTGTGATAGTTTCCGATTTAACAGCTTTAGGACACATAGCTAGAGTCAATCTGTCTATTGTTATCATGTTGCTGTGGTTATATCTGAAAGAATTTAGACCTTTGCCTCCCTTTTCTGGTTCTTCATTGCTGTTCACATGACGAGATCTGTTTCTAATCTCATTTAGACATTTACGAGTTTTCCGTTTCTTTCGCTTTGCGATAAGAGTTGATTTTTCCATGGAGGTGACGATTCGATTAAACTTTATATTATAATGAAGAATTATTACCTACTTATTTACGTAATATTAATATATACAATGAAATAGCGAATAAGTAGTTAAACATTGCTCATACAACGAACCACAATTTATTTTATGAAACAAAAACAATTTCGTTTGACTTTGGTCTTCTTTGGTGCACTTTCCTTTCAAAATGTCCCGCTTAAGAAAATTTTGGTTCCACGTCAAGCTTTTGTCCAGGTGGCCAAACGCGATAACAATCATTGTTCTCAATGTCACTGTCAAGTTAATTATCAAGATACGTCATTGTCATTATTTCTTCAGTTCTTCAGTTCAGGACGATTGTCGTGTATAGAATTTAACTAATTGATTTTTGTGGCTTTAATTCTTATTTCTCTCTTAGATTGGTTTTAAATGAAACAGTAAATTGCATTAAAAGATTCAACTACTAAAATCTAGTGCAAAAATGGAGATTCTTGGTGACAAAAATAGCTAAATATTATACTATCATTTAGTCCAAAGGTAATACTTACATTCATCGTCTATCGAAATGAACCGTGGGCCTTCTATAGAAACCTTTTGAGACTGAATTTTTGATTGTGTTAAATTTTACCGATACGGATACATCCTCTCATGTTGATACTTAGGTACATTTAAAAATAAAAACATCTTTACCTACAGCAGTTCAGTGTTGCAGTTGTACATAATAGCTAAGTAGGTACATAAATAAATGTAATAAAATGCACAAGGACATCCCATAAATAATGTAGGACATTTCACACAGCGTCATCTAACCCCAAGCTAAGCAACTAGGCTTGTGTTATAGTGCAGGTGGTTCTTAATGTATTGTACCTAAAGGAATTAAAAAATACCATTCTAATTAAAAGTAGTTTCATCTAATTATCAAGTCTAATTATTTTCATGTATTTTATAATTTCAGATTTAATGAGAATGTGTACGGTACGTCGGTGACGACTTGGCATGGCGGAGGGCGAGGCGGGCGGTGCCAGCGCCAGCGCCGCGGGCGTGGGTCAGCCGGATGCTGTGCTGCTGGCTCCACTCACCGAGGACACCTTTCTGCATAATCTACATGTCCGATACAAGAGGGACATTATATATGTTAGTGTTTATTGATAAATAAATAGTCTCCAGTGAAGGAAATCATCATTATGAAACAAAGATACCCTAGAACTTACCAAGGTGCCATGGGCTGGGCATTCAAAATTCTGAAGTAAACATTAAACATCCATGGGCTCCTACTACCTAACATCTCCCATATGTTGCAGGAGACTCTGCAACATATGGGGAAGGAGGCCCTGATCTTATTGGATTATTGAAAATAAAAGTGGCCTATGTGTTATTCCAGAACTCCAGTTAGCTACATAACAAGTATTATCACAATCCGTTAAGTAGTTTTTGTGTGAAGTGATCACAAAAATACTAACTTTCTGACAAGCACATAAACTTTTACATTTATAATAATACTAGCTGTGCTCTGCGTAAGTTCCGATCCCATTGGAATATCAGGAAAAAAGCCTATGTTTCAATCCAGGTCTCTAGCAGCTATCTACATACCGAGTTTCATCACAATTGGTTCAGTAGTTTTTGCGTAATTAGTAAGATAGGATGTGTTATGATAGAAATTATAGCTAATTCCCCTTATAATAAAATTTTATTCAATTTTGATTCTGAATTTTTCTTCTGCATCTTCAAATCTATGCCACTAACTATCTAGCTTTGACTAGTTAAAAATAAAGTGTTAAAAATAACATTTCAGACGTATGTAGGCAATGCACTTGTGAGTGTGAACCCATGTCGACCGCTGCCGCTATATTCGGCGGAACTGGTGCGAACGTATCTCGCGCGTCCACCCTACGCGTTGCCGCCGCATTTGTAAGTTGTTTTTGATATAAATATTGTAAAATTGGCTCTAGTACAGATTATCTAAATGTTTTTAACTGTAGCAGCGCTTTAAAGACCAGCATTTAGTAGTAAATAACAATATATAAAAATAATTTATACCATTTTTAGGGTTCCGTATCCAAAGGGTTAAACGGGATCCTATTACTAAGACTTCACTGTCCGTCCATATTTCATGAACTGTGATAGCTAGACCATTGAGATTTTTACAATTATGTATTGCTATTGGGAATTGCCGCTATTATCAACAAATACTAGGAACATAATATAATGGTACGGAACCCTTTGAGCGCGAATCCGACTCGCACTTGGCAGGTTTTTTTTATACTTAGTTTATTAACGTCGTTATCGCCAGATACAAACCTAATTGCTTAGCTTGGGGCTAGATAGCACTGCTGTGCGCAATGTCCCGCAATATTTACATGTTTAAAATAACTGTTCATTAAAACATAATCCTCCGTATTCCAATTCGAGGTTTAAGGATAGTCCGAGATGTGTATTTAATCCTTAGATTTAGACACAGATTTACTCGTAAACTATAGTCTAAACACTATCCCTATAGATTATATAGGGAACTATAGTCTAAACACTATCCCTATAGATTATATAGAGATAGTGTTTAGACTATAGTTCACGAGTAAATCTGCATCTAAATCTAAGGATTAAATACACATCTCGGATTATCCTTAAACATCGATTTGGAAAACGGAGGATTATGTTAAACCCACTTCTCAGACTATCCTTAAATCTTGTTTTGGAATAAGGGGGAATGACTTCAGCTAAGTGGAATATGTAATGCTCGTCAGATACGCGGTGGCGGCCGCAGCGTACCGTTGGGTGCGAGACCGCGGAGAGAGCCAGTGTATCGTCGTAACTGGTGAGAGCGGTGCAGGGAAGACTGAAGCAGCGCGCGTGTGTCTGCAGTGTGCAGTGGTAGCGGGGGAAGCTGCCGCTGCCAGCGCGCGACCCGTCGCCCTCGCCGCTGCCGCCGCCGGGACGCTACTCGAGGCATTCGGGAACGCTGCCACTGCTAGGAACCACAATGCTAGCAGATTCGTTAGTCTCATTATTTTTTTTTTGTTATATGTCCTATATCACGGGACTATGGACCTTTGGAAGGCATGCGTGGGGCCGAAGCCATAGAGGCCCTTTACAATAACAAGTTTAATGGCAAAGTATGATGTGGACATCAAACCGGCGATTATCCCTATCTGCACTATAAAATGCAGCTAAGGACAACCTCCGGTTTGAATAGAACTATTGATAAACTACAGGAGAAAACTACTACTTGGGCTATTGTGATGGGATGGTAATGGACTGGATTCTGGGAAACTATGGGTACTTTGGCACCTGCCATTATTATTAAGAGAAAGCAGATCATGCAACTGGCTGACATTTAATGAAGAGTGAAGGGAGAACACTCTGTCCGTCAGTTTCCTACACAACATCCGATCATAGTCGAAAGACTGATAGCAGATAGCCGTGAAGGAAAACATCGTGATGAAACCCGCGGCTTAGTTGGCTCCATAAGTATTGACAAGTTCTCTGCTCTGGACATGGTTGACTAAGGTAAGAGTGTTACTACACTCTCACCTTAGTCAACCATGTCTCTGCATGTCATGTGCTGGGCAAGCCTACTCCATCTTCTCGTAAAAAGGACCACATTAAAAAGGGTCTAATTGCGGAAAACAGCCCGTATACAAGTACAAGTCGTCGCCGTCGTCATCGTTCATCTGACATGCGGCAAACATTGTCCCACCCAGTTGTATTTTAGCCTAGCAGCTTTTAGTCTCATACAAATTTTGTATATTACAAGCAACGCCCTGCGGTTTCAACCGCTTAAGTTCCGAAGCTGTGGAATATCGCTCTAAATGTGAATCCAAATATCCAGCTATCTATACTAAAATTTATCGCAATCGGTCCATTAGATCATTATTTAAGAAGATATTATAATATGACTTTTAGAACTATTTTTTTCTAATAGCACCATTTTTCTTCCAGGGAAAGTTGTTAGAAATAGAATTGGATTTCAAAGGCGAACCAGTTGGAGGTCACATAACACACTGTAAGTATTTCAATAAACCATAATTATTAAACTCCAATACAATTAATTATTAATCATTGCGTGTTCAGTGAATTTGTTGCTATGTATTTAAATAATTTTAGTATTTTCTAGGGTTTTCGCGACTTATACTTATAATTATATTTATTTTAACGGATATATTCTCGAAACTTCAGGTTTTAAAACAAATTAATATAAAACGAGACTATATCCGTTAAAATAAATATAATTATAAATAATTTTATTTTGTGTTTGCATGCAGACCTCCTGGAGAAGGTAATAATTATAGTCTAAGATAACTTGACAAATATAATTACCTCTAAGGGGCGATGGAGTAATCGTACTCGTCGAATATATGACTAAAACAATGCCAAGGTTAAGGCGCCAGTGCCTTTGACTCGGTTCCGAGTCGCTAGAGCAAAATGTATATACCTCTAAGGGGCGATGGAGTAATCGTACTTGTCGTATATAAACTGAAACAATGCCAAGGTTAAAGCGCCTGTGCCAATGGTTCGATCCCGAGTGGCTAGCGCAAAGGATCGTAATTCCGGGGGGGCTACACATGTAAATCCCGCCAGATTGTAATTGAGTAATGAATTACCCATGAGCGGTCTCACGTGTAGAGTGTTCCGAATTAACTGTTTTTATATCTGTTTAGGAACGAGCCTACAGTGTTCCTGAAGGCGAACGTAACTTCCATGTGCTGTACCAACTATTGGCGGGAGCCGACGTACAATTACTAAGTGAGTTAAGCAAGATATATGACAGATATTTGAGTAACTAGCTGTGCTCCGTCCGTCTGTCCATCTGCCTGTCACCAGACTGTATCTCATGAACCATGATAGCTATTAATATTTGAAGGCAATTGTATGGCAGAGTTTGCTTGTACTTATATTATTATTAAGACCCATTGCAATTACCGAATTATGGACAAATAAAACTTACTTACTTACTTGAAATTGTCTCAGATGATGTATTTACAATTGCAATTGTTTAGAGTTCATATGCGAAAGCTCATAAATGGTGTGTAGACTTAATTTTATGTATATGTTTCTGTATTATTCACTGTCTACTTTACGAAAAATATTAAATTAAATCTTTGTTGTTATAATATTAGTAGGATTACGTTCCAAACATATGTATAACTACAAGTATTGTCTATAGAACGTTTAAAACTGCAACGTTCATGGGAGCACTACCGCATCCTCCGCGCGGAGCCGGAGACGGAGCGTGTCCCCGCGTCACCGCGCCGCGCACCATCCGCCGCCGGCTCGCCCTCGCCCTCGCCTCACACTCCCTCCGTCGCGCCTCACTCCGCCGCACAACATGATACTGATCACTTTGCTTTCACCAAGGTAACTAATCACAACAACTGATTCATAATTAATAATCACGAACATTTGATACAGTAACTTCCAACTAATTTAAAAATGTTCGGTTTGGTTTCAGGCGGCGATGGCGACTCTCGGATTCGGCGGTGGTGAATGCGGCGCCGTGTTACGGCTGCTTGCCTTCATGCTCAAGCTCGGCAACGTGCAGTTCGAACCACAACCGAACATCGACGGTACCATCGGGACTCGCATCCAACACGCGTACGGTGAGCGAGTCGCGAACGTTACGTTGAGTCGAACCTGCGATCGGTCGGGTCTGATCGATGTCGCTGTATTGTCGTTACAGAGTTGCGAGAGGCGTGTGCGCTCGTCGGTGTCGACGCCGAGGCGTTGAGCGCGGCGCTGGCGAGCGGAGCGGGCGCGGACGACGTGAGCGAGGTGGGCGGCGGCGCGCCCAGCGAGGCCGACTCCGGCTCGGTGGAGGGCGGCGGGGATGGCGATGGGGACGCCGAGTGGGCGCGCGCCACTCTCGATCGGCTGCTTGCCGCGCTATACGCTCGCCTCTTCACCTGGCTCGTGCAGAGCGTGAACCGTGCGTTGCGTCCCGCCGACCGTGACGCCGGCAAACGGTGCTCGCTCGGCGTGCTGGACGTGTACGGGTTCGAGTCGCTCGCGCGCAATGGTCTCGAACGTCTGCTAGTTAACTACGCGGCGGAGCGCGTGCAGGCGGCGGTCACCGGCGCGACGCTACGCCGCGAGCAGGAGGAGTACGCACGGGAGGGGCTCTCGTGGCGCCCTCTACCCTACACCGACCATGAACTGCACGCCGACCTCCTAGACGCCGGCCCGGACTCCGTGCTCGCGGCGCTACGGGACGCCGCGCTCCGCGGACATTCCGATCACGCGCTACTACAACGCCTGCAGCGTCGCCGAAACCCTCGCCTTCTAGTTACGCCACCGGACAGATTTACGTAATATAACATTTAATTAAATATATAATTTCTTACATTACTGAAATAACGCCTTATAGTAATACGGTATTTTATGACAGGATATTGCATTTCGGCGGGCCGGTGACGTACGACGTGCGGGGCATGGTAGAGAAGAACCGCGACTCGGTATGCCGACGGTGCGGCGGAGTGTTGGCGGCGGCGCGCGAACCGCTGCTGGCCGAGCTTTTCGCGGGCGAGGGCGGCGGCCTGGGCGCGGGGGCGGGCTCACCGCGTCGCCCCGCCGCGCTCTCGTGCCGGCAGCGTGCGCTCGTCGCGGCGCTCGTCCGTCGGCTGCCACCCGCGCCGCGCCTCGTGCGGTGCCTGCGCGCCGACACGCGCCTCCGCCCGCACCGCTTCGACGCGGCTCTATTGCGACATCAGATCCGCACGCAGGGCCTGCTTGAGCTCGCGCTACTGCGCCGCGCCGGATGGTGCGAGTCGCTGTGCGCGCGCGCCGCTCTCACCCGCTACGGCCTGCTAGGCGGCTCGCGCGACCCAGCACCCTCCGACCCGGTGCGAGCGGCACGCGCTCTGCTTCGCTCGCTGCCGATCCCGAGCGCAGAGTTCGCCTACGGGCGCACCCGTGTCTTCGTACGCAGTCCGAGAACGGTAAGGTCTCCATACTATGAAGAGATCTAATTGCATATAGAAAATGAAGAAATTATTAGGATTAATTTTCAAATAACATCCGATTAATCGGTTTATCATAAACAGGTGTGGGAATTGGAAGCGTTGCGGGCGGCGCGAGTCGCGGCCCTCGTGGTGGTGGCGCAGCGCGCGTGGCGGAGGCACAGAATGCGTTTGAGACATACGGCCGCCACACGGATAGCGCGGGTGTGGCGCGCGTACCGCAGGCGACGGGGTGGGGCCAGTGGGACGGGGAGTGTGGCGCGCGGGCGGGCGGGCTGTGTGCGTGCGTGGGCTGCGCGTGCCATATGGAGGTGGTGGTGCTGCGCGGCGCGGCGCCGGTACTTGGTGCGGCTGTGGGCGCGCCTGCCGCCGCGACACATGTCCCCGGCTTGCGGAGCATGGCCGCCAGCGCCGCAGCCGCGACTTGTCGGTCGCACGGACGCATTGCTACGTCGGTTGCACCACGCGTGGCGTTGTCGCGTCTACCGCGCCGCTTTCGACCAGACGGCGCGGAATCGTATGCGCGAGAAGGTACGTACTGCATAATTTATGCAGCAGCAATCCATTAGATTCTTAATTTAAGGTGTACATTTTTGACATGTTTATCACGGCATCGGCAGTGAAACGTTTATTTATTGTCAGGTGACGGCGAGTGCGCTGTTTCGCGACCGCAAGGCGACGTACGCGGCGAGCGTGGCGCACCCGTTCGTGGGGGACTACGTGCGGCTGCGGTCGTCGGCGGCATGGCGTCGTGGCGCGGGCGGCGCACACGACCGGTACGTCGTGTTCGCGGACGTGGCGGGCAAGGTGGCGCGCGCGTCCGGCCGCGTCGCTCGCGTGCTATGCGTCGTCTCGACTGCGGCGCTGCTCGTGCTGGAGGCGCGGTCGCTGCGCGTGCGGCGCCGCGTGCCTGCACACCTCGTCTACCGGTTGTCACTGTCGCCGCACGCGGACGACGTGCTGGTGGTACACGTCCGGCCGCACACACCGCCCGAGCCCACCCTCGACCTCGAGGACCGAGAAACGCTCGACGCGCACGGCTGCCTCTTCGGGGTGAGTGTCCACGCAGTAGCCGCTCCTCCCCTACGTCTACGTCCTATACTCAGTACACATGTACCAATGTACCATCAATGTATCGTTGCAGGGCGAGGCGGCGCGACGTCGCGGCGACGTAGTCCTCCGCACCTGTCACGTGCTCGAGCTCGCTACCAAGTTGTTCCTTGTCGTGCAGAATGCGGTCGGCGCGCCACCTCAAGTCAATATCTCCACTGAGTGAGTGCAATTTCGATTAACACTATTACAACTCGTAACTTCAACCTAATAAGGAAAAGAAACAAGCTATAAAGAGCGTAACAAATATATATGATTAATTTCAGATTCGAAGCGAACTTCGGTCAACAAGTAGTGAGTATAGCGTTTCACGCAGTGGGCGCAGGCGGCGGAGCGCGGGTGTTGCGTCGCGGAGACAGAATGGACGTCATACTGTGAGTCCGAATATCTTTAAATTACGGTTGTTAAACTACGAGTACAATCTATGAACAGCTTTAACACAAGTGCTATGTACAGTTAGATACGTTCAATATTGTCACGTTATCATAAACAAAATAATGTTAAAAAAACTAATTTGAATATTACCAAAGTATAAAATCATTTAATTTGGTACTTCTAAGTATTTCTTTTCAACATTGTACTTAATTTTATCTTGCAATAGCAAAGTAAGTATATGTTAAGTTATTTCATTTACGTGTCACGTGTAGGTCTAATAACCACAAATGGCCTATTACTCTAACGACTAGTATAATTTTAAACTGTAGTTACTAGTTACTCCTATACTTACACTAAAAGCTAAACTTATAATGGGGTCTATCCGCCAGCAATCTATTCTACTAAAATCTATTAAATTTCGTAAACTGCACACTTTCCCGAAAATTCCTTAAACTAGTTTAGGACAATATATTGTAAAGATTTCTTATGATGTACTATAATAATATGGCGAAATTAACGTGTGTCTACACTTAGATGGAACCTATTTTCCAGAGCGATAATAAACCACTTATGGTTAAGCAGGGCAAGCATGGGCCGAGGATAAAAATTATGTTCACCAGTTATGTCCTCTGTCAAGGGAAAAAAATATTTAGTCCACCTGCAAAATCACGGCAAAAGGGGAAAGGATAAGTATATCCTCATATGACATTACACGTGGACATCTATTCCCCGCCTATAGCGTTTCCCTCGTTTTGTCTACCATAGATAGCATATCCACCCTTGCGCCCATGCTCGGGAGGTGAACAAAACTGACACAGGGAAACACTATTTTGTCCTTTCCCTGTGGATAAAATGTCTCCGGCCATGCTTGCCCTGCAGGGAATTAATTCGAGAATTAAACCTTTTAATGGCAACCCTAAAAGCAACTAAATAAAAGATTGCCAAACTCGCAAATAAAACTAGGTAATATCATTTACTAAAAATAAAATTAAAATAATCACCCTATTACTAAGTAAATACGTTGTAATTTTGCACAGAGCTGTATGTATTTTTAAATGACAATACAAAACCTAAAAATGTATCTTCAAATTTTAAAGCAAACCTATTTCATAACAGACTGAACTGAACTGATTACATTTCTTGTTAAATAAAACCCCGTGTTACCCGAAAAAACGGATTTTGTGTCAATTGCAGTTTTTTTTATACACTGTTTAAGGAATAAATAACAAAGCCAGAAACGTTCTTAAATGAATACTAATACTTGCGTCCGTAGGATTTAACCCTTGATGTCTTACATGTAACCCCCGGGGGGTGCTAAAAGGGCAGACAATCAAGCGGTGGTAGGCCTTGGCCGACAGCTTCTAACACCAATTTACAAAGTCATGTTGCCAAGTGACTCTTCACGTTCCATCATGTTATCCAGGCATGCCTTTCTCTTTCTAGGCGAGTTTGCTACATCTTCAACCTCATCGTCGCTTGAAATGAGGTCAAATACAAGCCTATTTTGTGTAAAAACAACTATAGCAAAAAGTGTTGTTACAACTTATGGTCTTAATTTTTTCCGTCTAGCCCCTTTTCGCAACGCGCCATAAGGAACTTCGTTCCAAAAAACCAGCCCAGTGCGAGTTGGACTCGCGTTCGAAAGGCGTACCATATAGCGGCAACAGAAATACATAATCTGTGAAAATTTCAACTTTATAGCTATCACGGTTCCTGAGATACAGCCTGGTGACGATAGAAAGACGGGCAGTAAAGTCTTAGTAATAGGGTCCCGTTTTTACCCTTTGGATACGGAATCCTAAAAATACGTATAATTTCATTTAGGAACGTTTTCGAACGCGGCCAAGTTATTATAATAAGTTATATTGTAAATATAAACAGTTTTAGTATTGAAGGGCGCAAGTATGGCGCTCTGTCGTAAGCCTAGTCTGTGTTCATGATATTAAATTAAATCATTAAAATTAAGGTGTTTTGACTAAAGGACACTAAGTATAAATGTTTGCGTGTTGACTAAGAAATAAGAATATTTACGAGTGTTGAATTACAATTAATTCTTATTCGGATAATAATTCAAACATGCCTTAAAGATATTTATAAAATTTAAATAATTTCGGCGTGTTATTGTTGAAATGTATGTTTATTATTTCAGTGAATGACCATCAGTCAAAACACAATAGAATCACTGTTGAAAACGTGTTTTTAAGAGATCTTAATAATGTTAACGGTCCCAACGCCACTAGGGATCCCTGGACCAAACTTTTGTGACAGCGAAGCGTTGCTCGAGCGTGTGCCAAAAAACACTTAATTATAATGTAAATAAATACCTCTATTGCCTGTGAAAAAGAAATGCCTGATGCGATATATTATCCCCACAAAGGTTGCGTGGGTATTCAAAGACTGTTCGTTCTTACGTCTTATATGTCTCAAAAACTATCTTATGATTATGAAAGAGGTGTTGCAGTGCCAAACTAATAAGCCAAACTTAGAATAGTTAAAGTTTAACTAAGTTTGTCAAGGTAATTTGTGCTTTAAATGCTCTGTTGTTACGAAAGTACGGTCTACACTTTGGTGACTGTAGAATGCGAACTGGCTTCTTTTTCATTTTGATAAATAATTGTGTTAAAATCAAATGAACATATGAATGCTACAGAATTTCTACTTCATATTACAGCTCGATTCGATTGCAACTTGGTCCTACCCAGTTGGCACAATGGTCACTATGCCGGACTGCCAAACACAGGGTTTGCTGGTTCGATTCCAGTCTCAGACAAGTATTAATGCTTAGATATTTGTCTGTGGTCTGGTTGTTTCTATGTAGATATTATAATTTTATATTTACTAAAGAAAAGTTTATAATATTGTAGTACTTATATCCGTTGTCTAGCACCCATAACACAAGTCTAGTCACTTAGCTTGGGGCTAGATGGCGATGTGTGGAATGTCCTGCGGATAGTTTGATTGAACTCCGCGATCGGACCACGGACAATAAACGGCGAACGAGTGGATGAACGCTCATCGCTAGAGTATAATCCGGTTTGCAGTGCCCTAGCAAAGGCATCAGATTGGGGCACATCTGCACCGAATGCAAATGCAATCGAATCGAACCGTAATAAAACCGAAATGTCCATGAAAATATTATCTATATATTTAACTATATGTTATGAGTTTGTAATGGGTGCTATCCCTTTCGGAATCGCAAGCAACTACGTTCTCCAAAGTGTACAAAAGGTACATATACCTAATACTTACATAATTAGAAAATATTGTAGTTTGATAGATAATATAAAGTAAATAATAAATATTGTTATGAAAGCGAGCGCTCTGTTAGCGTCGCATTCAAGACGCACCATTTCTGTTAAACGAATTGTCATGTTACGTTTTACTGATGACTATGACGTACTCCACATAAATTTTATTAATAAAATTGTTACAGAAAATATGGAAAGTTTTATTTGTAGAGTTAAAACTTTTGATTACACATCACACTAAGGCGGTACCGGGGCGTTTCGGGGGCGGGAATATTTATGCCATGCAATGCATGCCATTTAAAATCTTAATTTCTATGATAATTAGAAAATGAAAAAAAAAAACATAGGGACATAGTCATGGCAGTTATAGGTTTTATGGCTCAAAAATATTTATGCTAGTGTCATTATCCAGGGAAGAAACAGTCGCCTAAGTTTATATGGATAAAGCGCCGGTACCCTTTCACCTTAAGGCTGCCAGCGGCTACACCCTTTCACCTTAAGGCTGTCTGTCACCTGAGCGGCGTTTCCATAAACTCCGCATGCGGAGTTTTTATGCAATAATAATTCTTTTGATGGAAACGGGACTGCGCTACCTGGCTCCGCTCTAGTGGACAGGCAGCCTTATCGGGGGCGGGCTTGCATCGCATATTTACGGTAATTTATTAATATTTTAGACAGCGTAACATTATCTATAAATTATGAGCTGAAATGAAATGAGTACTGTTGAGCTATCGGCGAATAGAAAGTCAAACAAAGCCTAAGAAAGAAAACTCGAAATCACACAAATAGTATAATTTATATCTTTAACAAAATTTTGGGTAAATATCAAGACGGCTATTCATACAATACGAATGAAAAATATAAAATTACAAGGTAGACCTAGACAACGATGATAAATTGTCGAATACTTGTAGTTACACACATTCAATACTGTAGTAATAATCACGAACTGACGATATACAATGATTCGATACTTTAGGTACACATACGAACAAATACCTAAACTATATTATGATATTAGATGTTTTACAATCCAGATAATTAGCTAACAGGATCGATCTTACGCCATTTTATACCACACACTGCAACAAAAGTTAATCTAACTTCAGTTCGGTTGAATTTAATACAGTTAGTGTAGTGAAGACACTAGAATCAATCGTGACAGAAACTCCTATCAGTACTCATTCGACGTGCAATAAGCGTATGTAACGTGCCACTACTAACACTAAACAAACATTTAGAAAACAAAAATCACGGACAGATTGATTGTAGACTCTTTGTGTCTATGCTTTGTGTAGTGAATGACGTCACAAAATGGCGCTAAATCGATTCTATTGTCGCTTTATAACTAGACAATGGAACTGTTAGATAAGGTACATACAAACAGCAATACAGTTACTAAATAGTTCCTTATGTTAGTACGTGTCGACACTTCATTCAGTCTTCTCGTTGCACTCAGCTCATCCAAAACGTTTAACGTGGTTCAGCTACTCGATAAGAGCCGGCGTGAGGACGCTTCGTCCACACTGAACGGATCACACTTCGAACTTTTAAATTACCAAATTAGATAAAAGAGAAGGCGACTTAAAGCTAGTACTACATTAAGGCTGCCTGTCCACAGAAGCGGAGCGAGGTAGCGGAGCGGCGTTTCTACATACATTGTGCAAAATAATAACTCCGCACGCAGAGTTTCGACCGAAACGTGACACGTTTCGGTGTCTCTATACATTTTGTATACGAACTGGTTTCAGCGTCTCAGCGCGCAGCGCAGGGGCGTCTCGGGGGTAGGTCTAATGTAGTCGTAGATTTAGTTTACCCAAGCAACCAATTTTTTGGCAACTTAAATTAGTTTTTCCGTTTTGCGTGTAGACGAAGCTTCCTTATCGGGGTATAATCGGGTTAGGCCGTCAGGTTGTTCAGCATTGAAAAGAAAACAACCATACCCATCGGCTATCTACTGGTTGTTTTAAACAACTTTACACCATAAACCAACTCACAAGCGAGATTGAGTGCGAATCTAATTCGCATATTGGGGTCGTTTAATTAGGTACCTTAATTTTGTTGAAAATTCATACATATTCTATTGTACGATCGTACTTAAATGACATGAGGCTGTTGTGACTACATACATAGTTACACATGGCAAAGGTAACTAAACTCTAACTTGAAAATCTAAATATAATCTATCCGCCTATATGTGGCAAATTATTCAAAAAACAATCACAATAGAAATATTTCATTGAGTTTAGTTACTTTATCCCCATAGTTAGAATAGCCTCGGGTCACTTTACGTCAATCCGATTAAATTAACAACAAGAGGTGATTTGCGACATATAATAACACCAGCTGCTTGTCCACAGGAGCGGAGCGGTGTTCCACCAAAACTCCGCACGTGGAGTATTTTTATGCAATGGTGAAAAGGCCGCTCCGCTATCTCGCTACTCTTCTGTGGACTAGCAGCGTAAAGGGATATCTAATTTCAGCTGGGTTATATTGCACCTGAATGAAATTATATTTCAACCTGTGACGTCATAAGATGGCGCTAGGTCGCTCCTGTTGTTATTCTAATCCAGTGGTTCCCAATTAGCGTGTCCTTTATACGCGAGACGAGGTTGACTCCTTGGAGGAGTTTAAATATTCTGAGTTCAAACTTGATAGATTTAGCGCCAGTTAGCAAATAGTGATTTTAGTCTCTATACTCTGAATGTCCCTCGATTGAGTTGGTTAATTTATCTCAGCTTAAAAACCTGATTATTGAGATTTGTGCCCAGAAAAAAAGGTTTCTTGAACCGAGAAATAATCCTCTTCCTATAGATGCTATAGAAAATACTGCTTATTATTTTCAAAAATGTTTACTAACAACAAGAAATTATTTTCTAGCGTCTATGGAGAGGACTATTTCTTGCTTGGAAAAATCTTTTTTTTCTGTGCACAGCTCTGAATAATCAGGTTTTTTAGCTGAGTTTGGTTAGCCAACTCAATTAAATAGAGGGAAAAAAATTGAAAATACTTAAATCACTGTTTGATGAATTTTTAACTCCTCTGAGGGGTTTAACCTAGCCTTGTGTGTTCTTTTCACACTAATTGGGAACCACTGCACACTGTTCCGATCGAATTATACTTAGCAAATAGTAATAGAGCAATACCTACTCTGAGTTCACGACACAACAACAAGTAATTTTTAAACATTTAAGTACGCACAATTACAAGGAAGGATATGGTCTACCGTTGGTCCTACACGAGTGGTATCACTGGGTCAATTTATACTTGTACACGCAATTCTAAGGGCCTAACTGCGTTACGCGGGACCCGCGGGGGTTCATACAAAATTGACCCGTCTCGGGGCCCGCCGCGTGCGATTTTGTATGGACCCGTGGCGGGGCCCGCGTGGCGCTGTTTAGGCTCTTAAGTCGCTGTTACACAATAGGTAGGTATAGTTAGTTAGGCACCGTCCTAAAAACGCATCATCGTGCGATGCGATGAAAATTGCCGTACGATTGTGCGATCGAACAGAAGGCCAATTCTCATAATTAAAACTGTTCAAATTACATTGCAATATCATTTAGATTACAAAAAATATCAACTTATAATAATCATAAACTAAAATGTCAACATGGCATTTTTAATTAGTAATTTCATTGACTCTTAAAATGTACGCAAAACGGTATTCTCTAAAGGCAAAAATTATCGAAATGTATGTAACAATGCAATGTAATTGTAATTTATGGTTTGCAGAATAATACCCATTGACAGATTCCAATATCATTTCACTTCAATTTAAGGTTTTTTTTTTAAGGATTTAACATTTTGCTATAATTACGAGAATTGAACTCTGGTATCTATTGAATGTCCTAATTGACGATCATGCGATGCGACCAAATTTATACACCAATATAAAATTCTCGTGTCGCGGTGTTAGTTACCAAACTCTACCTAAACGGTTTAACCGATTTGTATTTTTTTTTTGTAAATAAACAACGTTTACCGGGACATCTAGGTTTTTCCTATAGAAATCGCATCGCATCGGTCGCGCGTTGATACGCAATAAGGACGGCGCCGGCACATCGTCCAATAGCGATTCAACTGCAACTGGTTGCATTCATTCAAGACTTGGACGATGGGGCTTTGGTACATAACATTACAACACCTTTTGCTAAGAGCCGAAATGCTGGACTTTGAATAGAGGAAAAACATACAAAGATAGGCGCGAAAAACATAACCCTTTCATTAAGGGTAAAAATTACAAACAAAGAGGTAAACTATATGCATTTTATGGACTAGTAAAATAACGTACCTAGAATCAAAGTAATAAGACCGATCTTGCGCCATATTTTGCGTACAAAACTATTTGCGTCATTATTAGGTAGGTACTCAAAAAACCCCGTGGAAAATAGTACTTTTCTGCCCTAGGGAGGAAAAGTATGACTTTCGGCCCACTGAAGGACACATTTCTTTCTTTAAATTTACCCTACCCCCGAAGTACATATTTAAATGCTCAAAATCAAGAAGGTATGTGGGTATAGGTACTTAAGTAGGTACTCGGGTAGAAAACACATAACTTCCCTCGTGTTGTTTACAATCCTTGCCTTCGACAATTCGTTCAATTCATTTTAACTGAAATAACTTGGTTTTCCTAACAACATGGCGCTAGATCTGTCCTATTATAATAGCATTTGTAATAGTATGGTCAGCAATTTTCGGCCCTTATTGAGGTACACAACAAACATGTTCTACTTACACACATACTAACAAATTCAAATAACAAGTAGATAGTCGTAAGTAGTGAGTGCAGTAGTGTAGACACCGCACTACTTGATGGAGCAGGCGAAGTGCGCGCGAAGACGCCTGAGTGAAGCCAACGAGTCGCTCTGAGGACAAACAATAGTTAAATTCAGCCTGAGGACAAACAATACCTTAATTTAGTCTGAGGACAAAAAATACCTTAATTCAGTCTTGAGGACAAACAATACCTTAATTGAGTCTTGAGGACAAACAATACCTTAATTCAGTCTGAGGACAATCAATACCTTAAGTCAGTCTGAGGACAAACAATACCTTAATTCAGTCTGAGGACAATCAATACCTTAAGTCAGTCTGAGGACAAACAATACCTTAATTCAGTCTGAGGACAAACAATACCTTAATTCAATCTGAGGACAAACAATACCTTAATTCAGTCTGAGAACAAACAAAACCTTAATTCAGTCTGAGGACAAAAAATACCTTAATTTAGTCTGAAGACAAACAATACCTTAATTCAGTCTTGAGGACAAACAATACCTTGAGTCTGAGGACAATCAATACCTTAATTCAGTCTGAGAACAAATAGTACCTTAATTCAGTAGCGTATTTTAAAATTTGGCGCCCTGAGTAAATTAGATTGGCCGTTCTTTAAATTTAAATTAAGTAATTCATAAATTCAGTGGCGTATTTAGAAATTTTGTGCCACTGGGTAAATTAAATTGGACTTTCCATTAATTAAGGAATTCACGCAAAATCATGCAAAATGAGAAAATCGCACCCCCAGTCCTCTGACTATATATTTACAGTGTGTAAAGAAAAACCCTGTAATCCTTAGAATACACGTGTAGGCATATACAATCGGGCCTCACCAAAAAATGGGAAGTAACTTACTTTACCCACAGTTTAGGGGACTGAAATGTGACAGAACCAAGCCAATAATTTTCAGTGATTATAATAATTTTCGGAAACTATAAATTAAAATAATTCTACAAAAATATATTTTTGAAGAGAAAACTTCTTTTAGCGCGGTACGCATATTTTCAGATGAGATAAAATCTCTGAACTCGCGAAACCGTTACGAGACGCAGCTACAGTGTTTGCATATATTATTATGCATGTACAAATAGCAGACCGCGAAAATGTATCAAAGGATGTAAATTGTCAAACTTCTTCATACAAAAGTAGACCGTAACCACTAGTATTTAAGCTCAAAGTCAAGTGGAGAGAGTGCGGCGACCGGGCACCGCTCGGGGTTTGACAGTATGGCGACATATTAAAAAACTTCACTTCTGTCGGCACTCCCGGAGTGCAACCCGTTTTTTTATATTTTTTAGTATTGTCCTGGGGATACCTACAGGTACCTAAATAGGAACTACAGGGTTTTTGTTACACACTGTATATATTACCTATTTACCTTAGTAGCGTGTCCAGGTTCACCAGCTGCATTGTCATTTTCCACGTCACCTGGAAATTCGATAAAAAACCTATTAAAGTGTATGTAAAAGAATTAGATTTATAATAAATTTCAGCATTTATATAATAATATTAACAAAAGAAAAGTATATAAGTAGTATATAACGCAAGTCTAGTTACTTGGGGCTAGATGGCGATGTGTGGAATGTCCTGTAATATTTTTATTTTATTTATTTTATTTTATTTATTTATTTTATTTATTTTACTATTTTTTTTATTTAATTTATTATTTACCGGGATGTATAGAATTAGTTGCAGTCTGTCCGTGTGATGTCGGAGCTGTAGTCGCGTTTCCATTGTCGTCGGCGTCCGAGCGCGATGCGCTTCCAGTGCTTTCCCACATGCCTCCTGAAGCACCTGTGTAACAAATAAAAGAAAAATCAAAATCGCTTCATCCGTTCGCGTTCGGGAGCTACGATGCCACAGACAGACTGACACACACAATTTAGAAATTAAATTTAGAATTAAAAAAAAAACGATTTTTTCCCCTATAACTTTCAGACGGCTGAATCGATTACGATCAAAACAAAAAAAAACAAAATCAAAATCGGTTCATCCGTTCGGGAGCTACGATGCCACAGACAGACACACAGAGACACGTCAAACTTATAACACTCCGTCGTTTTTGCGTCGGGGGTTAAAAAGGTAGCTAAGAATACTCCCGACGAATTCACCTTTCAACAAAAGAAACAAAAAGTGCCTCAAATGTATCTGGATAGGAAACTGCTGACAATGAGGATTGACAATAAAGCAAATATTTATCTAATGACCTGTTTTATGTAGTTTTCCCTATTTTCACAAAATATAAAGTTTTTAATTGAGGTGCGAGGTGGCCTTTATTAAATAATTAGCTGCGCCCAGCGGTTTCACCCGCGTATGTCCCGATCCCGTGGGAATATCGGGATAAAAAGTATCCCCAAACTAGGACAACCTGTATCTTCCTAATTGTTACACTTGGGTATCTTACAATTAAATACGACATAATAATATGAAGTAAGGATACTATTTGATAAAAAACCCGCAGGTTATTATAGTTATTCAGCACTCACTGTCAGTATGCCGGCTAAAAGATAGGCTGGGTGAGGAATGCAGAACCTCTGACGAGTCCAACTCCAATGAGGATTGCGATGCGACAGACCCGGCGCTGCCTTCCTCCGCGTCTTCAGGGTCAGAATCACCCGAGTCCGCCTCCTGAGAGTGCAAAAGAAATAAGTTTGTCACTGAGAAGGATCAGTAGAGTATGAGTAGGTACTTGTATACGAGCTGTTTCCCGCAATTAAACCCTATTTGATAAGGTCATTGTTGCGTGAGGATGGCGTAGGCTTGTCCAGCATCTACTAGCCTCTCAGCTTCCGACCATGTCCAGAGGAAAGAACTTGTCAATACTTCTGGAGCCAACTATGATACCCGGTCGCTTTTCCATACAAACGTAGTCGACTGTTTCCTCCCTGGATAATGACACTAGAGCAAACAATTTTGTGGCGTAAAACCTATAACTGCCATGACCATGTCCCTATGTCTTATTTCTAAATATGTTTTTGTTCTTTAAAACTCTTACTTTCTATAATTTTCAGAATTTAAAAAAAAAAGAAGACATAGGGGCATGGTCATGACAGTTATAGGTTTTATGGCACAAAGATATTAGCTCTAGGGTCATTCATTATCCAGTGACGAAACAGTCGACTACGTTGGTATGGAGAAGCGACCGGGTACCTTTTCTCTAAATTGTTTATGTATATTATAATATTTAATTATCTTTGTGTCCAATATTTATATATACTTATTTAATAGTTTAGTGTATGCATATACTAATATTTATTTATTAATCGGGTTACCTAATCTATCAATGAAGTACAAATACAAAACAAAATACAAAAAAGTTTATTTCAGTAACATATTTAAAATTACATAAGTTTACACAGTATACAGAGTCTCCTTTTAAGTATTAAACTACCTGTGGTAGGAGACTCTGGTCTTCCAGTTTAGTGTTACGTAAGCAATACATTTAAATATGTCAAATTTTACAATCATACCAAATATTACATTCAAATTAATCTCGGAATTAAAGATGTATATATAAATCAAATTACAAAAATAAAACAAAAAAATAATAAGTAATTAAAATCTCGAATCAAAATTTAAATATTAGCACAATGGCAATCAATAAAATAAAAACAGAATCAAAATTAAAAATTAAAATTAAAAAATTCTCGAAATTCAGCATAAATAACAATACAAAAGGGTAAACAAAATCCATCACACAATAATAATGAAAAGCATGTCATTAAAGCAAATTAAATTTATAATAAAACAATAATTAAATTGATCGTAGAGGCAAAATTATCAAGAAATAAACTAAGTCATGGTAAAACAAAAAAGATAAATACTTCACAATCTCCAATCTCAACATAAAGGCAAATAAATTAATATTAAATTAAAAAATTACTAATTATAAAAAGCAAATGTGGCGGTGTTATATAATTGTAAAAACAGATGTTTCTGAGCACAGCGCTTACCAAGTCACCCCAGGATCTTAAGACCCTGGGTACGTGGATTTACCCTGTCCCCAAAAATCAACGAGTGAGTGTGAACAATATTCAACAATTAAAAAGAGGCTAGCTGTTATACAATGTGTGTCAAAAGAGATTCAATTTCATCATACGTTTTAGACTTCAACCATATTGTGATTTTTGATTTGCAGTCGTGGTATGTCATGCTATATATGTGTAATTCATTGTTCACCTGATTATAGATGTATGATGATTGTCTATTGTATTGTCGTGATGAGTATTTCGTATTTCCAAATACTACAGGCGCAACAGTTGTGTTTCTTCTATTTTCTAATTTTGAGCAGTCAAAAGGCAAATTCTTGTGCAGTTTGAGTATGACAAGTAAAATATATAGCTTGCGAATCGAGAGTAAATCACTTAGACTGTATAACTCTGCTGTTGAGAATTTGTATGGTTTCATGTATATCACTTTTAATAGTGACCTTTGAGACCTTTCTAATTCTAAAAACTTAGTTTTTGTAGCTCCACCCCAGATTGGAATACAGTAAGTAATAATTGATTGTACTAGTGAAATGTATATATGATTGAGTAGATCTGGGGTGGCTATGTGTCTAAGTTTCTTGAAGATCCACATGAGACCTCTGATTCTCTTCATTACCTGCTCCAGATGTAGATGCCATGATAGCCTTTGATCAATTACAACGCCCAGATATTTTGTGCAATTGATTTTGGCTATAAACGGGCATTGACAATTTAGATCATTACTGTTACAGACGTGGGTTCTTATATTAATATGAGGTTGAGTATTGTTATTAATAGTAAAACACATAAAGTTCGTTTTAGCAACATTTAAGGTAAGCAAGCTTGAGTTTAGCCATTTGACTACTCTACGTAATCCAGACTCTGTTGATTCCTTGACATCCCTCCAAGTATGTCCCGTAAAAACAATCGCCGTATCATCAGCATACGTAAATATGTGCCCATTGTTTAACTGCATGTCGCAGAGTGAGTTAATGTATAGAAGAAAAAGTGTAGGTCCTAGGACGCTGCCCTGTGGGACTCCGTAATTAGTACTTGTCTCTTGGCTCACAAGGTCTCCTATTTTGACTAATTGCTTCCTGTTTGAAAGGTATTCTTCAAACATTTTGAGAGGGATTCCTCTAATTCCAATGGATTCGAGCCTACGAATAAGAATGGGTATAGAAACTGTATCGAAAGCCTTTTTTAAATCCAGAAAAACCGCCAAGCATTTCTCCTTTTCGTCTACTTTTTTTACTATAAGAGAAGTCAGAGCAGAAACAGAGTCTTCTGTGGACAGACCGGCTCTAAAACCATATTGTGATGGTGAAAGTAAATTGAATTTGTTAAGATATTTTATTAAACGTGTGTTAATCAGCTTCTCCAGTATTTTGGAAATGGCAGTCAGAACTGAGATTGGTCTATAATTTGATGTGTCGTCTCTATTCCCATTCTTATAGACCGGAGTTATTATTGCCCTTTTTAGGTTAGCAGGGAAAGTTCCATTTTGAAAGCATAAATTTGCTAGGTGGACAATTACTGGGATGACATGAGTGCATGCGAGTTTTATAAACTTAGTGGGAATATTATCTACACCAGGTGCGCTATCCGATTTTAATGTCATTAGCACCTGTTTAACTTCCTCAGAGTCAGTGTCTAACAGGACAAAAGACGAAACTTGAGATGAATTTGCGCTAAGAAATTCATTTCCAAGACAATCACGAGTATGACATGTAATTTTCTCGGCCAACGTTTTGCCGACATTTGCGAAGAAAGTGTTGACAGAGTCAATTGACTCTATCGGCGATGGTTTAATGTTCAGTAGCTCTGTATTGTTACTCTTGCGCGCTCTACGGTTTGTAATTCTATTTATAGTTTTCCATAGTGTTTTAGGATTGCTACTGGCCTTCTCCAATTGATCTCGTTCATACTGTCTTTTCAGTTTCTTTATTAAGGCATTGCAGTAATTTCTATACCTTTTATATGTAATACGTAATGTAATGTTTTCTGCATCGAGGCGCAATTTTCTTTGCATGTTATTTCGGTTGCGAATGCAACGCAAAACGCCTTTAGTCATCCACGGTTTAATTAAACGAGCTTTTCCTGATGTTTGGGTTGTAAGGGTGTTATCTATTATGCATTTACTAAGTATCTCCTCAAGCAGATAGGCCACTGCCTCGGGGTCTCTACACAATATCAAATTACCTATCTCACTATTAGTAATACTATCTAATGCTTTGCTATAGTTAACTGTTCTTTTAGTTTTGGATATTTCACGGTACTGGTTTTGTACTCTAGATAATTTCATGAATATCATGAGATGGTCAGTTACAGTGGTGTCTATGACGACAATCTCAGCTAAGGTACTAACTTCTAGTCTTAATATAAAATGATCTAGGCAGTTTTTACCTCTCGTAGGGAGACAGTGCCCAGGCAGCAAACCGTGTTTAGAAAGGATTTCAAGATAGAGCAACCTATTTGTACGTTCGTAACTTTTTTCATCAGGATTATATAAGATATTTATGTTTAAATCGCCTGTAATTATGAGCTTTTTAGAGTTGACTAGGGATTCCAAATGGTTACTTAAAGAGACAAGAAATTCCTCCGCATTTTTGTTAGAAGGCGATCTGTAGATTCCCAGTATTACCAAATCAGATATATGGACCTGCAAGCAGGATGCGTGTGCCAACATTATCTCCTTTACAATTGGCTTACAACTGTTTTTAATATACGCTGCTACACCATCACAGTGATTAAGATGATGAGTTGTAGTGAACGATGCGTAACAAGGCAAATAAGGAGTTGGTTTATCTGTAGTAAGCCTACTTTCACTGAGAATAATAACGTCAACTTCTACATTTAGTTGAGAAATGTTCAGTGATAAATCGTCAAAATTCTTGTAAATACTTCTGATATTCTGCGATACGATAGATAAATCTGAGCTGTTACATTGAATTTGCTTATGGAAGTCTTGTAGCTGGCACACACATGCCTTAGCTATATCCAAATTGTCCAATTCTTCCAGAGCTGATATTGTGCTATCCATGAAAGCAGACAAGTAAAGTCGATTTCGTCAACTGTGCTCGCGGTGCAGATGAAAATCTATACCAAGAGGAAATTGTATGCAGAGCGTATTTTAAGTCACTCAAAACAAATTGACATAAAGAGAACTGTCGCTTCTTTAGCTTGGGCTTAGCCACTGATTTGAAGAAGTGGTTGATATTTAGGTAAATATTATAATGTACATTATGCGCATCGTCTTGTTTGAGTGTGTGTGAGAAATTGTCTTGGAATTTAGTGATGATATGAGTATCAGTTAGGTAGAGTAATTTATCTGTCAACTTCATCGCATTTGAACAGGTTATTTGTATTCCTATGAAAAACATAAACATTGCACATACAAGCAAAATCACAAAAATCAAAACACAAAAGCAAAAAACTGAAGACCTCACCAAGTAATAAGAATCATATAGTCATTTGTTAATTAAGTTCTGTACCTGTGCCTCACTTCTAATTACAATTATGGGAGATGTTTCATTCTTCCTCACGTATACTCTGCCATAAGCGGTCCAACAGAATTTAAAGGATTTTGTCTTGGTGAACTCTCTCGCAAGGAAGTGTAAGCGAGCTCCTTTGGAAGTAAGCTGCTCAGCAACGAATATAGGAGTATCTGGATTTTGGTTATGTCCGAGGTGCTTAGTACATAGTTTTTCTTTGTTTTTAATGTTGTACGCCTTACAATTTTTCAGTAGTTCGGCTTTCAATATGGTCGATGAGGTCTCAATGATAATGGGAGTGTTCTTCTTTTCTTCCTTCTTACTTTTAACACGGTATATGTCCTTTATATCCTTCCTTGTTATTTCGCAGTTTACACTTTTAGCCATCGTTGTTACCATGTTTATGAGATCATCCTTGGTTTCATTGGGAAGTTTCGGTACATTTTTGATTTCTACGTTCGCCTTTCGGTTTTCTCGCTGCAAATCTTCTATTTTATCCTCCAAAATTGCTATGTGTTCTTTGTCGCTTTTAGATTGACTTTCTAGTTTTTCAAGTTTATTCTTCAATTCCTCATTTTGCGTCGTAAGAAAAGCGATGGAGTTTTCTATATTCGAGTTCGTCTTTTTTATCTCTAGTAGCACAGGCGCGATCTTCTTTAGTTCAATAGCTTGGGTTTTTATCATGGATTCTATCCGCTGTAGATCATCTTGATAGTCAGACTCTGACCCAATACTGTCGTTTTCTCTTTGCCTTTTAGCTCTTGTATTGTGTTTATTTTGTTTTTTATTATTCGGTTTTGAATCTTTCCCCTTTTGTGTGCTGTCACTATCCATTCTACCAGGCGAGTATACCACTAAGGAGGTCGATACTCGTACGTAGTGGTCAGTGCGTACCTATTGCCAATAGCGTCACCTGTCAATCAAGCGGGTGGGTCGCGGTCAGCGAATGATGCGTCTTGAGGGCGTGGTCGAGTTGCTATGCTCAAGATGTCGGCAGTTGCGCATGCGCTGATTAGCTTAGTGCAAACAGAGGGATTCACAATACCTCGCTAGTGGTTCGGGTTCGCAGTCGTACCAGGGCAGCAGCAACACGGTGGAGTAATTTAATTATCGTTTAGAAGCTCCTTGTTATTTATGCACTCCTATTTTATTCACTTGATTTATCTCAGTTAAATTTCATTTATTTTCACTTAAATAAAAATGAAAAAGGTCTCTTTTAACGTTTACACCTAGTGGCGGTCCGGGGGGAAGAGTACTGCTTTATTCTCTTAATATTTTTAGACGTTAAACCATTCAACAAATTGGTAGGTTCCTAGCAAGATACGGTATAACGTAATTTAATTTCCTTTTCCCGTATAAAATAGCGCTTTATGGCAGTGCAAATTCGGTATATGCCTTAGTATGCGTGGTGAAAAACGAATTTACCCTCATAAACAGCCTACAGGAGGTATAAAAATAATCCTCACTAAGTAGCGTTAGTTTGACTTTCTCCTGTATAGGTAAGATTTTACAATACTCAAACAACTGGTGGTTATCATCGTTGCACCTCCTAACTTTCGGAACAACAACTTATATTAACAATCGGAGTTAAAGTGCATATATTCTATCTAATTCAGTTTTGAAAGTTCTTCCGAGGCTCCAGACCATAACCAATTATTGATTCGGCCAATGATTTGTACAGCTGTAGACGAAATAAGTTTGCCACTGAAAAGGATCAGAGCATTAATTGACAGTAGATTTCTATACCTGTTCCATCGCCACTTGTGGCGGAGTTGAGGCTTCGCTAGAAGACGGTCGGCGCTCTTTCGGTATGACCAGTCGGAACGCTGATATACCTAAATGTTTACTGCTGCCCGCTTCGCTAGAGCTTTCGTGTAAAGGAGAACCTTCTTCTACTTCTCCTGAAACCAAAAGAAATATTAGAATCTCACCAGAATAGTAGCTAGTGATTGCTACAGTTAATAGATGACTTTGTACCTCCTTGTCGTTGAACCTGGACTTTGTGTTGCAAGAGTGGATAGAAACCCCTTGCAGTAGCGTTCTGGGGCTCGTACTGTAAGATCAGTCGACAGTATTTAAGAGCCTCCGCGTACTGCCGACGCATAATCGCCGACAAAAACTGGAACGAAACGTGTAAAGATATAACTACGAGTAGGTGAATAATTAATATTTTATAAATTGTTTTTGTAGGGTTACCTACCTCTGCCAGAAATTCACTCGGAGCAGAATGAGTCTCATTGCCGTCGGAACGATCTTCTGGGCTATTCGAGTGTCGGCTGGCAGGGTCCATGATGCCGTGGCGAAGGAGACGTGCTGCCGGGACGGGAGAGGAGTCCGACTCTAAGGAACCCGGGCTGGTCGGTCGCTCGCGAGCTTTGAAGTGTTCGCTGATGGGACGATATCGGATTGGCTCCGGGGAGGCGCCACCCTCCAGTGTCGTCGCCTGTGGCAACGTGACGACGATGTGACGCGAGAACGGCTCCGATGCCTCGACTAGGGAGGGCGTGCGCGGCGGTGTCGTCGGCCGCTGGCTGATGCTGGTCCGCGCCCCACGGCGCTGCTCGCCGAGACGGAAGGCGGCCCGCGACGCTGTGTCCAGGGGGCGCGCCGGTGGTGCCGGCGGTAGCCAAGTGGTGCGCGGGTTCAGCGGCGGCGGTTGCGGCCGGGGCGGCGCCGGACGGTACAACCGAGAGTTAGGTACGGGCCGACGAAGGACGTTCTTTCGGTGGCGAGATGATCGACCGTCGCTATGCTTCAGTTTCTTTGGCTTCTGCGGACCTGGATATCTGATCAAGATGAAGAATTGAGTAAAGTAGTTACAAACGTATTTCATGAAAAACTGGTAGGCAAGGTACAGTAAGCAAAGGACTGAGGGTGCCAGGTGCATTATTTTAAAGTTTAAATTTTTTAACGGTTTAGTAATTGTTAATTATTCTGCTTGATATCACTAAAGCTTCCGAAGTGTTACTTATTTCACGCAGAATAAACAAAAAATATTGTACCGTCATTAAAAAAATAAAACTTTAAAATATGCACCTGGTACCCTCAGTCCTTTACTGACCGTACTATACATTACAAAGATAAGTCTTACAAGCGAGGGTTAGGCACGTAGGCGCGGCGATTGCGCGTGAATGGGGTCGTGTTGGCGGTCCGGGAGCCGATAGAGCCGACGCCGGAGTCGATACGCTCGTAGCGAATCACGCTGGGAGCACCGAGGTCGATCACATCGTCTACTTCGGTGTCTTCGTCTACCACTACTATGGGTAGTTTTGACCTAAAAATAGGTAAAATAATTATTAGAATAGTTTGTCGTTTTTAAATAACATACAACCGAATTGGAAAACTGCCTCCTGTTTTTGAAGTCGGTTAAAAATATTTACAGTCAGCAAAGGACTGAGGCTAACAGGTGCATATTTTAAAGTTTTATTTTTTTAAATAAAGGTTCTCGTAATTGTTAATTATTCTGCTTGATATCACTAAAGATTTCGTAGTTTTACTTATTTCACGCAGAATAACCAAAAATTATTGAACCGTCATTAAATAAATTAAACTTTAAAATATGCACCTGCTACCCTCAGTCCTTTGCTGCCTGTATCTCCAGGCTTAATTCAAATGCGCGGTTGCGACTCGCGTAAGTCCCGATCCAGCGGAAATTTCAAAAAGTATCCTATGTCCTTCTCCATTCCATAAACTAGGATTAGGATAAATAAAATTATCGATCTTGAATGCTCAGTAGCACAGAATATTTAGGAATATGTAAGTATAATGTATAGTACAAGCAATAGGTGTGTAGGTACGGTCAGAGTCAGAATTTCAGAGCCACCGTAGAGCTTCAAAATTGCTAAGAGTGTTTTCAACTCAAGCAAGGTCTTGTTCGAGTTCAAGTTTAAAGTCTTTCAACTCATGAATTTATTAGAATAAAAACATTCGAAAAATAGTAATTTTAGAACTCTACGGTGGGTCTGCAATTCTGACTCCGACCGTACATAGGACGTACTTTTGCAATATCTGTTGGCGTTCAGACGGCTTCGCAGCTCTAAAGTTGAAAGATCTTAAGTCCTTTTGTATCTGTGGTGTTCTTAACGCGTCGCCTTTGCCCTCGTCCCTGTTTGACAAACTTCATCGATAATAATGTACGATAGGATTAAGAGTGTTGAGTTGAAAACAGACGGACAAGAAACTGACAGTTTATGGGTTCCTTTTTCATATACCGTTTCCGTGACGTCGTTGACCGTTTTCGTGCGACAATTTAAATAGGTAATGAAAAAAAAAGTGTCTAGAAGATACCTATTCACTCGCGACTTGAAGACCCCCAAATTGTACACGTCAGGAAAGACAGACGCAGGCAATTGATTCCATTCCCTTGGTAACCTTTTTTGGTGATTTTAAGCCTGTCTTGTTACTTTTAGGTTACCCTACTCAAAAGGTAACTAGGTAACTTTTCGGAATTACAAAATTATTATTTTTTATTTTATCTATAGGTAAGTACATATAAAATTCTTTGTCCTAACTGACTGACTGACGGATCAACGCAAAGCCTAAACCGATGATCGTAGAGCCCTGAAACTTGGAGGGTGTGTTCTTTGTACGTAGAAAAATGGGAGGCAAAGTATGTATGGGACAACGTGATTCCTTGGTCTAATTACTTCAAATCGCGGACGAAGTCACGGGCAAATTATTATTCAAATATTAATATTTAATCAAAAAAATTCAGATGTACCTACTTACGCAGGATCATAATTTCGGGGTTATTTTATTTCTTTTTGTAAGGGCTTTTTTCATAGTTTTTGTTTTGCTTGTACGTACGTAATAGGCTTTTTACGTTCATACTATTTTTATTATTTTGTGCCGGGGGTTTTTTAATTTTTTTTACGTTCATACTATTTTTATTATTTTGTGCCAGGGGTTTTTTAATTTTTTTTTGTTTTACGCAGTGTTCTCACCTCCATTTTGAAATCGTTGATAAATGCATTTAGAAAATTCTCTAGCAAATATGTAATAAAAAAAATGTCAGCTTTAGTAACATGAAACTTTTAAAAAGTCAACTTTTAATAAATTTCACTAATAAATAAGGTTAGTTTTTAAATATTTCAGGTAATTTTTGACAAGACCCTGCTGGCAACACTGCTTGCGGTACGAATAATATGCTACTCTTAAAATACTTACGGAAAACTGTCAGTAAGTACCCGCTTAGAATTAACGATAAAACAACGAATTTCTATAACTATACTTATAGGCTCACTCGTATAGTTTGTGGGGCGGAACTGCGGGTCACCAGGTCGGAAATGCACCACCCACACCTACCTCTAACCTACCTGCAGCTAACCCCTTGATTTATCGAACCGAGTGCTAGCAACAGCAACGACATGCAAGACTTATCGAAATTATAATCAAACCGCCTAAACCTACTAACGACTGACCTCGAATTAGAGGTAAATACCAAATTGCGTGTAAATTGTGATTAACATACTATTCTATACTTATATTTAAAGAAGAAATACTGAGGAAAAAAATCCGGCCAAGTGCGAGTTGGATTTGCCAACGAAAGTTTCCGTATTTGTAGTTTCTAAGCGAGCATGCTAATCTTCGCCCGAACGTCACTTCCCATCAAGTGAAATGAGGTCAAATGCAAGCCTTTTTTTGTGTAAAAAGAATACAAACGAGACAAGTGCGAGTCGGAGTGGCGAAGGAAGGGTTACGTACCATGTTATATTTGTTGTTATAGCGACAACAGAAATACATCTTCTTCATCGGACAGTGGATTCTTAGTAATTTATTACCCTTTGGGTACGAAACCCTAAAAATGTACCTACATTTTTTTAAATTAATGTCTGTCTGTTTGCTTGAATTTTCAACAAAAACGGTTGAGCCAGTTATCCTCCAGGAGGGAACAAAACAAACAAAAAAAATGGTTGTCTGTAAAGTCGGTTTCCGGACGATAATTTTACTAATAACGTCACGATGAAGAATTAAAAAAAAATTGTTATCCCTTTTTATTTATTTTTCCTCTAAATAAGTCTTCTATTCGTCACTCGTCACCATAACACAAGCCCAGATGAGCGATATTATTATGAAATATTCTGTTTCGTCAGATACAATAATTTCGTCAGACCCTTTTTTGTGGATGGATGTGTTCCATTAATTTATTAGACGTTATCACGTCAAAAACTTTCGCTATAGGCCATAGTTGGGATTATTAAGAATGAGGGTTGGTAACCCTATCTATCCCAGACAGCACAACAGTTAATAACTTAGCAAGATTTTAACAGATAATCGGCTTATGTAATAGGCTTCATTGGATTACAACGTCTGCCTTGTGCTTAGAGGGTTCAGAAAGCGAGGTGTCTTTGCAATCGCACTAGTCATTCACTCTTTACTCATCCTATAGTACATTCAGGCAGCAAAATCGAAGACCTCTGTAGGTAGAGCACCAAAACAGCTATTATTATTTTTTAGCTTTTAGCTGAGTTTGACCCATTTGGGTCAGCACACGACTCCTCTTTTATGTTTTTTTTTCTTTTTTATGTCACTGTTCTGTTTCATGTATTTTTTAAACTATTGCATAGCTTTTATCGCGGGCTTTGAGCGCGGCGACCGAAATAAGAAATTCCGTAACGAAAATAAAACCTAACACCACCCACTCCGGCTACCATGAAGCTCGGCCGAGTGTTCGCTTAGCGTGTATGTATATGGTACGACTGTACGAAGCTCGCACGATGCAATAGCTTTACCGCGGCAGTCCCCGAGTGCCACACGTTTTTTATTTTTGCGAGCGGGGGGGGCGGGTTAAGTTAGATGGGTCTGGCCAGAAGACCAGCGCTGCAGCCCAGCATGCCTGTGAAGCTTTTAGTTGGGGTTGACCAATTTGGGTTTAAGTTTTTTTTCTTTTTTATGTCACTTTTCTGTTTTTATGTATTTTTTTTCTTTGTCATATTCATTTCTTCTTTCTCGTTATTGTCATGTGTTTGCACTCAACAAACATCAAAAAACTTTATTTCTACTAAAAGAACGCTTTTAACTCAAGCAAGATTCTAACGTCCTGCTTCAGTTGAAGTTTTAAGTCTTTCACGTCATTAATTTATTCGACATACATTATTAGAATGAAAACTTTCTAATAATAGGAACTCTATGGTGGGTCTTCAATTACGTTGCCGACTGTACCTACTTTCATATTGCATACTTCTTTGAAACGCAGCTGCGTACATTCCCATAGCAAAAGCAGCGTTTAATTTCGTATCCTTGCACTAGTACTTTCCATAGTCCTTGGCAACATGCAACCCCTCTGTCATCGACCCAACATTAAAAGCTGTATTTTATGGCACGCAACTGCTAGTATGTATTAGTTTAAGTAAGTTAGGTAAGTAATCATGTCTAGGTTTAAGTTTTGGTCAATAAACGCCTTATTTTTGGAACGAAGTTCCTTATGGCGCTTTGCGAAAAGTGGCTAGACGGAAAAAATTAAGACCAAAAGTTGTAACGACACTTTTTGATTTTATTACAATTCCTTCACAAATTAATTGAAAGAAACTTCGTTTCATCCGGGTGTCCCTTGACACCTCTCAAGTTTTTTATATTTTAGTAAGGTACCGGACCTCGGACTCTATTATGGTCAGGCCGACCTAAAATAATTGTACCTACTTAGCATAATCAGTTGACAATTTTCATGGCGTTTTTAAATATGGAACATAAATATCGACTAGAATTTAATAGGTTTTGCAGTAGGGTTTACGGCTTTTGCAGCTGTTTTTTTTCTGATACAATGAAACATCATCAAAACTATTAATTTTAAGGCTTGACCAAAAATATTACCATGTCAATATTGTTTTCAAAAGACCATATTGTTCCTAAGACAGTTTCTCTGTATCTTCTTTAGTTTGGAATTTTTCCATACTGTTTTTTTTTTTCAATTTTACAATTTTAAAAACCAAAATACAATTTTACATTTGAAAAAAACACTGTCTAGTAATCATTTTTCTTCAGGAAACCGAAATAAAAAATATTAAGGCAGGTCTAAAGGTACCTAAGTACCTACACGAAAACATGCCTCTGAAATACTATAAAATACTATACCTACTAATAATAAAAAAAACGATAGGTACGTAGGACCACAGAAATGTATTAGAGGGTAGGACTCACTTTTAAATCGAAAACATAGGTAAACATTTACAAAACGTAACGAAAATGCGCGTCAAGTTATTGCGTAGATAGTACTAACCAATATCAAAACAAAAGGCAACGTAGTATCGATTGATGCAACAGTTTGAGGCCGGCGGCGTGAGTTTGTGAAGCGAAGCCTCCACTAGGCACGCAGCAAGACAACCTTCGTAGACTTCAAGAGAAAGACGAGCGCAGAGAATATTTCCGTTGAAAGAGAAACAGGGGCGCGACGGTGAGCAACGTGACGTGGCGTCAAACGCGAGTAGTGGCAATGTCGTGCCACAGCGGGCTCGCTCGCCCAACTCAAGCTAAACTCAAACGTATCAATGGATAAGAACACATCGCGCATGCCCGTAATAATTCAATCTTTCTTCATGTTTCATTTTGTTCTATTTGTATCTGTTAAGGGTAAAGCCCGAAATGCGGGCAGATCTAGATTTAACCTAGTTCGCCTTTTTACGGCACTCGCAAACCTACCTTTTGGGCAAATCACTAATGTTATTGTGATCTAACATCAGAGCAAGTGTCACTATCAGTCGTATACAGGTGATCACCCCTAGGCAGTCCTAGGTTTGGTCGCACTTGGGACATTTCCCAAACATATTTTAAAACCTGAAGTGCCACGGTTGCACTTAATATCTTCCGCTTTCTTACTGTACCTGTTAGCTGAAATAACCTTTAGGTACCTAGTTCTAGATTTATCTTGGTCCCTAAAACCTTAGTCAGGTATAACTATTTCGTCTTTGATCTGCAACAACCTGAGGTAGAGTAGATACTCTAGGTCTAGGTGGTCTAGGCCCAGTTATATATATTTAGCCTCGTAATTAACAGACATACCTACCATCGAGGACAATTACACTTCCGAACCAGTAAGCGATTTCGGTTATCTTGCAAGCCTAGTAACGGCTAGCAAGCAAATGTAAGCAAGAGAATAATAGCAGCAAACAAGTGCTTTTTCGGATTGCTAAGATATTTTCATCTATAGATACTTTTATGAAGCAGGATCTAAAATCTTACTGAGCCCATATTGACGTTATATTTTAACCAAAGAAAACGAAAACTCTCTGCTCGTCTTCGAGAGGAAAATCTTAAGAATATCTCGAAGACGAGCAGAGAGTTTACATTTTCTTTGGTTAAAATATGGGTTATTGGTATATTAGCAAGCGGTTGAGCCATTTCTTGAGTTCTTGAATCATACCACCTAAACAAATAACTTTTGTTCTACGACTTTCGAAAATACAAACATTTTTTTGAAAATTTTGTGTTTATGTAAATTCTAAAATCAGCTGTTTTTCAAAACAAAGGTCATTCAGACTTGGGACAGTAGACAAAACTTAAAAAATAATTATAAACTTGAGGGTAATGACCTCCCCGTGTAAGGAACAGCTGATTTCTAGATAAATATGAACCCAAAATTTTCAAAAAAAATTCGATTTTCTAAAAAGTCGTAGAACAAAAAATTTTTGTGCACAGAAGTGGCCCTCAACCGCTTGCTAATAAAGTTACCAATAACCCTGTATAACGTCAATATGGGCTCAGTAAGATCTTAGATCTTGCTTCATAAAGATATATTATATAGATGAAAATATCTTAGCAATCCGAAAAAGCTCTTGTTTGCTGCTATTATTCTCTTGCTTACATTTGCTTGCTAGCCGTTACTAGGAGTGCTTCGGTGCTGTGTTGGAAAACGGGTTGAGGCGTAGGTACCTACAGATGTAACCGCCAGCTGTATGAGCTGTTTGATGTACCTTGATCATGTTGTGAGAATGGACGAGGCATGAGAACCAAAGCGGCTACTAGACAAACCTAATGGTCGTAGCAGGGGCAGGCAAGTCCAAGCTCAGGACTTCGAACCGCGGGTGGACTTTAGCTAAGTACCAACTAGTACTTGACCAGACTAACGCCAACTCGCGATCTCTGATGAACTATCCTAATTCTATATCTAGTAAATCTTAACTATGTACGAAATGGATGAAACTCACTGTTTTCTAAATGGCTTGGTTTTAACGACCATTTTATTTGTTTTGTGTGTGTGTTACTTAGCTGGTTAGCACAATTAATTTGAGATTAATATTTTATTTAATTTTTAATGAATTTTGGATTTACATTTGAATAGAATTTTTATAAAACCAAAGAGATAAAAACACTGAAAATGACAAATCAAGTTGCCTTCACCTGCAAAACAAATGAATTATGAGTACAAAAGCCTCCTTGGAGGCGGCATGGTAGATAATCGTGACGTTGGAAAAAAATGTCTTCGTGCGAGAGTTGTACCAAGAGCAAACTACCTCACCTAGGTAGAAGATATGAAAAAGACTTCGACCATATAACTACAAAAGATGATTCCTCTATCACAAAAGATGATAAAACTCATTAACAGAGGTGGTAGATATAGTCTTCTCAACAGTCAACACCAGTAGAGATGCAGTAGAGTCTGGCTACCGAGTCTTGGTATACTTAAAATTTAAGTATAATATAATATTAATAATTAATGACTTATATAATTTTAATATTTAATTATTAATTATCAAGTATCAAAATATGTTATGACTAGTTGATAAAGCAGACATTAGGTAATGGTTGAGATGTTTTGCACCTCTATTATTCTTGCTTTTCATAATGTTATTAAACCTGTTTAACCCTCTGAATATTATGAAAACATAGTTTAACCACTGGTACTATCAAAATAATAAAAAAATATTAAAATAATATAGAGAGAACAGAAATACATTATTCGAAGTTTTGCCCCGAAAATGTTTTGTCTCTGTTGTCATTGTCATCTCTAACATATTTTTTGTCAATGTCATAAGTGTCCTTGGCCCATCTGTCTGTCATCTTACAGCTGTCAACAAAAGGTCAACAATCAGTCAGTCGCTCTCAGAAATCAGAAATGGCTGAATTACTAGTGGTTCCGTTGAAAAAATCAACCGATGTTGACATTGTTAAGCCTCTAAAAAACTTAATTCAATCCACATACAATAGTGCGGAAAGCAATGAAGACTACACTGATGCCATCAACGAGCTAAGCCGCCTTCGGACCAACGCTATTTGGAAAGTTTTCGAGAAGTCTTCGCTTGACGTTATTTACAGGTAGGTAGTACGTTTTATTTGCCTCTAATGACTCATACATCTAAATAATTGAATCACTAGAGCCTGAATAATTCGTTATTCTAAGTTTCGTTGGTAAGCCGCAAAATTGTATCGTTTTTATTAATGTTGCGACATAGCTAAGTGCTGTTTTGGTTTCTAACAAAACGTGATGTCATTGTCTGTGTTTGGGTAGCTACATCTTAAAGCTATAGAGCATAATAGACTGCACAGTAAGTTCAATGACTGGTATCACTTAGCCATGTACAAGACATAGACACGATGCTGATTGTTTAACTACATAGATGAATTAATAATCGAGTGCTTACTGCCGGAATACTTACATCTTTATCTAGTTACCAAGTACATTTTACTTTGTTTATGAACCCCACCCAACAGTCATTAACATTCAGTTCTATAAGCCTTACACTACTTATAAATGGGCTGTTTTCTGCAATTTGACCCTTTTTAATTGGGTTATTTTTGCGTGAGGATGGAGTAGGCTTGCCCAGCACCTACTACTGTCTCAGCTTAGTCGAATCTAACGAAAGTCGAGGTATCTACCACTAAGCCAACACCTCTCTCTAGGCCTTTACACTATTATAAACTTTCAGTTACTATGATCAATTGGTGGCCCTGGAAACCAAGATTCCACCTCAGGAGGTGCAGATCCCCTTCAAATGGAAAGATGCTTTCGACAAAGGCTCCATATTTGGAGGCCGGATGAGTCTAAGTATGTTGATTTTATTATATTTATAACTAGAATGACAGACAATGAATTAAATGAGATTAAGTGAAGGGTGTTTTTTAGAAATGACATTTGGGTCTAGAGTTTTAATGACTATAGTAAAATTAATGAGATGAGCTAGTATAGTCGTTGGATACCTGTTATTGGCCATGTGTTTTATACTTCTACTAGCTACGCTTCACGGTTTCACCTGCATAAGTCCGAATCCCGTGGAAATATCAAAATATCAACTGCAAGGAAAGGGTTATGTTTTTTGCACTATTTTCTAGGTATCTTTGTAATATTCTTCATTCCCTCATTAATTATAGCTATGGTTATTCCTAACTTAAGAAAATAAATAGCACTCTCTCTCTTATACAATAGTATGGTTAAATTGCAGATTGTTCTGTGTAGGTTTACAAGTCGAAACAAATAAGTTGATTGCTCTGTAATCTTCTGGAAGAAATAGAAACATGACTCATATTCTACCTGTGCCATTTCTATAAATTCACTGAGTTCAGTTATCATAAAATAGACTCATTCATTTGATACAATTAATGTATTTCTCTGCCAAACTGAATATTAAGGATAAAATGATTTTGCATTTCATACCTAATCATTAGTATTGCCTATGATTCATTTTGTAGATTATTACATGTATTAAAGTTTTTAAAATGAGATATTTACCATATTGTTTTTATTCTGTGGTGGAGCTATATTATATTATTTTATATTATATTAAACTATAATATTATATTAAACTCACTCAGCAAACGCAAGTGAAAGGAGGTAGTTTGTTACAGCTGCCTCTATCAAGATCCACCCGCAAAATCTAGTCTCGTTGAAAATTATTTTTGTAACAAAGTCGAAATATCACGCTACATAAAATAAAAACAATAAATATCCCAATCTAATTAAAATATCGAAAATAACCATGGTACTTTGAAATCATATGATATTATTGGATCTGTTGTCCATTATTTTAAGTATGTAAATTCTGGTCATCATGTTGTTAATGTCCTTTTATGATATTTCTTCTTTTCAGCTATCAGTTCTCTAGCTTATGAACGGATGTGCATTCTGTTCAACATGGCTGCTCTTCAGAGTGCTTTAGCGGCCCAGCAACCTCTAGACACTGAAGATTCTCTCAAACTTGCTGCGAAACTGCTACAGGTACATTTTAACCGACTTAAAAAAAGGAGAACATGAGAACCTACTGACTATGTTCCAATGGCCCAGTGATTGAATTATAAATATTACTAGCAGCGCTCCGTGGTATCACCCGCGTAACTCCCAATCCCATCGGA
This sequence comes from Idaea straminata, assembly GCA_951213275.1. Taxonomy (NCBI): domain Eukaryota; kingdom Metazoa; phylum Arthropoda; class Insecta; order Lepidoptera; family Geometridae; genus Idaea; species Idaea straminata. The sequence goes on along the minus strand of OX577857.1, from coordinate 4,580,492 downwards.
ATAACGGGAAAAAAGTAGCCTATTATAGCCTTCGTCGATAAATGGACTATCCAACATAAAAATATTTTTTTAATTAAAACCAGTAGTTTCTGAGATTAGCCCGTTCAAACAAGCAAACAAACAAACTCTTCAGCTTTATAGTATAAATATAGATAACTAGCTACGCCCCGCGGTTTCACCCGCGTAATAGTTTTCTGAGCAAATTTCTTAATTTTTTATTTCATAAGAACCTTCTCCTGATAATAACAAACAGACCAAAAAAAGAATTAGCGAAATCGGTCCAGCCGTTTAGGCGTGATGCGCTTACCAACACATTTTGCGATTCATTTTTATATATAAGATTTTCAATTTTGCCAAAAAGATAAGGTACAGTCAGGAGCAAAAGTGTGTACAATGTTGACTCAAAATGCAGTTATTTTTTCAATCCAAATCATAAAAGCCAGAGTAAGTCGCAAATAATAAAACATTTGTTACAGCAATCAGCTGGTATCTTTTCATACTTGAAAGCGAACATTATGATGGCAGTCCACCAGGAAACCACGCCGGATCTCAACCCTGAGACCCTTGAGGCTCTTTCAAAGCTAATGCTTGCACAAGCACAGGAAGTTATTTCATACAAATGCATTCGAGGTACCTAAGATCTAAATATTTATTGTTGAGTAGATCCCTACAGCTTCACCCGAGTAATCGCGTCAGAATATCGATATAAAAAGTAGCCTATGTGTTATAACAGACTCCAACAATCTAGATACCAAGTTTCATCACACTCTGTTCAACACCTTTTGCATGACGAGGTAACAAACATACAACAAACTTTCACACATAATATAGGATATTCTTCTGTTGACAATGTTATTAGTGCTATGTGAAGAGAAACCTAATCTCTATTATTTTCTAATAATGCCCATTTGAAAACTAGTATATCCCTTTATAGTTTTTTTTTACACACCTTTTTCTGAAGCTATAGTACAATTTCCAGATGAAATGAAAGAAAGCATGGTAGCTAAAGTGTGTGCGCAAGTAGAGGAACTCTATACGGACGCGCTCCGCTCCCTTCAGAAGGATTCCATGAAGCATCTTTGGGAACGTGAATGGATTCCATCTGTAAGTAATAAAATAAAAATATATAAGTTGTTTAAATATTTATTAGCTTCTTATCTTATATAGTACTAGCCGCGCTACGCGGCCTGACCTGCGTAACTCCCGATATCGTGTGAATATCGGTATAAAAAGTAACCTATGTTACTCCCAATGAATCATTGTATCCTCATACCAAGTTTCATCATAATCGGTCTAATAGTTTCGGAGCTTATTCATTACAAACAAAAAAAAGTTTCCTCTTTATAATATTAGTATAGAAAGATAGATGTAGGTACTTGCTAGCTACCTCTTTGTAATTTTTTTGTCATGTGCTTGTTAAAATCAATGCTTTCTTATTATTGTAGCCTCGACGGTAGTACATTAATATCACATATACTGGGTATAGACAATGACATTCTATATATATATATATATAATTCATTCATTACAAACAAAAAAACCTATCCTGGTTTTTTTGTTTGTAATGAATATGCTCCGAAGCTTCTGGACCAATTTTGATGAAATTTTGACTGTGGTACGAAGACACATTGATTCAACGGGAGTGCCATAGACTTTTCAATGTAACTAATTATTTGAACAGGTACAATCAAAGCTGAATGCGTTCCGTGGATTGACACAATATTACCAGAGTTTGGTGTGCAAGGCTAACAAGGCTGTCGGCGAAGAGATTGCACGATTACAAGTAAGTTTAGAGAACTATGGATTTGTAGGTATGTTAGGCTTTTTCGGAATAAGCCGTAATATGCTGCCAATATGAGACCGGGAGCACAACTTTTCGCATAAACTCTGTCATAAAGTCACAAGGCATAACGGTTTGAGCATAATTTAATTAGGCATAACTACATTTAACATAAACTGTTTTGGCATAATAATTTACCTCATGAGACTATGGCTAGCACTGTAAAAAGTTATCAGAGCTCTAAGAAACTACTAAGGTTTTTTAAAACGGGATATTTACAAACTTTAAAACTGTGGCAACAACTCTAGTCTATTGAGCATGACATTCGAAATACGCAAAACTACACAAAATAAAAACAAAAACCTTAGAAAATATCGCGTCTCAAACAACTTTATATGAGAATAACCATTAGGTATAGTTTAAAATCAAATAAGTAAGTACTTACCTAAGTTGTTACATCCGCATTCCGGGGCATTCCTGGTGCAAAGGCTGTCGATAGCGGTTCAGCGGGATAACGTTGCTTGCATATTGTCCAGCTTTGCACCGGGAACGCTGGGGAGGGGTTTGTTCGAATAGGTTTAGTTTTAATTTTTAGATTTTATTTGTTTATATCTCGTATTTAGTTCGTAGTTAATTCCTTGTATTTGCATTTATTTTGAGATTTTTGTCCAATCAAATGTTATTAGTTGTAACACAATTTTATTTGTAACAGGGTAATTTTATCTAAGAAGCAATAGTCGTGTTTTAAAGCAATTAACAAATCGGAATTACGATCAAGGTTAAATATTATTTAATTTAATAAGACGTAGCACGTAGCGAATGCACGCTCACTAAAATCTGGAAATTTAAGTTATTTGGTATAGAATAATCTAGACGTACAATCGGGCAACAAAAGTGTAAACTCGAAAAATATTGTTATTAGAATGTACTCAACTCCAGCTAAATTCTAAAGTCCTGCTCAAGTTAAACTTTACAGTCTTTTTAAAATCTTTCAAACAAACATTATTAGAGTAAAAACATTATAATAATAGTAATTTAAGAACTACTAACTCTACGGTGAATTGTAATACTGTTGCCGAATGACCTATCTCGACTCGTTACTTTGTTAGTTTCTCCTTCGCGCAAAATGCTGTTGAGATGGACTAACACATAGGCTACTTTTTATCCCGATACCCACATGGTATCGGGACTTATGCGTGTAAAAAAAAATATACGAGAACCTCCTCCTATTGGTTGAAGTCGGTTAAAAACCGCGAGACGCAGCCAGTAAATACATAAAACTAAGTTTTTTATCACTATCACTACATAGTATAAAACAAAGCCGCTGTCGTCCCTATGTATGCTTAGATTTTTAAAACTACGCAACGGATTGTGATTTGATTGTTATGCAGTTTTTTTTAATAGAATAAGTGATTTAAGAGTAAGGTTTACATTTATAATACGTGAATAATATAACCGCGCGAAGTCTGGGCGGGTCGCCAGTAGTAATATATACATAATTAATTTTATCCCCAGTGGTCCGTAGAAGCTCTAAAGCAGTCCGGCAGCAGCACCGGGCTGCGCAGCGAGACGGCTACGCGTGCGGCGCGCGCTCTGGCCGCCGCTATGCGGGACAACGACTTCATATACCACGAGCGTATACCGGAGCGTGCGCAGCTTGACCCCGTGTCTAGGGCGGCCATCGCCAAGCCGCTACCTTTGCCGGAATCATTCGGCAACGGAAAAGGTAACTCACGTATTTTATATTTTATTTTATATAAATGAAGAGGCTAAGTGCGGAAACAGCCCCATAAAACTAAACTATCATATACAAGCGACCCGGCCCGGGTTCGTACGTGTCGCAAAGCATAATCGTTTTTTTTCTGATATAGATATTTCAGTATATATCCCTAAACCATCCTCATAAATCACTTCGACTGATGAAAATAAGTATAAAATAAAAATTCGTTCAGTAGTTCATTGGGTTCAAACAGACAGACACGTCAAAAACATTTACAAATTGCATTAAAAATTAACACCAACTAACCTGATTTTTACCCATAGTTTTTACCAGACTGCGTGATGCAAAAGAGTGGTAATATTTTTATCAGTATGTACATATGTATGTTTCTTTGTGGCACTCTTAGAGACAAAACGCATAGGCCGATTTTGTTGACTAATATGGTTATTTTCACTATCAAAGTTATTTCGAACGGAATATTTACCATATCCTTACCTTATTCGATTATTCTATTTTTATTCGTGAGATCCTGTAATTGGCTTTCCATTGATAAACTGTTGTCAAATGCTTTTTATAATAGCTGTTGGATTTTCAAATAAATAAATACATTTTGTGGAGCTGGAGATATTTCGATAACTACACCCTGTTTTAAATAACTTCAATACCGAATGACTTTTCTATCGTAGATCTATTCGTCTCTCTGGTACCACTGGGAGTCCGCGCGGCCCTATCGGCGAGTGCTGCCCGGCGTCAAGAAATGGTTTCCGCCGAGATCAACAAACTTAGAGACGCTACACAGCTTCTTAACAGGTATGCTCAGTTGAATTTTCGGGATATGGTGTGTTAGTACACAATGATCTTCAAGTTTAATGAAAATCGGTTCAGTAGTTTAGAGCCTATTCGATATTTATTACAAACTAGCTGCGCCCCGCGGTTTCACCCGCGTCATAATTTTCTGCGTGACTTTCTTAATTTTTTCTTTGATAAGAACCTTCTCCTGACAATAACAAACACAATAAAAAAAGAATTAGCGGAATCGGTTCAGCCGATACCGCGTGACCAAGGAAAATAGGGATCAGCTGTTTCATACAAAAACTTCGAACGAAATGTTCGAATTTCCAAAAGTCGTAGAACAAAAGTTGTTCGCCTAGACGTCTAGAACAACCCCATTTTGTATCAGAACCCCTTCGCTGAAACACATTGTATACATATAGGTATATAAACTAGCTCTACCCTGCCACTTTGTCCGCTTTGTGTTTGAATTTCCAGATCCTTATGCCTACGCTGTAAACTGACAACAACTGTGTCTGTATGCCAAATTTTAGCCTGACCAACCTTGGTTTGAGCTATGTATCAGTCAGTATTTTTATCTTTATAGATAAAATACCTAGATTATTAAATATTGTATTTAATGTTCCCCAGTATTCTAGCGTCACTGAACCTGCCAGCATGTATAGAAGAGAATGCGTCCGGTGCCGCACTACCGGAGTCGATTCTGTCCAAGGCTGCGGCCGTGCGAGCCGCCGGCGGTGCGAGCGAGCTGGCGCGGCTCATGCGGGACTTGCCAGACTTACTGCAGCGGAATAGAGATATATTGGATGAGGTAAGTACTTAAATCATACCGAAATTATTGATTAAATTAAACATGTCCTGTTTAAAACAGGATATATAGGTGCACCAGTTGTTTTTACCGGTTTATACATACAGCTTGTGGCTCTAAATACCACTTGTAGCATGAACAAAATTCAAACTTGTACTAACCGGTATCTACAAATCTACATACACCAGCGCCGCACGTTGCACATGAAAATACTTCTAACCGTTACCCTTAAAATTACATTCTAAGCTACAGCATCCGGCTCGAAGGACCATATGTACCGGGTGCAGTAGCTTAGGATGTAAAATGATAAAAGATCAGATAGCATTAAAGGTCTATAATGTCACGATAATTAACGTATGATGATTTTATTGAGTGCAATGGGTTTGTTGGCTAAAAGTGCACTGACTCGAGCGAGCCCACCAGTCGACGTCAATTTCCGGCGCGTGCGACCTACTTAAAGCAAATTGCTTAGGTGTTCGATAAAGTATCTAACTGTTTCGAAGGAACGAAAAGAGGCTTGAGTTTTTATGTACTCAGACCCCATTTCACCCTTAATTCGGTATGTGTTTTCAATCCCTGCTTTTCCCAGGCTGACCGCATGCTCCGAGAAGAAGAAGAAGCAGATGCAACATTACGTCAGCAATTTGGCGCGCGATGGTCGCGCACTGAGTCCGCCAAGCTCACGGAGAGCTTCAGAGCGAACGCGGACAAATACCGCCAAATCATTGACAACGCTGTACGAGCCGACAATATTGTGCGGGACAAGTACAATCAACATAAAGAGGTAATTATATTATTTTTGAACGGGACCTTTTCTATAAAAAATCCGGTTCAATCCAGTTTAAGCGTAACGAAAAAATTGTGAAACGAAAAACCATAAGAATCTAATCTTACACATAATAGTACGTACATTAACATTTCACCAGTCCTTTGGGAGAGCCTAAATAAAACGCAACTTTCACTGATTCATTGATGATAACGCACTGCCTAAACCGCGGGACCTAGTGACCTGAAGTTTTTCTTATGTGTCTTAAGTAATTTATGCGGGTTAGCCCGCGGGGTGCAGCTAGTATGAAAAGAAACCTGACTGATCAAATAACGCACATCTAAAACAGATTTCGAATGCTTGTAGTCCCAGCCTAAAACTATAAAAACAAACTGTATGTAAATTAAAATAAATTGTATTTCTTACAGAGTATTGAGCTACTAAGCGGTAGTGAAGGCGAGTTGTGCGCGGGAGTGCCGTCCGCACCGGACGCCGCGCCCTCTGGCGACGACGCTGCGGCTGCGCGCGCTGAGCTACGTCAGCTTATGCAAGAGGTAATAATATACACACACACAGTTAAATCGACTATTGATATGACAAATTAATTTGCTTTTTTATTACTACTAGCAGCGCTCCGCGGTTTCACTCGCGTAACTCTCAATCCCGTGGGAATATCGGGGAAAAAAGGAGCCTATGTTATTCCTAATGAATTAATGTATCCCTCATACCAAGTTTCATCAAAATCGGTCCAGTAGTTTCGGAGCCTATTCACAAATAAAAAACTAAACTAAACAAATAAAAAAAAAATTCCTCTTTAATAAAGAGAAAATATTTTTTGTTTGTCTCTCTTTATGATATTAGTGTAGATGAGTCTTTTTAATATTAGTGTACATGTAGATAAACTATAGTACATATTTGGTTCTGAACTTGCACTAAAGGGTAACTCGTGTACAGGTGGAGTCGTTGAAAGCGGAACGCGACGGCATCGAAGCGGAACTAAAGTCGGCCACGGTGGACATGCGCGCGCAGTTCCTGTCAGCGCTCCACGAGTCCGGCGCTATAGACGAGCCGGCGCTGTCGGCGGCGGCGCTAGGCGCGGCGCTTCGTCCGCTGGTAGAGCGCGGCGCGGCCACGGTAGCGCGCCAGGAGCAGCTGGCGGCCCGGCTGCAACGCGCGCACGCTCGCCTCGCCGCACCCGCCGCCGGTCGCGCTGCTAGGGACGACGTCATGCGTAAGCTGGCCGCCGCTCATGACGCTTATCAGGTATTTACATGGTGCACGATTTGTGCATAATGTCGAGTAAATCTTAACATGAAGTTATATTTTCTTCAACCTTCATCTTATTTTTTTCATCTTCTTGTTTAGTAATGACGCTCTTCAACGAAACTTCGCTGGGGAGTTGGAAAATTTCTGATATCACTTGAGCCTTGTATTACATCTTTGGGGGTACGAGGTGGTGTGTACCTCCAAAGGGAAGATCTTCCACCGGGCAGGTGTTATACCCGTAGGCCGCGGCCCGACGATGTTTCGTTGGAACTTGTATATGAGCTTATCTTCAGAAAAACTTCGCTTGCGCGATCTAGGATCTCCGATCGGCTTAGTGGCGCCATTTGCTGGTGGCGATGTGAAGTGTCGCCGCACATCTATAAGTCATATACAATGTCGCCGTAATTATTTAACTTGTCTTTCCTTTTTAGGTACAAAGAACTTTGACTCCAAAATTTCAATTATATATCTACGAATAATAAGTGAGTGAGTTATTAATAATTTGCCCGTTCTCCAGGAGCTAACCGCGAACCTAACAGAGGGTGTTAAGTTCTACAACGACCTGACGCACTTGCTGCTCGCGTACCAGAACAAGGTGGCTGACTTCTGCTTCGCGCGCAAAACGGAGAAGGAGGAACTGTTGAAGGACCTCACGCAGGAGGCGTCGCGCACAGCACAGCGACCCGCGCCCTCACCGCCGCAACATCATACGCTGCCCGCGGAGGAGGTAAGGAATTACTATACGAAATACGAATATTACAAGTTACACACGCACCAAAAGTGTTATGGGCTTAAGGAAACACGTTTTAGAAAAATTGGAATTAATGATCATGACTGTTATATGTAAAACATATTAAAAAAACCTATTTTATTTGTTTCTTTGATACCAATCTATAGCACAGTCTATGGAACAATGCCAATGATGCTGCCGTCTCGTCGCTGTTGCGAGTTATTGGTCATATCAAAACTAGACTAGTGAATGATATTTCGGTGAAAACCTGCAATTAATCTATGGTTTTACCATAAGAAAATTGCAGTTTTTCGCCCGCTTTGAAATAGACTATAATAAGGTCTCAACACATTACTCGTAACTGAGCAATAAGACAGTTTTTTTTTTTGGAAAAACTCATGGGATTCAAGATCTATGTTAGCCCGCAGGGTTGACTAGTCAAATCAAATAATGCAGTTTAACACGTTAATATGAACATACATGTTTTATGGTTAGCCGGCAGTACAGAAGAAAGAGGCCCCCCCGCGGCCCCCTCCCCCCTCCACGTCGCAGGGGCAACAACCTCAACCGTCCGCTCTTCCATACCCGACACAACCCCAAGGTGAGCACATACATTACTATCATTAGACATGGAATATGGGGAAAGGGATGTAAAATTATTTATATACCAAACATAGAATTTAGTATGGATTGACCAGACAAAAAGATAGACCTTTAATAGAGGACAACCTCTATGGCACATCTGCATGCAGAAGGTTGTGGATTCGATTCCTACCGCTAACAAATATTTATGTACAGTATTTGTTTTTGGTCTGAGAAAAAAATCTATATGTATAAGTACATATTTACAAAAGAAAATTATTTAAGTATTCTATTCGTTGTCTGGTTATAACACAAGCCTAGTAGCTCAGGTTGGGGCTAGACGGCGCTGTGTGGATTGTTCTGCGATATTTATTACAATTTTATTTAAATTATAATATAAATATCACCCGGGGATAGCTTCCCAACGGTCAAAGAATTTTTTAAATCGATCCAGTAGTTTCAGAGCTTATTCATTTCGAACAAACAATCAAATATTTTCGCTTTATAATATTAGTATTTAATATTAGACGTCGACAAATACTTAGTTTATTGTTTGTTTCAGGCATGCCGCTACCATACGGTGCGCCAGCATACGCCCAATACACGCCGATGCCGGCTCTATACAACCCGTACGCCACGCTCCCGTACCCGCACCACGCGCCCCGCATGCCACCTCCGCAACAGTACCAGCCGTACCAGTACCCGCCGCCACAACCCGGGTATCCGCAACCGCCCCCGCATGGTTACAACCCCTACCAGCAACAATAGATGGCTACAGAGCGAATAATCCCCACACCATAAGCTTAAAACTGTTGTTAAAACTTCCCACAGTGTAGCGCAACGCTGATTGAAATCTGTCTAAACTCGAAAGACCAAATACAGTGTTAACTCTCATTCTGAAACTTGAAACATTTTCACACCCGTCGTATTCACAATGAATTTTAAGAGATTGCATAGTGCACGCGAACGTACAGAGGCGCAAATAAGACGCTGATTCGCTAGAGTGAAGAGAGCAGCACAAAATTCACCAATCATAGGGCCGCATTTAGCGCAGTGCGTTCACTTCTCCAAGACCAACTTAAGTACTGTTTGTGAATACGGCCGTCGTCGGTGTAATTAAAATTCCTCAAAAAAAACTACATAGTTCCATATGCCTCTTAAGGCAACACCATCTTAGCACCGGATTAATAAAAAACTAGCCAGTAATAATCGAAGATGTTTGTAAAGACGAGGCTGAATAAGCTCAGCACCATTTGCACAACCAAACACAAACGAATCACTTAAAAAAACACCTTATTGCTAAATCTATTTATATAGTGTAATTACATACATTCATTAATTCTAACCTACTTCAAAAAAGAAGTATTATTTCATCAATTCATTGCGAATATATGTATATATTATTTATACATGTTCTTTATTTTGAAAATATCGGCTTAAGTGGTACTATTATTGTTCTAAATAAGAAATTACTAACATTTAAATTACTTACGGCGCGGCGACATAAGAGTGAAATTTACCTAAAATCAGGTAATGGGCTAATGGCGACTGTAATAAAAACGCATTTTAATTCCATTATTTCTGGGCTCAAATATTTACTCAAAATAAAATAAATTAATGAGGAACTGAAGTCCAAGACAACTTTTCTTTTTTAAACTAAAGGCATTTTTTATTAATCAAGTTCTTCAAAACATTATAAAATTAACTTTAAAATATTTAGTAAGAATGAAACGGAGTTGTGATATTGATGAATGGAGATAAAATAAATTTTACACTCTAGGTACTAGAAGCACGCTTGTAATCATAATTAATTAAAGAACTTAAATTCAAAAATTAATGATCAGGGTTAAAAAAATGTTTTTATAAATGACTCAACTTTATGTGTGTAATCATCTCGTGAAAGGTTTAAACTCAAAAGATTTGTATTCATAATTAATTATTTTTACCCGCGTACTATTTTATAACGTTTCGACTATGTTGCAATAGCCATGGTCGCAAAAACACTGGAGTATTGGCGAGCATTTATCGCACTCATCATCTGATTTACTAATGTGAGGATGAATTCACGTATAAATGTGTTTTTATTCAATAAGGGTAAATATTGATTTATTGGTACTTTGCAAGTCTTACTTTCTCAGTTAGCTTCAAATCACTGATATTATTTAAGGAAGTAAATATATTCTGTGCACTGCGAGGCAGTGGCGTAGCGTGGGTCACTGTCACTCGAGGCGGAGTCATAATTTGCCGCCAATTGACGTCATAAATATAATAATATTTGCAATTTGCCGCCCTTTTAACTTCATAAATATAATTCTGTTGGTGTTGGTAAGAAAAAAACGCAACTATATAATATAATTGCAAGTGGGTAAGAGCTAACTTCCTTGAAAAAATAATTATCTGACCGCCATTCACCGCACAAAATATTTTTTTCCCAATTTTACCGACCTCATAATGACCCCGGGCGGTAAGCCCTTCCGCCCTTCCCACTCGCTACGCTACTGCTGCAAGGGGATCTTAAGGGAAATTTGCACTATGTCTGTAGGTACTACTTCTAAGACTATCTTGCATTTTCAATGTAGGTATAGCGTTAGGACTAATATTACTTGATCAAGAGACTATCTTTTTGTATAATTTCTAATAATTATGTATACATTTGATCAACTGAAGCATAGAAAGTCATCATTTATTAATATAGCATTTGTAATAAAAGCTTAGAAGTATAAAATACTCGATCCACAATTTAAAAAAAAACATTTGTCTGTAAAGACGGTTCACTGACGATAATTTTACGTGATAACGTCATAAGAAAACATTGATGAAGATATGTTGCTATGGTTACCTACCATGTCAACAGAACGTGACACTTTTTTGTGAGTGCATAATAAATTCAAATAAAATAATGCTATTTGAATAGGTACTAGTGTATTTTTTGTAAGATTGCTAACTCTTTAAAGAGATGTTACAGGTGCTTGTCATGCTAAAATCTCATTGTTTCTGTGGTAGCCAAATATCCATTAACTTTTGTAGTGTTATCATTACGTTATGTTATTATAATTATATAAATAAATATTTTTTCTTCATTGATTTGTAATTTTAGAGATTAAATTTTTATTAAATAAATTGGGTTTTTATTTATCATGAATTTCATATGTGCATTACTATGGCAAAGCCACTATTTTCATGTTTTTCCTTATGCCAGAATTGTACTCAATAAAAGGAAACTAAATTGAGTAGCATACTTAGTCAAAACCACAATTTTAATAGAGACTCTGCTGCCAATAATTTCACAGACACATAGTTATGCTCTATTCTTTACTCATGTGCTTATGCGTCACTCTGGCAGAGTCACATGGAATTTCATGTTTTTGACTATGCCAGAATTTAGCCAATGGGTAGGGGAGGGTAACATCTTGGCATAATTTGACATATCGATTTTAATTTGCGCTTTTGGCACGGCCTCCTACCACACCTATGGCAATGTATAGAGGACAATGATACCTCTATGCATTAATACAAACAAATGTTTAGGAAAATCTTTTAGTATAGTATAATTTTATTTTCAGTCATGTATTAATATTGTAGACTGTGTTCAGCTGAAAGCCAATCTTTGTCAGACTGCATATAATTTACCCTAATTTAGTATGCCCGTTGTCCTCATTAAGTGTGTTTTTAATGGGGACAGCGGAACTCAATAAAATATTAAAATTTATTTCTGTTGTCCCCATTGACGCTTTCCCGTTATGAGGGATAACGTGAAGTTATAAAATGTCCTTCCCATTGGAATATGAAACGAGTGCGGGGTGGTGGTCCAACTATGGAACATGGAATATAACATTATGTGTACAACATAATGTTTACAACCTAGGCTTGTAAGAATTAATTTACGGGCTATTCTCTACGTCTCATAATGAGATGAAACTTGTTGAAACGAACCACAAAAAGTGTCATTTCATTTGAGATGATGTGAATTAAAAAAAAAACATTGCATCCCACGACGAATCCAACACCACTTTTTCTTCTGCATAAAGTAGTCATTGATCTGTAAAAAGTACTAGGCAATCAGAAGGTAGTAGGACGGTATAAATCACTATCTCTCTCTTCAATTTTTCTCCTGACAAAGTGGGTAGATAAAATATGTTAGTAGCAATGAAGGTATTAAAGAAGCTGGAATTTCACATTAAATACAGGATTGTTTTTTGTGGGATACCTTCTACTAAATTCTGATATCCTAGTACTTACGGACAAATTACTATCAAACAATTTACAGTCACGGAAAGTGTTGGTGGTGCTCTTATACGGAGCAGTATACCCACGATGATTTTATGAAGGATGTTTGTACTAGGCTGTCAGAACTCAGTAGAAGGTATCTCACAAAAAAACTACCTGCAGGCTGATTCACAAACTGAAAAGACAAGGATGGCAACACGACAAAAGTTGCGGGAGTGAAAGAGCAGCAACATTTTTTTTAGTTTCGGTTGCCTTCTTACGGTTTGTAAATCAGGGGGCTGATATAATGTAAGAAAGAGAGAGATAATGTAATAAGTATAATTAATACCTTCTACTAAGTTCAGGTTGCTTAGTACTTTTTACAAACCAATGGCTACTTTTTACAGAAGGAAAAGTGGTGTCAGATTCGTGGACAGTTGCAACTCAAATGTTTTTTTATTCCCAACATCTCATATAAGATGTAGGGAACACTTTTCGTGGTTTGTTGCAACAAGCCACGTATAACCCGTTAATTTAATACTTACAAACAATACGAAGATTGTAAACATAACATTATGTTGGCACCTAGCCCACCCGGAAGTCGTTCTATGTTCCAATGGGAAGGACATTTTATAACTTCACGTTATCCCGCATACCGGAAAAACGTCAATGGGAATAAATTTTAATTCTTTTTATTGAGTTCCGCTATCCCCATTAACAGTACGCACACCTTCAATGGGGATAACGGGCACAAAAATGTATGAATTCCCGTTGTCCCCATAATGGGGACAGCGTCTATGGGGCAATTCACCGAAATGAGCGAGATTCAAGATAATACAGAATAGTTTTTGGTAATTCAGCAAAATATTAGATTAAATAATGAAAAGCGACTAGTTATTCCGCTTGTATAAATGTGCTCTATACATTGCCATAGTAGTGTGGTAGGTGGCCTAGCAAAAAATTCGATGTGACAATCTATGCCAGTCTCCATACTGGATATATCACAAGCCCTTTGTGAACAATTCCACTACGAACTTATCAACAACTCTATTACTTTTATCTACTAAGTATGTTGACCTATAATAGGTAGCAAATAAAACAACATTTGATCACATAGCAGCTATTTATTAAATAATAACCTCTAAAACAAGTACATCTGATTCATTAGTACATGGAAATTAATAAAGTAATACAGTTTAAAATTTGGGAGCCGGGCTGTCTTCCTTCGCGTAATCCCTGTTGGGAGAGTAGAACTGTGGAGAGATAAATGTAATATTAACATAACAAGAACTATATTAAACCTTTAAAACGGCTGAACCAATTTTAATCAAATTCTGCTTGAGAACATTCATAGGACAATCAACTTTCAGATAAAAATGCCATAACAAAAACTGCTTAAACCTTTATAAGGGCTAAACCAATTTCAATCAAACATTGCATGAGAACACTCATGGGACATCAACTTTCAGATAATATATCCAAAAAAGAGCTGTGATAACGACAACTGCAACTTTTGGACTTTTTAACAGCAGTTCCAAGATATTTTATGGGTAATTCTAATAGGAAAATTGTCAATTGACAAAAGATTTGGAACGGATGATTCTTCAGATATCAATTTTAGATTGTCACTGTATACCAAAGCTAATTTGGAACGGCTGATGTAAATAGTTCCCAATTTCATCCTGGAGTTCAGAGAGACCTAAATCTTTTTCTTACTCTCTTGCATACATTACATACTGGAGGACCCTTAACTAAAAACAGACAGAGAAAAAAGTGACCTTATAAGGGTCCCTTTTTTACCTTTTGAGGTACTAAAAATGAATATCAGTGTGTGATTAGTGGATGTTTACCTTGTATTGCTTCACCCTGTATTCCTCCCAGGGTTCAGGGTTAGCCTTCTTGCTCCAAGAGACATCGGGGCTACGAGTGGCCAGCCGCAGCAGGTAGAACACGGCTCCGGCACATCCGATCCCGGTACATACATACAGGGGGATCAACTGTACACAAACAATAAGATAAATTACAAATAACAAAATGTTTCAGAAGTTTGGGAGTCACAAAATAAGGAGTTAGGGGATTATAGGTACCTATAAGTAGTTTTAAACAAATAAAAATAGAATGACTGTTGTTTATAACTCCTTCGTTAAAAACAACAGTCAACCACATACACTAGACGTAGATATTGATAACAGGGAGGTTAATTATGTAAGCACTACAGCGAATTTGAGGCGTAGAAATGGGAAATGTTTCAACCCCATAATATTTGACTTACAGCTTTGTGTTTCTTCAAACTCTGAATGCTTAGTCCCTGCATTTTTAAATTTAGCGTATAAATACGAGTACCGCGGTGAAAGATTCTTCAAGTAAGTTGCCTTTTTCGGAAAATAAAATCTATTCCATTGATCGCAAATCGAGTAAGCGAATTTTCTTTTCATCTGTCATTGTCATCATTCACCTGTCGTATGACATTGACAAACAATGACTTGGGACAGCAAACTTCCATCTAGTTGGCCATGAAATACAATTCGATACTCCTACCCTATTTTAATGATTACTGCGTTGTTTTTTTGTCATATCTTTGATTGTGTTGATAGCTGACAGCTCTCATCAATGACAGGTGCATCACAAAAGTAGCGAAATCAATCAATCATCAAAGGGGTTTTGCCAAAAAAGAATCAACTTTATTTCCTTTGTATATTTTTCATGAATTGGTGCTATTGGTTAGTAAATGATATAATTTAGTGTACTAGAAGAAATTACACCGACAACAAGATGAGTTTTCTTTTGTAAGTACATAATATTCTAAGCTTGTCGTTTGTTGTCGCTCACTAGGTATCCGTACTCAGGGAATCTATTTTTAACTGATCATCTTCCGTTCGTCTCAGCTTTGACGTATTGTTTACGTCTATGATGTTTTTCCGTTCAGCAGAAATAAAATATTTAGCTTGGGCCGGCGGGAGACCCCACCCTAGGCAAGGTAAACTAGGTTTATCGTCTGCAAGTTTCTTCTTGATGCTTGAACAATTTTGATCGAACTTTAAACATAATAATGCTCTGTATTTAGCGGGAGCCGGTCGAACAAGACGTTCAAGCCCAAGAAGAACATCCCTGAAGGCACGCACCAGTATGACCTGATGCGGCACGCGGCGGCAACGCTCGGGTCTGGGAACCTGCGCCTCGCGGTCATGCTGCCTGAGGGCGAAGACTTAAACGAGTGGGTTGCAGTCAACAGTAAGTTAATTAACTTGCTTCTCTGTTTCCTCTCAGGTACTTGTGTATCATCCATCATACTTTCATATAAATTTCAAAACAAAAATTAAAAATGTAAACAAGATTAAGCAATGTCTAGCGCTAGAACACACTGAAGAAAATTGGTATTTATCCTTTTAAAAAGTCTGTAAAGTTTGTACAAAATGAATGGCTCATCTGGTGTTAAAGTTTTCAATTTTCTAAAAGGATAAGTTGTTAATGAGTTCAGTTATCTAATTGGCACCTTGTTAATTAAACTCCAGTCTAAGCTCTAGCTAGGTTTTTGCTTAGTAGTCTAGACAAAATCAAATCCATTTAGCAATATGAAATTTTATACAAGAGTGCCATGTGAGTGAAATCTAATTTATTTATTAAATAATATTCTGTCTACTGGGAATTATTTAGAAGTTGTGGATGTAAAACTTTAATGCTTCAAAAGCCGATCAATAGCCATGACGGGCTAGATCTAGCCTCATTATGTAGGCTATAATGTAGACTATTCCAGACAGAAACCTTGTAGGTATAGAAAGGGTACATAATGAAGTGGGAGTATTAGGTATTGTTCTGATAATATTATGGGAAGTATGAGCTGTCCTTTGTTTGATAAAACAAGTGAATAATATTTAATATCCTGTTCTATTGTTTGTTCCTAAACTATACATACCTAATTACCAACCTTTTATTATAAACTAGCTGCGCCCCGCGGTTTCACCCGCGTAAGTCCCGATCCCGTGGGCATATTGGGATAAAAAGTATCCTATGTCCGTCTCCTGGCTCTAAGCTACCTCCCTACCAATTTTCACCCAAATCTGTTCTGCCGTTCTTGAGTTATAAGTGGTGTAACTAACACGACTTTCTTTTATATATATAGATATTTCTATGACATCATTAACATCAATCCCTTTCCTGGAATTATCAAATATTATAAAAGTAAATATAGGTAAATAGTATTTCTTACATAAAATTTTTGTAAAAACTACTGACTGATTGGATAGAAAAACAATTTATTGCACCATAGAAAAAAACTTAAACTTAAAATATAAAATACAAACTAGAAACAGGAAAAATAATATAAGGAAAGATCCTAGAGTGGCACATGAGGCGGCCTTATCGCCTAAGGGCGATCTCTGCCATTCAACCATAAGGATGGACAAGATTTGAGGAAGACATTTGACAAGATTTGAGGTGTTTATTAAAAATGATAGGAAACAAAGAACTTTGACTCAATACACGATATTTGATATCTTAGACTGTAAGAGTTACTACTGGATTTCAATAGTGTTGAATCGTTGACCATGGTTCATAAACACCATTACCTATAAATCATATTATAATTACAGTATTAATATTTAGTTTTCAGTTTCAAGCTTAGCGTCAAAACACAAGATACCATGTGCATCGCACTCACACCCACACATGACGTCAGTAATCTTTGCATTGCCTCATTAGTAGGCGGAAAGGCAGTGCACATTAAACTAAATATGAATACTAACATAATTATTGTTGTAGAGCTCTGATAAAATACGCCTGACTATACTTGTATATTTTCAGCTGTAGACTTCTTTAACCAGATCAACATGCTATATGGGACCATAACAGAGTTTTGTACCGAGGAGACCTGTGCGGTGATGTCAGCAGGACCTAAATATGAGTACCATTGGGCTGATGGACATACCGTTAAGAAACCTATCAAATGTTCCGCCCCCAAATATATTGATTATTTGATGACTTGGGCACAGGATCAGCTGGATGATGAGACTCTATTTCCATCTAAAATAGGTACGATCACATATTTTCTTCATCTTTAATTATAAGGAAGGAATTGTATGTTTTGACTCTAAAACTGCTGAATTATGATGGTTGGTTTGGAATAAAGGATTTTGAAAAATACAAACGCTACGCAGAACACAACGCCGTCTAGCCCTAAGCTAGGCAACTAAGCTTGTGTTATGGCAGGGCATGATGCTCCCAGCCAGACAATGGATGGAATACTTATATACTTTTTTTTTGTAAATAAATATTTAATATACATACAGGAACACCCAAACCACAAAATATCTTTACAAAAATATTTACCGATCATTCTCAAAAGATCCATTGGCTAGATCCAGGATGGATCTAGTGAAATATTTTTTTCTATTCAGATTTTAAGTTGTGGATCTACTGAGGTTTTTCTTTCTTAGTTCATCCCTTCCCAGAGCCATCAAGGATTTTTCGACGGCGGCGGGAATAGAACCCGCAACCTTTTCCGTCTCGGGCGGTAGTTATCCGACTGAGCCACAGAGGTTTGAATGTAATTTTGTATTTTGTAGGCGTGCCATTCCCAAAGAACTTCCTGTCAATGGCGAAGACGATCCTGAAACGGTTGTTCCGCGTGTACGCGCACATCTATCACCAACACTTCCCTGAGGTCGTGCAGTTAGGAGAGGAGGCCCATCTCAACACATCCTTCAAACATTTCATATTTTTTGTACAGGTAACTTGACACTTAGCTCTAAAAAATGTGTAGGTGCATATCCGGCTCGAAGGACCTAAAAAATTATGCAGGGGTATGTGTGCTCAGTACCAATGATGTTTTATCACTCCTAATTATTATTAACTAGCGACCCGCCCCGGCTTCGCACGGGTGCAATGCTGATACTAAATACACTACAGAAAAACTGTGAACGTTGTATATAAAAACATAGCGGCCCGCTCCGGCTTCGCACGGGTATAAAATATATAGACTATGTGATTAAAATCGATTCAGTAGTTTTGATTTATTCATTACTGCCCGTGGCCCGCACAAGATCCTTTTTCGCACTTCCTATGTTTTATTTTCAGGAATTCAATTTAATCGAACGACGGGAGTTAGCGCCCTTACAAGAACTCATCGAAAAACTGACCGCGAAAGAAACACGATGAACGGAACATATCACACGACTCACCTACTCTAATCTCCATCCGTTTCTTTCACATAATAATATATGTCGTGATTTGTAATTGCAAGTCGACAACTATCAAATTGAAAGTTTTCAATTTAATAGTTGTTGTTTGTTCTTTGTGGGATAATTTATTGCTTCACAGCGATTAAAGCCCGTCATCGACGTAGCTGTAATATATAGGGTTATTGGGAATTATATTAGCCTCAAAATGTTCAAAAAGATGTTCGAATTTCCAAAAGTCGTAGAACAAAAATTGTTTGTTAGGTGCACAGAAGTGGCCCTCAATCGCTTACTAATATACCAATAACCCTGTATATCTTTATTACGTCACTAAAATATTATGTGGACAGATATAGCAAGACATTAATATAATATGTTTTATTAAGGCATAAAGACCTGATGAGGGCAAAAATATATATTATAGATTAACTACCGTGTGTGGTGGCTTACTATAATATAATATACAGCACATTATATTTAAAAATTTAAATTATAGCTACCTCTGTGACGGACTTAATAATTGCACAAGTTGGCATTTTGGAACGAATTAATCACTTAAACACGCGTAGAAACCGTTGGCTCATTGGGCATACAGTGGTCTATTCTTTAGTATTGTTGCTGTGGTTATATCTATCACACTTTTATCTACTTTGTATTTGAATGATTTGTTAAAATATTTAACAAAGCGATTGCGGTCGCTTGTATTAACGAGGTATTCATGAACTTAATACCATCAAATTAATTAACTAACTGCACTCACTGTTTCACCCGCGTGTGTTAAAAGATCCCGTCTAAAGTATCGGTTTAGAAAACATAACAGAGAGACAGTGTTAAGCACTTTCGCATTTAAAATATTACTCACGTAAAATACGCGAATACAGCAGAAGCAGCAGAACAATTGATTTTTGCAATTTGATATATTGCCACTGTAAAGGCATTGTTTTGAGTTACTTCTGAAATTATTATTTTTTCTTTCCCACTGCTATGAACTTTCTCTAACTAATCACTAACACATTCAAATTTTAACTACCCTTTTTTTCACAACTTTTAGCCCCATAACGGGGTTCATACAAATCTTCCATTAATAACTCCCCATAAATATACATTCTAACAATGTGTGATAGGTAACTGATATAATTAATTATTATAAAGAAAATGAGATAAGCCTTGACGAAATTATAAAATAACTAAGCGCAAATGGGCTTTGTATAATAAGTGCAGCATTTACACCGCACTAGTTTAGATTTTGATTTGAAATATACAGGCTATAGTAGAATGAAGGAGTTAGATGATAAAACTTAAGTAGTTACACCATCAAGCTCCTTCGATCGCTTGCTACTTAGTAGCAAAACAGTTTTAGTAGCATGTATATTCCAGATTTTGTTTAGTCTATATTCACTAGGATTAATTAGGACCACCTATGATGAAGTAGAAAGGGGATGGTGTGCCTAGCGTGCATAAGGGACGGGCCACACAAGGCATAATAAATTAACATTAATCTTTTATAAAAAGTTTCATCATTGTAACAATTCGCTTTGATTCTAATCGAATATTCCCCAAATTCGAAAAAATGAAACTGTTTTCCGTAATAGACTCAGTTAGAAATAGATACATAGTTAAAACATAATTTTCTTTTTAACCGACTTCAAACAAAAGGAGGTTCTCATTAATTCCTCTATATGTAGTTTTAGTTTATTTAACTGGCAATCGTTGTTAAAAAAATCTCATTTCAAATTAGAATAATTTCAAAACCTAATTAGGGTGGTTAGAAAATTATGTTCTATAGTCACGAATTACAAAAAAGGGTGCATTTCGATTTTTACTGGGTAATTTTTTACAATTTTCACGGTAATATCACAAACAGAGTTTCAAATGTTCTCTATATTAATTAAACTGACTAATAAATACTTAGGATAGATAGATGGTTATCATGCCTTTGTGTGTGGTCTTGCTCCCATAGTGTACCTATAGTTCAACTGCTAAGTATTCTAGACTGCCCTAAATATATAGAATACATGACATGTCCTAAAATAAACGACATGAAGGCCTTCCTATACAATAAACATTACTAAATAGATGTGGAAAATATTTAGATTTGATACAATATATAAGGATTTATGAAGTACCGTTTATGGTAAGAAGATTTAATTTATATTTTTACCGATTATTGTAAAGTTAACTATACGATCTAATTAATTCGCTTATAAGACCGACCTAGTGCCATTTTGTGATTTGTGGAAATCTACAGTCAGGTCAATTATTATGAAATCCAAAAATACATCAATAATCTACAGATATTTTGTCTTGGTGTTTCTATTCTATACATTAAGTATGTATGTACAAACGAAAAGTACTTTATCAATTAAGTATTCTATCCATGGTCTGGCAACCATATTAGGCCTGTACCTAGTAAAGCCAGAGGTCAGATACCAATCCACACAGTGCCAAAACTAAGCAGTTTTAGCACTGTGTGGATTGGTATCTGACCAAGATTTCTTATTGCGGTGTCAATAAATGGTGCTAAGTCAGTCAAGTTCGCAAATTAGGATGATACGTCACGATAAGCGCGAAATATTCAAAAATTAACGTTTTCGTGTTAGCCCCAGTTTAGAACCTAAAATATACTGTTATTTTGTATAAAATTACCGAAATTAGGACATGGTTTTAAACTACTAAAAACCAAACTACTGATAATTGTGCATCTTACTTGTTTTTATATTTGTGTAGCCAAATGCTGTTTGTTTTAATAAATAAATACAAATAAACGCCGGTTGTAATAAGACTTTTATAGTAGGTATGGTTTCAATTGATAATTACGGTTTTAGTGGTTAAATTTTGTTTTAATTTTGCTAATAACAAAATAACGTTACATTTGGTTTCTAACTTCACGAAAAATATAAGGCACATAGCGTGACGTACCGATCTCTCGCATTACTTGCGTAATCTCAAATATCGACGTAAGTTTACAAACTTACGTATAATGAATTATATTTAAGTTTTTATTTATTTGAATTAACTATTATTTACTGTAAAATGACATTGTTTTCAATTAAGTCTATATTTATAAATACGACTTTGACTGGTTAACGCAATAAATCTCTTGAAGTATTTTCTTGTATAATACTTTAACTCTTAGATAATTTTTGCATTTAGGAGATACTTTTTATTTGTATCGAATTCGGTATCATTTTGCGACTGAAGTGTATTATTTTTGTTATAATTAATTTAGCTTCTTAAAATAAATAAAAAATACAAATTCGAGTACTTACCAACCATTTTATTTTCTAGACAAAATAAACTAAGTAATTATTTTATTTATTTATTTGTAAATATTTCAATTTAAAGAAAAAGTGCATTAACTAGTCCATATCTGAAGATAACAGTCAAAACATCATCATCGTCAATCGAATCAGTTTTTCAAATTGCATTGGTAAAAAAACATTACCAAGAAAATAAAATATTGACTATCTTAGTCACAAAAAATATGTCCAATAGACTGAAAATTATAGTTATACTTAGATTCTACAGTAATTTATGTAACTATGTATTCGAAATGAAATTCAATTTGATTGATGGTGTGATGATAAGACAGGGTAGTCGAATCAAATACGTTCAGGCAGCCGAGTGCGCCACTGTCCGTATATCTTGGGGTACTTAGAAGTGTACTAGGTTCCTCCCTTGTTGCCTTATTAGTCTGAGACAGGAGGCGGAGGCGGAGGCGGCGCTAGGAAGGCGGGCGGAGCGCCCCACGGCGGCGGGTTGAAGCCGCCGCGCCAGTTACCCATGCCCATCATACCTAAAAACAAAACATACTCGTTAGTTAGGTACTATCACAACGCACACAATATACGAAACTACACTAACAAAAGGCTTATTCCCTTTAGTTATACACTAACCTGGCGGAGGTGGTGGCATATGAGGACCGGACGGCATATTTCCAGGCATTTTACCATCACCCTGTAACAAAATACATAATCATTGAATATAGATCATAAAATGAATAATTTTATCATTTATATAATACTAGCTGCGCCCCGCGGTTTCACCCGCGTAATTCCCGATACTGTGGGAATATCGGGATAAAAAGTAGCCTATGTGTTAATCCAGATCTCAAGCTATCTACTTACTGAGTTTCATTGAAATCAGTTCAGTAGTTTTTGCGTGAAGGAGTAACAAACATACACACACACACACAAACTTAAACATTTATAATATTAGTAGGATATAAAGTGGAAGGTTATAAAACGCACCTGGTGCATGGGCGGTAGTGGCGGCGGGAAGGCAGGCGGGAGCGGTGCCGCGCTGCCCGGTGGCGGCGGCTGTGGACCTGCACCACCTGTGTACACAAAATATAACATTCATCATACTAGTACCAATCGATGATACCTAGGGCGAAAAGATAAGTAGATAATAACTAACCGAGCCAGGGAGCAGAGTGCGGCGCCGGTGGAGGCGGCGGCGGCGGGAACGCTCCTAACGGCATCGGACCAGGGGGTGGCATGAGGGCGCGAGCAGGTTGCGAGGAAGCGAATAGCGAGGCGTGGGAGGGTGTGAACCGGCGGGGCGCACCCGGCGGCGGCGCCTCGCCCAGTTCCGCCATCAGCGACATGTACTCCTCGTCGATCTTGGCCTTGTCGGCGGGCGGCGGCGGTCCGCCATGGCCGGGTCGCTTGGCGCGGCAATCGCGTGCGATGTGTCCCGCGCCGCCGCACGCCGCGCAAACCACAGACGAGGTCACGTTCGGCCGGTCGGGGCAGAGCCACGTCTTGTGGTCGGTGGCGGTGCAGTTGGCGCATCGTGCTGCGTCGTTCTCGCGCAGCGTGCCGTTCAGTTGTGCGAGCTCGCGGAGCTGCATGCGCCGCAGATCGTTCTGCCCCTCGGGAACCTCGACCCCTTGCCGGATCACCTCCTTGATCTTGTCGACGGCCTTCTTGACAGCGTCCGCGTTCGTCGCTGTGATGTACGCGTGCAGGGGCTCGTCCTCACCGGGCAACGGCTGCCCGTCCTTGCGGCCCACCTTGCCTTCCTTCACTGAGCCCTTACCGCGGATTATTATCTTCGCACCGGTCTCCTTTTCCATGGCTGTCGACACAAACAACGTATTAAATATGGACAACGAACACTTATAGTAATGTGGAGCAAGTCGATGATCATGTACCTTTCAGTGTATTCCCGCGCGGTCCAATGAGCAGGCCTACAAAGTTTATATCCGGGTGCTCTTCCTGCGGTATCATTACTTTATCGTGAACGCGGACAACCGGCGGTCTGGAACGAAAGACAACATTAAGTAAGTATAATGTGAGTATATTTTATGGTAATACTAGCTGCGCCCCGCGGTTTCACACGCGTAAGTCCCGATCCCGTGGGAATATCGGGATAAAAAGTAGCCTATATGTTAATCTAGACTAGTCTAATCTAGTCCAGTAGTTTTAGCGTGAAGGAGTAACAAACATACACACACACACAAACTTTCACATTTATAATATTAGTAGGAAGTAGGATGTCATAAAATTGACGACCCAGTTGGCACAATAGTCACCATGCCGGACTGCCAAACACAGGGTTGCTGGTTCAATTCCCGCCTCAGACAAGTATTTATGCTTACATATTTGTCTATAGTCTGGTTGTTGCTTTGTATTATATGTATGTATTTACAAAAGAAAAGTATTTAAGTAGTATATCCGTTGTCTAGCACCCATAACACAAAACTAGTCACTTAGCTTGAGGCTAGATGGCGATGTGTGGAATGTTGTGCAATATTTATATGTATTATTTTCATTAAAAACAGAGTAGGTTAGTACTTGTAGTCCGGCGGCGGCTTGAAGTCCGGGTTGATCTGATGCATGCGCTGCACGAGATGATGCCGCTGCTCCTCGAGCTTGCGCCTCGTGCGGTACTCGCGTGTGTTCAGCCGCTTGCCGTCCGTAGAGTAGATCGGCTCCGGAGAAGGTGATCTGTGAAATGTACTAAATAAGTGACCGCACTCACTCGTCGCCCGTTCTCACGAGCGGAGCGACTCGCCCAACCAGCCTAACCACCTACGGTTACCCTATTCGCCCTGAGAAAAGAACATTTCGATTAATATCCTGAAATTTTAATCGGATTAGAATTAACCCTGAAAATAATGTGATTATTAGATCGATTAGCGGTCGACCCGGCGACGCTGAAATGATTATATAAATTTATATTAGTTTATATCGTCAGCGCGGTGGTATCGAACCTGCAAAACGAAGAAATGTCGCATTAGTAGCAGTAGCTCGGGAGGAGGACTACTCACTCTACTCGCTCACTCTTTTACATTCATTTTGCATTTTTTATTTAACAATTATGGTCTGTTTGACACACAATATGGTTCAATGCAGTCGCTCGCCTCAGTCTACCTAAATATAATTCATTTTATTTCTAGTTTCAATCTTTCAATACTCTCATAAGTCGACGTTAGTGGACTCTCATTTCTGTAAATTAAAAAATATACGGGTATTATTCTTTAGTGGTTCGTTAAAATTGCTTTCACAATATTTTTTTGAAATTAAGCATTTCATAATCAAAATGGTAATTTTCTTAGCAAAAGTTTGGTCCAATTCTTTTAATAAAATCCTAAACGTAAACACCTACTCATCAATCATTGATTATTTCATTTTAACACTTCAAAATCTTTAGCTTTATAAATGTTAAAACTTTCTACAAAAATAGTCTTCGCTGCTACTGTAATTACATTCAACATCCAAGTACAATTATTTAATAAGTAAATGGCTAGTACTTTTCTAATTAGTCACAAAATATTAAAAACAATAGTACGGCGAGAGTCGTACTGTCTGTCTGTAGTGAAGACGGGAGCTTCCATTAAACTGTTAGAATAAGAGAAATACTCATTAGATGGATGCCGGCGGCGGTGCCGGGCGATGGCGGTTGCAGGTGATGTATTACCTCTCTTCGACGTTGGGAGGGATGCCGAGGTCTCCGGAGCGCAGCTTGCGGGACACCTCCTCGATCTGCAGCTGCACTGCAATACAACGGGTTAGCGTCGCGCAACGCGCGAACATTAGCTACATCTCACACTGCACAATTTCACTCAACATCTACATCTATACACTAACACCACGCACTGCGCTGAATGCGGCTCTATCATTGGTTAATTTTGTGCTGCTCTCTTCACTCTAGTATATTATTTGCGGCTCATCCTCATAGGGTTGATTGTGAATACGGGTGTAAGCCAGGGTGCACGCACATTGCACTCACACATTGTCGCGTCCTACAATGTACCGACACGCGAGTTAACAGGACGCGTACATGTGTGAGTGCAATCCAATCGGGTTTTAATAACTAGTTTCCCATCTGATTCAAATCCATAAGGAAATTTTCAGTCACATACTCTAACAACACCAATTACATTTTGAGAAAGGGACATAATCCTGATTTTGCACCCCGGCATAGAAAGCTTGCCCTAAACATCCTACTCACCTTTTATTATGGATATGGGTCATGATTTACTGCATTTTACATTATAATGAACCTATCAGTGGTGTGCTTAAAAGTTTTAATAATTACATATACTTTATGTCCTAACAAAGGAGATATTTAATCCAACAAAAATATCATCGATCAAGCTCTCCATCAATTATTGTTTTCAGTTGTTGTGTTATTTATTTTATCACTCCAACTGTTGTTCTAGCTATAAGATGTAAAATATTAAAGAAAATATTATGATTAGTATTATCACTTCTGTAACATGAACTATAGGTTATTAATATAATTAGCTATAAAATCAGTTAAGCGCTACTTCTGTACATTTTAACAAATAAATATGACAGTTGGAAATTAAAAAAAAAAATAAAAATATAAGATTATGTTCACCCGAAAATCAACTGTTTCTAAGTCTTAATTTTTTTCTTCAATATATATATCAGATGATTTTCGAATGAAAATAATCTCAATTTCTCTATCTAATAAATAAGGTATTATTTTTTATTTCCAATATTAGTAAAATTATATTCGTTAGCTAAGATGTAGGTATAAAAGTAGCCTTTTTGGGTGTATAGCTAAAAATCAATAGCCTTGTATATTAAACAAAAAGAGAAATATAAGAACAGTGCGAAAAAGATAAAAAATAAATAATTATAGTAAGTATATCCTGCAATAAAGTGAATAATGCCATTATGAGTACTATTTGGTCAGGTTATTATAAATAAATAAAAATCACACACTAGACACTATCATTCAACATTGACCACCAGTGGCCTAAGTCTTCTAAGAAAATGGGCATTCTATAATTTATTAGACAATGCGCTGATGTGTTTCATATTTCATAAAATAACATAGAAATTGATTGATCTTCCCTTCCTTTTTTATAAAGGAAATATTTTTGTTCGTAACAAATAGGCTATTAAACTGATTTTGATGAAACTTGGTAATCAAGACTTACGCAGGTGAAGCTGCAGGATGCGGGTAATTTTTAATAATACTGTAAAATGAAATTGTTTGTTATTCAATCGTCAAGTGGTCTAAAAGAGCGCATTGCCTTGGCATACATAATCATACGAATTTTACATACAAAACAATCATAACGAAATTAATTTACATCTATTGAATTTGACTTTTAACCTATTAGAGTAATGTTTAATTTTGTAACGTTGTTTGATAAAAAACACTAATAATTGAAAAGTACAGAATATAAAATTAAACTTTATGGCGGCTGTGAAGATTCAGCAGATGCGCAACAGCGAAACCAAGACATTCCACTCATCGGCATCTAGCCCCAAGCTAAGTAACTAGATAGTTATGGAATTGTGTTACGGGTGCTAGACAACGGATATACTACTTATATACTTTTATATTGTAAATATATACTTATAATACATAGAAACAACCAGACCACAGACAAATATTTAAGCATAAATATTAGCCTGAGGCGGGAATCGAACCCGCAATCCACCAAGCCCTACGTAATTTACGAGCCGCTATCAAGTTTAATTTTATATATATGTCTAGCTATAGTATGATGGTACTCACGTAGATATTGTTCCTCCTGCTCAGGTGTGAGGGTCGAAGGTAGGACGGTGGGCAGGCCGGGTATGAACGTCTTGTCATGTTCCGAGCCAGTCCACCGCGTGCGGCGGCGACGAGCGCGTCGCTCCTGTTCTGTTTCACCTGGTGGACCTGACGTGATAATTATATTATGACACTATATTCTTAACTATTTATGTCCCACAGTGTTCCACCAGATCCTGTGAGAAAGTCTTAATAAATTGAAGCTAGTTTTTTCAGTTTTACCTTGATGGATTTGGATGAAACTTCAACCTTTTCAGAAAAATAGATATATCCTATAGTGAAATCCAAATGCCGATAGATTCAGTCAGTAGCTTTTAGGGTTCCGTACCCGAAGGGTAAAAACGGAACCCTTTTGGTTAGACTCCACTGTCCATCTGTCAACAGGCTGTAACTCATGAACCTTGATAGTTAGACAATCAGATGATGCGTTTGTATTGCCACTACAACAAATACTAAACACAGCATATAATAGTACAGAACCCTTCGTGCGCAAGTCCGTTTCACACTTGGCCGATTTTTTGAAATTTTATAGCTAACAAAAAGACAGACAGACATTTCACCCTCTTAGGGGTGGAATTTCAAAAAACTCTAAGTGGATACCTATACTTAACAAATAACATACCCTCCAAACATACCTCTAGGACTCACACTTTAAGGACTTTGAATACTCTATTTATAGATACCTTGTCCATCATCTTTATCATCATCAGGATGGTAGTCGTGATGCTTGAGGTCTCGGTACCGGGATTCGGTTCGCGCCTGCATCAGTTCCAACTTCTGTTGAACGGATGTGGGCGGTGGGATGGCTGTGGCCGCGGAGAGAGCAGCCGCGGCCGCTGCGGCTGGCTGCACCGGCGCCGCAATGCGACGTTGGGCCACAAACGTCTGAACATATAAGAATAATAATGTTTTTATTACAGTTGCTCATAAAGTGGATCTTATTAAACCGCTTTTAGGCTAATACGCGTGCGTTTTACTTTATAAGCACGTGCTGTAAAGTTAGCCCGATAAGTTAAATTCGTATCTAACTGCTACTTACATGTTAAGTAGATTAAACATTTTTAATTTACCTGGGTTATACTGTTTTGAGGTATAAAAAAAGGTAGGTACCAACAAAGAGTTTTTAAGCCGGCAAAAACAGTATAAACTGGACCTAAACCATTAAAAAAATTGATTGCCGCCTTACACACAAATATTTTGTTAACTATTTATTAATTTAACATGTCTTTTCTTTTACTCGCAACTGTGATAAAAAACGTCGTACGAAACGCGTGTGGATAATTGATCATTGCATCTCGGCTCTATGCAATGATCGATTTACCACACTTGATCGTAATGTACTATTATTGCATAAAATGTGTACAATGGATGGTAGGTAGTTTTAAAATTAAGTCACAACAATTTACCCATTGCGGGCATACAATAAGTACTTTTTAACAACCAAAATAAAATATCAGAACAATAACATCTTAAATATGAAATCATAGTTTTAGATTAAATTATAGTTATAATTCTGTCTTTATTTTTTTTATAATAGAGGCTTGATATAATGAAATCACTTGCTTTAACACAAATACTACCTAACTAGATATTCAAAATTTAAGAAGTACGAATTTAAATCATCTATTCACACTCACCGCATAATCAATATATTTCTAAGGAATAAATCAATATTAAATGTGACTGTTGAACTTTAATTACAATGTAATGGTATCAAATGTTTTTATATTTTACCTGTCTTTCAAAAGCATTGTGCTGCAAATTTATAAAAATAAACTGTAATTTTCTATCCAACTACCTGCGCCCACGGTTTCACCCGCTTAAGTAACTTGTGGGAATCCCGGGATAAAAAAAATACCCTATGACATTCAGTTACCCCCCCATCTCTAATAAAAATTTCATCCAAATCGGTCCATAGATTTCGGCCGGAGAAGTTAACGTCTTCATGGAGTATTTCATTTAAAAACTTAGCTAAGAACACGCCCGACTAGTTCACCTCTCAAACAAAATCAAAATCGGTTCATCCGTTCAAGAGCTACGATGCCAGAGATAGACACGTCAAACTTATAACTCCCCTCTTTTTGCATCGGGGGTTGAAACTAATGTCAAATTTGACTATCGGTATTATTTTAATTAGTCCGAGAAAAGACTTAAGTACCTGAGCGACAGCAGCGGCAGCTAGGATAGCAGCTTGGGTGGCAGGATTCACTCCATTGTTGGTAACCTGACGTGCTGTCGCTTTCGTGGTTGTGCCAACCATCTGATCTAATAAGGCTATCGTACCATCTCTGAAATATACAATGTTTATATTAGCATTACAATTAATGCTGGCTGATACTGACTGATACTGATATTATAAATGCCCAGACGACCCAGTTGGCACAATGATCACCATACCGGACTGCCAAACACAGGGTTGTGGGTTCGATTCACGCCTCAGACAAGTATTTATTCTTAGATATTTGTTTCTGGTCTTGTTGTTTCTATGTATAATAAGCATAAATTATAAGTATATATTTACAAAAGAAAAGAATATAAGTAATATACCCATAACACAAGTCTAGTTACCTAGCTTGGGTCTAGATGACGATGTGTGGAATGTCCTGCAATATTTAACAAATATAAACAAATTCAAAAAATATGACAAAACTGTCCGTTTTTCTAGATTACAATGATATATGTATGGAAAAAAAATATAAGCATATAAAGTAATGTGTGTTTTTCTTTATTTGTAAGAAGACTACTGGACCAATTGCAATGAAACTCAGTACGTAAATAGCTGGAGACCTGGATTATCATATGGGCTACTTTTTATCTCAATATTGCTACTAGATCAAGACTTAAAGGGTTGAAACCGAGGGGTGCAGCTAGTAAACTATAAACCTAATGCATTTGTTTGTTACCATTATCTCATTACAATAATAATGTGAAAGTTTGTGTGTCAGTATGTATGTTTGTTACTCTTTTATGAAAAACCTACTGCACCAAATGCAGTGAAACACTGTATATAGCTGAAGCCCTGGAATAACAATCCACATCTAGGACTGAAACTGCAGGGTGCAGCTCGTCAATGAAAGTCTGCAGAGGTATCACTATTTAAGAATGTGGTCTGTAATTCATAGGAGAATTTTCCAGTATCATGTGGGTGTGATATTTGTAATTTACGAGTTAGTTAGACTAACCTATCTTTGGACTTTCGACTTCTACCGCTAGGACTCCTGCTTCTTGAGCGACTGCGGGATCTACGTTTCTCCTTGTGGCGGTCGCGGCTTCTACTACGGTCACGATCCTTCTCTCTGTAACCAAAACAACAAACAAAGCTATAATCCTAAGCATTCAGAATATTTAAAGAAACACTAGAAAGGTCCCATCATACCTCTTCGAGCGATGACGATCTCGGTCGCGATCGTGATCCCGATCCCTGTCGCGATCACGATTGCGGTCCCTATCTCTGTCTCTATCGCGGTCGCGATCCCCTCGATCCTTATCGCGGTCTCGATCGCGCGTCTTCTCGCGGTCCCTTTCCTTGTGCCGGTCGCGATCACGGTCACGGGAACGGGAACGCGGGCTTCTGTCTCGGTGTCGGGAACTCATCACAAGCCGCTGGGCGTCACCACTACGTACCACGGGTGGAACACGTCAATGAAATCAATAACTTGTTTGACAACAGAAGGTTTCGCGCCGGTCTATCTGTTATGTACGGAGTTATTTAAAACGTTATTTTAAGATTGTAATTATTCGAATAATTAAAAATCGCTGAGAGAAAACGCAAAATCAGCAAGCGAAATTTTATGGGCAAGTGAAAGAAGGGGGTAGGGAGCGGGCGGGGGACGATGTAGCAGTGTTGCCAAAACCCTTTAAGTAAAAGCACCTAATCCAAGGAACTTTAACGTACAATACCATTTGTCTGACAAATAAAATAGGCTGAATCTTCACTTTCTGCGTTCTCTTGATCACTTTGAAACAAAACAAACTATATAATATAAAGTAAGGAACATATTATTTTATTTTATAGATCCAAATTACGAAATAACGTTTAATTTAGATACCTGCTGTCATATTAACATCAAACTTAAATTTTGCGGCCATCCGGTGGTAGAAATTTGGAATTTGAAATTTGGAAAAATTTGGAATCCCTGTTTCAATATTTATTCAGACAAGTTAGAGAGTATTCAAAAACGGTTCATAAAATATCTTTGTTATAAGTTAGGGTTACCTTATCATTCTGATGATTATCATATGTTGTGTAAAAAGTTTCATATTTTACCACTTGGGCAACGTAGGCAAATTTCAGACTTTATTACTTACCTAAAAATTTTAAATAGTGAAATCGACTGTCCTGATCTTCTATCAAAAATATATTTAAGAGCACCGAGGTCTAGACTTAGGCATAACTCCTTGATACATATACCTAGACGGAGAACTAAATACAGGAGGAACACGTATATGGTGCGAGTGGCGAGTGAGTTCGATTTACTCTGTGAGGAAAGTTCAGTGGATCCTTTCTTCACTAGCGTTAACTCTGCGAGAAGGCAGCTTAGTCTTATCTTCTTTCAAGGCTCCTAATTTTTATTGTTTTGTTGTTATTTCATATTTACGTATTTGTTTATCAGTTTTAGTACATATTGTCTCTATATTTATATTGAATGTACCTACCTATATTTTAATTCTTGCTGGATTGTGATTTGTGTTTTTGCTTGCTTGTTTTGTATCTATACCTATTCTATCTTCTACTCGTGAGAACCTATAATTGGCTTTCTGTTTCTTGTTTTGTTTCTTATTATTTTTGTAAAGCTGTTGGTTTTCCAAATAAATAAAATAAAATAAAAATAAAATCAGTAAAAATATTGAACTCTCGAAAACTCGAAAAAGTGAGGTTAGGTACATAGTTGTAATCAAAAGTTCCAAGAAAAGTAGTTTATTTATTTATTTGGTAACACAGGTAGACCGAAAAAAGTTTTTTTTTGACGGTTGACATTTTTGTGACAGTGAAAGAGACAATCATCTCATCGGTAAGGTAAAATCATCAAGTTATTTTTCTTGTGATATTCTAGTTTTTTTTGTATCTGTTTGCACTATTAGAAATCAGTAACCTATACATATATCCACACTATTAAAGTTCAAAGTCTTTGAGTTGCGTTAGTAAATATCAGAAAATATTGGTTGCCAAACATTGGTTCTGACAAACTTAGATGAGAAATGGACGTCTTTTTGATGAAGGGTGTGGCTTCATAGTTCATTAGATTTAGAGACAAGAATATAGTGTGCTCGATAAGGCATACCATATTCTCGTTCCCCAGGCTAAAGCAATCTCCTAATCACTCTAACCTTGTAGGTATAATTAAAATTCAACACTTAGCACTTTCGCAATATATTTTAAAATCAAAATACAATTCTTACAACTGTAACAGTTCAATCATACCCAAATTACAATTTAGAACAACATGTCACATAAAAAAAATACAAAATGCTGCAAAATATTACAACTGCCACATTTCAAATATTTAAAAAAGTGCAATTACTGTACTGAAGTACAAAATTATTTTGCACCAGCCTCTGGATAACATACAAGGCAATGTGGCTTTTACTGGAGCAAGATAATTTTGAGCATTTACACATTTTAAATTCATGGAAAATTAAATAATCCACAAACAGAAAAATTAAACTTAATCTACAATCATATTTAAATCTCCTTAATACTAATTTAGTCGTAATTCTTAAAATCTAAGAGTCCGGGTCAACAGTTCCATGCGTCACACCACTTTCCTGTCCACTAACTTGTAATCTATTTTTATTTTAAGCCAATTTTTCCAACATTGATCTTCCCGGCGTAAAATGCAGTGTAAAGTCTTGAAGAAAATCTGAAAAAAAAAAGATAATTTTAATATCTATATTATAATATTATAAGAGGAAAGATTTGATTGTTTGTCTGCATGGAATAGTCTCCGGAACTACTTGACCGATTTTGATGAAACTTGATAAGAGAATAATATGTTGATTCATTGGGAGTATCATAGGCTATCCATAATCAATATTCAGTCGAGGGCAACAAGGGTTCAAAAGATGAGATCCTCTTCTAAAGATGAAGTCAAGGCCTGGATGTTTAATAAGTAAGTAAACATACAAAAACAACAAATTAGGAAGTTCCAACTGATAGAAAAACACAGCCCAAACTACAGTATGTAGGTGTTTGCATGGTCCCACATTGCCACTTTTTTACTTAAATGTCATAAAGACTGTATTGTAAATATTGTAAAAATGATGCCCACTCATAATGACAATGAATAAAATAAAATGAAGAATACCTGCGGGTAATAAGGGATATCTTCCACCTTAATTAAAAACTAAATATTATATACAATAATGAAAACTTCTTAACATTAGGTATATTTTTGCTTTATCGTTAATCTGAAAAATCATTCATTAGTTTATTTTCTTGTTGTTTTGCCATTAATAACAAGGTTTTTAAAAAACCTTTTAGTGGCCCGTATTAAGCAAGCACCGTATTATTTAATTTATAAAATAAAACAATATTCAATAACATTATTAATAAGTAGAAGTAGCTTATAGTTACAACAGCATAGATTGGTTGAAAATAAAATTCGAAACGATCAATAGAGGTCCTAGAGGGCATGATAAATAAATAAAATTAAATAATTAGAATTATTTATTTTGTTGAAATTTTCCTACTTTCCAAGGTCTACCACTACAGGACAGAGTTATTTCAAGATGAACATGTGAACTCTTCTAACAATTCAATAAATGGTGAGAATTTATTTTGAGAGAAATCTACATAGAACCTATAGAATTATAAATTTAAAAAAAAGCGCGAATAATATCCCCAATAACTTTCAGACGGCTGAACCGATTTTGATCAAACATAGCTAAGAACACTAATCAAAATCGGTTCATCCGTAGGGAGCTACGATGCCACAGACAGATACACACACAGACACGTCAAACTTATAACACCCTGTCGTTTATGCATCAGGCAATAAAAATCTAACAAGAATGTTACAGTTGGTTGAATTCCATAAATGATTTACCTTGATATTAAACAGGAGCTCCTGGTCCACCTTTCTTGCCAATGAGAGACTTGTGTATGTGAGGTATGACACCTCCACCCGCAATGGTAGCCTTGATCAGGCTGTCCAGCTCCTCATCTCCTCGGATAGCCAGCTGCAAGTGACGGGGGGTTATGCGCTTCACCTTGAGATCTTTAGACGCATTACCCGCCAATTCTAGCACCTGAGAACGACAAGGTTTAATAAATAACGAGTTTAAAAAGTATCTATTTTACTAATTTTTTGAAGTATATGTTATCTAGCTGCGCCCTATAGCTTTAACCGATCCTAAGGCCTTTTCCATCCTCTAAACTACCACTTTGCCAATTTTCATCCAAATCGGTTCAGTTGTTTAATCGTGAAGAAGGAACAAACAAAGAAATAAACAAACTTTTGAATTTATAACATTTAGTTAGCATTATGATGAATGATTGAGGGCCTTCGTAGTTAAATCCCGACTTTTTAGACTCTCCGAGCCTCATCTCTTCATAACATATTTTGGGCCAACATAGGTAAATAGAGATTCAATTGTGCGCTTAATTATATGCAAATATCATGCTCGGAATGTGCCGCCTAACAAGGCCCTAGGCATATGCTCGGCCACTGGACAACTGATATTAAAGTACTGCTTAGCCAATTTTGGAATATTACTACTAACATGTTACGACAAAGTGTAAATCAGCTTCATGCTTTCGATGATCCTATGGAGGCGTTCATAGGAATCATGAATCATACATGACGCCAAGTCTTTATGTACAAATTTTAATGGACAGGAGACTTTATGTTGGATTTATGGATCCTCCTACAAAAAGCTACTATACTTTATTCTATGAAAATGATCTGAATGTTCAGAAAAGCATCCAAACACTTTGGGTTTTGTTGTTGTGCTTATTTCCCGCCAATTCTAAAGGTGTTTGGGCTGTGTGCTTAGGTTGTTTGTTTGTTTATGCATAGAAATAAGGGTAACTAACGGTTTCAATTTTGAATGTTTCTCAATAATGTTTTCAAAGATTTTAGTATAAATTTCATTGTTGTAAAATAACATAACCTGATTTTTCCCGCCAAAACTGACATAAAAAAGCATTAGCACATCACACTAACCACATTCACTTGTACACAAAAACATCGATATAGTATGAATATTCTCTGAAATAGAAAGAAAAGAGCACCGATTTCCAACAAAATTATCATTATTGTTGGCGTTCTGCCGCCATATTGGCGGGCGGTCGCGTAACTTACCTCGGCCGTCAGATATTCTAGAATAGCTGCAGAATAAACCGCTGCTGTAGCTCCGACACGACCATGACTTGTTGTTCTATTTTTGAGATGCCTGTGGATTCTTCCAACAGGGAACTGCAGAGCAAAATAATTTCTAATTTGGCATTTCAATCGATATCACGTAGGAAGTTAGCTACCTGCCGCCATACTGGAGGTCATTCAAATAATTAAAATAATTGTGAAATCTATCTACGAAGACAATTGAATTTTTATTGACTTGTAAATTCTTTCTGCTAATTAAGGGAGTGGTAGAACATACCTGAAGTCCAGCCCTCGCTGATCTAGATACTGCTTTAGCTTTGGCTTTACCAGAATCCTTGCCCGCTTTACCACCAGCCTAAAAATTGATGAAAATCACTTTAATTTTGCGCGTACGAAGCTGAAACTTCGCCAGTAGCTTCGTCACAACACTGTTCACCAAATCACACAATAAAATCTTCACAACGTACACTTATTTCCACAAAATCTTGCAAAACTTACCATTTTTGAAACGTGTAATCACTATCAATCAACCACTAGAGACAGAACAACTAACAGGAAAGGCGCCAAGCGGAATCAGACAGAGACGAACGGAAACAAAAATAGCAGCGCCGCCGTGGTGCGTCGTACAACAACAGCCCGTATTGCCAACCGTAGGCAAACGGAAATGATGTTTTGAAATGTTTGGATTCAAATAACCAATGAGATTTCGTTTAAATAGCGGGAGAATACAAAAATGACATTTTCGAGGCCAGTGCTGCCCCCAAGCCAAGCCGCGGTAGGATTTCGAACAAAAAATATTTTTACGTTTCGATTTACGTAGATATTTACGATAACGTTCATTTTGTGGATTATTCTCATATAAAAGTTTATTATCAAAATCCTTTCAAAATCTAATTTTAGTTTCAGAACCTAACAAAAATCCAATCATTTTCTCTTAGATTAGCAAATATAGAAGTCTCCATGATCAATTTAATGTTTTTTAGGCTATATTTATGCGTAAGATGAAAACCTAACCTATTGGTACCTAGTTCCCGTTAACCTAAAATCACGAAATTTGGCAAAAAATAAGGTCAAAAAAATAAGCAGAAATAAGGGAAAAAATCAAAAAAAAAAATTGAAAATTAATGGGTGTATCCATACATACTTAGTAAAACCAATTTAACTTAACCCTTACATTGTATGGGTGCCCAAACGAAATAGGGGTCAAGTTAAATTGGTACTTACCATACCACGGCAAGGGTAGAAAAGAGAGTTGAAATGTACGGAACCCTTGGCGCGCGAGTACGAC
This sequence comes from Idaea straminata, assembly GCA_951213275.1. Taxonomy (NCBI): domain Eukaryota; kingdom Metazoa; phylum Arthropoda; class Insecta; order Lepidoptera; family Geometridae; genus Idaea; species Idaea straminata. The sequence continues at coordinate 4,543,009 of OX577857.1, read as the reverse complement.
TCGCACTTGACCAATTTTAATTTTAATACGTTGTTCTTTCGTTGTACATAAATCAAACTAACACTTTAATTAATACTACCTACATAATAATTTTAGAGCTATGTTACTAATTTTTTATATTAAAAAACATATTTTTACATATTACAAATTTTAGGTGTGCGTACGGCAATCAGACAGCAATCGGACGGCCACTTACCTACTACCGCGTTTAATTAATGATCTAACTTCTGTTTTTTTGCGAAAAAATTACAAAACGAAAATTACAAAACAAAACGAAAATCAAACTCAAAACATGCTCAAAACTTATTATCTGATCATGGATCATTTATAAAAAAATAGTTACATTTTTAAGATCGTACCTACCTGGTTCCTATTTTTTTAAAAAGCTTTTGTTTTATTTGCTTACTTTATATATATTATTGTAATAGTGTTGTAGGTACTCGTTAAATACCTACTTACCTATAGATTGACGTTAACTTATTTGTTACTTAGCATCACGTCAAACGGTTTGACTCAAACCTCCGTTGTTTTATATGTTAAGTAGACCTATGTTTGTGTATGACTGTTAATATGATAAATAAATTTAAAAAAAAGGTACTTACGTGATTTTATTTCCCGACTTCGTTGACCTTGCATACAGGGTGTCATGTAAATGATTATATGAAAGCAACTTACAAATCGAATCATTTTAACCGACTTCAAAAAAAGGAGGAAGTTCTCAATTCGGTTGTATGTATTTTTTTGGCTTTCTGGGTAACTCAACCGTCGAGTAGGTATTGGGCATTGGTTTTGGGTAACAAATTTTGAATCGGTATAGATACTACCCTACTGAAATATTTGCGCAGATTAACTTGAGTAATTACTAATTTTAGTTTTCGTACGTAAGTATATAGGTAGGACGTAGGTAGGTAATTGGAACGAAGTTCCTTATCGCGCGTTGCGAAAGGGGACTAGACGGAAAAAATTAAGACCAAAAGTTGTAACGACACTTTTTGCTATAGTTGTAAGCCGTGTGGCGTGCGCATGTTTCTCTGTCTTTCTCTCTCTCTCTCTCTCTCATAGAAAGCAATTACTAAAACTGAGCCTACCTACTGATTAAGTTTATTTTACATTATATTTGTTAATAATAAAAAAATATATTATAATAACTTAAAAAATTAAACAAAATTTTATTACAATTCCTTCACTAATTAATCAAAAGGAACTTCGTTCCATCCGGGTGTCCTTTGATACCTCTCAAGTTTTTATTAGACATAAATTTGGATAAAATAAAACGTTATAAACATAAGTGGTCATATATTTTATTCAAACTGTATTGATAGAATGATCAAAACCTATCAGCAACTTTAACTAAAGTCTAAACAATATTTACAGATGCTAATGATTATTACGTTGTAGTTATAAGTAAATTGTAAACTTTTATTAAGAAAGTACAACATTCTGAAATCTATACTAAACTTAGAACTAGAATCTCATGCGAGTGAGTGGCAGTTATAGCTCTTATAAGCTAGAGGAGCTTATTATCTGACCGCAGGTTATGCGTTCTCCGTGGGCTCATCCGTGAACTCATCACACCTATCTTCCAATTCGTACTGAAACATAGAAAAATTAAATGACTGAATAATCAATAATTTTACCGGAAATATGACGAAGAAATGATGTCTCCCAAATGTCAATTTCTATGTATAGTTAATGTGCATTAAATTTGATAGTTTTGTAGAACTTTATTATATTTTTAGCCAAAGGGTAAAAAATACCCTGTTACTGAGACTTTACTGTCCGTTACTAAACCTCGTTTTTGAATAATAAGTCTGACTAACATTTAATTAAACACATTATAGGTTATGTGAATGTGTAAGATATTTATACAATGTGTTTCAGCGAAGGGGTTTTAATACGAAAGGGGGTTGTTCTAGACGTCTAGGTGAACAACTTTTGTTTCCAATTTTTTTCGATAATTCTGAGGTATTTTTTTCTAAAAAATTAGCTGTTTCATACAAAAACTTTGAACGAAATATTCGAATTTCCAAAAGTCGTGGAACAAAAGTGGTTCACCGTCTAGGTTTTTAATACGAAAGGGGGTTGTCCCCCTTTCGTATTAAAAACCCCTTCGCTAAAACACATTGTAGGTATGTATAATCCTACTAATATTATAAATATGAAAGTTTGTGTATGTGTGTGTATGTTTGTTTCACGCAAAAACTACCGAACTGATTGCGATGAAACTCGGTAAGTAGACAGCTAAAGATCTAGATTAACACATAGGCAACTTTTTATCCCGATATTCCCACGGGATCGGGACTTACGCGGGTGACATCTCGGGGCGCAGCTAATAAATAATATAAATAAAATAATAAATACCTCGTCAAGCTGCAGACACTTGCCCCACTCAGCTAAAGTGATACGGTGATCGTCGTCTTCATCACAACGGTCGAGGAATGGAGCGATGCAGTGTTCCAATGACATTAATGGAGCACGAATTGGGAACAACTCGTGTCTTGACACGAAACTGTTAAACAAAAAAATACAATACATGCAATTTCAAATCAAACATAATTTCTCTCACCAACACTGCACCGCAGCCTTTTGCTCATCTGTCAGGGAATTGTATGGTCTTTCTTTCTCTTTATATCGATATCTATCTGTTTAAATTCTCATATAATTCTAATATTATTAAAATTCTGAAGGGCTGAACCAATTTGTATGAATTTTTTGTGTATATTCGTTGGGTCTGAGAATCGAACATCATTTTTTTTCCTTTATTTTGTGTAAGTATAGCAAAACAACGTTTGCTGGGATAGCTAACTTCTTTATGCATATAATAAAATGCTTTGTATCCGACAACTGACTGACTGACGGATCAACGCACAGCCTTTTAAACTGCTGATCGTAAAGACCTGAAACTTAGAGGATGTATCCCTGTATGACGTAGACATCCGATAAGAAAGGATTTTTCGAAATTCTACCATTTACGGGGTGAAAAGGGGGGCAAAGTTTGTAGTATGGTATAACCTGATCTTTGGTCTAATCTATCTATACATATAAAATTCTTTGCCCTGAATCACTGACTGACTGACGGATCAACGCATAGCCTAAACCGCTGATCGTAGAGACCTGAAACTTGGAGGGTGTGTTCTTTGTATGACGTAGGCATCGGATAAGAAAGAATTTTCCGAAATTCTACCATTTACGGGGTGAAAAGAGGGGGGGGGGGCAAAGTTTGTAGTATAAGTAGTATAACCTGATCTTTGGTCTAATCTACTTTAAATTTTGCGTACGAAGTCGCGGGCAAAAGCTAGCTGTCTTATAAGATTTTATGGCCTACTGTTAACAGATGAGCTAAGATGTCACGTTACCGATCATTGTCATGCGCATCTAGATCACACCACTTCCAGATAGCGGCATTGGTCCAACGGCGTGTTAGATTCGATTCAGCCTCACGTTCCATCTTCAAGTAATGAGGTGTGAGCTCACGACGTTCCGCCATGTCACGCATTATGTTGAAAAGCCAGTCTCGCATGCGACGGGGGAAGTCTGACATCTCGTCTTCAGTGCATTCCTACAAAGGAGACAAGTTAGGTAAGTAAGAGCAAGTACGATGCTTTAATTTGCCATCGTTCGGTACTAAATATTTTTCTAGGGTTTTTGATAACGTTGTAGCGTTATAGGAGACACAGCAGTGCGTCGATTCAAAGGTTTAAGTCGTCGGACGTGTGTAAAAAAACGTGTGGCACTCGGTGATTGCCGCGGTAAAGCTATTGCATCGTACGATCTTCGTACGTATACGGCGGAGTGGGGTTGTTAGGTTTTATTTTCGTTACGGAATTTTTTGATTCAGTCGCCGCGCTCAGAGCCCGCGATAAAAGCTATGCAATAGCTTAAAAACTGGAGTTATAGCGCCTTCATCACACAGCCCGACAACTTAAACCTTAGTTAATCGAGGCACAAGATAGTATTAGGTACTTATTGTATTTTTCATCGTTTCAAGTGACTTACTGGCATTTCCCTGCAAGAGCCATAGTATTCAATTTGGACGTGATGGTACTGAGGTCCACGGCATAGATCTGAGTTATCAAGGCAGAGACAACGTTGGCGGTAGACTTCGCAATCAGAGGACCAAGTTTCGTTATGGTTCGTGCACACTTTACGCCTCGACTCGGTTTCATAAGGGCACTCCTTGATGCAGTTGCACACTGCGTCACCGTGCTCGTCAATCTCACAAACACGACCAGCACTACAATGGACCTTTAGGCAGGGATCTGGAAGAAATACCTAGACTAAATACACATCTATCTATACATATAAAATTCTTTGTCCTGAATGACTGACTAACAGATTAATGCACAGCCTAAACCGCTGATCGTAGAAACCTGAAACTTGGAGGGTGTATTCTTTGTGTGACGTAGGCATCCGATAAGAAAGGATTTTCCGAAATTTCACCCCTGAGGTGGTAAAAAGGGGGCAAAATTTGTATAGGACAACGTGATTACTTGGTCCAATTTACTTCAAATTTTGCAAAAACATTCTTTAACAGAATTGATAGAAAACGTGTTTCGTATTTTATTGAAAATTATCCCCTAACGGGGTTAAAAAGGGGTAGAAAGTTATTTTGGGGGTGAGAACCATTTTCTTGAGAGTACCATTTTAACGTCTACGCGGACGAAGTCACGGACATTTAGTTACATAATATTGGGTGCTCACCATCAAAGAATACCTCGTTGTCTCCTGGGTTAACATTTTCATTAGAGTTATCGTTTAAGATTTCATTGACACGCGTCCTTTCAGCATCCTGTAAAAGTTCAGTATTTATTACGTTTCCCATTAACCCCTTATCGGTTAATTTCGATTTGGTACTAGTGTGATAATCACCTGGAACCTTTTCTCATCAAGCCTTTCGGCCATACCGAGCTCCAAATGCTCAGCCTCGGGATCTTCACGGCCTAAAGCGATCGGAGCGCGCTCTGTGGTCGTTGTACGCAGACGCCGATGACGACGACGATGTCTCTGAGAGAGATAACGTTTGTTTTTTAAAGCTATCTAAAAATACGAATACATATATTGAGATAAAAGTGGTTTGAAACTCACTTCAGCATCTGCTGTACATATTACAGCTGCTACCAGCAAAGCCAGTAGCAATATACGGCCCTTCATTTTGCTCCGTTCTGAAAAAAAAAGAATATTATTATTAAGGCACCTATTTATGTGATGTTTGATTTTGATATTTGTCGGCTATATTAGGTAGCTTTAAAAATATAAACATTTTATTATAAAAACATTGAAAACATCGTCCATTTGAGCGAGGTTAATTTAACGTGCTGTTCTAGTTAATTTTGATGGCTGGACACTAAAACTACACAGAAACATAATGTTATGTGTCGTAAACGATGTAACATTCCATGCTTAATATGTAAACAAGAAGGTTATTTGTAAACTATAATAGTGCCCTCCCCTTATATGCCTAGCTATATAAGTAGAAACATCAACAGTAGATAAATAAGACCCAAAAGGGCTTCTTAGACACGTAGAGCAAATAGAAGCCAACAAGTTTAATGAAGTTTCGCCTATAGTTATTAATAAGTCTATAGTAATAAACTAGATGAAATAATGAAATTTTGAGTACAAACACAGGAAGTAAGAAATGAACACGACAATGAAAATTAATTACATTAAAAACAAAAAAAAGTGACATAAAGAAAAAAATAACTTAAATGACGAGTCGTGTGCTATTCGATTCACAGACCTATAGAATATACACAAAAAAATCATAAAAATCGGTTCAGCCGTTTAGGAGGAGATTGGTAACTAACACCGCGACACGAGAATTTTATATATGTAGGGAATTCAGAAGAAAAGAGGAAAAATATTTTGAACTTTACCGACTTGAGGCAGAAAAATAAAAGCTTCAGTACCTACATCATTGTAATTTATCACGATGCCGAGGGCAATGCACCTATCTCAAACTCTCCCTTATGAAGTTAAATAATATTGTTTGAATGCATATTGACTAAGTACAATTGCTTATTATTACATTTTATCGTTGTAAAAGGAAACGATCGTATTTCGTCAATGACGGTAGACGACACCGACCGTGGTGTACAATTTTCGTTTTGTAGAAACATTTTAGTAAAAAATTATAGAATCCATGACTATTACAAAAAAGTTTATACCTATGCAAAATAAACGAAGAGAGGACAAAAAGTATGAACACTAGAGGTATTTGACGACCCAGTTGGCAAAATGGTCACCATGCCGGATTTCCAAACACAGGGTTGCGGGTTAGATTCTCGCCTCAGACAAGTATTTATGCTTAGATATTTGTCTGTGGTCTGGTTGTTTCTATGTATTGCCCCAAGCTAAGTAACTAGACTTTTCTTTCGTAAATATATTACGAAAGAAAAGTCTAGTTACTTAGCCTGGGGCTAGATGGCGATGTGTGGAATGTCCTGCAATATCTATTTATTTGGATAACGCAAAGTTCTTGTAGCAAATACATAATTCAGCCAATAGTCATATTGATATACCTACTAACGTTCCCTGGATGAAATCATACTCATGACATCAGTTGCATCTGTTTTATCGTTCAGACTGTTAGTATAAGTACATACATCGCTAATTAATTTTTTTGGTCTCGACTGCTATGTTTGCATTCTAAGAAATCATAATGTTTGTTAAACAAATTGGCTCTACCATTCATCTATATTTGCCACTGTCGAAATTTGCAGTTTAATAAAAACAACTATATGCAGCTGCAGAATGAAGTTATTTTGTAATTGATATCAATGACTAGTCGCAATCTCACCGTCTATTTGTTTCTATTGACCTAATTACAATGACATCTTCGAAGATTCTATAACTGTTATGGCTTGTACAATAAATAGTATACGTAACAGTGAACTGAGCCCTCTGAAGAAATAGTCTCTAAATTGCAAGATTTATAGGTTTTATTGATTTCTGATTTAATTATGAACTCTATAGTATCTGAGAAGTCGTGCTTTACCCATTCGGGCAACACAAGACTTCTCAGATACTTTTTTTAGGTCTGTTTTTTGTATTTACTTTTATTTATAACTATCTCTTACTGTTTCTTATTTGTGTTTTTACTATGTCGTGTGTTTGTTCGAATAAATTATATTCTATTCTTCTTCTATTCTATTTCTTAATAGGTAGTTTCTTATAATACCAGCTTATTTGTGCTATTAACAGGACTATTATATACTTATGTAGATTTGTACATATTAAGATACATAGCCTTGGGTTTTGAATGAAGATATTAATGTTCACAGATGTACAGAATGAATAAGACTAGTATCCGGTCATCTGAATGGCATGATATGAACTTATAGGTACCTACAAAACAATAACAAATCTAAGTCCCCCTTATTCCAAAACGAGGTTTAAGAATAGTCCGAGATGTGAATTTAAACCTTAGATTTAGACACAGATTTACTCGTGAACTATAGTCTAAACACTATCCCTATAGATTATATAGGGAACTATATTCTCAACACTATCCTTAGATTATATAGGGATAGTGTTTAGACTATAATTCACGAGTAAATCTGTGTCTAAATCCACATATCGGACTATCCTTAGACCTCGTTTTGGAATAAGGGGGCTTGAGTTCAAAATTGTGAAGAATTATTAAAACGTTAGTCTATTTTAATCCAATCAATGAAGTAGGTATATGGGTAGGTGTCATCAGTATTTCTGAACTTTTATATCTCCGTTGGCGATAACCCCGAGTTGGCCTCGTTACCCAAAACTATGTCGTCGACACATACAGTAGCTTTATGACTTCACTGGAAATTGAAATACTGCGTGTGCTATTTTACAGCATGCACCTGAAATATCTAGCTAGGTAACAGTAAACTCACTATTCTGGCTAGATTTATACGTACCTAATAGATCTACTTTACCTACTCAAATAAGTTTAGTCAAATGACGACCCAGTTCGCACAAAACGGTCTCCATGCCGGACTGCCGAACACAGGGTTGCGGGTTCGATTCCCGCTTCAGACAAGTACCTATTTATCTATACTTATATTATAAAGCTGAAGAGTTTGTTTGTTTGTTTGAACGCGCTAATGTCAGGAAATACTGGTTCGAATTGAAAAATTATTTTTGTGTTGTATAGTCCATTTATCGAGGAAGGCTATAGGCTACTTAATATTTATTTTAATATTCCCACGGGATCGTGACTTACGCGGAGCGCAGCTAGTGCTTAGATATTTGTCTGTGGTCTGGTTATTTCTATGTATTATAAGTATATATTTACAAAAGATAAGTATATAAGTAGTATATCCGTTGTCTAGCACCCATAACACAAGTCTAGTTACTAAACTTGGGGCTAGATGGCGATGTGTGGAATGTCCTGCAATATTTGTTACTATTTATTTATTTAAATGAAACTCAATAAGTACCCACTTTTGTATTTATACATACATACTTTTTTCTAAAAAAGTTTACTAAAAGATGTTTTGTAGTTTAAGTTTTTCGCAAAGAAGCAACGTTTATTAGTATATACTAAATATTAACCACCATTTTCAGGATATAAGTAGGTACTTAGATACTTACGACATACAATTTTTAATCAGGCATAAATGGGTCAGCGAATATAATTTTCAAAGTAAGTATTATAATAATAAATAGGTATAGTTTTTAATACATTTGCGAGAATAACGGAAACTCTGATATCGTGTCCGCCGATAGTGTGCGACCCCGCCAGATAAAAACAGTTTTTTGTGTCATTTTAAGAATAATAAATCTAAATAAAGTGTACCTACTTAGCTTATAAATAGTAAGTATGGTTCTAATCTATAATTATTATTATAAAGCTGAAGAGTTTGTTTGTTTGTTTGAACGGCGCTAATTTTAGGAACTACTGGTTCGAATTAAAAAAATATTTTTGTGTTGGATAGTCCATTTATCGAGGAAGGCTATAGGCTATTTTTCATTTTGATATTCCCATGGGATCTGGACTTACGCGGGGTAAATTTCGATTGTACTACCTTAAACCTAAAGTAACTTCTTAAATACTTAATAAGGACTTTAATGAAGTAACTTGTTTATTTAACTTAGTTATACGAACCGATTAGAAGGCTGAAATCGACAAAATATTTTACTACTAGCAGCGCTCCGCAGTTTCACCCGCGTAACTCCCGATCCAGTGGGAATATCAGGATAAAAAGTAGCCTATAGCCTTCCTCGATAAATGGACTATCCAACACAAAAATATTTTTTCAATTCGAACCAGTAGTTTCTGAGATTAGCGCGTTCAAACAAACAAACAAACAAACAAACAGACAAACAAACAAACTCTTCAGTTTTATAATAAAAGTATAGATTTTATAATACTGCTGCTGCAGTCAATACCGCAATATACATTCACTAGCTGCGCCCCGCGGTTTCACCTGCATAAGTTCCAATCCCGTGGGAATATGAAAATAAAAAGTAGCCTATAGCCTTTCTCGATAAATGGACTATCCAACACAAAAAGATTTTTTCAATTCGAACCAAAAGTTCCTGAGATTAGCGCGTTCAAACAAACTCTTCAGCTTTATAATATTAGTATAGATTTTGTGTTATTTTATTGGATCTATTGTTTGTTGTACATTCTTGGTCATTCATTGGGTAAACAAACTAGCTGTTTTTATGGAAATAAAACGTTGAATTAATCACCAATTAGAAAATAAACTATTTTTTCTTTAGGAGTTTTGTAGTGGAGTGCTCGTTAGATGCACATAAAAATATGCTTGCTTATATAATTTACTAGCAGCGCTCCGCGGTTTTACCCGCGTAACTCCCGATCCCGTGGGAATATCGGGATAAAAAGTAGCCTATAGCCTTCTTCGATAAGTGGCCTATCCAACACAAAAATAATTTTTCAATTCGAACCAGTAGTTCCTGAGATTAGCGCGATCAAACAAACAAACAAACTCTTCAGCTTTATAATATTAGTATAGACAAGGGGTGAACATTTCTGAAGAGAAGAAATTGAATGGAAATAAATAATAAAGAAATTTTAATGGAAATAAAACTAAGTTAGCAAGGTACTTAGGTAGGTTATACCATCATATATTAAAGGTATATTATTTAAAATTTCAAAATAAACATACACACAAGTATTTCATGTAAAATTCCGATCAGTCGTACGTAATTAAAAAGAGAATGAAAATGTAAGCTACGTCTGGACTGTTTTATCCACGGGATAGCAAGGAAAAACCTGTTTTAGGGCATCAATAGTGTCTTAATAATAATATGAAATCTCCATTTATCATTTGTATTAGTGTAGGTCTTAGATCTAGGCACAATTTTAATTGTGTATAAAAAATGCGTAGGTGCCCCTCCTCAAATTTATCAATTTTTTTAAACTAAACTATAAACCAAAATTGTATGTGCCAAGATATACTTAATTCTCTATTGGAGACAGTTCCATATTCATTCACAGGTACGAAAACAGGTATATAAAAAGGAAGTTAAATAAAAAATAATAATAAAAAGTTGGACTTACCGCAAAACGAATTTTTGAACGGATATTTCAGCACAAGCCTCCACCAAGTTTGAGAGCGCACGGCCGACTATATTGCGATTGCCGCGTTGTGCCAATGCTGTGGCAAGGGTATATAGAGCTAGGTTTCATTAGGTTAGCATACTGCGCCTGAGTTTTATGTCACATTGGAACAAAGCAGTCATTTTACTCCACGAAACCATAAAAATCTGATGTTGAGCATCTGTTGAATTATTAAGTACCTACTTTTACTGGGGCTACAAATATAAATTCGTGACTTGTAAGTGGTACTTACTTAATCACATTTATAAATTATTTTAACATAATATTATGCTGACCGAGAATGGCCGAAAACTAATCCTTTAATTTCGAAAAAATACCATTTCGTTAAGTAGGTACGTACGTATACTTTTTTTTTGTTTAAAAATTCTAGTGTTTCGTATTTTTACAAAAAATCCAAAACATAAAATGACCTTCAAACTGAAAATATATAGTATAGTAAAAATCTAGTTTTTTATTAAATGGGCGTAACTGGTAATTTATTTGTGTTTATCATAGAAGTATCTACCTAACATTTCTGAGGGCTCATTTACACACAGGATCCAGTATTAACAGAGCCGGGTCGCTCATTCATACGAACAAACGCGATGCGCCATCACCATTTATAAAAACGTAGTACAATAAAAACGAACTGAATGTGAGCCTTATGGAAGTACAATAATTAATGGTATAGAAAAAATTAAAATCGACAGTTACCTACTCCATAGAAAATTGACTGTTACTCAGTTTGATCCATTTAATTAAAAAGTGGGGAATTCTTACATACCTTTACACCTTGTTTATCCAACGTTTTCTGTATTTTGCATAGAGGAATCATCGAACGGTATATAGATGTTTTAAAATATCCGCCCTTTTGACCGGATATCATAATATTCCTTATGTTGGCATTACAAAAACAAAAAAAGAAATTAGTAATCAAAAAGTTTGCAATCAAATCAATGAAGCGGTTTATAAGGAAAACATGGCGCGAGATTTAATTATGTAAATGTATCCTGAGCTTTTTTTTACTTTACGAAAAGCTATTTCTAGAAATGACCCAGTTAGAAATCGAAATGGAACTTTGTTTTGTACCTAAATTAGACTTTGTAACTATACCTATAATATATATCTACAAAATATTATGTTCTTGGTCCGCAGATTACAAAACGTTACATTTCGATGTATTGCTTCATTAAAAAGTGTTTAAAATAATAGTACATTACGATACAAGCTTCATACAAGCATAGAATTTGATGTTCGTACCCTTCGACCTTTTAACCTCCTTGTTCGTCTCACAACTACAAGTATATTCTCGAAAGTGCAGGCAAAAGACTTTTAACCTATACAGCCTCGTCTGACATACAATATTTTTTAGAGTTTTTTCCATTTGTTTTTGCGTCACTTTATGAGCAACTGTGATAAAATATTTTCGTTATTCCACTTTTTTCCCCAATACATTTGCACCTTAGGGCAGGCAACCTCCCTCAGCAAAACGCATATAAATAATATAGTAAAGACTGTTAATTAAGTTACTTAGTATTTAAAAAGTAAAACTTTTCTCAAATTGCATGCTCGCAATGGGCAACCTGTGGATGCTATACCTAATTTTAAGAACACTATGTACACAGGTTTATAAGCAAATAAATGTTTTGGTAGTTGTACCTTATTTTCATATAATGGCGAACCGTGTTGGCAAGTCTTTAGAGAACGAACGCTTTGAGTGACTTTCCTTGAAAATAATGGCAACAAGCACGAAGGACTTACGATCGGTGCCCTAGGATCTTTACTGAAGCTAGAACGGGAATGGAAGTCTGGTTAACTGAGTAAATCAGTTCAGAGAAATAAAACTCAATGTTACAAAACCATAATATCTATAATAGAGGGCAGCACATGTACATAAGTATAAAGTTAAATTATTTGAATGAAAAACACAAACCTAACTTGATATAAGTACCTACTGCAGACAGGTACAGAGTTATTCCAAAAAAATCCAAAACATTTTTCATTCTAAAATACTAAGAAACAGATAGTTTAGTATTGATTTTACATAGGCCCTAATTCCGCCATACTAAGATTTTAAGTACCTGTAGGTTGAATAAAAACCGAAGAAAAGAAAGGAGTACCGTGCCTGGTACGGAAGTCGAGCTGTGGCGTGGGCAATAGTGGGCATAGCTAGACAAGCAAAGTGAAATGGACGCAGGTGAATTTCGCACTAATATCCTGAGCCAAGCTAAAATTCCGGTACCGAGCACTATAAATAAAATACTTTTTACAAAAATTAGTTTTAATTTAAAAAAAAATGGCTTGAGAGTTTTTATTGCGCTCTCATATTACACTGATAAGTATAAGTTCTAATTCCAGTTGTTCAGAGGGCAGTCCGCGGCTATTAAAATAAGAATGGGTTCGACGTAGCGCCATTTTGTGACGTCACAGGTAGAAAACTAACTTCATTCCATTCGGATTTCCTGTTACGTCACGAAAATGAGGTTATGCCGCTCCTATTGATATTTAAATAGCATTGTACGTCATTATTTAGATAGGTACATTAAATTAAACAAGTCTACAATTTTGTGTATGCCATGATATCGCAGCGCAGTCTCGATTTATTTATTACACAGTTGTGTAAAAGAAAAGTGTATAAATATAATAAAATATACAAAAAAAATAAGTGTAAATAACACAAACTCATGACTGGGGGCGGGGAGGAGCCCTAATAACGTCATATTATGTATCTTATAGACGAAAGAGAGAAAGTACTAGATTTTTTCAATTGATATATAAAAATGTCTTAAGAAAAACTAATTTTAAAGTAAGTTTTAACCAATGTTGAGTACAATTTCTTAGCCAAATTCATAATACTTTCTAATTTAATAATAATTAAATATTAAGTTATTGCTATTTGTATACACTTTCAGATAAAAATGCATAATAAGGTACAAATAAATGAGAGAATCATATTGTGTATCTGCCCTCTTTTAATGTTTCTGTACAAATTGCATGATGGTTTTTTGAATGTTGCCTAAGTAAAAATAATAAAGCCGAAGTACAAGTGCTTAACCTGATTTATGAATTATATACAAAAATATGAGATAACATTAAGCCAGAAGACTAAAATAGTTATTCTTTAGGCAACCATATTATAAAGGTAGCACAAAACTTAGTCGACTCCTTGATCGAGATACAGGAGGAACATTTGAATAAATAAATAACTGTTGTATGAAATTTCCCAAACTATGGAACTAGCCTTGTAATATATAGGTAACCAGCTTATTATTTTTCCCAGCCAGATACTCGGTCAGCACTTTTTGCAACGCATCGCGCCATGCCTTCATAGACAAAATAACTTTCAATTAGCGATATCGCCTAACGCGAAATAAGCATTGTATAAAATTGACATAAGATTAAACTTGTCTACCATTTTTGTTCTCTAACGCAAGATTACGCGACTATTCGTTGGCTTATGTCAATTTAATCTAAAAAAAACTGTCGATGGGTAATATCGATAATAGAAAGTAATCTTGTCTAAGTCTATCGCTAGAAGAAATAATAAGCTAGCAGACAACAAATACAACCCAATACGAATAGAGCCCACAATCTTGCCACAGATGTCGTCAAAACGTCGATTTATAAGCGCAGAACTTGTCCTTAAGTGTGACGTCATGGAATCTAGTTAATTGGCTAGGTCGGAGGAGCTTCCTATGAGGTTTGAGAGACTGTGTTGGTACCCTCTGCTTGGCATAAATTATCATCGCTGTTCGTGCCAAGCAGACTTTAACAACAGACACTCAAATCATTAAGAGCAGCTCCCTATATTAGAAACTTTAATTGGATCGTCACAACCTCAAAAACACACTCAGTTATGGGATACCCCTATAACATTACACACATAATAACCGTCAAGCGTGTATAAGTACATGAACCGTTTCAGAAAATGCTAAAGGCTTTCATCATTTACCTTTTAATATGACTAGGGCGTTCGAGGGATATACATCACACAAATTAACAAGAAATTGATATTCTAAGGGTTCCTTTTTTTTACCTATTGAGGTATTGAACCGTTAATACCACAAAAATTACCCAACACATAGAAATGACATTGCCTCATCCTCATGGCGTCCTAAAGACAACACAGTGATGAGACGTAACTCATTTGAAAGGTATTAAAGAGTACTTCACTTTGTATTATGGAGACAAAAAATACCACGCAGGGGAACCGAGAGTACTTCATTTTGTATTATGGGGGCAAAAAAATACCACGCAGTGGAACCGAGAGTACTTCATTTTGTATTATGGGGGCAAAAAAATCCCACACAGTGGAACCGAGAGTACTTCATTTTGTATTATGGGGGCAAAAAAATCCCATGCAGTGGAACCGAGATATGATATAATTTTTTTACGTTTATTTCAGGTATCAGTAGGGCTTTCATTTGAGGTATCAGATGAAAGGTCTCAACTAGGACTACATTTTTGTTCTACATGACAAAAATTCCCACCAATATAAAATTGAGTACTCATTAAGAATTTTCAGATGATGTACGCCACATCATTCTATTTTTTTTTTCTAAATGGGGCAATATCGAATTCCGAATAAAGACAGCCATTCTAGCTGCACCACGTTTAACCCGCGTAAGTTCCGAATCCCGTGGGAATAAAGTATACGTTATTTTAGGACTCCACGAACATACGAAGTTTCACCGCAATCGGTTCAATAGTTCTTGCGTGAATATGTAACAAACATTCCAAAACACAAAATTACACAAAGTTTATTTATTGGCCTCTTTCTTCACGCTTGAATAATTTTGCCGATAATTTGTACAAGTACAGTCATTTGTGGGGATAAAAACAGGTTACTTTATTATCTATCACGTGAACAAAACCACGGGGTGCAGCTAGTTAAAAAAACTACGAAGTTAGTGGATAATTTAGCGATCGACAAATTATTATTAACATACATTAAACGTGTCTTCACATAATTAAATGGTAAAAAATTACGCGTTTGAAATAACTTTTGTTACAAAAATATAAGTTTAAAATCCTAAAAACCCATTGAAAAAACGTTGAAAACAATAAAACTATATATTAATTTAATATAGTATAATAATTATTATGATAATGATATATATTTATGATAATTGTGTGATAAATGTACCCAAGAACGCTACCTTATTAGTCTCCTCCCCATTTTGAAAGTGCCCAATGACCAGTCACTGCACATTCATTCCAGATGTAAACACAAACAATAACTGAACATTTGATACATAGTTTAACACACCTTATCTGTAATACGCTAATTTATTATCAAAACATTTAAATTACCAATAACCATACAGATTTCAAGTCATAAATTACCCTCAGATTCAGTACCTAAGTAGAAAAGATGGCGCAACACTTTGCTTCAATTAAAATTGTTATTATAATAAGTTTTCTTCTTTGTTCTTCTATTATCTTCAGAAAATTGGCTGAAAATCAGCACGCTGCACAATTTTAGTGTAGCGCTTTATAGCCGAGTCCTTTTCTTTTTTGTAAATTTTTATGTTCAAGGAGTTTGTTTTTGTTTACAAATAAACTAGCTTTTTCTTTCAGTTTCTTTAAAAATTGTCGACACTGATGTTGTGATTGCTCGCGTCATTTTGTCTTTAATTAGCATATAAATGACCCAATGCGTCGTTAAATGCTAGCTATGTGCCATAGACATACTGAGTTCAATACCGTTATGAAATATAGCAAGTATGTGTTGCACGCATCTGATTTTCTACATGAAGCATCTATTTGACGGTAAGCTATGTTTCAAGTATACGTTACTGGACGCTGATTGGCTAATGTAAAATGCAAGCAACCAATCAGAGTACATGTTTGAACTCAACTTGGCTCTATCTTATATGAGTGCGTGAGGTTGTTTAGATACAGTCACACAAATCAAAGCTGCAATAATAATAGTGTTGCCAACACACGCCCACATACAAGCAAGCGTCAACTTGATTTTAAACATGTATTCATACACTGATTATCTATTTTAGATAATAAATTAGTCATAGCAGTTTTACAAGTACAATTTAAAGTAATCAAATTCAAGTTGAACCTCCGATTTGGTAAAAAAAAAATATTTTAAGGCTTTTCATCAGATGAGAGAACTTCACGACGAAGTTTATGTTGAAATAATTAGTTTTGCTTTAAATCCACCAGGGATACAGGTTATCCATACAAAATTCGATCTATTTGGACGCTATAGTAACTTAAACATGAAGATACATTAATTCATTGGTTACTATGTCTTTCTGTGAATAAATAAGTGACCAGTTAGAAATATTTATTATATTTTTGGAAAGTCTCCTTTATATAGCACACTCAGTTAAATATTGTATAGGTCATGTAATATATTGTTATTTTAAAATGGCTATCATTTGATACTACCATCAATTTAGTATTAAATAAAATGAATAAATCAATTGATTCAATTAATGTTAAATATATATAATTGATAAATCTGTTACTACAATGTGTTAAACAACAGTTCAGTAGATATTTGCGTTTCGTTTATCATAAGTCCGTTAACATTTTGGTGGAAGCGTGGAGGCAGACGACGCGGACAACGCCACGTCCCTCCGCGGTCCTACACTAAATGTAAATAATTAATTTACTATCTAACTACATACTTAAATGAAATAAGTGAAGCGATATGCGAAGCAATGTTAATTTATATAATAATTATTATAATGTGACTGTGAGCGTACTGTGCCAACAAACAGACAGACAATCGTTAATGCGATCATGATCAACGATACATCCGCTAACCACAGAAGCGTAACGATACGAAATTTATCCTAAATTATAATTCAAGTCTTATTTTACACGGATAAGTCTAAAAACTTCATTTTATAAAAAGAAAATTTTAATAGTCGAATGAAATACTAGTCGATTCGCAACTTGGCGAACTCTAATGACGAGATCTCATGGTAACGTACCCAGCTAACCTAAGAAAGGAATCACAGTCGAGTTACGACGAGAAGGCGACGGCGACGGACATGTGACAGTACGCCCACAGGGTAGGTATCGTATCTATACAGGGTGGCATCGACGGGAAATTTACAATCGTCGCTGGTGAACCCGCGCGGTGGCGCTCGCGCCGTGGTGTGGGCGGCCCGTGGGGGCCGGCTAGCGGCGGAAGGCGGGACGCGCGGGGAAGCCGGCGCGGTGCGACGATAGCGGGCGGCGGCGGGGCGGCTCGCGCCCGCGCGCCTTCTTCTCCTCCACGTTTAGCTTCACGCCGTCCGCGCTATCCGGCGGGAAGTACAGCGGCTGTAACACATACCATCGTAACTAACACGTCTATAGCGATACTTACAGTATACATCATCTGTCGTCGTGAGGAGGTTACTTACAGCGGCGCTGAGGCAGTCGTGGGCAGCCTGCGATGTCTCGTAGGTGATGAAGCCGTAGTTGGGATGCCGGGGAGCGCCGGGTGCGGCCGGCTTGCTGTGCACGCGCAGCTCGGCGACGGCACCGAAACGCGCGAACAGTGCACGCAGCTCATCCTCAGTGGCAGAGTGCGGTAGGTTGCCCAGGAACAGCTGTTGCGCGTCGCTGTACCGCGAGCCACCGCCGCCAGACACACCGTTTCCACCGCCGCCACTCACTGACACACACAGAAATATATATATTAGAATATTTATACTTTATTTTTTAATTACTATTATTGTTTGTCAATAACACCAATAAGTTTAAATTGGACAGTGACTGAATGCGTTATGTTACCTGGTGGCTGAGGCTGGGGTGGATGAGCGCGCGGCGGACGCGGACGTTGGTCGAGAGGCGCGGAGAGAGGCACAGGCGGCGCGACGGCGGCTGGGGGTGAGGCACGCGACGCTCCCGTGGTAGAGGCACCAGCAGCGCTACCACCACTGCCGCCACCAGACTTGAGCAGGTTCGCGTAAGTCTTCGGTTCCGGAGGTACGGACACTGCGGCTGTAAGATCACATCAAACCAAACTCATGATTATACATACATAAATTTCGAGAGATGACAACATGCAGTGGAATGTAATGTTAGATTATTGAGAATACTGTGGAAACGATTGAGAATATAGCGCTAACTAACGGGTTTGATGATGGTGAAGCGGCTGCGGCGGCGGCGTGGGCTCGCGCTCCGGTTCCGGCTCCGGTTCAGGCTCCGGCTCGACGACCGGAATGACCGGCGTCGGCGCAGGTGGGGCCACCTCCACCTGTACAATCTCCGCGCCCTCACTCGATAGCGAAGTCGCTGTAAAACAATATTTAATATCACTTATGTGAGGCCCTATGAAAATGACAACACACCAAAACCTGGAGCATATAATTGAAAACCGAGATATTTTTCGTTTAAACGTGATAATGTCCATGGACTTGAATATTTATATTAAAATATAAAACAACAAATGTACCGTGTAACGCGGCGACAATGTGCCTCGCTGCATCGTCGTGTGAGGCGGGCTGCGGGGCGTGAGGTTGCGGAGCGGGCTGTGGCGCGGGCGCCGGCTGCTGTGGGTGTCCGTTGAGATGCAGCGGTTGTGGCGGTAGCGCAGGCGACACTAGGTGCGGAGGCGCAGGCGGCGCAGGGAACCCGCCCGGGAAGGCGCCGCCCCCGCCGAAGTAAGACGCCGGCGCACCGCCGCCACCGCTTTCTTCCTCCTCACCCTCAGACCGTCCTGAACCCTCACCCTCCTCGTCCGAGAACACGATGTCCTGCCAAACATCCATACATTCATACTGATGACCGCCACTCCAAAGCTAAATTAAGTATTTTAGTTTACTGACCCCTTTTGCACAGAGCACAAAATTTAGAACATTTAAACTAAATTCTAATTTGTGAGCAGTCAACCGAAAGGAATCTTTAGGGAACATAATTAGTTTCGATTCATTGTGATCTTGTGCAAATAATTCCGACAATTGAGATGTAGACATTACCTGATAACGGAATATGTCGTTATGAACGTAATACTTTTTGGGTGACTGCGCAGCCAAAACAAACGTCTGCGTGAACCGCCGCATCGGCGCACCTCCATTCGACAACTCGCCCGTCACTTGCACCACTACGCCATTGCCTAGCGTCGCTTGCGCGTCCACCTTAAGAACATACAAGTCTTAGATTTTGTTTGAGTTATCCATGTACCCTGTTAGTGTGCCCAAGTGTGATATTAGAGCTCGCTTTTACAAATACTTATCATCATTGTAACACACATACAAGTCTTACTGACAACCTACGAGAAAATAAAATGAACCATGGTATTCAAATCAAGTTATTTAAGTGTTTGTTAAGCAGCTTTAATGTATGACGACAGTGTCACTGTTACATGTATGAAAGCTATGTGACATGGGAAATTTCTTTGCAGCAAGAGGACCTGAATTACCAACAGAAAAGCAAGCAAACTTTCGCCCTTTAAAATAGCAGTTTATGATAGAGTTGCACCGTCGCCGAAATTGATGAGGAGGATTATGCATGTGTTGCTAATATATTTTAAATGTTGACAGCCATCTTTTGTTTTGCAGCTGGATGCTCGTGTCCTTCACACTAAGCCATACTCATACCTACTAGCATTTGAGGAGCAAACAGCTCAATAAATTAAAAAAGATATTTCCAAAAAATTGGTACTTAATCACAAAATGTATATAAATGGTAGAATATGTGATGAAAACCTCATTAAAATGTTCACAGACTTACACACATAAAACTGAGCACAAACATGAGTTGTTGTATTCGTATCTGTTACCTGGCTGATCTTAGCATGGCAGTCACGAAAGTTGAGCTGCTGTATGCGATTGTGGATCTGCTTCTGTCCCACTACGGGGAGCGTCTCCCGATTCGGTGCATCCAACCCGCCGTGCACGAACGACGAGTAATTGTTGTAAAACCTACAATAAATGATATAACTATGTAAAAACATAACAAGTATTTTTATGGTTCCATACCCAAAGGGTCATGATACCTTAATTAAAGAAATCTATTGAGTGGTTTGGAAGATATGAGGGAATAAAGGAGATTACAAACAAACATACAAAGATAGGCACGAAAAACATAACTCTTTCCTTGCAGTCGGGTAAGGAGGGGACCCCATTACTAAGACTTTACTGTCTGTCTGTCACCAGGCTGTACCTCATGAACCATGATAGCTAGACAGTTCATTTTCGCCTTTTATCTGCAATCAATCTTTGAACTATGAGCATTTAGTTTGTGGTTGAAAATGACATGCTCAGTACACTGATTTTAACAAAAACCCTGTTCATTTATTTTTTACTGGATATAATAAACTAGTATGCAGATGTTCATGTTTCTTAACCCAAATATTGACAAAGCATTTTCAGTCAGGTTGTAAAGTTTAATTAAATGTATGTTATAAGGATATTCAACTGACCGATGCAGATGGGCAGGCGCCTTGTTAAGCAGTGTGTAGTATTGGCGGACGAACTCGCGACCGACGCTCTGCGGAGATGGGGACGCCTCCATTACCATTTCTGAGATGAAACTGCGCCTATACAGCCCTCTGCCTCTGCTATACGCTGCGCTCTATAATATACACATTTTATAATTAAATAAACGTTCAGTTTGTATCAATTACTTAATAAAACTAGGTATTTTGACATTTGGATTTAATTTTCAGATTCAAAACAAATGTTATAGCTTTTATTATGAGTTTAAATAAGGGAACATTATGAATTATTTGGTAATAAATAACATAGGTATCAATGATGATAGGTAGCAATGATGAAAACACAAATCTGTCATTACTAATGATAAGGACTATTTATAATTATAATAATAATTTAGCAATAATTATGTAATTGCCTATAGGTACTTAATTTAAGGATCATGAATCATTTTTGCTATTAGTGTCATAGAAAAGCAATAAACCACTTACAAAAAAATACCAACACCTCAACCTCAAGTGTTTTACTGCTACTGAGGCATAAGCCTCTGTAATTAATGAATTATGGTGATGGATGAGAATGTATTTTTGGAATATTTATGCAAAGAATTACTTGTACAACTATTGAAGTATTGTCTTTCCTGATAAGTTATCTACTAGGTATATATAAACCATATAATGCAAATTCGTGGTATTTTATAGTCAGGCTTGGTCATTGTGGATTTCTTACTCTGCACTCTGTAGTTATAAAAAAGTGGTTTAGGGATCGTGTGGTTTAGAGTAAGCTCCTGGGATTCAGTCCAAAATAATGCTGCAGCTGTTTTTTAGAGATGCTAAGAATATTTGAACTTGTTACAGAAAACATTAATATTAGTATCCTAATATCAATACAGAATAAGCGTTTCACTGGTGTTAGTGGCTCGCTATTTGCATGAAACGATCAAAAGGTTTCTCGAGCAACAAAATACTTGTCAAAGTACGCATGGCGTTTTTGACGGAACTTGAAATCAATCTTGAAACTAGTATGTCCCGCCGCTTACTAATTGTATTTTATAGTAATGTTCCTAGCTATCATTTTGTGAATATTCTTACACAATTATATAGACAAATCAGGGTCTTTGTACACAAAATAATACTTCGCCAGTTGATTAACCTTTATGACGAACAGCACTGCCGATGATATAAAAATGTCATATTCGATGTTGTTAGCAAATAAAATTATAAGAAATTCTTACCTTAGTAAAATTTAGGCATTAAAACGGAGTAATATCCAACTTTGTAACCAGAATTAACTGAATTTTCACAAAAACTGTGACTGAAAACAGAAAAAGCCTACCTCACCGAACGAGTGTCAATTTTAATTAATGTTGCCAGTTGTTTAAAATTAGTTGTTTGTTCGTTGACAATGCAATGTTCGTTCACCGGTGTGGCAACTTGAAAATAACCAAATTCTACATATTTTATTCTAATATAAAAACTAGTAGATTCCAGTCAAAATATTGTTTCTTGATTCCAGTCACATTCCAGTAAAGTAAAAGTTGTTCTGTACTGTAATCTACTGTAATCAATATATATTTCTATTTTGTGAGTTGGAGATTAGTGAGTAAAAGGAGTAAAGTGCTTTTTCTTAAATATTATAATTTTTGTCTAGCAACATTTTTCATTCGTTCAAAAATGGTTAGGGTGCTTGAGGGTTGCTTCGAAGTTCGAGGGTTTTGGTTGGGGTCTTGAGGTGGGTTTTTGAGCAGCCGGGGGCTGAGACTGTGGGTGCGTTCCGAACCTATGTAGAAACAATTTTTATACCTTATCCTATACCTGCTTATTACTCATGTGCTAATACTTTATTTTATTACCGCTCTCAGCATCTCACATTTTCCCTTTGCCAATTCAGTGATTCTCATAAAGTTCCTTTCCCATAAAATTCTTCAAAAAATGTTTTTACCACTTGTAGGGGATTTTGATCGCTCGGTGCGACCCGGCTGGGGCAGCTCGGACACGACCTGCGCTAAGCCTGCGCCCGCCGCGCCAGATATAAAATCTATACTAATATTATAAAGTTAAAGAGTTTGTTTGTTTGTTTGAACGCGCTAATTTCAGGAACTACTGGTTCGAATTGAAAAAATCTTATTGCATTGGATAGTAAGTACATTTATCGAGGAAGGCTATGGGCTACTTTTTATCTCGATATTCCCATGGGATCGGGAGTTACTAGTATATTAAACCCGGCGCGACGACGGCATTGCAGTTATAGGTTTTATGCTACAAACTTCGACTAAAACAATAAAAATATTAGCTGTAGTGTCATTATTCAGTAAGTCGACCACGTTTGTATGGACAAAGAGCCGAGTTTCCTCTTAAGAATAATTGTATATTTAGATGATAAAGATCGTGATGAAAGACATGCACAACTGACTGAACTCGAAATCACAAAGCCAATACCCTGTTTTTGTGGTAAACTCATGGAGTTGGCAATATAAACGCCCAAATAATCAGGTAGTGCCAACCCCTGATGCCAATCTTCAGAACCAAATCCAAAAAATTATTATCATGTTGGCTATTTATCGATTAGTATTGTGGTCTCTTTCTTTGTCAAACACTAATATTTATCGTTGTCTTCTTCTAATGAGTAATGCCAATGACCTCTAGAATTAGCTGTGTTGTGATTGGTTGTTAAACAAAAAAAGGAGCGTCTTTCGTCAGGACAGCCAACATAATAAACAGTTATTTCGCGCCGACTCTTGCCGGCCGGGCGCTGTTTCCTTCCTTCATTCCTTCTTCTGAATTTGGCATTCAGTGTTGAAGGTCGTGCGTGGACCTTAGTTTAGTTTATTGATAAATTTAAGCTTTAGCTTGTAATCATGGCTAATAACGATAATTTCGCGCAAGATGTTACCGAAAATCAACTAAATGGAAACGGCGAAAACGGTGGCGGCGATGCCCAACAGGATAATAACAGTGCCGAAGCTCCCGGACGCGATGACGACAGGTAAACCTCTGTTCTTTGTTCTAGATTTAGTTTCGCAGCTTAGGAGTTTTCTAAATAAATCGGTTTGCTAAACAATTCATTTTATAGCCTTTTGTTTGTAAAGTAAGTACCTACTAGAATTTTAGTCCGTAATTTGTGCTCGCTGTAATGGCGTCAGGCTGGTTTTATCGGCTTTTTCTAATCTCTTTGAATCTACGAAATCTCTTCTAAATTATGCGTTTTTACATTTCCAGTGTTCCTTCTGCGGCTCATATTTACCTCTAAAAACCATAGTTTCCATTTCAGAGTAGTTTCAGTCATATTTTTTGTAAAGTTTAGATTAACGCGGAGCCGCATGAAGTAAAATGGCGTCATTATTTGTACGCGGTTTGTACCCGGCACGGCACGGACCGGCTCGGCTTGTATTCATTACAGTTTTTTGTTGGTTAGTGATTCGAATAACTACATAACCGTGAAGATAACGGTACCTAGGTACTTACCTATTGTAGCATCTCGCGATGCGTAGCTTAGGTATAGGTACCTACCTACTTTAGTTGCAAGATTTTAAATCGGTGTGATAGAGGATAGCGGGTGGGCGCCGCCGCGCTACGCCGCGCCGCGCGTGCGTGCGTTGCGTGTTTGGTCTATAGTGCGTACTTGACTATAGTAGCACGGGTCGTTTGGGAGCGGTCAGTTTGGGCGGCACTCTGCATTCCACCACTAACGCTGTGTCTCTCTGCAGGTGTGAGCCTGCGCCGCCGCCGCTAGCGCCAGCCGCCGAACGAGGACGACATGGTATATATCCGCTGTCCGCTGGCTCACACTAAAGTAACATCGACCAAACTGACGATTGTCTCAGGCCACCTAACTTTGGGCATTGTTCACTTTTGCCAATTTCAAATCTTGCGATATATCACTGTAACATGTTTCATTTTTTTCGTTGTTCTAATTTTAATGTAAATTTCCAGTTTACTTTTTTGTAACTTACAGGTTCTCTCTTTGTTTTGCTGCAGTGCTTGGGAGTTTGTTTTTAAACAAAAATGTAGCTGTAAAGTACTATAAACAAGTACTGCATAGATTTAATGTTCAATATTTAATGTTTAAGTCAGTTTCATAGATTCGAGACACAGTCACACATTGTATTCACTTTACAAACAATATTTATCACAAATATTATTTTCACAGAAAACTTTTTGTTGGTGGTCTGAGCTGGGAAACAACAGACAGTAAGTTCAATTTTTCTTGGAAAATTACCATGCTGTGTTAGTTAGGTACCCTTTAACTTAAATGTTTAAAATGATGATTAATTCAGTTCTGCTTCTGATTATTGTTGAAGAAACTTTACCCACCCTACTGATTTATTATAAAAGTTATTAAATATTCCTACTTATTAGGACACCTTTATAACATTCTTTTGTCTTTCCACAGAGGAACTCCGTGATCACTTTGGAGCATATGGTGAAATAGAAAGTATAAATGTGAAAACTGATCCAAACACTGGCAGATCACGAGGGTTTGCATTCATCGTCTTCAAAGCTGCTGACTCCATTGACAAGGTGATGGCAGCTGGGGAACACAACATCAACAATAAAAAGGTTGACCCAAAGAAAGCAAAAGCAAGACATGGGAAAATATTTGTCGGAGGACTCAGCAGTGAAATTTCTGATGATGAAATCAAGAACTTCTTTGGGAACTTTGGAACTGTAAGTTTATATTTTGTTCTCATAATATATTTTTTATGACAATAAATAATGATGACAACTCCGGTTATGGTGAGATTTCAAGAATCTGATGTTTCTGAGGAATAAACCGGGCCACTGATATATAACTAATTTCTTCCAAATATATATAGAAGTGGAAACTAGGAAAATGAACTAATATCTTTATTTAATATTCCAGATTATCGATGTTGAGATGCCTTTCGACAAAACCAAGAATCAAAGAAAAGGATTCTGCTTCATCACATTTGAATCTGAACAAGTTGTTAATGAATTATTGAAAACACCTAAGCAAACCATCGGAGGCAAAGAGGTTTGTATTCAGTTACAAAGATAAAACTTTAATATTTTTTTCAAAATCAAATTATGCTGTGCAAATAGGTAGGCTGAACTTTTGACTGGTCTATTTATGTAAATGTTTTATTTGTTTAGGTCGACGTGAAGAGGGCGACGCCTAAACCAGACGGCCCCGGAGGCATGGGTGGTCGCGGCGGTCGTGGAGCGCGCGGCGGTCGGGGAGGTCGCGGAGGCCGCGGCGGGTACGGTGGCCAGGGCGCATGGGGCAACCAGGGCTACGGTGGCTACGGGTACGGGCAGGGCGGATACGGCGGCGGGTACGACGGATACGGCGGCTATGGCGGATACGGCTACGATGGATACGGCGGATACGGAGGATACGATTACTCCGCGTACCCCAATTACGGTAAACGCGGCAAGCAGTTCTAGTAGGAGGAGTGAGCCACGAGCTGCGCGCGCACGCGCACACCGACACCGTTACCTCGACTGATGTTACCTGATCCCTAGGGTGTAATGTAATGTAGGCTAAGTAAGATAAGGCTAGGCTAGGTTAGCGTTGAGATTGCGATGCGAGCGCGAGGTGAGAGGTGAGAGGTGCTCTCCGTCCTCCGTCCTCCCCGAGATGCCTATTTATATGTACTGAGACTGTTACATTTTATTCATAGAGATCGACATCACGCGAAGCTTAGGTATTTAATGTAGTGTGTAGAAAATATTTATTTTTCTATATATTTTAATATTCTATTGAGAGATAATGTAGTGAATGTTGTCGAGGCGACGATATAATAATATTATAATCGGATCAAAGTATGGGATGTGGATCGGAAGCTCGTGTAAATCAATATTTCGGTATCAACCTATATAGTTAGTGAAGTAGCGCGGTCGCGCGCGACGCGTTTCGTATGTACGTCGTGTAACTTGTACGTAACTACGTACGTACACCAGTGTATATGTATGTGTAGGTGGCAGTGCTGTCGCATTCTGCTATTGCTCTTTGTCAATGTTTCACCGGTTTTGCTATATTCTGTACATATATGTTACCTGCCTTATGTTTATATAAGTGTTTATTTGTAATACCACTTTTGACACATGTAGCAATGTCGCTCGAGTTTTTTTTTGTATTATTTTTTATTTTACCTATTGACACTCTCGCCACATGCTACATTTGGGAAATGGGGTAAATATGGAGAGACATTGTGAAAGTGATAAAGATATGAAGCTTTGAATAAAGCACTGTTACAAAAATTCTCAATGTGTTTCCATATAAACCCTTACCTTTCCCCTCTATCACCTGCTTCACACCACAAAAGTGCATATTCAAATAATCATCAGGCAGGACCGGATGCCACTACTCACGGCCAACACTATCAACATCAAAACAGGTTAGGTAGGTACTAAAAGTAATGTAGATACTTTAGGGTCAGGACGAGATTATATTTCAGCACGTATCTATTACTATTGAACTGTGTCGGTGGCTAGCTCGTGGCTCTCGCTCGTCTTATTTTATAGATTTAACAATTTACATATGTAGTTTTACTGAAATTGAAGAAGATAAAGACCTAAATATCAAGGTTAGCGCAGGCGATGTACTTTTGTCCGTCAAATATGACACATTTCTAAACAAATGGAACAAACGAGAGTTTATTATGCGTGCCGCGTTGTGGGTGTTGGTTTTAGAAGATAAGATTACGTCGTTTGCACTGACCGCTACAATTTGCAGTGCATTGAAATGCAATAAAGTCATTTTTGTAAGAACTATTCTAGGGAAAATCGTAGTTGCGGGTAGTTAGAACGAGTGGCATTAGAGTAAATTATTCTATTGTTATCAAATTGTGCCAATGTTCGTTGATAAACGGTTCTGTTTACAAATACTAATTCTTATTTTACTAACTATTGTAAAGAAAGTGTAAAATATAGAACAATTGGTTGTATACATAGTTCTTGCATTTTAACAAGCGACGTGTCGCTCGGGTCTTTGTGTTACGCTTTACGTATTCTAGGACACGGGGGTGGCTGTGTGCGTAAAACTGTCCTGACGCACACATTCGTAGCATATTTGTAAATTCATTTCGTTAAGATGCTTCCCTTGTCTAAATGTAAAATTGGACAAACAATTTGATAACAATATCCAAAGCCAATGAAATGAATGAGTAACGTTGTTGTTGTTGACTGTTGAATCAGACTACGGCGGGTACGGGGGGTACGAGGGCGGTTACGGCGCTCGCGCTGCTCCTCGCGGCAAAGGTACTGCCCTCTACATACATACATACGATTTATTTATTAGATATTTTGCTCGTCTTCTCTATTAGCCTATCTTAAAAAAGTTTACTGAGTTGTGTGTAAATAGTTCCATGTTTGTGTCCAGCTTTTCGTGATCTAAACTCAGGTTTACATTTTTATACAATAACAATTTAATTGAAACTGAAATATGGGCGAGCAAGGCTCTATCCTATTTACGTGCTTATTAACTTTGTATTCATATTGCATTGATAACAACACGAGGGCTGTAGATACTACTTCAGACCACTTAGAATCAGCATGGGCATTGTTGTTTAATGTATCTGCTTAACATTTCACTAAGTAATAAACTCTTTAAGTGTTGTGTTTATACTATTAGATCATTATCACAATTATTAATCAATACTTATAGATTGTCAGCATCTTTATTTTCTGTGTAATGTAGTGTAATAATATCAAATGTAGCTTGATTATTAAATTGAGATAAATATCAGTTTAGTCAAGCACTCAAATATTTTTATTTAGACGTTTGCACTTGCATTAAATTCGTTTTCTATTTATGTATTGGGACTTGATGGAATGATTATCAATCTAGTTACGCGATTAGGCATGAGAGTAGTGTTCGGGGCGGGCGACACGAGGCGAGTATTCGAAGCCAGGACACACTGCGACGGCCAGTGCAACTGACCTGGGTTAGAATATTCTATGTCCGTGTGGTTTGGCCTCGAGTCTAGTTGATATTGTATTGGTAACGTCACGAGCGGGTGGTATTTTCGCAGCTGGATACCAAGGCGGCAAGCAGCGCGGGGGCGGCGGTGGTGGCCGCGCCAACCAGAGGCATCAGCCTTACTAAACGCACACTCTGTACCTGCCGATAGTCATCTCAGTCCAATAGTGAGGTGAGAATTGCTCGTTATTTTCTTTTAGTCTATAATTAAATGTAAAAAAGCCTCCGCAGGCGCCTCATGACGCGACATGTTAAACATGATGAGCTAGACAGGCGATATCTCGAGTCGCCTCAAGTCGCGAACGAAGATGATTCTGCAGCCAAGATCACCTTATATCCATTATTTTTAATGTTTATTTATTGTTGTTACAGGTTAAGTCACCGGTCATGAGTGCCCCCGCGCAGCGCCCGCGTCGAGGGCATGTCATTTCATTCCACATAAAATAAAATTAAGAAAATAATCTCTTAAGAAGATTTTTAAGGATAAAACTTGTATGCGATGGTAGTATTTGAATATCCATTGCATAAATTATTTTAATATATAGTATAAATAGATTCACTTGAGTATTATTGCTGATCAAGTAGATTCTTTGACATTGTCTCAAGATCTTTACCTAAATGAACTGAATTAAGTTATGAAATTAATAATATTAATAATTAAAACAGAGCTTAAATGATCACAAAGTCTTGTGGCCCCCAGGCCCAGGAACCGGTTAACTAATAATATTATAATATACATCTGTGTGCGTGATTGTGTGTGTGTTTGTCGCGTCTGAGACCGCCCACTCAACAAATATGGTTCTGGATCTCATAATAACAGAAATGTTGTAGTTTTGTATTATTTCGTAAAAAGGTCTAAGAATCAAATCATGTATTTTATACAATCTAGATGTTTCTTCCATCGATTAGGGATGAATTTTAGAAATAAGTGATCCGACATGAACAAAAGATATACGTTTGTGTATGTCGCAATAATAAATAAAAAATTGTAAATAAAATATTCGACTTTTAGTTTGTGTTTATGTTTAATTAGCGGAACTTTGCTAAGATTTAATGCTGATTATTGTTGGGAATTACCTATTATAATAATTACTAGGTAGGAAGGAATTGTTTAGTAACAAATGGGCCCCATCGCAAACTCGTCACGCCTTTGTCAATGGTCTCATTCCTAATATCGTCCCGTTCCCATATTTAAGAATAGAAGATAGTCCCAGACCGTTAATCTAGTCTGGGACTATTTTCTTAAATCCTACGATTAAATTTTTACAAATAAAAAACAAATTAATAAACATATAAGTAGGAAATGGGAAATCGGTACGATGAGGGAATGGGATTCCACGCCCCGGGTATGGGGCTGACCGGGAACGGGATGATATGGGAATGGGACTAAGCGGTATTGGGCCCATTTGAGATAACGTGCCGAGCTTGCAAATGGGTCCATTTTCTAATAAACCGTAGGAGGAAGTATTTAATAACAAATTAGGTAGGTACGGTAGTCTTCTAGGAAAAGTAAAGTGTTTCGGCTCTCATAGATAACTATCTTTCAAGTTCATACTTAAACACTAGATAGGTAGTCCTATAAAAGTATTTGTGTTCAATTCTAGTGCTCATTACCAGTCTGTTTTGAACAACTTGCAATATGAAAATTCAATATAGTTTCGTATTGTTATTAGTGGTCGTAACCACAGTTCATGGAGGTACTAAGGAGAGGTAAGCCACAGGCCACAAGCCACCTTTATTTCGTTTGTTCTTATTATGCCAGGATACAGAGGTAGCTCTGTTATCGACTAATAGTCACGGAGGCTTTGCCAGAGAGTAACGCAAGTGGGTGGCAAGTACATAAAACTCCGAAGCTCTCAATTTAGTATTGATCACACGAGAAATATTTATGAGTAACTAGCAAACCCGGCGAACTCCGTTTCGAAACCAGATTTTCCTGAATTTTCTTTGCTATAAACCTCACGGACCCCGAGACCTTTCCAACGAATGCAAAACCGTGGAAATCGGTTCGTGCGTTCTGGAGTTATAGCGTCAGGAAGGAAAACCAGACTTATTTTTATATATTAGATATGCACCAATGCTCATTTCCTACATACTCGAACCAAGTTTTTTGGGGTGTCAAGAGGAACTAACGCAGTGGAAAGAAACGTAGGTATTAAATTTAAATCAAATGACTGCGTGTGCGCAGGTTCAGGGTCGAGAGCCGCGACATCCCGCAAAGATGCTTGGATAACCCAGCGCCTGGTGTAAGTTGCGCGAACGTCTCCGAAGATACTTTGCTACCCCACCCGAACGACTGCAACCTGTTCTTCTACTGCGTCAACGGGGAAGGCGACACTGAACCTATTTGCAGACAATGTCCTGCCAACCTACACTTCAACCCGACGAAACACGTGTGTGATGTACCTGAAGCTGCTGGCTGCTCTACGTAGACTACTCATCCTAACTCTCGTGATGCGCTAGTCGTGAGTTCTTTTTAAAGCAAACCTTACTATGACGTAACGAAAATCTCGAAATTTATATGAAAAATTAAAAGGCGCCCGCGCCTCTAGCGGACGTAATACGAAGCTTCAATTTTCCGTACAATTTTCGCGTTTACGCAAACGAGATAACTAGGTAGTTTGCTAAAGAAAAAACTCTTACTAATGAGACACATTTCTAAATATCCAATTATTCACGCTTTTCTTTTCACCTCCATACACATACATACATAGATATTGATAAAAGATTAATAATGTAAATTAAATATGAGATTCATTTAACATCATTTATTTTATTTAATAATCAAGTTTTGCACATGGTAAGAAGGACCATAAACATTTAACACGGCTGTGCACTGTTCGTGGCAAACAACACATCCAAGGCATTGCACAAAGCTCGATAATCCACCTGTAATCAGACAGGTAGGTATTCAGTTAGTGAAAATGATAAGTAGGTATACCGATATACGATGATAATATTAAAAGTAAAATATAGGTGGCCGGGCGAATTAGATGTAACTTTGTAGGTAGCAGTTTTTTTAACTAACCACTGCTAGGCAAGGGTCCTGCCAGCAGTTGAATAGAAGTGGTCCTGGGCCACACCGGCCAAGCTGGCCTCGAAGTCGACTCGTCAACGCTTTCATTAATTATAGCGGAAAGGGTTTAGTTCGTTGTTATTTTGTCCCATTTATCCATAAAAATACACGATTTATAGGCTATCAAAAAAAAATGGGCAATAATATCAGATAGTATGTCAGTACAATAAGTTTAGGCCTATTGTTCACAAACGGTTTTCCCCGTTAAAAACCGTGTGTGAATAAGAGGTTTTAGGATTTTAATTAGCGGATTTTGCGGAACTGACCTCTTCTCCACAGCCACGTTGGTATCCGAAGCACTTGTACAATAGGTCACGTTCGCGAGACGATAGCAGCTCCAGCATCCCGCGCTGGCAGAGAGCCCGGGAGCACGACACCTGCGCCACCGTGCCGCATCGCACCCGATCCATGTCCTGTGTACAAAATAAAATCATAACTCCCTTTTGACTTCGCAGTAGTCGGGTAAAGACAAGGATGTCCAATGTCCAGTACCTATTCCCGCATACTATTCTGCATAATATCCGTCTCTGTCTCACGCGAGTTCTAGAACACCCTCGTGTCGTCGTTGCCCCGGATCCTTAGATGGTGTGGAAATAACTTTCGCTCACCACCAACATTATTATTTTTATGACGTCAAAGTGACGGTAATTGCCGACAATATAATTTTATGACGTTTAAAGGGCGGGAAATTAGGACTCCGCCCCGGGCGATGTGACCCACGCTACGCCACTGTAGGTAGGTAGGTAAGTATCTTATTTATTTATTATTAAAACTAAATTACAGAATCCTTATAGCTAAGCCAATACGATGAAGTAACTAACAAATATAAAATAAAACAATATTACATTGTTTCCAAGTACCTATAAACCACTTCTGTGAATTTCGGCAGGCTATTATAAAAAATATCAATCTCCCTTGCTACAAAATTGATGGCTAGAATGGCCCGAACCATGGGAGTGCGTTTTAGCAATTTGGTACGAGCTGTAGGGACGTGGAGCAGCTGCAGCAGTACGTAGCTTAAGCTTACCTTAAACACTTCAACAATGTTAGATAGTTGATCAGGAAATTTGCTGAGTTTAGCCAAAGCGCCGGCGACGATGCTTCGTTCCTCGAAGTTTAGGAAATTGAGTGGAGTGTCTCTAGTTGGCACATGCGGTACCGGCTCCAGTAGAGGTGCGCGCTCCAGCCCGCCCTGCGTCAGCGCCTCGCCCACGCACGAACAGAACCTCTCGTATTCTATATATCGACGACGAGTTGGCGCGCAGAAACTGAAATAATCATGACATGAAAGTAGATACCCATATCCTACTTACCCCTATCTATACGATCATTCTTAAAATGTTTACAATTAAATTCATAGAATCATTGATGTCTAATAGATTGTCATTTCTAATTAGGTACTAAGTATAATTAAGTGATTATTTGTACTATTTTTAAGTCGTTTGACTTTCATCGTTAGTACACGCCCGTGGTTTAAATGTATACAGGGCCGTCATTCTGTGAGGCAACTTGACGTGTCTCACGTGTGACTCGGTCAAATATTTTCATGAATATGTATATCTTAAATCCAAAAAAATACACAAACTATCGACAAATTTATTCCGTCAGTGGCTCTTGTATCCATCTCTATTTTGTTTTGTCCATTCGTATTTTTATAAATAAAAGCTATCTCTGAAGTCGTATTTCGCAATGGACATCATCAAATAGTAATACGCAATCAGGGTCTAGGAGGTGAAAAGGGATGATTCTCATTAGACTAGCCCGTGTCCGGGGCGTGCAGCGTACCTACGTGGCAAGGACAGGGCACGGATTTGAAACGTTAAATACATTTTGTATGAAGCAATATTTAAGTACTAGCTTCTCGTCCGCGTAAAAGTCTAAAAGGGACCAAGAAATCCAAACATTGCCCCCTTTTTCATCCCCTAAGGGGTAGAATTTCGGAAAATCCTTTCTGATCGGATGCCTACGTCATACAAAGAACACACCCTACAAGTTACCTGAAACCCTACGATCAGCGGTTTAGGATGTGCGTTGATCCGTCAGTCGTCAGACATTCAGGACAAAGCATTTTATATGTATAGATTACTCCGATCCTCCGCATGATCCGTGTCCCGTCCGTGCCCTGACGACGCCCGTCTACCCGTCCCCTCGGCGGCTGATACCCGGATACTGCCCGGTCTAATGAGAATCATCCCTAATACTAACACTTCCATAAGTGTGTCCATCTCCAAGGGGGTGAGAGCGAGGCCAGCTGAGGCGAGGCCGCGGTAGAAGTCAGCGCGCGGCACGATCAGCTCACGGAGCGGGTCGAACTGACGGAGGAAGTCGTGCGGACGGACTCCTTCACGCACCATCTGTTTCAACCACGTCACACCATTCATAACTAAGTACCTATTCAATTACTATAGCTACTATAGTTCAGAGGTTTGCTCCGGTCCGTAGGATTTAGGCTTTGATATTCTACACGTAGGTAACTCCCGGATGGCGCTAAATAATAATAAAAATATTACAGGACATTCCACACATCGACATTTAGCCCCAAGTTAAGTAACTAGACTTGTGTTATGAGTGCTAGGCAACGGATATACTACTTATATACTTTCTTCTTTTGTAAATATATACTTATAATACATGGAAGCAACCAGACCACAGACAAATATCTAAGCATAAATACTTGTCTGAGGCGGGAATAGAACCCGCAACCTTGTGTTTGGCAGTCCGGCGTGGTAACCATTGTGCCAACTGGGTCGTAAAGGAGCATACAATCAAGCGGTGGTATAGGCTTTGGCCGGCGCGGCTTCTAACACCGGGTGCTGTTAGAAGCTTCGTTCAAATAAGTAGTAATTATTAATGATGTCGATGGTTAGAAGCCGCGCCGGCCAAAGCCAAAGTCATGGTGCCAAGTGACTCGTCTGTTTCCATCACGTTGTCTAGAAATGCAGAGCATGCTACAACCCCATCGTCGCTTCCCATCAGGTGAAATGAAATCAAATGCAAGCCTATTTTGTGTAAAAAAGCTACAGAAGTTCTAGGTACATACATTCATCTAATTTACCCGACTTCTTCTTAAAAATATATAAGTAGCTTAAGTAACTAAGCCCAAAGGTTGCCTAAAAGTAATCGCTATATGCGAAAATGCTGACCATCTGAAAAGCGTTAACTCGTACTTTAAAACATTTCAAAGGAATCGTTTCATGGTTATTTCAGCAGTAAAACCATATTAGTTTTCTTACAGAAATGAGAAAGCTGTCTTCTTTCCTTACCTTCCCTTTGATTTTGGCGAGTATCTGAACAATATCAGTTTCCAACGGGTCCGCAGCAGCGGTACCGAGTTTTTTCGGTGCAGGCGGGGGTCCCGCGATGGTAGCACTCTCCACCGGTCGCTCTTCCAACTTGCAACGGAAATATGTATAATCATTTTGTGGGAAATTGCTTAGCGAGGCAGTTATTTTAAGCATTCGACACTGTATAGGTATGATAAATATGAAGTAAATAATTAGTTTCCGGCTTTTAACTTAACCTGAAATTTGTGCATTAACCCATACTGACCTTACCAGCTATACCCATGCCTACTACAACTCTGAAATTAGCTTCCGAGCAGCCATTTTTACCAGACTGCAAGGAACTTCTATTCATCTAAAATGCTTTGTCCTGAATGTCCTGACTGACGGATCAACGCACAGCCTAAACCGCTGATCGTAAAGACCTTAACCTTGGAGGGTGTGTTCCTTGTATGACGTAGGCATCCAAGAAGGATTTTGAAACAGTTAAATAAATAAATATCGTAGGACATTGTGTTATGGGTGCTAGACAACGGATTCTACTACTCACATACTTTTTTTTTGTAAATATATACTTATAATACCATAGTATATAATACATAGAAACAACCAGGCCATAGACAAATATCTAAGCATAAATACTTGTCTGAGGCGGGAATCGAACCCGCAACCCTGTATTTGGCAGTCCGGCAATTTACCTCCTACGCGGAAGAAGCCGCGGGGGAAAGCTAGTCTTCTATGCATATAAAATTCTTTATCCTGAATGTCTGACTGACGGATCAACGCACAGTCTAAACCGCTGATCGTAAAGACCTGAAAGTTGGAGGGTGTATTCTTTGTATGACGAAGGCATCCGATAAGAAAGGATTTTCCGTAATTTTAATCCTAAGGGGTTAAAGGGGGGGGGGGGGCGTTTGTATGGGACAACGTGATTTCTTGGTCCAATCTACATCAAATTTTGCAAAAAAATTCTTTAAATGAATTGATGGAAACCATGTTTCGGATTTTATTGAAATAAATTCCCTAACGGGGTTGAAAAGGGGTAGAAAGTTATTTTTGGGGTGATTTGCATTGAAGTTGAAACAACCATTTTCGACTTCTTCTACGCGGACGAAGTCACGGGCAAAAGCTAGTCTATTATAATTTAATAGATATATTATAACCTACCTCGTCTAGTAGACGAACGTAGCTGAAGCCACAGTCGTCGAGGTATCGTGCTTCGAGAGCGCGGACTTGTGCCGATGTAGGTAACACGCCGAGACGTGCGAGTACGCGGCGTACTTCAGCACGGGATACGTGCCCGTTGTTATGACTGGAATATTGGGTACTCATTTACCTCTGTATACAAATATATAGGTACAGTATGCGTCATAAGTCCACTATAATAATAAAAACTTGAGAGGTGTCAATGGACACCTGGATGGAACGAAGTTCCTTTCGATTAATTAGTGAAGGAATTGTAATAAAATCAAAAAGTGTCGTTCCAACTTTTGGGTATTCATTTTTTCCGTCCCGCCCCCATTCGCAACGCGCGAAGAGGAACTTCGTTACAATCTATAATATAAAAATGAATCGCAAAATGTGTTGGTAAGCGCATAACTCAACAACGCCTTTACCAATTTGGCCAATTCTTTTTTTGTTGTCTTTGATATTGTCAAGAGAAGGTTTTTATGAAAGAAAATATTAAGAAAGTTGAGCAGAAAATGATTACGCAGGTGAAACCGCGGGGCGCAGCTAGTTAATAATAAATATTGCAGGACATTCCACACATAGGGTGCTAGACTACGGACATACCTATATACTTTTCTTTTGTAAAAATATACTTATAATACATAGAAACAACCAGACCACAAATATCTAAGTATAAATACTTGTCTGAGGTGGGAATCGAACCCGCAACCCTGTGTTTGGCAGTCCGGCATGGTGACCATTGTGCCAACTGGGTCATCAATCTACTATCGGTTTGCTACCATAATACTATCAACAAGGATTGGACTTACGACCTTCTTCTAATAGACGTTACACACAAACATAAATACTTGAATTAAAAGTACTCAGTGTGATTATTTTTTCAATATGTTAGCTATGTCTTTAGTTGGCGGAGTGGTATAAGCCGCCACCCGCTACACCAACCTACGTGGGTTCGATCCACAGGTTACGTTATTATAATGTTCAAAAAGTGCTGCACAGGATTGTAAACGTTACGGTGCCGGTGGACTTTGAACGTTGATTGTACAAGGTTGTGCCTACCTTTGTTAGGTACCTATATTCTGTTATCATAGTTAGATATTGAGATTGTTTTTCACGTTTATGGTACATATAGATAGCAAGGCCGTAGGCAGGTTTGGGAATTCGAACAGCCCCCTCTTCGGAAAATAGAGAGCTATTTATTTTATTTATCGTATGGCTTAATAGAATACTGGTACATAAGTCAACTTAAAGCTAAATATCTATGTCAACGTTTGCAAGATATGCTACAGCATCGCTTGTGAGCTCCCTGAAGTCAGTAGAGGGACCGCTGTATTTGGTAAGAGGACACTCAAGCAGCATGTGTCTCACCGATTGTTCGGGGCAGCCGCAAGGGCACGAGGCAGACTCGCACCAACCCCATCTCTTCCACATTTGGGCACAGTTTCCATATCCTGTGCGTAGCCTATTCAGTAGACACCACGCTCGGCGTGGGAGGTCGAAGCCGCTAGGGTTGTGGGGGTTAAATTGGAATAGGTCGGTAGGCTCCCCATACTTATCCCAGTCCTTCCTCCAGGCCTCCATGCCGCCCTTAGGAGGTGGTTGATCGTGTGCCTGCAGGGTGTCTCGACTTCAGTCTGGAGAGGTGGAAATCAGCCAAGTCTCGGTGGATGGGGAGACTGGGGTCCGCCCTGATCTTTCCAATCTCTCTCGCCAGGCAGGTGTGCCTGCGGAGGTGTGGAGGCTCTATGCAGCTGAGTGCCGGTAGCCAGTGGTTAGGCGTCGGTTTAATACAGCCGGTAATAGTCCGCATGGCATTGTTGAGCTGCGTGTCTACTAGCTGTGTGTGAGCGCTGTTCATCCACACTGGTGCACAGTATTCGGCAGTGGAATATATAAGTGCAAGAGCTGTAATTCGCAGGCAAGCAGCTGGCGCGCCCCAGGTTGTTCCGGTCAGCTTGAGCAGGATGTTGTTTCTTGTCTTAAGTTACTGGGACGAGTTTTGGAGATGTTCCTTGAAGGTCAGGCTGCGGTCTAATGTTACACCAAGGTATTTAGGGTGGTGATTATGTTTTAGCAGCGAATCCCTAAATTGAACCGAGAGCTCCCTATTTGCTTCTTTATTGCTAAGGTGGAAACAACAGACTTCTGTTTTGGCTGGATTTGGGCGCAGGCGCCATTTGGTGAAATAGTCATCCAGTGAGGCCAGATCGGCTTCAAGAACGGTCTCTATGTCCGCCAAGTCTTTGCTCTGTGTGACAAGGGCCAGATCGTCGGCGTAACCAAATTTCCTCGACTGTGTAATCGGGATATCGTGGATATAAAGATTGAAAAGGAGCGGTGCCAGCACTGAGCCCTGCGGAAGTCCATTATTTAGGGTTCTAGTTTTGCTGGCATGATTACCCAAATGCACCTGGAATGGCCTATTGCTGAGGGCGTCCTCAAGGAGTCGGAATATTTTCAAGCAAGGGATGACTTTAAGAAGTTTAAGGAGCAGCCCTTCCCGCCAAACAGTGTCATAGGCAGCTGTGAGGTCAACAAAGGCCGCCGCAGACTTTAGATGGTTGTGGAAGCCATGTTCCAGGTGTGTTGTTAGGGCGAGGA
This sequence comes from Idaea straminata, assembly GCA_951213275.1. Lineage (NCBI taxonomy): Eukaryota > Metazoa > Arthropoda > Insecta > Lepidoptera > Geometridae > Idaea > Idaea straminata. The sequence continues at coordinate 4,503,973 of OX577857.1, read as the reverse complement.
CTTGATCGCAGCAGCTTCTGTTCGGTCTAAAACCACCTTGTTCCGCAGGGAGAAATTGGTCGACCGTGTCAGAAATTCGGTTATAGATTATGCGTTCAAGGAGCTTGTATACAGCACTCAGAAGAGCTATAGGTCTGTAACTTTCAATCTCTTCTTTGGGTTTCCCTGGTTTCAGTATGGCAACAATCTTTGCCCTTTTCAGTTGCTGTGGAACCTTACCGCACTCGATAATGTTTGTGTAAAATTTGGCGAGCCAAGTTCTAGTGCGACAACCGCTGTATTTGAGAAACTCTGGGAAGATACCGTCACTGCCGCAGGCCTTACCAGTTTTTAGCTTTTTGAGAGCGAGAGACACTTCGTCTAGAGTAACTGGGCGACTGTAGATGGGATCCGGCATTGCCTCTGATTTTGCTCGTTTTAGTTATTTGCGTGTGGCCTTTGTATGGGTTTTATGGCTTGGCGCTTTGGATAGTTTAACTATTCTGCTCGCTATGTCTGATACCTTCACCGGAGGGTCAGTCACAGAGTTAGACGGCTGTGATGACAGTCTTTTTAGGGTATGCCATGCTTTGCGACTGGAGTGGGTGAAGTTCATGTCTGAGACAGTCCGCTCCCATTTCTCCCTACGGGCCTCATCTAAAGAAGAAATCACGCGATGTCCGATCACTCGGTCTCCCGTCCTACCAAATTCGTTCCATAGGTCTTCGGTCTCCTTACTCCAGCTCGGGATATATTCTTTCCTGAAGCCTCTGGGAATGCAATCCTTGGCTATAGAGTAAATCAGCTTGACGAATCTAGGATAGTTTTGAGGCATCCATCTGACACATTCATCCAGTTTGACGGAAAAATCATCCCATTTGGCCTTACGAAAGTTCCATCTGGGAGTGGGGAAAGACTTCACCAAGGGGATTTGAATTCCGATCTCGGCGAGCACAGGGCGGTGTTGACTGTTGGGGAAATCATCAAGAACCCTCCTGGCTACAGTGATTGGACGTCTTGCAGCGTCTGTTGATACGAACAGTAAGTCAGGATTGTGGTCTGTTTTCCAGCGTGCGGACTTGAATGTGCCTCTCTCCTTAAGATTTATTACAAGGTGGGCGTTTGCTTTGTCCGACCAGTCAGAAAGGGTTTCTCCGTTCCTGTCATTACTCCTGTAGCCCCAGCTGGTGTGGTGGCTGTTGAAATCTCCCATGTACACTGAGGGATGCTCAAGGTCGGGAAGTGGTGAAAGAGGCCATGTGCTGTTAGGTGGTTTGTATACGTTACATATTTTCAGGTCATCTAGTTGAGAGACTATGGTGGACAAATGGCTATGAGGACATATACCAGATGATATGATATGGCTCGCCCCAGTTACAGAGGAGCGTACATAGGTAGCGGTGCCATATTTAGCGTGATAGGTTGCAGCGGTAAGGTTAAATCCAGGGATGGTACCTCGACGAGCGAGCTGAGCCGCGTCCGCAGTATGCGTTTCCTGAAGCAGGACGACGTCGACGCTGTGGTTTTTAAGTATTTTGCATAAGCATTCCGTCTTGGATTGGCTAATGCCTTCTATGTTAAGTTGCAGAATTCGGACTGAAGGCCCGATTCTCCTTGTCTTAGGGCACTGAAAAGTGTCTTTTTTTGAAGATTGGGTAGGCATGGCAGCAGACATCCAGCAGCATCGGCAGCTGTAGCTGTAGTATAATTTGGTTGTACCAGTAGCAGTCGTGAGGTCCGTAGACAGTACGACAGCCAATATTGTTGCACTGTTAGCACCACCCGGGGGCCACGTGTAGGGTAACTAAGGGTAACTCCTACGGACGTGGTGCAACAACGACCCCCCGAGCTATGACCAAGCGGCTAACCGATTGCTGGTTCGGTCATCCGCTATTTTGTAGCTGAAGCTAACCAATAAAAAAAAAGATGGTTAGTAACCATCTTTTTTTTTATTCTGTGCCTAGGCGTCTAATACCTACAGTGGGTATGTAGGTACAGATTCTATTATATTCATTCTATTATACGAACCTTGCTTCGTTCGCTCCTACTTTCTTATTATAAAAAAGCTTTAAAAAATCTGATTTCCTAGACACTCGTGTAATGAATGACCTATGCAAAAAATTCGTTAAATGTTAACATACACATCATGTTCACCAAACGCAGGTCTGAGATCAATAGATCGTTCTTTGCAAGCAGCTCGCACACGCAGCAATGCAGCCTGCGCGAGATCGAGAGCGCTGTCGTCGACGTCAGCGCGTGCGCCGCGCGGCGGCAAGTTCTTCACCATTTTGCCTACTTCACCGGCGCTCACGTCCGGATGCTTCTCAAGTTCTTTTACTGTGAATACTGTAACAAACATAAAAACAAATGCTTACCAATGATGACTTTGGTAAATATAAGAATTTGAAGACCGAAACTCTGATATTTTATTATTTTCGAAAAGCAGACAGAGATACATCAAAATTAAGTCTACACACCATATTATCAGCTTTCGTATATAAAATATAAAACACTACCGAAATACCGCATGCGTCCAACAAACATAAGTACAAACTTACAAATAACATTTTAAAAGAAGACGAAAAAAATAAATAAAAAAGAATCACAAGTAAAATAAGATAAAATTAAAAAACATACATTTAATACATACACTGCCAGTTAAATAAAAGCTTTTGAAAAAGAAGTTCACCAAGTTGAGAAGCAGCGCTCAACCAGTCTCTAGTTAGGGTTCTATGGGGTTATGAATAAAGAATGCGAAAACGCTGCGTTCGAGGTATGTAGTTTTTCATAATCGTTTGAATTTTTGCTATTGGAATGCTCATATTTTTACTTAGTTTGATCTCGTTACCTTGATCGCAGTCATCCTCGAAGGTACGCCAGCAAATGCGGTTGGTGTCGTTGGGGTCGATGTAGTGCCGCATTATGCAGAGCACCTCCTCTTCAGACAGAACATTTCCCAGTCCGATGGTATCGAGAACACGACGGAACTGCTGCGGTGCTATTCTACCACTGTTCAGTGGGTCAAAGTCCTGTCAGAAAATTAAATATAAGTATGATAAGTTGTATAAGCACTAGATATTCCAAGCTAAGTACCTATATGGTTTTTAGCAAAGATTCTGAATGAGTAGTGCAGGCAGTAGTTCTAGGATTACTTAAGGCATTGTAGACGAAGGTTTTTGGTCTTGAAATACGCTCCGTGTGTTAAATGTACCTATAGTAAATAGCTGATCGTCCTAGGAGAAGAACCTCGTTAATGCACTTCTGCAAGAAATGTAGGTAAGTACTACTTGTAAAATGGAATCTTTGAGTAGTTAGTTAGTTTAGTAATTCAGCTGGTGGGAGATACGTACCCTAAAGAACTCTGAGACCCTGACCCTCCTCTGCATAATAAACTCCTGGACACGTAGCATCAGCTCTAGCAGATGACGTGTAGGTTTGGGTGGCGTCAGTACCGGGTGGAACACGTCTGTGGCACCCAGCGCCGTTGTTGGTATCCCGGCTTCGACTTCCGGGCGGGACAGCTTCGGCAGTGTTGTGTCTATGACTGCGTTCGGGTTCTGATACGCCTATGATTAGAAAAAAGAAGAGAGGACATTTTACTTTGGCTTGGATAGCCAAAATAACTACTTAGCAAAAAAATAAGGGCACTGTTTTGATAAACCTAAACTAAATTATGCGGCAGCCAACACTTAATCCTAGGCAGGAATTGATAAAAAAAAATCATCACATACTTTATTTCTAAGTAGGTATAATAAATGGTTCGAATTCCCACAAAACTGACCCACACGACGTGTTGCTCTAAGCCCAATTGCCTAGTGCCTACTCTTACAAAATCGAGGTTTAATAAGCACCTAACTCTTGGGCAATTTTAAGACGGTGTGTGCACTAACCTGGCCGAGACCCTGTATACCCTCTCGTTTAACTGCCTCCACAGCTTTGAGGAACTCCACATAGTCGAGCGTGTACGAATCCTTGATGAACCGGCGCACGAGAAGGTTGAAGTCCTCAGAAGACACGAGGATTCCGATGTAGTTTAGAATACGGGCGAAATGAGCGAATGTGATGCGTCCGTCGTTCTTTGCCACCTAAAATTAAAAGATAGCTTTGAAAGATAGGTATGACTAAGAATCTGTAAAGAAATAACTCGTATAAAATTTAAGATTAGACAATAAACAAACAAACAGCCGTCTTAGGGTCTTACTTTGATACCTTATATCATTCTTCTCTTCCATAGCTCATTTTAGTTTATGGATCCTAGTTTCAGCTTAGATTTTTGGCAATTAACATCAAACTAATTCATTTGTTGTTTCATTTACCAATTCGTAGTCTTGAAAGTACGGTTTGAGAGGTATTTCTCTGTCAGCGATGGTTGCAAGTAGACAGCACAGTCTCCGCAATTGCCACTTGTCCAGGGTGTGACATGCAGGTTCGGGTGGTGGCGGGCACGCCTCCAGGATGCAGTCGGCTGACGTTTTGCCATGACCGCCAGCATCTAGACGTGAGACATGGTATTTATGTCTATACGTAAAATGTAATAAGCAAATGCTATTCAGCTACTGATGTAGAGTGTGTCATTTAATCTATATAAATTGTACGTAGGATTGACATAGACAGCATTATTAGGTACTAATAATACCGTACCTGCACGTAAAAAGGGTCACTAAAGGTTTTTTTATACTTTGATGTTAGTAACAAAATAACAAGAATATAAATAAATTATTTATGTTTCAGATTGACAATAAAGCAAATATTTATTGATCGTAGTTTTCTCTATTTATAAAAAGTATTTAGTTTTTAATGAAGGTGGCAGGTCGCCCTTATTATGCGCAGGTACTTTAATAGTTAAATTTAAGTTATGTACCTATGTGTTGTAATAGTACCTATGTAAGTGAAATTGGATGTTTTAACCAATATCGATTTTTATTGACCTAGTTTCATTGCAGCTAGACGAGTTGAAATAGGTGCGATTTCAACTAAAATATTACATACCTATACAGTATCAGAAGGCAGAAACTAGTGTGAACATTAAACAAAAAATGTCGATCCAAACATTTTATTTTAAAGGGACGTGGTGGGGATGGAAGTAGGAAACCTTGTTACAAATATTATAAAATAAAAAGATTTAAACGTTGGAATTTACTGAAGTGCTGGGTTCTGCAAACAAAAAAATAGATGACTAGACAATTTAACAACTACATTGGCGGCCAAAGGAGCCACACGGTATTTGTCAAGAGGTGCCTCACTCCGAAACTACCCATCTTCTTCAAAATCCATGTCTCCGGTGATACTTACTCTCCCGTCTCAAAGACGACGTCAAGGGCCTTCTCAAATTCATGTTTATATTATAAACAAGCATAAAAAACTATAATTATGTTATCGAATACTTAAGTTATTGAATTGAAAACAACTACGAAGGGGTGGGTCGTTTTTTTACTGAAAACTACTTAGTAGTTTAAAATAGTGTTTACAGTCACCATGCCGGCCTGCCAAACACAGGGTTGCGGGTTCGATTTCCGCCTCAGACGTGTATTTATGCTTAAATATTTGTCTGTGGTCTGGTTGTTTCTATGTATTTTAAGTATATGTATATTGACAAAAGAAAAGTGTATAAAGTAATATATCCGTTGTCTAGCACTCATAACACAAGTCGAGTTAATTAGGTTGGGGCTAGATGGCGATGTGTGGAGTGTCCTGCAATATTATTATTTATTTTTTTAACTGAAAATATTTACCTTCACCGTGTATGATCTGACAGAGTTGGTGGTAAAGGACACGACCATCTTGCGCGCGGAAGTAGTCGGCGAGCTGAGATATTTCAGCATCGGACAGCCCTACGACTGATCGCAGGGGACCCGCTAACACCGAGACGAATTTAGACTCTGGGGGTAACAAAATAAGAATATCGTATAGTTCATTAATTACCCATCGCACTACCAGTCGACACTACCGGTAGTGTCGTAGGGATTTTTTCCCTTCTACACTACTCGCCAGCGGTGTTAATATCTCCGTGCATATCGTCACTACACACCACTACTACTCGTATAGGTAGGTACCTATTGTTCTTCTAATGTAGGTTTGGATTGCAGCCAAAGAGGTTTAGCGGGATGGTCAGTTTATGCGTGAAATGCAACTGTCACTGTAAATTTTCTTAAGTGGCTACGAATGTACCGAAACTTTCGATTATTCCACGTAAAACAACAACATATTATCAGCTGAATGAAACATTTTTCACGTAAACCTTGTTATGTTTGTAAAAATCCAAGCCATATCAGTGAGTAGTTACCTATGTTTAGCGATAAGCTCGGGCAAAAATTGTTTAGTCGTAACAACCAATACCCATAAATGATTTATAAACCCTTTTTTATTACACTTATCCTATCCAACTAGTAAGGTATTTGTTACTTCTACACTCGGGATGAAACTCGGGAGTTCAGACCACATAGGTTACTTTTTGTGCCAGGATGCTGCTAGTAACTTAAAACAAGAGCACATTTAGAGTAAATTAGTACAGTTAACGGAAAAATTATAGTGAAATGTACAAAAAAAAAGACTAAGCTGAAGTAGTAAAGGGCAGGTCATATAGCTCGCAGAATTGACAACCACTGGGGAGTAAAGGTTCTCGAGTGGAGGCCGCGATGCAACGCGAAACGGAGTGTTGGGAGACCAGCTGCCCGGTGGACCGACGACATTGTAGCGGTCGTGGGTAGTCGGTAGATGGAGGCGTCTCAGGACCGCTGTTTGTGGCGTCGTTTGGGGGAGGCCTATGTCCAGTAGTGGACGTGTATGGGCTGATATGATGATGATGATGGGTACAAAAAAAAGAAGTATTTTACCAGATATAAGTGAGTTTCCCTCAGGATCTAGTGGTCTGTACCAGTCCCATAGGTTAAGCCCGACTCTGAACGCCGCAGCTCGGATCTTGTTACATGTTTTCCATACATCGGCTAAACGGATGATCTGTATTATGTGATAAATTAAATTGCTAAGTTTTACTGATGAATCAAAATAGCAATCGTATGGGATACGAACATGTGGCAGACCAAGACGGCGATGACGGGACAATTTTCACTGCCACAGGAATGATTGTTATGCAATAGCTAAAGAAAAGCTTTTGCCCTGCAGTGGGGCAGTGTGGGATCGTAATAAATAAATATAGTATTTACTTATGCCGACACTAACGACGCTGTTAACATCAATCGTACATGTTATAGGCCAATGATGACTTATAGCAGTAGCATCTACGAAAGAGATTACATTTTAAATCTATAAATTGAAAGTCTTTGTTCGTTTCCAACAGAACAGAGTTATTTTGTTTATGTCGCCTTGTTTACGATTAGAAAGCTTACCGTATCGTGCATTTTAACGGTCACTCAGGATTGCTGAAACAAATATGTTGAGGTAACTATTTAGATTATTTTAATGCATTACAATTTAGTTTTGGTATCCAAATGAGAAATTCAAAACGACTTTAAATTTTTTTAAATCAAAATTCTAGTGAATATCTTTCGCGTTTGACAGTTTTATTTGAGTGATCGCCCTTGATTTCAAACGAACCTCACTGAACTACCTCCTTACAGAACACAGAGCGAAGAGGTCTAAATATAAGTGAGTAAAAGAGGTTTTACTAATTGTTAGTTTCCGTTGAGGTTGAGGTTTTTATTTAAACCACATTCTCTATCATACTCTCTTACTTGTACCATAATACTTACTTAGTGTACCTACCTGAAGAATAGGTCTCTATTCAGTTATGTAGTCTTCGTATCGTTACATAGGGAAAATAATGTTTTATGACTTGATATAAAAGCATATATGTACTACCGACTACTATATACAGTCATCAATCATTTTATCAATGAGAAAACGTGAAAACTTATCCAGTCGTTTTATACCGATATGGAATGTAAGTTCCATCCCATCAGCGACAATAGCTCCGTTTTCAGTATTCAATGTACAGTCCTTCCTAAGTATGACAATGTTTGTCAAAGTACGTGGATATAAAGTGTAATGTATGTGTTGTAGCGAGGATATCTTTGAGCCTGTTGGTGGAGGGCGTGTGTGGGTGGGTGTCGCGAGACATGCGCTCTCGCGAACCAATGACGTCAGGGGCATCGATCGGCGCGAGCGGGCAGCCAGAGCCAGGCGCACCTCGCACTGTTCCGCCGCGACCTGGAGCAGCCACGCTGAGCACGTGAGCTGAATCAACCCTCTATACCCGGGTTATGTAACGCGCCACTAATGTCTGTGCACGGCCACCCATGTGCGGGCTAAGCTTTAGGACTAGGAACAGCCCTTCGCAGAAAACCTCCCTCCGATGGGGCGACAGCTGTCCTGATTCCTGAGCTTCCGCGCCGAGCTCCATCTCTCATCACATTACATTAACAGTGACAAATATTGATAGTGTTCTATTTATTATATCCATGTATTTTAGATGGTTCTTGTATAAATTATATAAAATGGACGAGATATAAAGTGCTCGCGGGTGGCCGTCGGTTTACAGAGGGATTATTTTCTCTATAAGGTGAGAATTAAGAAACTAGTAGATAGAAGATACTACCTAGGCATTACTAAATATAAATACAACCTACCTGAACTGCTTTGCATAATTGATTTCTTTATTTGTGGCACATGCAGGTATGAAAGAATAAGAAAAATACAGAGATGTTTTTAAAATTTAATGTTCATTTTAGACATACGATATTTATGATAGATAGATAAGTTAAATAAAAAGGAAAACTTGCAATTCGTAAATCTTATTGGTAAATGTTAAATATTGTAATAAATGTAAAAGCATTGAAAAATAACTAACTGCGGTCCCGTAGTTTTTTAGGTAACATTTTTTTCCACGTACCATTTCTAATACAGGAAAAAGAAAAACCACAAAAATGATCAACGTAGCGGGAGTGATTTCGATCATATTGTTCTACGTGCTGATTCTGGCGGTCGGGATATGGGCAGCCCGGAAGAAACCACCTGGCAATGACTCGGAGGAGGAGGTGATGTTGGCTGGCCGGTCCATCGGTCTCTTCGTTGGCATATTTACGATGACAGGTGTGTTACATACCTACCTAGTACCTACTCTAGCTTGACTGAAGTTAATTTTAAGAGGAAAGGGTGCCGGGGGCTCTCTCCATACAAACGTAGTCGACTGGTTTCTCCCTGGATAATGACACTAGAGCAAATATTTTTGTTGCATAAAACTTATAAATGCCATGACCATGTCCTTATGTTTTTTTTGTTTTTTAAATCTTAATTTCTATGATCATTAGAAAATGAAAAAAACCAAAACATAGGGGCATAGACAGTTATTGGCAGTTATAGGTTTTACGTCACAAAAATATTTGTGCTATTGTCATTATCCAGGGAGAAAACCGTCGACTACGTTTGTATGGAGAGAGCGCCGGTATCCTTTTACCTTAAGAACAGCTGCCTTCCTGACCTGCAGCAGTAGATAACATTAACGACCCAGAAAAATAATTACTTTGAATACAAATCGTGCGAGTTTAAAATGTTTATTAACTCCGTAAGGTTTTCTTCATTAATAACAAAGTTTGTCATTGTTTTAAGGATTTATAACGAGTTTACAACGCCAAATAAGTACCTACACCATGTTAAATTCACAAAATACTGGTCAAAGATAGCTAAGAACACTCCCGACTTATTCACCTTTCAAACAAAAGAAACAAAATCAAAATCAGTTCAGCCTTTCGGGAGCTACGATGCCACAGACAGACACAGACACGTCAAACTTATAACACCCCGTCGTTTTTGCATCGGGGTTTAACAACATAACCCTCCCTTTTGGCTTCACCGTAGTCGGGTAAAAAGTGCAAATGGCTTAATTCATATTCAAAGTTAACCTTAAGTGAGTAGACGGCTCCAAATTCTGAGTTAGTAGTACTATGTAATAGGAAGTAAGAGCCTCTTACTGTTACTTATATATACCTACCTCTTCTTAAGAGGTAGTTTTATATATATATTCCTCTGTCTATAATTTTTGACAGGTACTACCTACTTAATGACCTAAATATCAAAGAACGTTTCTGAAAACATTAAAAATTCACTTCACGCCCGCCCACTGTTGCTGCCCTTTTGCCTGAGGGCGGGCGAATTTAAGAAGTTGTTACTTAATTAATGCTCGATCGAGTGAGTATTTAATGAAGGGTTTTATTGATTTTTCAAGGTTCATGATTTTTTAAAGGTTTAAAATGTCTTTCTAAAACTAAAAGTTAGTAGACTGGGAATGTTTTATGGTCTTTTCATCTTCATGTACGTCCATTATAAAGCTAGAGTATTAAGTGAAATTTGTACGCATTAAATATTAACAAAACTTTTTCCTTTGAGGAAAATAAGAGGTTTTTATCGTATCATATGTTTTTAGGTATCGTTAGATTCGTCTCATTAGTCCAAGTGCTCTTAGATGGATGACATAAAAAATATAGGGGGTGGTAAATTTCATAATTTAAGTGTTTTTCTACAGGGTATCAAATTCATTAAGGTGAAAGGGTACCGGTGGCTCTGTCCATACAAACGTAGTCGACTGTTAATGCATAATGACACTAGCACAAATGTTTTTGTGCCATAAAACCTATAACTACCATAACCATGCCCCTATGTTTTGTTTTTTTTTAAATTTTCTAATTATCATAGAAATTAAGATTAAAAACATAGAGGCATGGTAATGGCAATTATGTAAGTTTTATGCAACAAAAATATTTGCTATCCAGGGAGAAAACAGTCGAATACGATTGTATGGAGAGAGCCCCTGGTACCATTTCTTCTTAAGAGTTACCATTCTGTTTAGCTACATGGTTATAAAATACTTTATAGGAGTGGTTTTCATAGAAGAGGTAGGTACAAATGCAGTGTGTTTTCAGCAACCTGGGTGGGTGGAGGGTACATTAACGGCACGGCGGAGGCGATCTACACATCCGGCCTGGTGTGGTGCCAGGCGCCGTTTGGATACGCTCTCTCTCTTGTGTTTGGTGCGTATTACCGACCTTCGACCTTCAACGTAACCTTTTAGCTGGGGGTTTAACTAATTTAATACTTCGCTGCGTTATCGACGTATCAAGTCCATTTCATTTCATGGTGTTTATGTCTTTAGGGATAATTCAGACTTGACATTTACTTTATTTTGACGACTCAGTTGGCACAATGGTCACCATGCCGGACTGCCAAACACAGAGTTGCGGGTTCGATTGCCACCTCAGACAAGTATTTATGCTTAGATATTTATCTGTGGTCTGGTTTTTTTGGTTTAAGTTACTAGACTTGTGGTATGAGTACTAGACAACGGATATAATACTTGTATACTTTTCTTCTGTAAATATATACTCATAATATATGTATTATAACACAAGCACTCATAACACAAGTCTAGTAACTTAGCTTAGGGCCAGATGGCGATGTGTGGAATATCCTGCATTATTCATTTATTTATTATTTTACTTGCTTCTTGTTTTGTTTACCTTCAAATTGAAGTGGGTGGATAACTATCTGTCTTTCAATCAAAGCAGAATTGCTTTGAACCTCAAGTCTTAGTAATACTTTTCTTGTCTCTGGTGTTAACAATATTCCTTTTCCTATACAGGAGGTATATTTTTTGCAAATCCAATGAGAAGACAAGGTTACGTGACGATGTTGGATCCTCTGCAAGATTCATTCGGAAGCAGGATGGGTGGGTTGCTGTTTCTACCTGCACTCTGTGGAGAGGTGTTTTGGGCTGCCGGCATTCTAGCAGCATTAGGTGATATATTATTTTTGTAACTTAATTTAGTTTACTATTATTACGTAAAATATATCAAGCCAGCTACAAAAATGTGGTAAAGTCATGGCGTTGAATGCGGAAACCTTGTTTTGAAGTACCTAAATGAGTATCCCTCGTCAGAAAAATTAGATGCTATTCTCGTGTTCACTATTTTCGGAGTGTTTCGCTTTTTATACATAAAAAATTCACGAAGCTTTTTGCCAATTATCCTTGGGCCGCTCGTAACTTTTATATCACGTCATGGGGGTGATGCAAGTACAAGAGTAGGCGAGTAGCTTAGGTGTTTATTTGGCTAGTGTGGTTTGATGGATCTTCATCATTAAAATCATATGAATCAGAGTTATGAAACGTTTCCTAGAAGATTACAAAATTAATCCAAAATTAATGAAGTGCATGGTTACAGGTGCAACTTTGGCTGTAATCATCGACATGGACCAGAAAACTTCAGTAATGTTCAGCGCATGTGTGGCAGTGTTCTACACACTCTTCGGAGGTCTCTACTCCGTGGCCTATACTGACGTCATCCAGCTCTTCTGTATTTTCATAGGCCTTTGGATGTGCATTCCCTTTGCCTGGGCCAATCCTCATGTCAAACCCCTCAGTTCCATGGAGGTGGATTGGATCGGAAAAGTGGATCCAGATTATTACTGGTTTTATCTGGATTATGGACTCCTACTGATATTTGGGGGAATCCCTTGGCAGGTACGATTTCAAGAGAGTCTCAAACATCAATCATTGCTGATATCTAAAGTGTCGTAAACAATGTTTCTTTTTATCTAGGTGTATTTCCAAAGAGTACTAAGCAGCAAGACAGCTGGACGGGCTCAAATTCTATCGTATGTTGCTGCAGTAGGATGTATCTTTATGGCCATACCACCAGTTCTTATCGGAGCTATTGCTAAAGGAACAGGTTAGATTGATCTACATCTGATTTACACAATTTTAAATAGAGCAGTGTTTAACTTTTTTAATTGTATTCAGCGTGGAACGAGACAGATTATAACGGGCCTCTAACTCCTGAGGGTGAACTGACGTCAGATCAAACCTCCATGATCCTTCCTTTGGTGCTGCAACATCTAACTCCTGACTTCGTGTCGTTTTTCGGCCTGGGAGCAGTATCAGCAGCTGTCATGTCGTCGGCTGACTCCAGCGTGCTTAGCGCATCCTCCATGTTTGCCAGGTGATAGAACATTTCAATTACAATTCTAATTCTAACTAAATTCCTGTATTATTTGATTTCAACTCATTTCATTATTTACAGGAATGTCTACAAGCTAATTTTCCGACAGAACGCTTCGGAAATGGAGATTATTTGGGTGATGCGCGTCTCTATCATAATTGTTGGGATACTAGCGACCGTCATGGCGTTGACTATACCTTCTATCTATGGGCTCTGGTAAGTTGATAAATAATATTTTGAGTTTCTGTTTGAGTATGTAAATGGATGGTTGCATTCCTCATGAAATTATTCGCGGCGAACGGCGAATGGAACCAATTATAACAAATGTCCTTTTGAAAGGTGCGTTTATGAAAGCTATTCTGAGTTGTGGTCATGATTGAAGTATTCGTGATGGGGTTTCGCAAGATAGGCACTGGGCCAGGGTTTATGATCCGTCGAATGGATTATAGTTTTCTGAATGTGGGACTGAATGACAGCAGTAGGTATGTACGTACGTGATTTGTGTCAATCATAAAAGTGGCCTTGCTAGGTGATGGTGTTTGTAATTTATACCTATCTAATTATAACGTAATTAATATGTTCTTGTATCTATATATTTACGATATACGAATTCAAAAAATGTGTTTAAGAGGAAAGGGTACCTACCGGGGGCTCTCTCCATACAAACGTAGTCGACTGTTTTCTCCCTGGATATGACACTAGAGCAAATATTTTTGTTGCATAAAACTTATAACTGCCATGACCATGCCCCTATGTTTTGCTTTTTTTTATTTATATTTTAAATTTTCATTTCTATGATAATTAAAAATGAAAAACCAAAACATATTGGCATAGTCTTGGCAGTTATAGGTTTTACGGCACAAAAATATTTGTAGTAGTGTCATTATCCAGGGAGGAAGCAGTCGACTACGTTTGTATGGAGAGAGCGCCGGTACCCTTTCACTTTAAATATTTAAAAAACGATTTGTGTTTTTTTGCTATAGAAACTTAAAATGTAGGTAAACTTAAATTGAGGTTAGGTATCCAGACAGATTATCAAACTTGATTTTTTATCTGAAAACAGTTTTACAATAGGTTAGTTTTGAACACTTAAATAACGGTTCAGACAACCGTTATTGTAAAAAAAAAAACCTAAAATGTACCTGGTACCAATAGTTATCTTATTAATTATCTGTCTATTTACGTTTCACTGACTGGCTTTAATGTATTTAATCTCCTTACATGTATCTTTTCTGTGCTCATTGTTCAAATTTAATTTTCTCAAACCCATTATTACATACGTCGTGTTTTCCCAAGAGTTTATCACACATTTTCACACTGAATTCTAATTGCAACAGATCATTTGCTTGTAAAATTACGATGTTATAGTTAAGCATTTTAATAGCTATGTGCCAATGGTAGGCATGTTAGAATCATTAGGATAATATACTCGTATAATCCTGAATAGAAAGGAACATCAATACTAACATACCTTCTAAATCTATACATATAAAACTCTTTGTCCTGAATGACTGACTGACGGATCAACACACAGCCTAAACCGCTGATCGTAGAGACCTGAAACTTGGAGGGTATGTTCTTTGTATGACGAAGGCATCCGATAAGAAAGGATTTTCCGAAATTCTACCCCTTAGGGGGTGAAAAGGGGGGACAAAGTTTGTATGGGACAACGTGATTCCTTGGTCCAATCTACTAATTTTACGCGGACGAAGTCGTGGACATAAGCTAGTATACCTACCTATATACCTATCAGGGTGATTATAAATTACAACACTACCATCCATGAATAATGATGGGCCTTTCAAATCGAACTTATTTGGTACATCAACAGAATATATAATCACGACGAAAAGAACCTCGTATTTACCCAAATACCTATAAACTTTTATATTAGTATAAAAAACACAAAGCTTTTGCATGTTTTGATATTGCAGAGTTAGCAAATACAGACTTATTTTTTATTTACGTACCGACTACAGTCTCTACATTGATATTTATAGGTTTAGACTGTTTTACCTCTTGTATAAAATATTTCAACTCACTGAAATCTTTGAAGGTTTAGTAACAGGTAGAAAATTAACATGAAAACTAGTTTACTTTACCGTTGAAACACGTTCATGAAATTTAGTTTGAAAAGCAAGATGAGATGAAAACTTGGGAAAACGGGATTACTACTCCCAAAACTAGAGCAAACGAGGCTTACTATCTGAATCTGTTATGAGTTTTTGGAATTTTGATGTCGATATAAGGCGAGGTAATATTGGGTTTTGATTTTATTATAGTTCTGGTTTACCCTTTGTGGATATTTAAACTTTATATCCACAAATATAAAATGCCTTGTCCTGACTGACTGACGGATCAACGCACAGCCTAAACCGCTGATCGTAGGGACCTGACACTTGGAGGGTGCGTTCTTTGTATGACGTAGGGATCCGATAAGAAAGAATTTGTAGAAAAGGGGCGCAAAGTTCAAATGGGACAAAGTTCCTTGGTCCATTTTCGACTTACACGTGGACGTAGTCGCGGGCGAAAGCTAGTCACACAATATAATATTCTACATTATGGCAGGTGCCTTAGGTAGGTAAAAACCTAAAGTAGGTAATAAAGATGCTGAGAAACAATTACTCAAATTGCGATTTATACTATGATGGTCCAATTATAGAGTGTGGTAGATCCAGGTTAAGATTTTAAAGTATCATTTCGCAAGCCGCCGTGCGAAGGACGTATAATATCATCCACCGCTGTTAACTTCGTTGAACAATTATGTCTACGTTTTGTGCATCATATTTATGGTTAATTGATCATTTGAATATTATTATGGGAACTATAATGGTCACAAACCGCGGACCTGTACTCGTATGTTATTGGAAGAAGCGATCAATTGCGTAATGATGATTCTCAGTATCTTTAAATCGGTTTGTCTTTAAATGTTCTATGAATCACGAAATCTGATTAAATATGGACAAGAGATAATAGACAAGAGATAAGAGACAAGAGATCTTTCTGACGTCTAGAGGCTCGTCATTGAGGAGGTGTAAGGAATATTTGAAATAGGAGCTTATGTCCAGATTTACTTACTGTTTTGTATACTGGTTTAATGATTCATTAGTATCTAACACGAATATTGTTTCTTTATTCAAATCTATCTTATATACATATAAAATGCTTAGTCCTGAACGACTGACTGACTGACTGACGGATCAACGCACAGCCTAAACCGCTGATTGTAGAGACCTGAAACTTGGAGGGTGTGTTCTTTGTGTGACGTAGGCATCCGATAAGAAATTTCGAAATTTTACTCTTAAGGGGGTGAAAAAGGGAGGCAAAATTTGTGTGGTCCGTTCAGCCGTTCTCGAGTTTTAGTGAGACTAACGAACAGCAATTCATTTTTATATATATAGATAATTTCTAATTGGTTTCAAATGGCACATACAAAAAAAATGATTATTAACGATATTGTTACACACATATTGTTACACAGATACACAGTTGTCTGCCGATACGTTTTTGGATTTTGCTTCTTAGCTATTTCATTTCATATTTTTCATATTTGATGAATATTGGTCCATTTTCGACTTTTACGCGGACAAAGTCGCGGGTCGAAGCTAGTTAAATCATAAAAAAGAAAGACTACGAATAGTAAGCGCCAATCTGTCTGCTTCTAATTGCAGAGATTGTCGAATCCAAGCTCTTTTGTAAAGTCGTTTTACGGAAGATAATTTTTCGTACTTATATAAGAAAACATTGATTGTAACCATATTATAGCAACGTATTATCGTTGCTATGGTTACCTTGTCAATAACTCACGTTCCCGGAACGTGAGTGACTTTGCTATGGTTACCTTTTCAATAGCGGGCGAAGCCGCGGGCAGAAGCTATCACACATCTATACATATAAAATGCTTTGTCTTGAATGACTGACTGACGGAACAACGCACAGCCTATACCGCTGATCGTAGAGACCTTAGAGGGTGTGTTCTTTGTATGACGTAGGCCGATAAGAAAAGATTTTCCGAAATTCTACCCTTTAGGGAGGGATAGGGGAGGGGGAGTTTGTATGGGATAACGTGATTCCTTGGTTTAATCCTATTAGAATTATTTTCGACTTCTACGCGGACGAAGTCGCGGGCTAAAGCTAGTAGGTATATAAAGTAATGAGTTCCGAGAAAGTCATTATCAAAGAAACTCAATCATGTAGATTGTTGCAAATGATGATGATTTAATATTGCCAAGTTTTTTTTTTGCTTTATGATCATCGCTCCTGTTGCTAAGGCAGCGTAGATAGCAACAGAAGCGAATAAAATCATCATTATTTGCAACAATTTTCATAAAGATGACAGAATCATTGAGTTTCTTTGATCAGAATCATGAAGATTGCTGCAAATGATGCTTAAAAATAAAATGAATAAATAATAAATATTGCAGTACATTCCATAAATCGCAATCTAGCCCCAAGCTAAGTAAGTTGAGACTTGTGTTATGGGTGCTAGACAACGCATATACTACTTATATACTTTTCTTTTGTAAATATATACTTAGAATAAATAGAAACAACCAAACCACAGACAATGTCTAAGTATAAGCATAGGCATTATTAAATATGATCGAGGCGGGGATCGATCCCGCAACCCTGTGTTTGGCAGTCCGGCATGATGACCATTGTGCCAATTATGATTGCAAATGATCCACTTAATTAATGTCTGTCCCAGGTCAATGTGCTCGGACTTGGTCTACGTGATCCTGTTCCCTCAACTCCTGATGGTAGTACACTTCAAGAGACACTGCAATACTTACGGCTCACTAGCGGCTTACATAGTAGCTCTGCTCGTGCGGTTGTCTGGTGGTGAGAAGATGCTGGGCCTGCCGCCGCTGATCCACTACCCTGGATGGGATGCGGAGAATCAGATACAGCTGTTCCCATTCCGGACCATGGCAATGGTGCTCTCGCTGTTCACGCTGGCTTTCATATCTTGGCTGTCTGTGTAAGTTATTGCTTTACTAGCGTTTTTTAACTCTAACTTTGTAGCGTTAAATTAGGTCAGATATGGCTAAGGGAATGGATGTGATATTGTCTTATTATTGACTAGTAGGGCTCCGCGGTTTTACCCGCGTAACTCCCGATCGTGTGGGAAATATCGGGATAAAAAGTAGCCTATGTTACTCCCAATGAATCAATGTATCCTCATACCAAGAATCATCAAAATCGATCCAGTAGTTTCGGAGCCTATTCGTTACAAACAAAAAACCAAAAAATCTTTCCTCTTTATAATATTAGAAGGTATAAATTTATTCTTTGTTTGGATTCCTCTTGTATTGAGTTAAGACCTACATGCACCAACTTAACAATAAAAATAAATATTGCAGGATATTTCATACATCGCCATCTAGCCCCAAGCTAAGTAACTAGACTTGTGTTATGGGTGCTAGACAACGGATATGCTACTTAAATACTTTTCTTTTGTAAATATATTCTTATAATACATAGATAAAACCAGACCAGAGACAAATATCTAAGCATAAATACTTGTCTGAGGCGGGAATCGATCCCGTAACCCTGTATTTGGCAGGCCGGCATGGTGACCATTGTGCCAACTGGGTCGTCAAATAATTATATTACAAGATTGAACCTAAGTAAGCAATTCTAAACTTTGCCTTTCAAATTATCACAAAATGATCGTAACATCTCATGCCAGTGTTTCAAAGCAAATCAGTATGTCTATAAATAACTTGGTACATCTGAATAGTTTCCAAAGGTCATGCTTTAATTAAATAGTGAACTGGATACCATCACTGACAATCCAAGTAATTACTTAGTTCAAGTCTTTGTAAAGTAGAGCACAGATCAATTTACTTAAGCTATGTATACGTACCTACTTATATCCTACGTAAATGTTTTAATGGCTTACTCCTGTTAGACCCAAAATACCACAAATCCATTGTTCTCAAAACTTGAACCTTCATACATGTTGTTTAACGAAATGGTTAGAAATTAGAAACAGGGATCGAAATTCATGGAAGGAAATTGAGAAGGTTTGTGCCCAGTGTTGGGAAATAGTTGGTTTGCTTGAAAAAATATATTTGGTAGATTTTTTGATAGTACCTACCTACGTTAGTAAGTTCGTTTAGAAATGTGACAGTTGCAAGCAAAAGTGAAGGTATAGCTTATATAGGTCCAAAAGGCATCTTAAATTGATCCGGAAATACATAAGCGTCTACACATACTTAACTATTTATATACCTACAGCAATAATAGTGATTGCGGGGTCGGCATTACGACGGTCGTGACAGACGAACGGACGTACAAACAATGATCTGTAATGAGTGCGAAAGTAGATAACTGTGAATCACGACTTGACAACGACGCAGCGCAGCGCTTCGCTTACACAATCCTGACATGTGTTTGAATTCTTACAAATATGGATAGGTTTTAGGAACTTTAAATGTCTATTGGGTAATGTTTTAAGCTCATTTACTGAAGAGTTTAAAATATATCTACTAATTATTTATATATTTTTGTGTCATAGGTTCTTATTCAACAACGGTTATTTGAGCCCGGAGTCGGACTATTTCAACTGCGTCGTGAATATACCAGAGGATATCCGTCGCGTGGATGAGCCTTCAGAAGCGGGTGAGCAGATGTCCGTCCTGGGCGGAGTACCAGGCCGGCTATACGGCGCAGCCTCGACGCTGGTCGGGCCAGACGAGTCTACTGGACGTATCAACCCCGCACTCGAGCCCGATGACGACCTTGACGACCCCAACGATGGACCGACACCTCTCTTCGGCACCAGCAACGCACCGCCCCCTGTCCAGCCATTCGGCAAACAGACCGCTTTCTAAACCGAACCCCGATACGCACTTTAAAATCACAAATATTTTAAGAAACTTTTACTATCATACGTACCTACCCATAATATTACTAATTATTTGTTGTTACATCGAATCCGTTTCGAAGTTCATTATTCAAAAAAACTATTTAAAGGGTTATGCTCAAAAGTATAAGAATAAAGTTAATACGATATAACATTATCTTCCGCAGAACACTTTTGTATGATAAAATGTAAAGAAACATATCACTAACGTAAAGGCAAACTGATAGATAAATATATATATAACGATGTAGAGAAATATATAATATACTGCATTATAAGCAATTATAGATTTATATTTATAGTGAGTGTGGAGTAGAGAGGAACATAATTTATTAATGTTAATGAAACTCATACATATCAAAATGTGAATTATTGTACGGTAGCAGAGATATTATTATGTATTGTATATTATTTACATTGAGAAGATTCCTTATTTACGTCAATTAATGTATAGAAATGGCACGCAATACAGTGCTTCATAGATCGCACTGATACGTAGCGATGTGTGCGTGCTAAATATATCATTATATTCATAAAATATATATAAAAAAACTATGTGACCAAAAATACGTTATCAAATAAAATATATAACATTTATTAAAATTGGAAAGCATATTAAATGAATTTATTTATAATTTATCACTTACAAAATATATATAAAAGAGAGCTTTTTAATAAACTGTAGCGTAGGTTACCTACGATAATCATATAAAAGCTGATGATTTTTAGGCATAAAATGTTGTTTTAATTGTAGATGTTTAATAAGGTTTGGATTTGTGGGTGTCTGTACTGATTATAAAAAGTTTACGTCGATGTGCTTGTATAAAAATATTATAAGAAAAATCATTTCATCAGTGCTTACGAATATTATTAAATAAGAAAACAGATTTCGAGTGATTTTTAAGTTCGTAGGCCTAATCACTGATACAAAAACACAATAGCCATTGTAATCTCCACTGATGATGTGACATTTCTTATAAATACATAATTTATAATATTAAAGTTCAATATCGATGTATCTCTACATTTAACTCCATGTCCTACCCTTGTGTCTTCACTAGTGTAAAAAACTGCTTCCGTCATATACAGTTACGAATATTTATTCAAAATATATACCGTTTTTTTATAGGAAATTATATATATTTATTATTTAAGTTGCTAAATATATGTGATATACGAGAAGCACCTGCCTACACAGTTTGTACCTTTGCTAAGACTATTGTAAACTTGATACATATCAATATCTCTAATAATATAGGTACATGTTAATAATTTAGTGTGAAATACATATCAGTATATATAAAGTAGGTAAGTGTAGATATAGGTAATCGTTGTTGTTCTTAGACGTCGCTTCCTTGTACATTTGCAGGTGTTTAAAATTAATTGTTTTTCTTGAATTTGCAATATGACATAATCATAAGTCTTGTATGTACTTATTGTTATATTTTCTAAGGGATTTGAGTGATAGTATCATATAATTTTGGCAATAATGTCTGAATGAGACTGTATTTGGAAGCGATCGTCACACTGTTAGCTAGTAGATATACCTACTTATTGACTTATTCCTAGATCTTGTTGAATATTTTGAAAAAATGTGAAACTATGTGTAACGTTGTGAATTCTACGGTTGCTCTTGAGGCATAATAAAAAATATAGTATGTTGATGACTTTCTTTTTGACCAACTATTTTAGGTTACTTGGCATTTTACCACTACGATGCAGGTGAAAAATATAGCATGTTGATGACTTTCTTTTTGACC
Organism: Idaea straminata; assembly: GCA_951213275.1. Classification (NCBI taxonomy): domain Eukaryota; kingdom Metazoa; phylum Arthropoda; class Insecta; order Lepidoptera; family Geometridae; genus Idaea; species Idaea straminata. The sequence continues at coordinate 4,482,416 of OX577857.1, read as the reverse complement.
AACTATTTTGGGTTACTTGGCATTTTACCACTACGATGCAGGTGAAAAATATAGCATGTTGATGACTTTCTTTTTGATTAACTATTTTAGGTTACTTGGCATTTTACCACTACGATGCAGGTGAAAAATATAGCATGTTGATGACTTTCTTTTTGACCAACTATTTTGGGTTACTTGGCATTTTACCACTACGATGCATGTGAAAAATAACAAGAGCATTTTATTTACAAATTTTATCGTTTAATAAAAAATACTTTATTAATCTTAACACTAGATTTTGTACAAATATTTAAATAATTAATACTTTTTAGTTAACTTCATGTACGGTAACAGTTACAACATAAGTTCATGTCGTGACAGAGATTGTTGAAGATACTTTCTACCACAATAATATGAGTACAAGTTTGTGAGTTAAATTATTGCTTCATACATAACGCTTATTTGTAGATATAGCGTTGCTTGGTAACCGCAATAAGGAGTTTTAATTATTCGATCACAGTCAGCTTGTAATATTATCTATAACAATATCCCAAAAAAATTCAGACTCCAATAGAATAACCTATCAGTATTGACTAATGGTATACGAAATACTAGCACAGGGGAAGATAAAGCTTCAGTCTAGTAGACGTAGCCACCGTTGGAGTCGTAGCTTTGGCCGATTGTAGCCGGTACACTGGAGCCGTGCCCTGAAGAGCCGTGAGAAGAGCCGCCAGAATAACCGCCACCGCCGCCGCCGCCGCCGCCGCCAGAAGAATATCCACCGCCAGACGAGTAACCCCCGGAGCCACCTGACGAGTAACCACCGCCGCCTCCAGATGAGAAGCCACCAGAGGAATGTCCACCGCCAGATGAGTAACCTCCGGAGCCACCTGATGAGTAACCACCGCCGCCTCCAGAAGAATGTCCACCGCCAGATGAGTAACCTCCGGATCCACCTGACGAGTAACCACCGCCGCCTCCAGAAGAATGTCCACCGCCTGATGAGTAACCTCCGGAGCCACCTGACGAGTAACCACCGCCGCCTCCAGAGGAATGTCCTCCGCCGGATGAGTAACCACCGCCTCCTCCAGATGAGTAACCACCGCCTCCTCCAGATGAGTAACCTCCAGAACTACCGGATGAATAACCACCAGACCCGCCGTGTCCACCACCACCAGAGCTGCCGTGTCCACCACCACCTGAAGAGAATCCACCTCCGAATCCAGAGCTAGAATGTCCACCACCGGAACTGGGTGCCCCGTAACTACTAGATGGAGTGCCGTAAGAGCTAGAAGGAGCTGCTGGAGCTCCGTATGAACTTGATGGTGCTGCAGGAGCTCCGTATAAACTGGAGACACCACTGCTACCGAAACCGCTTCCACCACCAAAACCACTGCCGCCAAACCCACTGCTTCCAAAACTACTGCTGCTGCTGCTGAAGCTACTACTGCTTGATCCGTGACCATGACCAGATGACGAAGATGGAGCCCCGTACGAGGAAGATGGTTTGGCAGCAGGAGCACCGTAAGAGCTTGATGGGGCGGGAGCCCCGTATGAGCTGGATGGGGCGGGAGCACCGTATGAACTCGAAGGTGCTGGAGCGCCGTATGAGCTGGATGGAGCAGGAGCGCCATATGAGCTTGACGGGGCAGGTGCGCCGTAGGAACTGGAGGGAGCTCCATAGCTTGAAGAGGGTTTAGATGGTTTAGGTGCCCCATATGTGGTTGAGGGACCAGTTGGTACGCCATAGCTTGTCGATGGTGGTCTTGCAGGAGCTCCGTAGCTGCTGGAAGGTTTAGGTGGGGCGCCGTAACTAGATGAAGGTCGTGAAGGTGCACCGTAGCTAGATGAAGGCTTAGGCGGAGGTCCGTAAGAGTTGGAAGGTGGTCCGTAGCTAGACGACGGAGCAGGAGCACCATATGAACTGGAAGGGGCTCCGTACGAGGACGAGATGCCACCACCGTGTCCGCCGCCGCCGCCGCCACCGCCGCCGTGGCCGCCACCGCCGTGTCCGCCACCACCGTGTCCGCCACCGCCGTGTCCGCCACCTCCGTGTCCTCCACCGCCACCGCCGTGACCTCCGTGTCCACCTCCCCCACCGCCGTGACCACCGCCGCCACCGCCGTGTCCATGTCCGCCACCACCCGACGGTGGTAGGTACGATGAACTCAATGGAGCTGAAAGACGAACAAACGATTTGTATCTCAGTTAAAACATTGTATAACGAAATGAAAAATGCCCTTGACACACTCTATACCAATTTTCTGTTATTATTTGAAGTTGGTAATAAAGAATTGAGTGTAAACAAACATTTTTCGTAACACGTGGCATATAGAACTTACTCAAAGTGAAGATTATTCAACTTTAGTTGCAAAACTAGAGAACACATAAAGTATTGAAATTATGGCTCTGTTTGTCTAAGTACCTCCACAGATAAGTACAGATAGATAGATAGATAAATTCTTTATTGTAAACACCAATTTCAAATAACATTTAATAAAAACAAAGCTTAAGTCTAAGTGTTACAAAGTATACTGTTTTTTCTTGCTAGTTGGTTTTAAGTTACGAGATCTCGCGTTGTTTTTTATGTTATTTAATTAATGTTAAAACGGGACCCTATTACTAAGACTCCACTGTCCGTCCGCCTTTGTTAGCAGGCTGTATCTCATGAACCGTGTTAGCTAGACAATGAACTGTACCTAGACAGTTGAAATTTTCAAAGATGATGTATTTCTGTTGCCGTTATAATAACAGGTACTAAAAGGGTAGGGAACCCTTCGTACACGAGTCCGACTCGCACTTGACCGGTTTTTATATCCTGTACGTACCTTCTCTTTTATAATGGCGTGGCGTTGCCGTGGTTACTGCTACCAGGAGCAGTGCTGGTACCAGCTGAAAGTACAAAAATGTTTTGTAAAGTTACCTCGAGTAAATATAAAAAGAATCGTGAATTTAGTGAGCTGTCATCGAATTTCCTCATACAATGTAACGTTTCGAATTATTTTAATCACATCCAAGTAGTAAAACAATTTAGCTGGGCTGTCGACTGCGCAACTGTTTACGCAACTTTTAGATTTTTCCCGCACTCAAGGTGACTTGCGGTGAATATCATCTGCGCCCGCTACACCCGTCTAGTAAAACGGACGTGATCAATTACCATAATCCTAATCTATAGATGTCATTGAAATAATGGATGCACAAATCTAAAGATTTCTAGATGACACATACAGATTATTATTTGTTGACAAAAGTTATCTAAAACTTAGTCCTTACTGAGTTGTTTTACTGTTTCTTTAGTCTGAGAATACGAAAATGGAATGGAGAGAGTAATTTTTAATTCAAAGTCAAATACACAACACGTTTGAAGTACAAAGCACGTAAGATCAAATTGAGAAGAACATCAGTCAGTAAGCAAATCACGAACACTCAATACTGAGATAAAGAGAAATTCTTCCATTAAATGAGAAAATCCTCTTTAAAACAATATTACTTGTCATTCCGTGTGAGTATTCGGCAAATGTCCGAACCGATTTCTCGAGCTTTAAAAGATATTATCCGGTAATGCTTCAATTTTCTAACCAGCTGGACCATTATTTTCAGTAACAATCCGGCACAGGTAGTAATACTATAAAATATATCTTGGATTCAGGACTTCATTGAACTAATAACAAGTACTTAGGGACATATTGAAATTGTAAATTGTTATTTCAGACATAAGTCCATCGATAGAGTTAATAACAAATCTAAAGAATCAAATTCGAAATACCTGTCGCTGGTAACTATTGTTATTTATTGCATTGAAATTTTTCCGATATTTTAGTAGGTATAGGTAATTTAAAGATAAAAAAAATCGTTATCATTTCTAAGCCCGTTCTTTTAGTTAAAAAACTTTTATGGAGTTTTTTTTTTGACTTAAGTTTGGATTTAAAAAGGCAAAAGGCAATATGCGCTATAATAAGAAATCTAGAAATAGATCACATCTTGAAGCTATAAATACATCGTTTGACGCTCAATCTCAAATTGCGGTTTCAGTAAAAAGTGATCAAACCGCAGCCTTCCTTCCTACTCACTAAGGAAATGAGATCAACCTTTCAACTCACGCTGATAGCTCGGCTTACAATGGAATGAGGACGGAATTCGCGTCAATCACGCAAAATACTCCCAGACTAAGGTGACAATAGGCATAGAAAACCGTAGGAAGCTCAAAATCGATTAACAACAACAATTGCAGATTAAATGATCTTTCTTGTTTTGTGATGAATAAAATTATCTTGATTTTCATCACCTTTCAGTTCCCTCTTTCACAGATATAATTTTATACTCTGTACTTAAACAGGTACTTATGTAAGTAAATGTCAAACTCAAGTGCCGCAAGTAGCATGTAACGGTAAAATTTTATCTAGCATTAAATTTTATACGCATTGGCATGGGATTATTTTATAAACTGCCCTATAATTTCAAACATATGCACCTATTTCGTTAAGTATTTCCCATAGAGCTGTCGCAGAATTGTCGGTAACGTACAGAATAGAATAGTATGTTCGGTATCGTCTTGGGAATGCATCGTGTGCTTTACCATCGTTATGGGAAACACGACAATGGCTATGTCGTAATATAGACCGTTTGTTTCCAAACTACGAATTGTGATTACAAAGTTGTAACACAGATATACTTCAGTAACTACATCCTCACTTAAATATTCTTTAATATTACTTAGATAGGTACTAATTCGTTTAATTACTTTATAGCAACTTGCTTGATAATTTACTTAAACATTCGCTTTAAAGATGTCAATTGAGCTTTTAACCATTATGGTCAATTTCGTGAATTATTGGCCTTGTATGTGTGTAACATTAGTTTTAATTTTCCGCTACAAGCTGTTAAGGCAAGGTTTTATAAGCCTTTAGACACAAGGATAAATTGCTTATTAGTTTATTTTGAGCATTAAATAAGTACTTCTAACCTTACAATTCCATATAGTAAATACTTGTACAATGTACGTATCTATTTTATTGACATTAATGAACAAGACCACAGGAAATGTATTTAGGCGTCACGTAATCCCAAGCAATGCAATTAAGAGCCATGTCATTCGCTACGTATTATTTTTATTTTAGTTATTATTAATAAAAACTTTAACAACAATCATAAATTAAATAACTTGTAAGCGCTTAACCCACTGATCTTATTATTCCGTTAAACATTTCTGACCAGATTAAGGTGCTCACGCGCACCGTGAACATTAATTGCACATCTTCTCGTAACTAAGTAGGTAATAGTTTTAATTTAATGTATTTATTCATGAGGATTGTTATTTCCGCACAAAATGTGCACCAGAAAATTTGACTCCGTAAATGTATTTAAATAATGTCAAGTGACGCAATCATAACGCGCAGTAAGTGTTCCCAGAGCGAAAGTAAAAGTGTTTCTATTCATACAAACACATTAAATTGCCTGACACACATCGAACGTTAAGTGGGTGTGATACAAATAAAAATAGCAAACATTCCAGCAATGGTTGTTGTATTGTTTCAATTGAGAATATTGTTCACGGTTAGTAAAACCACGCTTCCGTAAGTGTAAAGAAACTAAAATTTTATGACAATGGCTCAGTAAAGGTAGCGGTAGAGGTGGATAACGTTTGGATGTCTCAAGACAGTGTTAAAAATATGTTCAATCAATATAGAGGTTCATAGGTTAAATTTTAAGTAACATTACAATTGAATAATCGAAATACAATTGAATACTATAGTCAAAACGCAATATCTTAAATTCTTTTGTAGATTTCTCTAATAAGGTACTTAAATTACATAATAAAACGTATTGATCATAGAACACAATAAAAATGGATTCTGATGAATGATGTGAACTCATTCTGACCTCAAGAGTTCTTTTGAGACTTTACACTGTGGAATGAGGTTCTATGTTTTATTACATCACATAAAGTAGGACTCGGGAGATTTTTATGAATGACTAGCTTTTGCCCACGACTTCGTCCGCATGGATGTCGAAAATTTGAAGTAGATTGGACCTAGGTGTTAAGATTTTATCAAGTTAGAAATTAGTTTAGCTTATGTATCTACGTAATAAAATAGATGATTTTGTAAATAATAACCGATGTACTGATATTATTTTGATCAAATTGAATAAGGCATACAAAAAACAAAACGTCCGAAATGTGACACTCCTTTTTTCAAAGGAAAAGATTTAAGTGGTCTAGCTAAGTGTACGTGATGAAATGGGTCATTTTGTGAATTAAAAACTGGTTTATTTTGATCCGATTGAATAAGGCATACAAATAACAAAACGTCCGAAATGTGACACTACTTTTTTAAAGGAAAAGATTGGAGTTTTATTCACAATGGTACATTCCAACAATTATTTTAACGGTGACATCAGCACATATGGTGTCACGCTGTCACGACGCAACAACCACAATTTACACAAAACATACTGTGTACCTATTGCATAATGCTTTTCTATTACACGTCCGCGCGGAAATCGGTCAAAAGGTCGTAATGTAAGAAAGGTATATATGCAAATAGTTAGATAATTTGCAGAACTTCTATAGAGTGTCGGCCGATCATTTGTTATCAGTATGAAGGTGTAATTAACAGCAGTTGTGCCTCGATGTTTTACTGGTATATTTATATTAAAAGCTTACAAGTTTGGGGCTTAAGTTAATACATAAATCCTACAGAAAAATGAACAGCCACTTTATTATAAACTAGCTACGTTCCGCGGTTTCACTCGCGTAAGTCCCGATCCCGTAGGAATATAAAAATTAAAAGTAGTCTATAGCCTTCCTCGATAAATGGACTATCCAACACAAAAAGAGATTTTTCAATTCGAACCAGTAGTTCCTGAGATTAGCGCGTTCAAACAAACAAACTCTTCATATAGATTTGTTTTTTTTTCGTAAAACTCTAATTTGGACTAGTTTCGGACGATTTAAAACACACATTATGCCGTTACTAACAAATAGCATTTTATTTTTATGTTTCTGAGTATAGGTATAGAATGGTATAGATAAGTGTGTAGTGTAGGGGTTGTGTGCCAGTTCCCATTTTTCTCAACACTTATTTATTTATTTATTTTATATATTCAGTACACAAGAATCAAACAAAAAAATACATGCACTACAAAGTTATTACTAAGGTGAGTCTAACCCTGTGAAGAGTTTTCTGCCGACAGATTTGTGTCCAACCCTGTGTCCTTTCTAACTATCAACCGACAAAATGCATGTAGTCTGCAAGAGCTCGTTAGTTTATTCACTATGTCATACGGTGCGAGATCTATTCGTGACGTAACGGAAGGCATTATTCAACACGTGCTAATGGTCGACTTCGGTAACGTGACATTGACCTTCTCGACACTTTCTCGCATAAAACCGGTTTCGTTAATGACGAATTAGAAATTGATAAAAATGCAAATTTTATTCAACTAGACCTTTTAGGTAAACCGGTTTGTCTTTTATAAATGCAAAAGTGTGTGGATTTTTTTAAGCTAAAACTACTGAACCGATTGTGATGAAAGACTATGCATATGCATTGATAACTGGCGATAGCAAACATTGAGAGTTTTTCCGATATTTTCAAGGAATCGAAAACTGCGCGGGCAAAACTGCCTAAAAGTTAGTAAGATAAAGAAGCACAGATACATAAGGCAAGTATTTTACATGGGTAGCCATGTAAAAGACTTGACTATCTATAGTGTAATTTGTATTGTAGAATACAAATTCAAAATTTGTACTTTAATGTGAAAGGGTACCGGTGCTCTCTTAATACAAACGTAGGCGACTGTTTCCTCCCTGGATAATGACACTAGAGCGTTTTTTTCATTTTCTTATTATCATAGGAATTAAGATTTACAAAACAAAAAATAAAAAAAAAACAAAACATAGGGGCATGGTCATGGCAGTTATAAGTTTTATGCAACAAAAATATTTGCTCTAGTGTCATTATCCAGGGAGGAAACAGTCGACTATGTTTGTATGGAGAGAGCGCTCGTACCCTTTTCTCTTAAATGCTGTCCAAGATGTTAATTTTCGAAAATTCATCGAGTACCGTAAAATTAAGCGGACTTACGGGAGGGTATTAAGACCAGACAGGTTTTAGTGGTTTTGAAAACATCCTGAATAGTGAATAGTTGGTGGCCAGTTTATTCCACAGGGTATCTATACATCATCTCTTATTCATAGTGCTTGGGTATTCATTGCTTTTATCCCTACACGGTTTGAATCCTCCATACTCTCATCTATACTTATATTATAAAGCTGAAGAGGTTGTTTGTTTGTTTGAACGCGCTAATCTCAGGAACTACTGGTTCGAATAGAAAAATTATTTTTGTGTTGGATAGTCCATTTATCGAGGAAGGCTTATAGGGTACTTTTTATCCCGATATTCCCACGGGATCGGGAGTTACGCGGGTGAAACCGCGTTGCTAATGAAACTATATGTATATTAATCTATTCTATGTTACTTACTTTCTGCAATTTAGAGCTAAATTTGGAGGGATGTTTGAAAGAGGTAATTTTCGGAACTACTGGACCAATAAAAAAAATCTGAAACTTGGTAAAAATATACAGTTTTGACGATTTTCTAGATTCTTTCTTTCTTCAGGGATGTTTATTGACTGGTGTGGTACTTACTTCCTTCAAAAAAGGGGCTACTGGATAACCTTATAAGATCTGATTTTGATGATTTTTTTATTTGATAGTGGTCTCATTAAAATTTGGTAAAGATCTGATGAGTATCTTTAGAGTGCTGAGCAAAATAGTTTCTCAGAATGCAGTAAATTGCTCATTTTGAAACCAAGCCATTGAAGTATCTTCGCAAACAAAACTTTGTGGTCACGAGGGCTACTATTCGCAGAATTACTATTTTTATGAGAAGATCTTTTAGAAGAACAATTATTTTAATAGGCAGTGATAGTAGGTGAATATTTTCTTATTTAACCAGCTAACAAGGTGAAAAGAATAAGAAACAATGAGCAAAGAATTTCCTGTTCCGAGGCAAAAACGTCTAGCACATTTCTATTATGTTTAAAATTTTCACTGAGATTGATGACTTTACATTGTGTTGAAAAGCGTCCCATTCGCGGTTTATGTTAGGGTTGACAGCTGGTAGCTAACTTCAAATAAAACAACTTTGTTTTAATAATAGTGAACGTGTTTATAATTAATCATTTTGTTTGCTTGTTGTGTTATTTTAAGTGTAACATTTGAATACCATTTTTTTATTATATGGTTTAATAACCTATTTCACTTTGTAATAGATATTGAATGAAGGTACTACATAATTATTAGGTTAAAGCTGGTGAGTATAAAACTTCTAAGTTATGATAGAGTCACTAAAGTAAAGTAACGTGTCATTGTTTTTTATTTTTCAAATTAAATGTACTTTGTGTGACAATGTCATATTCATTATTTATAACCTACGTAACTTAGGTTGAATCACTTAAGTCACCACTTAACTTAAGGATTAAAGACAATTCTGCCACAAATATATTTTCGAGTTATATAAGATGCAGTTTGTTAAGATTCTAGGTGGTTTATGATTTTTTTTCTGTTTTTGATTTTATTTCTTCTAATTATTATTTTTTATTTGACATTTAATATTGACATTTTTCTTTTTACTTTTTATATTTTCGATTATATATTTTAATTTATGTATTGTATGGATTTGATTATCTGAAATAAATGAATTGAATTGAATTTATTCTCTATTTAATTATAATGAATATATCTTTATTTTCTGTATGTCAATGTCTAAGTACCACCCTTAAAAGAGTCGCGTCACAGAGCTAGAGGCAACACTGCAGTGGTGAAGAGCGTGACGCAACAGTGCGGTGAACGCAAATTATCGCGCATGACGCAACAAAACGCTCCCGCTTTTGTACGCCCTCGGGGCAATTTGATGCGTTCGTGAATAGGATGCTTTTATCGAAAACTAGCTGCGCCCCGCGGTTTCACCCGCGTAAGTCCCGATCCCGTGGGAATATCGGGATAAAAAGTAGCCTATGTGTTAATCTAGGTCTCCAGCTATCTAGATACCGAGTTTCATTGCAATCGGTTCAGCAGTTTTTGCGTCAAGGAGTAACAAACACACACACATACACACACACACACGCACACACAAACTTTCACATTTATAATATTATCGAAAATATCTAGTCTAAATATAAATAAATAAATAAATATAAATATTGCAGGACATTCCACACCATCGCCATCTAGCCCCAAGCTAAGTAACTAGACTTGTGTTATGGGTGCTAGACAACGGATATACTACTTATATACTTTTTTTTTGTAAATATATACTTATAATACATAGAAACAACCAGACTACAGACAAATATCTAGGCATAAATACATGTCTGAGGCGGGAATCGAACCCTCTATTTAGCAGTCCGGCATGGTGACCATTGTTTTATGCAACAAAAATATTTGTGCTAGTGTCATTATCCAGGGAGGAAACAGTCGACTACGTTTGTATGGAGAGAGCGTCGGTACCCTTAATTCGTGAGTTTGTCCGCATATCTATACTAATATTATAAAGCTGAAGAGTTTGTTTGTTTGTTTGAACGCGCTAATCTCTGGAACTACTGGTTCAATTTTGAATGATTCTTTCAGTGTTGGGTAGTCCATTTATCGAGGAAGGTCATAGGCTATGTTTTTTTTTTTTTCAAAATTAGGGATCCCTAATAAAATTGCTATTTTGTAAGACAAGGTGTAAGATCGAAAACCTATTTTTGTGTGCGCTGCAAAAACTATTGACAATAGAACAAAATGATGTACTACGGGTTTGTAGATCCCATTAAGACCTACAAAAAAGTTTTTGTTTCATCTCAATCGGATATTTCGTTTAAAAGTTATCACGTGTGTAAGATGTTAAGAGTTGGTACTCTATTAATGAGTTATGGGCCATAGAGTTTTTTATCAACATAAAATCCTGTAATAATCTTTTTCGAAATATATTTGTTGATGATTGTAAGTATAAGATCTTTGAAGAGTATCCTGTCCTACTAATATTATAAATGTGAAAGTTTGTGTGTGTGTATGTGTGTGCGTGTGTGTGTTGTTACTCCTTCACGCTAAAACTACTGAACCAATTGCAATGAAATTCGGTATGTAGATAGCTAGAGGCCTGAATTAACATATAGGCTACTTTTTATTCCGATATTCCCACGGGATCGGGACTTACGCGGGTGAAACCGCGGGCCGCAGCTAGTCTTCTAATATCCTTTCAAAAATTTGGCACACAGTTTATAAGATTAGGAATCCCTACGTCATAATACTCATAATAGCTATATGTGTGCCAATTTATAGGCCGATCCATCAATTGGCTCGAGTTGTGCGTTGATGTATTAGTCAGTCAGTCAGGTTTTATATATTTCAATTTATACTTATAGATATAGGGAGCCCAATTAGCAGTTTGTTATGTTTTATTTATCAACTAGCGACTCGTCCCGGCTTCGCACGGCTATATTATGCATGTATTTACACATATAAACCTTACTCTTGAATCACTCTATCCATTGAAAAAAGATCTAAGCTTAATTTTAAAGATCTAAGCATACATAAACAGACAGCGGAAAGTGACTTTGTTTTATATTATGTAATGATAACACAATCATCAAATGCTAACGAGAATGTTCGAGGAAAAAATCTATGATATTTCATATTCTGAACTCATAACGATGAGTTTAAAAAAAAACATTTATTAAATGATAATGACAGGTTGTAAGGTTATTTGATTGTGCTGGGAGAAAGCTACCCGCATGCTATACATCAAGCTGGTTCACAAACGAAGGCCATTTAGATATATTCACAGAGTGTATATACTTGTACTTGTATACAGGCTGTTTTCCGCCATTGGACCCTTTTTAATTGGGTCCTTTTTGCGTGAGGATGGAGTAGGCTTGCCCAGCACCTACTACCCTCTCCGCTTAGTCGACCATGTCCAGAGGAGAGAACTTGTCAATACTTCTGGAGGCAACTAAGCCGCGGGTTTCATATCGATGTTTTCCTTCACCGTAAGAGCAATGTCAATTAGCGCACATAAATTTTTCTTAAGAAAAATACATTGGTGCACGGCCCGCCGGGATTCGAACCCACGACCTTCAGAATGAAAGTCGAGATATCTACCACTAAGCCAACACCGCTCTTAGGGTGTATATAATATTTTATTGTAAGTCCCTAAATAAAATTATCTTTACGATCATTCATGATGAAATTACCCAAAATTAAAATTTATGATCGATTGAAAGACATACATGTTAATTGTTTTTTTTTAATTAGGCGTATAGATGAAAGAAATTAGGTGATTAATTTTACCATATTTAAATTCCATTTTTTCTACTTATGTGGTATTATATCGCTGTTTTTCTATACTTCATTTAAAAAATAATATTATTTTTAGATTTTATTAATATTTAAGTTTTTTTTAAAGTTAGTATTGAAATGAAATACCTACATTAATACTTACAGATAAGTTTAAAAATGTAATCAATGAATATTCGTTTATGATAATCTTCATTATTGTTCGATGAATTAGTAGTGGAAATAACATATTATGTCAAAATAGATACTAATTTTTAACCGACTTCAAAAAAGGAGGAGGTTCTCAATTCGACGCGTATATATATATATATATTTTAGACTAATTTTTATGAAACGTAAGAATCAGTAATGAATGCGATGATTTTTGTAACATCGATTATGCTTTTGTAAATACAGAAAATGTTCTGAAGTAAGGAGGTACTTACCACTGATTTAAAGTGGACCATCTTTGGAGATGACGCTGGGCCTCTGAAAAAAAAAACCATAATTTTCAGACACATTTTTTACATAGAGGAGATTTTTTAATAAAAAATTTTTAGAATAATTATTGAAATCAATTGTCTTTCTATCAATACCTAGCCAGAGTACTAACTCGAGTACCTACTCGTAAAAAAATATAAACCCAAATTATAAAAAAAAATATCCGAGGCTATTCTAGCCTAAACAAATAAACAAAAATATTTTTCTAGTCAAAAATAAAAACATATGCAGACTTCTGCGGTTAGAAATTGAATTAAGTTTATCTGTGATCTACTTATTATTTATTTATAAATTTTATAAGTTATTGTTTAATCGTGTGTTATTTTAATACATAATTATGGTATAAATCAGATTCAAATTAAATCATTGTATCGTGGCTTTGTAAGTTTTTTTTTAAATCCGTCTTTTTTATATTAACCACAACATTTTTAATTTAAAAAATATAAATATTAATGTTAACTGAGTTATAAATCCTATCTAATTTTGATTTTTAAATAATCTAATCTAAATTTTTAAATAATTTTGGAAGTTTATATTTTTCTCTTTTCGAACCAAAGACTGAACCGATTTGGATAAAAATCGGCATAGTGATAGTTTTGGAGATATAGATGGACATAGGATCTTTGATCCTGAAATCCCGAGGAGCGCAGCTAGTAATAAAAAAATTCACTGATAATCACAAAACACGAACTCACCAAATGATCACAAAGTTCAATCACACAAACAAACACGATAATCCTTAAGGTGGTTCTCTATAATATAATGGTTAACGTGTGCACGCACACTGATGCCGACAACTCGTGCGCATCTTCTCTATATACGTTCCACCCCTCTCTCGGCGATGCATCTCTGTGCCATACGCTCTGATACAATTCAGATATTATCTTGATTTACCTATCACTTATGAAGATCCTATTGTTTCAATTGTTGGTTAAAAGCCAATACACTTACGTGATGAAATTATTTCATGGGAAATAACAATGTGAATATGTTTAATTGAGTTTTTACTGCTGAAGTTGATTTCGATCCAGCAATTATAAATATGTGAGCTTTTTTATTGATTGTAAAAAAATATCAAGCTGAGAATTTATACTTGGGTACCTATCAGATGTTTTTTTTTGGGCAATAATGTTGTAAATTAATAAAAGTTCTAAATTCATGGCCGAAAGAAACAAACATCTACCTAGGTAGGTATCATGTAGGGGAAGGTATCCTAACGCGGGTTTGCTAAGTACTATTTTGTATTTAGGAAATATTTATAAATTAAAAATGAAATGACATTCAAAACCAAGGAAATAATCTATAACCGACTGCTTGGTTGGCTCCAGATGTATTGACGAGTTCTTTCCTCTGGACATGGTCGACTAAGCTGAAAGGGTGGTGTAGGTGCTGGGTAAATCGACTCCATTAATTAAAACATGTTCCAGTACATGGCCATTCAATAGCTTGGAAAACTTTGTGATACTTTAGAATTTTGAGTGACGTAGATCGAAAGGTGAATGTTTACTTCGATACGCACATCACAAATACAAATCAATTTATTCACTAAAGAGTGTACTTAGGATCTTGCAAAAATATCATAAAATAAATTTAATACGTCATTGAGACTGATGTGTCACAAAACCTTATCTCTGCTTTGGAGGACAAGTCCGCTTTGGGCGACCTTCCCCTAGTATTTGGATGGATGTTGCAAAATTGGTTTATTTACAAGAATTGATGATTTTCGAAATGTAATATAGACATTATAAAGATAAACGAGGTATTTTTACCCATTCTAAATTAAGAGGTCAATTGAATTTCATTTGACATTCTACTTTTGACATAGAGACGTTACAATTAGAATTTTGATTAAACTTGACCAAAGGTCAACTGTTTCATGCCGGAATACTCAAACGTTTAGGGGTTCCCTAAATATTTAAGAAACTCCTATCCTATTTAATCATGGCACTGAAGTGTCAATTTAATCGCCACTTTAGATAAGTAGCCTTTCAGTATTTGGGCGTTAGTCCTTCATGGATACCTTTTAAATTAAAGTACAATGTTACATTTCCACGAAAGTTCGTTATTATAGTTACTAACTTAGATTAATAAAACGTCCTTGTAGCTTTTAAAATGAATAATTCAAAAGATGGAAATTAGTTCCTCACACAAACTGGAAATTTGTGTCCCGGATAACTTTGTGTTAGTTAACATTATTTAGAAATGGTTTTGGAAATGTATAATGGTATCGAATTGGATATATTTTCTATAAGGCAGGTAACATTCTACTTCATAAGGTCGAACCAAGCTCAAATCTTAATATATATAAATCTCGTGTCACAATGTTTGTCCTCAATGGACTCCTAAACCACTTAACCGATTATAATAAAATTCGCACACCATGTGCAGTTCGATCCAACTTGAGAGATAGGATAGTTTAAATCTCAAATTATAGTCGCAAAATCTACTATTTCTACGCGGACGAAGTCGCGGGCAATAGCTAGTATTACTATAAATAAACAAACACCTATCTAGAATCTAGATTTACCTACTTTAAAATTAGAGATGTTTATGTTGCGCAACCTGCCTGTGAAAAAGCCTAAGTAAAAAGCCATTAAGGGGTTTTTAATTAGGCTTACTTAGGCAAAAGGAAAAACAATTAAAATTACAAGGAATTCAAGAGCCGGTTTCCACATCAAAATAAGAACAAAATTAATTTGCTTAATGGAAATTTAGGGTGCAACCACAGATAGTTTGAGATTTTCGAAGACTTTAGTAAAGTATTTAAAACGAGATGGGAGCTCCCTCCATACAAACGTAGTATGTTTTTAAAAGCTTTTATTTAACTTGCAGTGTATGTATGTATGTATGTTCGGGTGGAATCTTGCAACTTAATTTTGATCCACTTCCCGGTTATTTATTTTTTAAATCTATGATAATTAGAAAAAAAACATAGTCTGTTACTCATAGGCAGTTGTAGGCAGTGTCATTATCTAGGGAGGAAACAATCGACTACGTTTGTATGGAGAGAGCGCCGGTATCCTTTCTCCTTAAAGTCCCAGATTATGCGTTATTCTATTTATCCTTGTAAATCCTGAAGATCAAGTGGGTGAGCTAATTGCTCCATGTCTCCAGCAAGTGAATGTCAAAGACCGGTTCAAGGAGAGTCACGACCGCGATTGCTTATCATATCAGATGTAGATCGAAAGATCTTAACTAAACGGCCGTAGTTTCTGGTCTTTATTGCGGAAAATTTACAATTTAGACATTGCCAACTTAGTTCTTAGTATTTGTATGCAGAATTAGAAGCTGAAGTTTGTTGACTTCATAGTACTACTTACATCTCTATATAAAGTTTTCGTGTCGCGGTGTTAGTTGCCAAACTCCAACTAAACGGCTGAATAAATTTTTATTACTTTGTGGTATTTAAATTTTTAAAATTCCATAAATGTGGGCTTATCACTTTAAACATTAAGAGGGTTATTCCAAGACGAGGCTTAAGAATAGTTAAGAGTAGACGTGGATTTAAACCTTAAATTTATACACAGATTTACTCGTGAACTATAGTCGTATATATATCGTGAACTATAGTAAACACTATCCCTATAGATTATATAGGGAACTATAGTCTAAACACTATCCCTATAGATTATATAGGGAACTATAGTCTAAACACTATCCCTATAGATTATATAGGGAACTATAGTCTAAACACTATCCCTATAGATTATATAGGGAACTATAGTCTAAACACTATCCTTATACATTATATAGGGATAATGTTTAGACTATAGTTCACGAGTAAATCTGTGCCTAAATCTAATAATAATAATAATAATAAGCCCGCAGGGCACCTTGAGGCGAGGTGACGGGGAGTAACGACCCCGCGGTCCCGAGTTCTCCAGGGGGAAGTCACCGTTCCTCATCTCCGGCTTGCCTTAGTTGGTTGGTCGGAGTGAAACCTGACGAGGAAGCGGTCCCCCGCCTCTGGCTTGCCTTCACCGGCCGTCCAGAGTGGAGCCACTATAGCAGAAATGCTCGAAGGATGGATGCTGAACGTCAGTGATGAGTTGGCCCGCTCGCTCGGACTACCAGCGATGACTTAAAATCCAGTGAGGCCTCTCCATCCTTCAGCCACTCACGTTCCTGTTGCCCCCTTGCTGTAATTTACTCGGCTTATTAGGGTGGCCCAGTCTGAGAGTTGGCGAGTCTCCGCCTGCCATTTTTACGTGTTTATTGAACATTGTTACGGCAGGTGCCATAGTATCCATAGTTCTCCAGTATCTAGTCCACTACCATCCCATCACAATAGCTCAAGTAGTTTTGTCCTGTAGATTATCAATAGTTTTATCCAAACCGGAGGTTGTCCTTGGTTGCACTTTATAGTGTAGACAGGGATAATCGCCGGTTTAGAATCCATCCCATTGTTTGCTATTAAACTTGTTATTGTTAAGGGCCTCTACGTGTTGGCTTCGGCTCCACGCATGCCTTCCAAAGGTCCGGGGCTCCATAGCCCCGTGATACAGGACGTATAACAGACAATAATAATAATAATAAATAATAAAATCTAATAATAATAATAATAGGTTTTTAAACCTTGATATTAGTGACAAAATAACAACAAAATCAACATAAGATTTTTTTTCAGATAGACAACAAATATATTAAGATATTCGATAAGGCCGCCCATTTGTGCAACTTATACTTTCTAGCTATTACTTTACTTTGTGTTTATCGTGTTCTGTTTCTTTTTGTGTTGTACAAATAAAGTTATCTATCTATCTATTATAAATATTTCGTTTTTAATTAAAGTGGCAGAAGGGCCTTATAACCCGCAGGTATGGTATATAGGTACGGTATACGGTATCCAAACAAAGAATGAACAATTAACCAGTTAAAAATACCAATTGTTGCCTAATTCTTGTTTTACATACAACACGCCTCACGACAAGTAGGTACCTATGGTAATTTGATCTAACATGATAATTACTTAGATTTTAAAGTAGATTTCGTGTTGATCAATTCGTTTCACAGGAGACGGAGGTATGTACATTATGATGTTTGTCTATGGTCTATGAGGATGAAGATTTTTTTGTATTAGTAGGCAGTAGGGTTTTAACCTAATATAGATAGTAGATAGATAAATTCCTCGTTTCTTGCGATAGAAATGAAAATTGTCAATCTTAACTAAAATTATAAATTGTTTTTTTGTTTCCTCTTCGCGGACAAACGACTGAACCGATTTGAATGAAAAGCTGCATAGTGGTATTTTATGGGACGGAGAAGGACTTAGACTACGAAATTTTCCCCGGGCTTACGTGGGTAAAACCGCGGGCGCAGCCAGTGGCCTATAATTTAACGTATCTTGTTTGCTAATCTTGCTTTCTCCATACAAACGTAGTCGACTGTTTCCTCCCTGAATAATGACACTAGAGCAAATATTTTTGTTGCATAAAACTCATAACCGCCATGACCATGACCCTATGTTATGTTGTTTTTTGTTTTAAAAATCTTAATTTCTACGATAATTAGAAAATGAAAAAAACCAAGACATACAGACATAGTCATGGCAGTTATAGGTTTTATGGCACAAAAATATTTGTGGTAGTGTCCAGGGAGGAAACAGTCGACTACGTTTGTATGGAGAGAGGGCCGGTACCCTTTCACCTTAAGCTTTTCGATTTTTATTTTTATAATGTTTCTTGTATGTTGAAAAATTTTGTGTTTCTAACCATTTTATCTAATAATACAAAACATGCGAAAGTTTGTGTAAATGTTACTTAAACACGCAAAAATACTGAACCAATTGCCATGAAACTGCAATGGGTATGTAGACAGCTGGAGTTTTGGAATAACGTAGGTATAGGCTACTTTTTACCCCGATATTAACACAGAATCGGGACTTACGAGAGTAAAGCTGCAGAGCACAACTAGACCTAGAAAAATAAATCTTTGAACTTATCAAACCTTTGGCATCGAAATAGTGATAAAGAAAAATAGTCGTAGCATTAACAAAAAGTAGAGATGACATTTCAGATAAGTGTTGACAGGCAATACCTACTGCTAACAATAAATCGGCAACAAAAGGTGTTTTTTTATATATGATAGGTCAGCGTTTGACCACTATCACACCTGCCTGATGGTAGATGACGATGCAGCCTAAGCGTTGTTATCATTCAGGTAAGACGAAGTATCATAGTACGCCTTACTGCACAATTTATGCTTTATAAAAGTTTTGAACCTATTAATGGACATGTCATATACATCTTTAGGTAATTTATTATAATAGAGCACACATGTACTATTAAACGACCTATTTATTTTCTGGAGCCTACTACCGGGCACGGTCAGTTCATATTTATTTCTTAAGTTGCAATTATGAATATCGCATTTTTTACGAAAAATATCAGGATTTTTGGGAACGTATAGAAAAAACTCCACGCCTTTAGCTAGTATTTCGTCTCAACATCCCAGAGGTGAGAACAGTACTCCATGCACTATCAGACCTGTGCTTGGTACAACCAATTTTACTTTTAAGTAGGTTCAACACACATATGGTGAGCACTTTAAAAATATTAATGCGTCCCCATGACCTAATGTTGTAACCGAGTGCATATAATACTAAAGGTATAGTATGCGTCATAAGTCCACTATCAGTTTGCTACAATAATACTATTAACAAGTATTTGGACTTACAGCCTTCTTCTAATAGACATTACACACAAACATAAATACTTGAATGAAAGTGATTATGTTTGTGTGATATTATTTTCACTCAGACTCACACTCAGTGTGATATTATTTCAACATGTTGGCTATGTCTTTAGTTTCCGTCACCCGCTACAGCAACCGACGTGAGTTCGATCCACAGGTTACGTTGTTATAATGTTTAAATAGTGCTGCACAGGATTGTGTAAGCGTTACGGTGGCGGTGTACTTTTGAGCGTCGATTGTACCTACAATTGACAGTACGTATCGGAATCCATGACGAGTTATCTCATTAGAGTCATTTCATTAGAGAAAAGAAAAGGTAAATACCTACCTATGTAAGTGTTTGATTACGTCACGTGTGGACGTTCGGACAATCGCAAAGATAAGTAGGTACAGGTGTTAATAAAATACCTAAGTACTTTACTTATTACTGTTAAATTGTTCAGAAAATTTGGTAAATAGGTATGTTGTTATTTGTTGTTAAATTGTTTTAATCCCTCTGGAAGACGCGACGTGTTTTCTTTTTTCAAAAATTTCGAACAATTAGTGCATAGAAGGATACAGTAGATTTCATAGTGACAAGAGCAGAAAATGACCTTCCCGTGTCACTACTGAACTGCTTGTAAATGATAGGGGATTTTTGCTCATGTATTTACTGATAGTGACACGGGCAATAAACAAATTAAATATCTGCATCAAGCTTCAAACTAAGCTACTAGGCTTGTGTTATGTTGACCAGACAACGGATAGAATACGTTCCTATATACTTACTTTTCTTTTGCAAATATATACATAATATACATCGAATATCTGTACATTAATATTTGTTTGAGGCAGGAATTGAACCTGCAACCACCGAGCCACAAAGGTCGTTAAAGGATAAAAATGTTGGCCACATGTTAAGTCCTCTGTCAAGAGAGAAATTACTTTGTCCACCTGCCAAAGCACGACAAAAGGGGAAAGGATAAGTATATTCCCATTTGACATAACACGTGGATATCTATTCCCCGCCAATAGCATGGAGACTTGGGAAGACAATTAGTTAAATTAAGTCAAACAAATGACATTGACAAGAATGACAAGCACAGATGTATAAAAAAAAAAACGTTTTTTTTTTTATTAATTATGGCTTCGCACGGCTTGTGCATTTAGCCAGTGTCAAGTTACATTTTGCATCAAATTATTACCCGATTTTTTATAAATCGGGCCTAAACTATTCAAAACAGTCGTCATAGTTCGTCAAGTCAGGGGCTATAGTAAAGCGGTGGCAAGTTTACCATAACCATAATAGGAGATTTGGAGGCAACGAGAAAACTTCATGTTTGACACTGATTTTTACTTTCACTACACTTGTGTACTTTCACAGAACTAAATTGAATAACATTCCACCAGAACGCCAAAACTCTCATGGGGATTTAGGCACATGAGTAGAGAATTCTCTACTCATGTGACTTAGGGAAGACAATAGAGTAACATTAAGTCAAACAAATGACATTGACAAGAATGACAAGCACAGATGTACAGAAAAACGATTTTATTATGTTGATTTGTGACGACATTTTACGTACTCTGTGGTTTTCTTAAAATGGCAAAAATTACGGGGATAAGCGTTTCCCCCGTTTTGTCTACCATGGATAGTAAATCGACCCTTGCGCCCATGCTCGGGGGTGGACAAAACTGACAGAGGGAAAGATTATTTTGTCCTCTTCCTGTGGATAAAATGTCTCCGGCCTTGCTTGCCCTGCAGGTTAAGGTGAAAGGGTATCGGAGCTCTTTCCATACAAACGTAGTCGAAAGTTTCCTCTCTGGATAATGACACTAAAGCAAAAAAAATGTGATATAAAACCTATAACTGCCATGACCATGCCCCTATGTTCTGTTTCCTCTTAAATTCCACCTTGAATAATTTAATTTCTATCAACGAAATAAAAATACGAAGATTCTTTATGTATTCTTTGAGTCACTTTGTATAAGAAAAACACAAACTTACTTTGTCAGTTTCACTGCCTGGGGCCTCAGAGACTAGATCAAAGGGCATATTCTAACCCACCTTTTAACTTTGCCGTAATCGAGTAAAAATAATAGCTAACTTTTTTATGTCTTTCTTATTTTTGACCTTTAAAAATAAATAATGTTAATGCCAAGGTCGTTGTGTTCTTTCGCAATTTTCATTAATTCTTTATTCATTAAAGCCTAAAAACGACGAAGTGCAGTATTTAAAAAAAAACTAAATATATGATAAAATAATTTCTTTATGAACACTTTGTTCTGGGAAAATCCAATAACGGGTTTTGATCTTTCCAAATATCGCAGAAGATAAATCGTTCTTCTAGATGTCTAGAACAAGCCCTTTTGAATTACATCACCATCGATCGGTAAAACAAAAATAGGTATATAACAATTAAAAATAATATTAAAGATAGGATTAGGGGGAATGGGGGCGACTCCCGCTCCGGCTCGTTTCTGGCGCAGAGGTTAGCCATCGCCATTCATCGTGGCAATGCTTCTAGCATTATGGGATCGCCGGGTACGATAAGGGGCGGGTTATTTGACTAACTGGTCACTTCATTTTTTGTATTTATAATGTTAAATATCTATGTCTTTTACTAGTTGTATATTAGGATAGGTATTTGATATCTCTTCAAATAAAAACTTTTTTATATTAAAGAAAAAGGTTTAAACTTTTTTACTAAACATTGAGTTATTCAAAAGTGATTCCAGACACAATCAAATGGCTAAATAAATACTTAGTATTTAGTATTTACGTTGTTCAATATAATCACAGAATATAATATTTGGTGATGTCGAAGGAAAGGCGCGCCAAATTCAATTTCTTTTACAGTTTTTCGTTAAATGATCTACTTTTAAATCGAAATAAAACATTTTTAGTAATCTATGCAGAATATCATCATTCTTAGTTTTAAGGTTTGAAACTATCCCCAAAAATGAAAGTGACGTTGATGAATGTATCAATTATTTCACCCGTATACCTACTCCCGATGCCGTGGGAATATCGGGATAAAAAGTAGCTAATGAATCAATTTTCTCTTTCATCAAAATCGTTCCAGTAGTTTCGGAGCCTATTCAATGCAAACAAACCATCAAATCTTTCCTCTTTATAATATTAGTATAGATTGTTAATTAAACTGTTATTTATAGGGATAATTTCCA
This sequence comes from Idaea straminata, assembly GCA_951213275.1. Lineage (NCBI taxonomy): Eukaryota > Metazoa > Arthropoda > Insecta > Lepidoptera > Geometridae > Idaea > Idaea straminata. Next base: position 4,459,753 of record OX577857.1, on the reverse strand, counting down.
ACTCTAATAAGGAATTTGATAAATGACAAATTATGTTTTAGATTCGTGGTTTACAAAATGATGTGATGATGATGAATTAGTGTATGTGTGTGTGTTCAATTTCGAACTCGATAGTGTTTACGAAAATCTACATGTTTTTTTCGAATTTTCCTAGCAGCCGGTATGAAATACCCTTTAATAATACCCTTGAACAATTACAATCCAATTCTGTTACTTGTCATTAGCAGAAATCGTGAGCATTGCTCTACTGTAGCCAATATAAACATTAATATCTGTCAAAAGATAAATTGTAATTATTTTGCTATTAGTTACAAGTATATGAAACGATGAATATCTTTATAATTGACTGGTAAACCGATACGAGATGTGTGAACACAATGATTTATTTTTAACTAGCTTGAACTTGCGACTTTGTCCGTGTAGGAGTTGATTTTTTTAAAAACCTTTTGGATTCGGAGACGCTTTAGAGGTTAGATAGATAAATTCTGTATTGCAAACACCATTTTAAATGAAGTACATAAAATATAAAAAACAAAACTTAAGTCTAAGTGTTACAAAGGGCGACCTTATCGCTCAAACATTCTCTTCCAGGCAACCTATGGATGGACAAGAGGTTCGGTGTGAAGGCATTATTTGTTCGCCGTAATGCCCTTTATCGATACGCATGGGTCGAATTGCATCGCACATTTTTTGCAAAATCATAGGACAACACGTTTTGTTAAATATCCCGTTTCCGAGACGGTTTAGAGGTTCGATGTGAAGACAATATTTGTTCACTGTAATGCCCTCTATCGATTGGCATGGGTCGAAATGTTGAATATTACCTATTTTATTAACAAAATGAATGTTACCTACTTGTTTATACCTACTTACAGTCAGCGCCACCTAGCGTGTTAAGAATGTGACTTATTAAATAAAAGTCTTTAGTCTTTGCCAAGCAGCTTTAGCTATACTCTTTACGAAATGCACCGCGCAAAAAAAACTGTGCCAAGCACCCATACTAAATGTCCGGATCCCTTTTAGCTCGATTCGTCCAAATCAATCAATCAATCAATCAATCAGGACGGGATATTTACTATCTTTGTTTTTATTTTGTGAACTTAGATATTTCGATGTTGTTTCAAACATCATTTTCACAACACAAAGAAAATCGTGTAAATGGTGTTTGAAACAACATTATAATATTGAGCTCCACAGTTAATGAAAACCAATCAATATGGTAAAAACATCGTTTTAAAAAACTTTAACAGTCAAATATCCTACTATCCTACTAATATTATAAATGTGAAAGTTTGTGTGTGTGTATGTTTGTTACTCCTTCACGCTAAGCTGGAGCCCTGGATTAACATATAGGCTACTTTTTATCCCGATATTCCCACGGCATCGGGACTTACGCGGGTGAGACCGCGGGGCGCAGCTAGTATTTTTATATATTTACTACTTATTCATAGAAATTGTGTGAAGTTTGTATTTCTACTTATATTATAAAGCTGAAGAGTTTGTTTGTTTGAACGCGCTAATCTTAGGAACTCGGGTACGAATTGAAAAATTATTTTTGTGTTGGATAGTCCAATTATCGAGGAAGGCTATAGGCTATTTTATATTTCGATATTCCCACGGGATCGGGAGTTATACGGGTGAAACCTCGGAGCTCTGCTAGTATCTACATAATATGGTAGGTAAGGTTATGTTTAGCTCGAATTCTTTATGTGTTGGATTGTCCAATTATCGAGGAAGGCTATAGGCTATTTTATATTTCGATATTCTCACGGGATCGGGAGTTATACGGGTGAAACCTCGGAGCTCTGCTAGTCTCTACATAATATGGTAGGTGTATTTGTTAAGACAATTGATTGCCGCTCTCTGCCAAAGTAGGTTTAAGGAACAACCAGATAGGGAGTGTGTGGGAGGTAGTGTAAGGTCATTTCTGATTTACATCTTTCAAGGCAACATTTAATTTTAATAAAGGTAAAATTGATTAGGAAAATTAGCATTACGATTGGACAGTTTCTTTTGTCTCAGAATGTTGAGGGTTCGATTCCTACCTCAAAAAATATTCTAAAAATCATAAAAATCAGCTATTCCTTACACTGAGAGGTCATTAACCTTAAGATTATATTTATTCAAAAGTTTTATCAACTGTTATCAGCTGATTTTTGAATTTACATATCCTCAAAATTTTCCAAAAATATACAAATTTCCAAAAGTAGAACAAAAGTTAAGTACCGGCGATCTCTCCATACAAACGTAGTTGACTGTTTCCTCCCTGGATAATGACACTAGCACAAATATTTTTGTGCCATAAAACCTATAACTGCCATGACTATGTTTTGGTTTTTTTCATTTTCTAATTATCGTAGAAATTAAGATTTAAAAAACAAAACATAGGGGCATGGTCATGGCAGTTATAAGTTTATGCAACAAAAATATATGCTCTAGTGTAATTATCCAGGGAGAAAACAGTCGACTACGTTTGTATGGAGAGAGCGCCCGGAAGTAGCCTTCAACGTCTTCCTAGTATAGTTACCAATATATTTATCTATATTATATGGCTAGTCAGCAATTAAAAGGTAAATGAGGTTGCGTATAGGTAGTTACAAATTGAACAAAGTCGGCAACATTAATATACCAACTTTTATTACCTATCTACACATTAATTTAAACAAAAAATGTAATACTTAGTCAAAATCGTGATTTCACGGGTCATTAACTGGTGGACTGGTCTGAGGAACTTTTAATTGGTGATCATGTGATTTACATCAATAAAGAATATTTTAATAATTCGGTTGAGTTCTTTTAATCTTGGTAACACAAACTGTGGTAATACCAATTGCCAATAATAAGTTAAAGATAATTTCGACGCGTAAAACCATGTAAGTATCTACGCGAAACACCAACTCGAGGTTGGCAACACATCAAAAGCTTCTGGAAGAGAAAGAGCAGCAAAGGTCGAGAGAGCGGTGTTGGCTTAGTAGTGGATACCTCGACTTTTATTCTGAAGGTCGTGGGTTCGAATTCCGGCACCAACGGATTTTTCTTAAGAGTAAATTATGTGTCATTGCCCTTACATTGTCAATTATGTCATTGCTCTTACGGTGAAGGAAAACATCGTGATGAATCCCGCGGCTTAGTTGGCTCCAGAAGTATTGACAAGTCCTCTCCTCTGGACACGGTCGACTAAGCTAAGATTGCCTAAAGGAATGGAAGGATTGATTAAAGGTTGCCTGGAAGAAATCGCTTTCAGCGATAAGGCCGCCCATTTGTGCAACTTATACTTTCTAGCTATTACTTTACTTTGTGTATATAGTGTTCTGTTTCTTCCTGTGTTGTACGAATAAAGTTATCTATCTATCTATCTAAGAGGGTACTAGATGTTGGGCAAGCCTACTCCATCCTCACGCAAAAAGGACCCAGTTACAAAGGGACTTATTGCGGAAAACAGCCCGTTCAAATAGAAGTAGCAAATTTTTTTTTCGTTTCTGTTTAAAGGATGTTAGGAACGCTTCGGCCAGCAGTCGGACAATATAGACAAAAGAACTGTGCTAACTTTTGATAAAGTAAGACCAATAATAACTTGAAGATAATGACAGTTAATGGACAAATTAATCTGCAATAACTAGAGCAAAAAATAGGTGGAGATAATATAGCATTACGTAGAAACATTTTGGTTATCTAATACGAAGAATCCTTTCATTTCTAGATGCTTGGTTTGAGTACTTTCATGTAACGAGAATGTAAGCTCTTAGACCAGACACTTTTTTTTCTATTAATTATGGCTTCGCACGGCTTGTGCTTGAGCCAGTCAAGTTATATTTTGCATCAAATTATGAACCGATTTTTCATAAATCGAGCCTATAGTGTTTCAAAACAGTCAAAGTCGTCATAGTCCGTCAAGTCAGGGGCTATAGTAAAGCGGTGGCAAGTTTACCATAACCTTAATAGGAGATTTGGAGGCAACGAGAAAACTTCATGTTTGACACATTTTTACTTTCACTACACTTGTGCACTTTCACAGAACTAAATTGAATAACATTCCACCAGAATTATACAATTCAACTCGGGTTACAACTAAGTTTCATGAAAATTAAACCCTGTGTTTGGCAGTCCGGTATGGTGACCATTGCATTGTGCCAACTGGGTCGTCAAATAACTGCAAACTAACTAAAAAGTGCGTGTTTAATAGTGAAAATAATGAAACCATGGTAATTTAAAATCATATAACCTTCAAAAAAGTTCAATGGACGCAGTTTAAAAAATGTTGAGACATCCGTAATTGTTCTTTTGGATTTCGAAACAGTAGAGGGACTCATTTATTAGCGAGTTTTGTAATGAACGAGCCTGCCATCTAAGCCTAGGTTTCGAGTTACAATCGATAATTGGTATTTGGCTCGACTTGTTGATTGGTATTTGGCTATGACTGTAAATTTCATAATATTTAAAACGTTTTTATTACTTCCAGGACAATACAAAATAAATAAAAGAATTATCTTTTGGTGAAATTCGAGAAAATTTATTGAAAATTTAATGAATTTCCCAGATTGTGTAAAACTATTAGGTATTGTCAGCGAGCTTTAGCTATTTAGCTAAGGGCTCCATCATTAAATGGTGTTATCACATTTTGAAAATTAACTTGAATCTGGGTAATTTTTCATAATTCTTAAAATAATGTTTTGCTTATTTTCCATATTTTATATTTTTTGGGTAAGGTGCGTGTGCGTGTGTGCTTGTGTACCTATATCGCACCTCCGCTCAAATAGTGTCATAACTCAAAAACAATATTATTTATTTTATATTTTCAGGAAACCTAATACACACCTAAACCTTAAAAATAAAGCTTAAAAAATCATACAAATATACTGAAATGTTCATATCGCTAATTTTATTAGTCTTCAAATTAAGACTAGAAACCGGAAAAACAGTTAGACTATTAATTTAGACACCTTTTTCTCGACAGTTTTCTTTTTTGAGTCATGGCACTATTTGAACGGAGGTGCGATATGTTCTAAGGTTTTGTTTACACACTGTATTGAGTGATATTTTTCTGGTATTCGTAACTCACTGGACCATAATACAGGTAAAATAACTCAATTATAATGACCAATAACGCGAAGTAACAGTAACCTAAAGTATACTTAAATGATTTTGTAAAGGAATTTTTGCTCAATTGTTTTTTTGCATCAGATGCAATACAATCTCAAAAAGTAGGTATGAATAACCGTTTAAAAACGGTGTATTGCGTTGTGTGTGATGTATACTGGCTTTTGAAATAGGTACTACATCTTAAAATTGAGCTTAAACTAAGACAAGTAGATTTTTATTTTACGTAAACCGGGTGTTAAATCTATAAATAAATAAAAATCGATGTATTCAGTCAAGGACTCTTAGGATTTATCCATTGAATGGTACAAAACGCTAGAAACCTTCAGCACCTTATTCCTAAACGAGGTTTAAGGATAGTCCGAAATGTGGATTTAAGCCTTAGATTAAGATTTACTCGTGAACTATAGTCTAAACACTATCCCAATATAATGTATAGGGATAGTGCTTAGACTATAGTTCCCTATATAATCTATAGGGATATAGTTACTATTATAGAGTCCACGAAAAATCGGTGTCTAAATCTAAGGTTTGGTAAAAGTTTAATAGGTAAGACGTTCGTTTGTTATTATTATGCCTATTAAAATATTACTTCATCAGATTGTATGGGATGTAAAAAAATATTATTATTATTCATTATTAATAACATAATATTAAGCTTAAACCAAGATAAGTAGGTTCTTAAACTTTACGTAAAGCGGGTGTTAAATCTTTAATTTATAAAAATCGATGTATTCAGTCAAGGACGCATTGGATTTTTCCATTGAATGGAACAAAACGCTAGAAACCATAAAAGTTTAATAGGTAAGTACGTTCGTATGTTATTATTAAGCCTATTAAAATATTACTTTATCAGATTGTATAGTGGGTAGGTATACAAATTCTTATTATTAATGAAGTCACTCAAACATTCGAATAAATGAATAAGTGTTTTGAGAGTTACTCGTGAAGCATTGAGTTATTATTTCAAACTTCCTTCGTTGTGTATTTTTTGCCAAGGGTAAGGTCGATCTTGGGCTTCATTGAACATGGGTTAGGGTTCGTTACACAAACTACATTTTGATCGGTTTCGTTATAATATGATTTACTCTAGCCCATATTTTTATTTACATATTTAATGTAGCCTACGCTGCTTTGGGATCTCATTATCCTTCTTCTAACTTCTGTACTTTATGTCTATTCCTTACGATTTTATACCTTGATTTATATAAATATAAAATCAATGTCCTGACTGCATATATCAATGTACAGTTTGAGGAGGCTCACAGCTAAGCGAAGCTCGCTGATCGTTTACGGTCGTGCGGGTTAAGCGACGCCTGGCGCGGTCAATACTTCGATGGGTGACCGATTAGTAGTGTGGCAAAAATGTGTTTTTGTGAGCCCCTTCGTGCTTCGGAAAGCACGTTAAGCTGTTGGTCCCGGTGGCTACCTCTAGTAACAGTCGTTAGGTCAAGTTAGAGGCCTTAGGATCTGAAAACTAGAGATGCCACGAATAGTGAATTGGCCGAATACCGAATACCGAATATTCGGCAACGCTGTCGGCCGAAGCGCCGAATATTCGGCCGCCGAATGCTTGGTGGGGGCGCGTTAGCTGGAATAAGACAAGTCACAACCTGTTTTTCTCGTTGCGTTCGCGCGGCAGGCGACGACGGTGGGCGCGCGGGGCGGGGTGCAAGCAAACATTGTTTGTATTTTTTTCAATTGCGAGTAAATTGCGTCACGAAGAGCTTTGTTAGTTTATAAATAATACGTTAAGTGAAACTTAATTACTATTTTGCTAAGAAGTTTGTTCCTTAGTTCATTTTCAATTGTTTTTTCGTCAAAAGGCTTATAAAATGACACCGGTTAATAAAAAATCGCCCATATGGGAATATTATGAGATTTGTAGTGAAAATAATAAACTGGCCCAGTGTTTGTTATGTAGCATCAAGATCTCAAGAGGCGGAGAAGGAAAGAAAGCAAGTAAGTAAAACGTATTTAAATTTATATTATGTTTTATTGTTTTTGTTGAAGTGAATAAAGTTTAGACAACGTTGTTGTTATATAAATCTTATAAAAAGGAAAACGTTAGTTGGATTTTTATTTGAAAACAGTTCGCCTAGATCGGAAGGCCGATCCTTACAAGTGGTGGTCAGCAAACGAAAAACAATACCCGAACCTTTCGAAATTTGCAAAAGTTTATCTTTCTTCGCCTGGAAGTAGCGTTTATAGTGAGAGGTTATTTTCTGAGGCTGGTAACGTTTATGATGAAAAGCGCAATCGTTTGCTACCAGAAAATGCTGAAAAGCTCGTTTTTATCCATCACAACTTACCACTGATTAATTTTAAGTACTAAAATGTTGTAATTTGGAAATAAATACATAATTTTTGAGTAAAATAACGTGTTTTTTTTTACATGATTTGCTATTCGGTATTCGGCCGATTAGTACGCACTATTCGGCCGAATACCGAATAGCAAAAAAGTGGCCGAATAGGCCGAATACCGAATAGTTGCCGAATATTCGTGGCATCATTACTGAAAACTCTAACAATAGGGTGAGCCACACACAATGTCCGGGTGAAATAGAATAAGGCTACGGTAGCCCCTGCCCGTCGTAAAATGCGACTAAAAGGGGGTCTGGTCCGTTGAGCGATCAGAGCGGGGGCTTTGATCGTTCGAAGAAGCGTACCTGGGATTGGCTGTGGTGTGGCCCCGCGCCACCCTTATTGAAAGGGGGGGAATTTACTTTCGAGATGAACGCGGTGCATGGTGGCTCCGGAGAGTTCGAATGAGACCCCGGGCCTCCAAGCTGCACTGAAGAGGGTCACCGGAGAGTTGGTTTGACATAACCCGTCGTCACCCCCCGGGATGGCTGGTATCCGTGAGGATTTTCTCTCCGATAAAAAAAACAGGTAAGCCACACCACTAAACGAGAAGAAGAAGAAGAATGCACAGCAACTAATATACGAAAATTGGCACACAGCTATTTTGATGTTTATAGGCATTAGGAAATTCACCCCCAACACGGACGAAGTCGCGGATGAAATCTATGATACATTAGAACTATGGAGGCCAGAGTTTTTATACTTTTAATAAATGATGATTTTTGCTAACTCTTTATATGTCTATAGCCTTTAGACGCATAACACCAACTACGCATAACACCAACTTCGATTTAAGCAAAATGATAATGATGAAGCAAAATACCAACTACGCAAAACACCAACTTTGATTTAGAAACAAACAAATAGAAACTAAAGACGATCAAAACGATGATCTATATAAAAATAAAAGAAAACCGAAAAAACTATCGCAACGAAATCAAAAGACCATCGAAAAAAAGAGCCGATCGTAACGGAAACATAAGACTATCGAAATGGAAATAAAAGATACGTCATAATAAAAACAGTAGCTTCAAAAGTTAGGATAAAACATCATTGTTGGTAATAGTACTTGTGCGTTATAAAATGTAACAAAAATCGACGGAACCACGTCACGCACCGTCCATTCTGCTCTTTACCGTACTATGAGGTTTGTTACATTGATCTCCATTCAATGATTCACATATTGCGTGCTGATGAGAGTGATGACTTAAGATCTACCTACTCTATAATAGTTGGTACCTACCTAGTACAAAGATATTTAAAACATTGACCTGTTATAGAAGTAACATGCTACCAAAATTGAAATATGCACACAGTTTTATCATTAACAAACAGCTTTCTAGACTTTGTAATATGCGAAGTAGTGTTGGCTGTTCATTGATTCAACACTACTTCCTATATTACTATTCGTCATACTATGATTGTTTGCTGGAAGTGATCTACACGATTTCTATCGCAATACTTTCGATTGAATGGAATGGCATACATTTTTGACATAAATTGACGAATCTAAATACGCTATGTATTAAAAATAAAAATTTGATGTTCACATCATACTTTGCCATTAAACTTGTTATTGTAAAGGGCCTCTACGTGTGGGCTTCAGCCCCACGCATGCCTTCCAAAGATCCGGGATTCCATAGTCCCGTAATATAGGACATATAACAAACAAATAACAATAATAATCAAAAACATTCAAAAACAAAAAACCCCATCCTCCAAGGCGTTTCCCCGACCCAAAGTCCCCAGCAAGCTGGCAACGTCCCTCCTCTGGATCGTTAAGCTATGACCATGTTAGTACATTATATATACCAAAAACGCAAAAGGCCAATACATACATTTTTTGGGTATCGCGTCAATTCGTGAATAAAAAGCGTTAATTTATATTATATTCATCCTCTATTCCACTGCAGTAATATAAATATCTTTGACGTCGTATCCAACGGGTGGTGACCAACGACCTCCTAAGACCATATTTTGTAAAACATATATTTTTAATTTTGTACCTATAGTTGTTGTAAGAAGACCTTCTTATAAGAAAGAAACGAGAATAAAGCGGTTTTTTATGTTGGAAATGACGATTAATACTGGTATTTCGTTTCTGAATTACTAATTAAGATTTAAATCTATATTTGTTATTAGTGATTTTTGGCTGAAAGCCTGCAGTAATAAATTCTGTTAGTTTGAGCATTCTTTAAAATAATCATTGCAGGTTATTTTTCACGACCCAGTTGACACAATGGTCACCATGCCGGACTGCCAAACACAGGGTTGCGGGTTCGATTCCCGCCTCAGACAAGTATTTATGCTTTGACATTTGTCTGTGGTTTGGTTGTGTCTATGTATTATAAGTATATAATTACAAAAGAAATGTATATAATATTAAGTAGTATATCCGTTGTCTAGCACCCATAACACAAGTCTAGTTACTTAGCTTGGGCCTAGATGGCGATGTGTGGGATGTCCTGCATATATTTATTTATTTATTTATATCCTGAATAATCAACAAGTTATTTTTCTGATAACTGTAAGGCTAAAACGATTTTCAGTAAACGATTTTTAAGCTACGATACCGTGTACACATAAAGATAAATTAACATTCAATAATAAAACCTATGAAATCTCTCCTTTGTTATTTGGGGGGGCTAAAAAGTATAAAATAGGGAGCTCCCGTCTGTAGAATTTAACCCCCGATATCCTTTATGTGATCCCGGGTGGCGCTAAAGGAGCAGACAAACCACCAGATCGCCTTGGCTGGCGGTTTCTAACACAATCCCTGGACAAAGTCATGGCGTCAACTAGTGCCAAGTGGTCGCGTTCCATCATGTTATTCTGGCATGCCATGCCGTTCTCTTTCTAGACGACCATGCTACATCCTCACCCTCATCGAAGTTTAAATGCAACTCTATTTTGCATTTAAAAAATTGGTAAGTAACCTCTCTACTGGCAGAAAAGTTTGACTCATACATTTTCATTATGGCGCCATCTGTTGTGCCACTTGATGAAATATTTTATTTATGAAGTAATATCTATACTAATATTTTAAAGAGAGTTTGTTTGTTTGTTTCTTTGAACGTGCTAGTCTCAGGAACTACTTTTGGTGCGAATCTAATTTTTTTTGTGCTTGATAGTCCATTCATCTAGGAAGGCTATAGGCTACTTTTTATCTCGATATTCCCACGGGATCGGGAGCCGCGGAGCGCTGGTAGTTCAATATATAAGTCTCATATATGATTCTTCAATGGGACAGTTGTCATTCAATAAAAATTTCGCAATATTTGCTGTAAGTGCGTGTGTAGTGAGTGAGTACCGCCTGAGACAAACAAATACCTACTCTTGCTTAGATATAGTTTCAAACTGCTCAAGCAAACACATTCAATGTCATTCACAAATCTAGGAGTGTTAGTTAAACAAAAACAAATATGGACCTATTTGAGAAGTTGGTTAATATGTATTTCTCAATACGAAATGAGTTTCAGGCACAAAAAGTCATTTTTTCAGAATATTCCTTTCACAAAATGGTCCATTTTGGAGTTTTTAGAGTTTATAATTATAGAAGGAGTCTAGATGAAAATCCATTGCTTTGAGCTGTTCGTTAATATATCAATTTTATTCACAACGACGTTGTTTGGGCGAATAGTCAAAGACGGTTTAGGGAGCTGTGTCATATTATTTAATTATTAAGTTGTACTATGGTTTTACATTGCGTATTAGCTAATGTTTAAGTAACAAAGATGGTTGACAAGACGAGGAACGAATGTGTCACTATCTATGACGTTACGTACGACATAGAATAGCAAGTATGAATGAAGGAGAAACGGAACGGCGCGAAGGGTTGAAAATGGCCTGAACTGTTTCGAGAAAAGGATGGTACGGCCTTGCCGCTTTTTGCCTGAATTCGTGGGGCACTGCACGCTGCCCCCAGATCAATCATCCAGTATTTTGAATTTTGTATTTATCTATATCTATACTTCTATATTTATATCATAAGAGGAAAGATTTTATAGTTTGTTTGAATTGAATAGCCTCCGAAACTACCTACTGGACCGATGAAACTTGGTATGAGGATACATTGGTTCATTGAGAGTGCTTTAAGCTACTTTTTATCCCGATATTCCCACGGGATCGGGAGTAACGATGGTGAAACCGCAGAGCGCTGCTAGTTTGATATAGGTATTCCTGGTTAATGGCTTGTAAACACATCATCCCAAATCGAAGGAATATAGGTTTCTTCCTCTTAGTGGGATCACCGCGTTAATCGACTACTTCTTCAAAAAGTAAGAAACATTAAGGTAGGGGTAAACACAAAAGATCCCACTTGGTCGAAGTGTTGCTGGCTATTTGTCAGCCCTCGATATATAAGATAAGATAAGAAAACAGATCATATAAATTAAACAGCACAAAAACAAAACGTAAGATTAAAGAAAGTAACCGCGGCAAGGAAATTCATTGTACAATTAAGACTTAATTATTAGATACACTGGTTTACAATCGATCGTTATTTATTTTAGCGATTGCGTGTGAGTTTTTAAATAACTATTGTTAGAAAGAAGACAATAATATCACTTGACAAAGTAGGTATTGTTACGAATGTCAAACTTGAGATGTAGAGAAAACGGTTTGAAAGTTAGATGTGGTTTAGATAGCAAGCGAGTGTAAGGACGATAGCTCAGCGTTTGACCACTATATCACACGATGGTAACTGACGAAGCTGTCTAAGATGCAGCACTTAACCCCTAGAAGACATATATACGCTTGTCACTCAAATACTCCCAAATAAAAGGCGCCCTTCGAGGGACGCGAGTGAGAATACGGCAGTGGTAATATGTACGGTCGGCTGCATAATTACAGACCCACCGTAGAGCTCCAAAACGGCTGAAATAAGCAAAAATGATTTCAACACAAGCATGATTCTAGGCACCTGCTTTAGTTGAAGTTTAAAATCTTTTAACTAATCAATTTATCAAACAAAAACTATTAGAATGCAAATATTCAAATAATAGTAATTTTAGAACTCTACCGAGGGCTGCAATTATATAACCGACTGTACCTTCAAAGGGAAGATCTTCCACCGGGCAGGTTTTACACCCGGTAGGCCCCAAACCAACGGTGTTTTATCGTAACTTCATTTTTGCCTTTAAAATATAAATCTAATTAACTTTGTTGATGTGGACTTAGGACTGTTCCTAAATACTTTTAAAGAAGGTTGCTTGTGCTATAAAGAAATTCGAAAATTTAGTCCACATGGGCAGCCCACGGCCTATTGGCCGCGACCTATTTTTACTAAATATCATCTAAAAACTTCGTTTGCGCGATCTAGGACGCCTCAGCGCTCTGTTGGTGCGCTGCCTGCGCATTGTCCAGCTTTACACGGGGAACGTTGGGGAGAGGTTTATTTGATTGGTTACACATTATAATAACTAAGTTCATTATAACTATGTTCGAAATAACTACGGTCATAATACCTACCTACTGTTTAAAATACTTAATGGTTGTTTCACATATTTTTGTAATAACTAATGAACGAAACACCTGCGGTTTATTCAACTACAATTAATTCATCTACGGTTTTTCACCAACGGTTTAAAAAAAATCTAATTTTATAAAATACACTCTCCCTAACCAAGTGAAATAGGTAGAATTCGTTTCTAGCACTCGCTAAATTCTAAACGAAACTTTTACTATAACCAGCAAGAGTAACCTTGAAACTTGAGCGCAGTAGGTAGTAGGTATACAGCGTACCCATTTTTTTTTTGGGTCGCTTACCCAAAAAAATGGGTGTCTCTTTGGGCCTGCAGCGCTCACAAGAAGGGCGTTATCGCCCACTTTGAGAAAAGCGAGGAGAGGTCTAGGAGAGGATTATTTCTTGCTCCACGAAACCTTTTCTTATGTGAGCATAAGAAAAGGTTTCGTGAAGCAAGAAATAATCCTCTCCAATAAATTTTGTACGATACTCATATCGTACAAATTTATTGGGATCTTATCTCGGTTACTAGTAGTTACGTCCCAAAAACCATGGAGGGTATGTATGTAGTGTTTAAAGTCAGTATTTACATACAAATCGCCATATTACGTCGAACCTCATGTTTGGTAGTGAACTGACGTAAGTGAACATACATTTCACAATGATGCCCATTATTTTCAATGTGGTTTAGGTACAAAATGAAAGTGTTTAAGTAATACTTAATACTTTAGTATTTAGTATTTTATGAGCTGTAAGTAGGTATCTAAAGGGAATCTTAGACGAATAGGCGAAAAGTGATCGTCTCTTCTTATTGGTTGACTAGCAGCCCTCCGCGGTTACAACCGCGTAACTCCCGATCCCGTGGGAATATCGGGATAAAAAGTATGCCTATGTTACTCCCAATGAATTGTGCCAACTGGGGAAATTACAAAAATCTGTGTTTGATCGTGACCCGACTAACGGTCGAAGGATAAAAATGTTTTTTTTTCTGACAACTTTTCTACTGAAAACTGAAAACTTTTCTAAAGCAAAACTGTTAAAAGTCAGATTAATTTTTGGTCGTTGATGGATTATTAATTTCGACAGTGAATAGATATGTATTTGTAAAATAACTTTGCTACATTCATTAATTATTATTCGATGATCGCCATCACAAAATTAAATTATTCGGATTTAAATAAAATTACTAAGATTTTACTGCGCTGCGTAATATTAAATAAGTTTATTAGATTTGTTTTATTTAACCAATATTGTGAACTTTTCAATATTTCATCACAACTTTAGCCAAGATGAATTTAACACCTTTCTATTTTCATAAGAGATTCTTAAATCTAAACAATTTATTGGATAATCATGTATAAAATGCCAACAATATTTACTCAGTAGTTACCTACCTAAGCACCCATAGTTATGTTGATAATGTATGATAACTTTTTAAGTACATAACCAAATGTAATCTTAATTTGTACTTTTGGGAACTGCGGGCCGATCGCCTTATTCTTATGCAGCGCGTCTTGACGGCGTTGGCGTCATAACTATAGACACGTCACGCACACGTCACGCAAACCTAAACGTCGCGCGCTCGAAGTATCGCGCTAAATTTTGACGTGACATAAATGTCAAATAAATTGTCACCTAGGAAGATAAGTCAAAAATTTTGTATGGCAACAGCTTGTTTCACGCGTAGGATGCGCGTAGGTGAAGTAGACGTGTAGTTAAAGTAACGGTTACGCGTAGCTTCATTTTACGGCAATACCGATTATTGTTTGCGTGCACGTGACGTATGCGTCAACTGGACGTGCAGTCGACTATAATAATGCGTCATAAGTTACGGCGATCGGGGGGCTGTTACGATGACGGATCGCACCTGCTTAATTTAGTTAAAATAAGATAGAATAGAACTTTGGGGGTTCGTATTTCGTATTGCTCACGTCCGTGGGATTTTCGTACACGTGACTCATGGCTTAAGGAGCAATTTCCTGGTGGGGCTTGTTACGGTCTAAAGGTATACGTAACGGGATAAAACCTCGTACGGGACGAGGACGTGACGTGCATCGTTCTTATAGTGTTCGTGGATTTTAACAAACGTAACGTGAACTATTCCGTGCCGGACGGGACGTGACAATTTTTTGACATACGTTTCATATAAAAAATCACGTTCATAATTATGTGCATCGTTCGGCGTTCATCGCTGCATATGTCACGGTAAAAATCCCGTCACATATGCAGCGACCATAAGTGGTTTCGCCAAGTAGAATTGTCTGTGTTCCGATATCGTAGGCCGGTGCAGCTATAAAAGGAGGATGGGGCGGAAAAGTTTTTGTTCCACTTGCTGCCTTCACTCGCGTCCCTCGAAGGGCGCCGTTTATTTGGTGGTCAGGAGCGTATAGATTAGGTATCTTCTGGGAAAACGTGTTACATCTTAGACCGTACCGTCACTTACCATCATCGTGTGAGATAGAGGACAAACGCTCACCTATTTATTAAAAAAAAAATTAGTAAAAAAAAAAATAATGGTTGTCAGTAAAGTCGGTTTACGGACGATAATTTTAAGTGATAACGTCATTAGAAATCAATGTGAACTTTTCAATTACTTTTTTTCTTTATTTTTTTTAAACGGACGCTTCACGGTCATGTTACCATGACGCATGACGTCACACAATATTTCGCCAGACTCTTTTTTGTGAATGCAGGTGTTCCATCAATTTATATAAGAATAGTAAAATAGAAAAATATTTATAAGGAATAGTTTATTTGAAACAAAACACACGACAACAAGTTACAGGGAAAATTACACAAAAATTGACAAGGATATAAAGGAGAAAAACATATATATTTAAAAAGAACAGGAAGAGAAGCCGTGTCCTGTTCCAAATGAGTCAACCTCAGTTATGAGCTACAGTCAAGGATGCTCGACTGTTCGGCAAATAAAATATTTCAAACAAGCTTACATCCTGGAAATGTGATTGATCATGATAAGCGTTGCAACTCTGAGCTCTTGAAATATTTCCATTTCAGAGATACGTCGTGGTTACAAATTTAGAATAATGTCGACGATTTGTCTTTTAAATGAATATGTAAAGTTTTTCAAACATTTTGGAGTTTACGGAGACTATTTTTGGTTCTTTTACTACCAAGCCAGGCCGGATATTTCTTACTTAAGTTCTTTTATTACCAGGTATAAACCTCCTATTTTTTTCTACTCATTATGGTTGTTTGGCAAAATATCAAAACGTGCAAGTATGTTGAGAAAAACAGCAACGGCCATTTCTAACTCTAGTACATTTATTATATGGCACATTTATTAAATGAATTCATTTTTATTTTTTTTATTTTTATTGATTTCATTTAATTTATATTGGGTCAGTCTACCGATTCAAAATTCATAACCGTAAACTAATCGCATAGCGTAAGGTGGCGTATGTACTCGTAGGATGAGTCAACAATACTCCATTTGCCAAATTAAAGTTATTTGCCCAATGGATTTTTCTTCAGAAAATTTATGTGCGCTAATTCACATTGGTCATACGGTGAATAAAAACATCGTCATGAAACCCACGGCTTGGTAGCTCCAGAAGTATTAACAAGTTCTCTCCTCTGGACATGGACGACTAAGCTGAGAGGGTTGTAGATGCTCGGCAAGCCTACTCCATCCTCACGCAAAAAGGACCCAATTAAAAAAAGTCTAATTGCGGAAAACTGCCAGTATACAAGTACATGAAACATTACAAAAAGGGCTAGCCTTTCTGTAATGCGAGGTTTCAATACTATGTAATTATCATCGTAAAATACGGTGTCACTTTGTAATAACAATTTTAATATCAGAAAGGGCTTTTGGCACTTCGCTCGAAAGAGCCAGCTATAAAACGAATGTTAGTTATTAAATAATGACACATCGACTGTTACCGCAGCGTGACCACAGCCCGTAACAATATTACATTGAAAATAAAGATGACATCTTTTACTATCATAATCTATACTAATATTATAAAGCTGAAGAGTTTGTTTGTTTGTTTGAACGCGCTAATTTCAGAAACTACTGGTCCCAATTGAAAAATTATTTCTGTGTTGGATAGTCCATTTATCGAGGAAGGCTATAGGCTACTTTTTATTTTGATATTCCCACGGGATCAGGAGTTACGGGGGTGAAACCGCGGAGCGCGGCTGGATGAAAATAAAGATGACATCTTTTACTATCAGAATAATATGATGAAACTAGCTTTTGCCCGCGGCTTCGTCCGCGTAGTAGTCGAAAATAGACCAAGGAATCACGTCCCATACAAACTTTGCCCCCCTTTTTCACCCCCTAAGGGTTAGAATTTCGGAAAATCCTTTCTTATCGGATGCTTACGTCTTACAAAAAACATACCCTTCAAGTTTTAGGTTTCTATGATCTGCGGTTTAGGCTGTGCGTTGATCTGTCAGTCAGTCAGGACAAAGCATTTTATATGTATAGATTACGTAATTTAGGTATAATAATTTTATAGTCTAAGATCCCTTTAAGAACGACCTTCAACGAGCTGATTAATGGATGAAAAGTATGTTAAATCAAATTAGCTGCGCACCGCGGGTTCACGCGCGTATGTCCCGATCCCGTGGAAATATCAAATTAAAAAGTAGCCTATAGCCTTCCTCGATAAATGGATTATCCAACACAAAAAGTTTTTTTTGAATAAAAAAATTCAATCCAAACTATGATTAATTTACATTTCACTGGTTTCTTTAATAGACAAATTCCAATACTATTAGGACAATATTCCGATCTACAAATGAATAAATTCGGCCAAGTGCGACACGGACTCGTGCACCCAAATAAAACTATTTTATTTTGTATTTATTGTACATAACATACAGAAATACCTACTTAATCTGTGAAAATTTCAACAGTCTAGCTACCACGGTTCATGATACAGCTTGGTGACAGACAGACAGACGGACGGTGAAGTCATAGTAATAGGGTCCCGTTTTTACCCTTTGGGTACGGAACCTTAAAACATTATTTTTCTGACTTCAGTTTGGATAGGATAGGATATAAAAGCGATATGGTTTTTTTTTCTTCACAATATACCAAAAAGTAGAAAAATATTTCAATACAACAAACGGTACACACAAGGGTATAGAACCGGGAAATCCCGGTACCGAAAATCCCGGGATTTCCCGGTACTTTTGATCAGCAAAAGAACCGGGAATTAAAAACCTAAGAACGAACCGCGGGGCGCAGCTAGTAATTTCATAAGTCTAGAAGTTATTAGAGTCACAGCAACACTTAACACCAATTTTCCATTCTTAATTAATAATTTTAGTTATTGGCGATGAAATTATACTTTGAGCTCCTCTATGCATCATAATAGTGTAAGCGATGTGTTTATTATTTCCTGATTAGTAATGATTCAACCTTTCAACCTTTCTACTAATTATTGTAGGTAGGTACCTAATCATTATTACATTATCTCTGTAATATTATAAAGCTGAAGAGTGAGTTTGTTTGTTTGAACGCGCTAATCTCAGGAACGACTGGTTCAAATTGAAAAATTATTTTCGGTACATTGATTCAATGACAGCAACATGGGCTACTTTTTATCCCGTTTTTTCCCCACGGGATCGGGATTTACGCGGGTGAAACCGCGGAGCATTGCAGGTTTTTAATAATAATATAGGGACTTGGTAATCCTTTCATTTTAGAAATTCAAATAAAATTGTTACAACACAAGTTTTATAGATATGCTAGCTTTTACCCGCGGCTTCGTCCGCGTGAAAGTTGTTTTTTTTTTTTCAATGTTATCTCTTATCGAATGCCTGCGTTATTCAAAGGACACACTCTCCAAGTTTCAGGTCTCTACGATCAGCGGTTTAGTCTGTGCGTTGATCTGTCAGTTAATCAGTCAGGACAAGCCATGTACAAGTATAGATTATAGAGATTGAAATTTTAATAGGGGTGACATTAGATAATGTTTAATACAAAATGGTATTTGGACATAATAGGTATAGTAACTTAAAATGCCGTGGTGCTCTTTGAAACCCATACCTATCGAAAGAGAATAAGGCAAAAAAAGAATGCCTTCGCATCAAACCTCTAAACAGTCAGGGATATTTGTTAAAAAAATCGATAGTAAAATATATTTTTCCTATAATTTTAAAACCATAATATTTTTCTTATCAGTTTTTAAAGAGTTTTTGTCCAGAGACAGAACCTTTTTACCGTAACGGTTGATAAAGAATGCACAACATAATTGGACTTTACACATTGACCCAATTACCCATTTCCAGAATATTTAATAAGACGTACAAACAACAAAAACCTTTCTTATTTCAACACGCAATCACAATGTTTGTCTGTCCGTCATCGTGTGTTTGTTTTACGGTAATTTTATTTGTTATATAACAAACCTACTACGAGGTACTACTATTGTTTACATCTTTCTAGTTGCCCAACGTCCATGGCTATATTATTAAATAACTTAAACACATGCGAAAATTTCTACTGATTTATTACTAGTGCTAATTTAGCTTCCATAGTTATTATAACTAGCAGCGCTCCGCGGTTTCAATCCCGTGGGAATATCGGGATAAAAGTACTATCCAACACAAAAATATTTTTCAACTAGCAGCGCTCCGCAGTTTTACTCGCGTAACTCCCGATCCCGTGGGAATATCGGGATAAAAAGTAGCCTATAGCCTTCCTCGATAAATGGCCTATCGAAAACAAATCTTATCTTATCTTATCTTATCTTATTAGTTCCTGAGATTAGCCAAACAAACCAACAAACTCTTTAGCCTTTATAGATTTATACAGAACTTAGCGTGTCGAGATGAGGCTGTGTAGGTTAAAAGTCTTTTGCCTGCCCATTCCGGGGTATAATTAACAAAAAAATATTGCTTAAAAACACTAAAAAAAAATACTTTTTTCTGTTTTTAATCAGAAAGATTTTGTTAACTTTTTAATAATTTAACAAGCCATTTCTTCTATTCACAACTGTGATAAAAAACATCGTACGATACGCGTGTGGATATACATAAATCGCATCTAGGCTATGATTAATTTACCACACATAAATCGTAATGTCGTTATATAAGTGTACTTATCTACCTACTTATTTAAGGAATCAAATCCTTTTTACGCAGGTTGTGGGTTCCGTACCCAGAATAAAAACGGTACCCTATTACTAAGAATCCACTGTCCTTCCATTTGTCTGTCTATCTGCCACCAACTTGTATCTCATGAACCGTCATAGCTAGACTATTTAAATTTTCACAAATGATGTATTTCTGATGCCGCTATAACAACAAACACTAAAAACATACAAATTAATAGTACGGATTTTAAACTTTATTTATTATTTTTAAAGTTGTATATTGAGTTTTGGCGGGAACGAGTTAACAACATGTCGCGCTGCAGTTTTATTTTCATGAAACTTAGATGTAACCCGAGTTGAATTGTATAATTCTGGTGGAATGTTATTCAATTTAGTTCTGTGAAAGTGCACAAGTGTAGTGAAAATAAAAATCAGTGTCAAACATGCAGTTTTCTCGTTGCCTCCAAATCTCCTATTAAGGTTATGGTAAACTTGCCACCGCTTTACTATAGCCCCTGACTTGACGGACTATGACGACTTTGACTGTATTGAAACACTTTAGGCCCGATTTATGAAAAATCGGGTCATAATTTGATGCAAAATATAACTTGACACTGGCTAAATGCACACGTGCGAAGCCATAATAAAAGAAAAAAAAAAAAGTTGTATATTTAATTTTATTTAGGTTAGGTTTTAACGCTTAGATTGTTTTATAAGTTTTTATAGTGATGTATATATTTTGTATTCAGTTTGTTTTTAACCCCCGACGCAAAAACCGGTGTTATAAGTTTGACGTGTCTCTCTCTGTGTGTGTCTGTCTATGGCATCGTAGCTCCCAAAAGGATGAACCGATTTTGATTTAGTTTTTTTGTTTGATTATAAAAATAAGTGAATGAGAAAAATAGTACGGAACCCTTTGTACGCGAGTTCGAGTCACACTTGGTCGGTTTTTCAAGTAGCTTTAATTTAAATTCTTATGTAATTTTCTTTGACTATAAGAGGTATTGTTTAGATAGATAATAGTAGAATTCTCATAGATTATTCAATGCTTTCTTGACACCTGATTGATGAGTAGGAGGACCTATAGGTGTGAGTACTTACAGTCAGTTTATGGAAGTAAGAAAGCCCACGGCGATTATCGCGTAATGTCTCCTTTCTTGTGTCAAAGTTCCGCATTCCAATAATGCAAGACATGTTAACAAAAATAGTTGGTACTAGCAACGCTCTGCGGTTTCACCTGCGTAACTCCCTATCCCGTGAGAGTATCAGGATAAAAAGTCTATAGTATTTCCAATGAATTAATGTATGATCATACCAAGTTTAATCAAAATCGGTAAAGTAGTTTCGGAGCCTATTTAATTTCAACTACTACTTCTGCTTCAAAGAATATTCTAAAAAAAGAATTAGCGGAATCGGTTCGATCGTTCTCGTAGGAACACCACGTTTATATTATAGAAAATTTATATGGGAGAATATAGAAAAGTGTTGTATTTTAACTTTTTCAAGGCAATTTTTTAAATTATTTATCTACGTAAGAACCATCCTCGTACCTTATGGAGTATTCAGTTCAGCCATTCTTGAGATTTGCGCTTAGGAACACTTCAGCGATTCATTTTTATATTTTAGAAGATATCGGATATTTTAGAACCCTGCTTTGATGGTAGGTATATTTTTTAATCGAAATGCAAGCGGAATGATATTGCAATGTAATTTGAAGAATTGTAATTACGAGAATTGCCCTTCTGATACATAACTGACTGTATAGAGAATTAAGGTCCCTTTCACCTTAATTCCCTATACAGTCAGTTACCGGCGCTCTCTCCATATAAACGTAGTCGACTGTTTCCTCCCTGGATAATGACACTAGCACAAATATTTTTGTGCCATAAAACCCCCTATGTTTTGGTTTTTTTCATTTTCTAATTTTCATACAAATTAAAATTTAAAAACAAAAAAAAAATAACGATACATAGGTCATGGCAGTTATAAGTTTTAGGCAAAAAAAAATTGCTCTAGTGTCATTATCCAGGGAGAAAACAGTCGACTACATTTGTATGGAGGGAGCCTCCCCTACCCTTTCCTCTTACGGGTCCAGCTAACAATACATAGGTCATGGCAGTTATAAGTTTTATGCAAAAAAATATTTGCTCTAATGTCATTATCCAGGGATAAAACAGTCGACTACATTTGTATGGAGGGAGCCTCCCCTACCCTTTCCTCTTACGGGTCTAGCTAACAATACATAGGTCATGGCAGTTATAAGTTTTATGCAAAAAAATATTTGCTCTAATGTCATTATCCAGGGAGAAAACAGTCGACTACATTTGTATGGAGGGAGCCTCCCCTACCCTTTCCTATTATGGGTCCAGCTAACAATACATAGGTCGTGGCAGTTATAAGTTTTATGCAAAAAAATATTTGCTCTAATGTCATTATCCAGGGAGAAAACAGTCGACTACATTTGTATGGAGGGAGCCTCCCCTACCCTTTCCTCTTACGGGTCCAGCTATATTCCGATAGTGCAGACAGTTTTGTTGACTTTCACAATCACAACTGCAAACTGCTAACTAGGACAAATATAGGACTATAACTGGTCTAATACATTGGTTAAACATTAGATTAAAGAATGTCAAATGTCAATTACGATACAAATGCGATGGCATATGGCATTTACCGCCTTTTTCTCGTCTCGGTCAGAGATGTGACGTAAGTGGCACGGTGACCTCAACCGCTGACCAAAAGATGAGACAAACATTTGACAGTTCTATTATGGTAATTAGATTTAATGGTTTCACATAATCATTGTGTACTTACTTAAGTATTTAATGATAAGTTTTTAACAGGTGTAATTTTAACTTACCATCACAAACAAAAAGCGCTGACTGGTTTTTTAAAGCAAGAAATAATTCTTTCCCTCTGGATGCTAGATAATTCATTTTAGAATAGAACTAGCAGCGCTCCGCGGTTTTACCCGCGTAACTCCCGATCCCGTGGGAATATCGGGATAAAAAGTAGCCTATACTTAGTAGTTTGAACGTGCTAATCTCTGGAACTACTGGTCCGATTTGAATGATTCTTTCAGTGTTGGGTAGTCCATTTATCGAGGAAGGCTATAGGCTATGTTTTTTTTTCAAAATTAGGGATCCGTAATAAAATTGCTATTTTGTAACACAAGGTGTAAAATCGAAAACCTATTTTTGCGTGCGCTGCAAAAACTATTGACAATAGAACAAAATGATGTACTACGGTTTTGTAGATCCCATTAAGACCTACAAAAAAGTCCACGAGAACATATATCTAGCTATCATGGTTTAATCACAATAACCGATTTTGTGTTCAAAATAATTATTAAATCGTCTGAAGAAAAAAACTACGTTAAATATGTATCGTAATATTAAATCTTTATCAAAATTAAGCATTATGTTATCAAGAGTATTTATGTAGAAGTAAAATACTTTTTGTTTCATCTCAATCGGATATTTCGTTTAAAAGTTATCACGTGTGTAAGATGTTAAGAGTTGGTACCTATTAATGAGTTATGGGCATAGGTTATGGGCCATAGAGTTTTTTATCAACATAAAATCCTGTAATAATCTTTTTCGAAATATATTTGTTGATGATTGTAAGTATAAGATCTTTGAAGAGTATCCTATCCTACTAATATTATAAATGTGAAAGTTTGTGTGTGTGTGTGTATGTGTGTGTGTGTTTGTTACTCCTTCACGCTAAAACTACTGAACCAATTGCAATGAAATTCGGTATGTAAATAGATAGCTAGAAGCCTGGATTAACATATAGGCTACTTTTTATCCCGATATTCCCACGGGATCGGGACTTACGCGGGTGAAACCGCGGGGCGCAGCTAGTAGAATATAATATCTTAGTCTTGCGGTTTTACTTGCGAAAGTGCCGTCTCCGTGGGTCCCCATACAGGTCTCCAGCTATCTATACATGCCGAGTTTAATCACAATCGGTTCAGTAGTTTTTTGCGTGAAAGAGGTTAATTTAATTGATTAAACTCCACAATAAATAAGCCTATCTCTTTTATTTATAAACAAAAATAATTAATAGTGACAAGACTAATTAATTTGGTCCAATTTCGGACCATCAAAGTGAACAAAGTCCCAGATTTAAATAGTGTGACTAGAGAATCTAGAGATGCTGCTAATAGTCAAATACCGAATACTATTCGGTATCATTCTTACCGAACCGAATATTCTCCAATCACAGGGTCTCTGCTGAAAATCAGCGTTGCATTTATCCAACACATAGCTGAGCAGGAGCCTATTTGGCGGCGACACTGTTACTGTGTTATAAATAACATAGCTTATAATATTTAATTAAGTCTGTTATTTTTAGTCATGTCAAAAATAAGTTATGTCTAAGTTCTAGTTTTGTTGTTGGCCAAATAAAGATATATCTATCTATCTATCTATTCGGGAGAACTATTCGGTTCAGCGTTCTGCAGTTTTACACTAGCTATGAAAATGTTGATTATTGAAAGAAAATACTTTTTTATTTGCTTTCTTGATGGCTAATTTGATAGTCATGCATGATATATTAAAGTCAGGCAAAAGTAAATTTAAATATATTTGGTTTAGGTATATACAACATAGTGTAATAATAAAGTAAAACAAAATTAAAGTATATTTACAAAAGAAAAGTATATAAGTAGTATATCAGTTGTCTAGCACCCATTACACAAGTCTAGTTACTTAGCTTGCGGCTAGATGGCGATGTGTGGAACGTTCTGCAATATTTATTTACTCCGCGGTTTCACCCCCATAACTCCTGATCCCGTGGGAATTTCGGGATAAAAAGCCTATAGCCTTCCTCGATAAATGGACTATCCAACACAAAAAAAAATTTCAATTCTAACCAGTAGTTCCTGAGATTAGCGCGTTTAAACAAACAAACAAACTCTTCAGCTTTATAATATTAGTATAGATTTATTTGATAATAAATATACTACTAACGTTTATGATTTACTAAGCAAAAACAACTGTGATAAAGCAATTTAACCGAATAATTCGGCCGAATACCGAATAACTTAAATTTACCGAATACCGAATACTAAACAAATATTCGGCGCATCTCTAGCTGTGACCCTTCGCTTCGTCGCTCGTTCCGTCGCAAACTATTCGAGCCAAGAGGGGTGAATTCACGATAGCCATATGTGCCTATCTTGTCGTACTGTGTTACGATAAGAGATTTTTTATCACAGTTGCTCATAAAGTGGATCTTATTCAACGGCTTTTAGGCTCATAATCCAACATATTATGCACGCGTGCGTTTAACATTGCCAACCTAGTGCTGTAAAGTTATCCCGATTAGTAAAATACGTATCTTACTGCTAATTACATACTTTTTTGATGTATAACAAAGGTAGGTACCAAAGAGTTTTTAGCTAGCAAAAATGGTTGTCTCTAAAGTCGGTGTACGAACGAAAATTTAACGTGATAATGACTTAGAAAACGATTAAAAATTGAGTAGTTTATTTTTTGTTTTTTCTTTACTTAAATATATTGTTTTTCCGTACCATTGTATTTTGTTCTTAACCCCCGACGCAAAAACAAATAGAAAAAACCCTAAAAAATATTGTATGTCAGACGAGGCTATATAGGTTAAAAGTCTTTAGCCTGGCCTTTCCGGAGCATAATTAACAAAAAAATATTGCCTTAAAAAAATGTAAACATAGACTTATCACAAATATTTTGTTAATTATTATTTTGTTTTCTTTTATTCGCAACTGTGATAAAAAACGTCGTACGATATACGTGTGGAATTGATATTTGCATCTTGGCTTCTCTAACACGCTCGCTGCCGCTCGCGCGTCATAAATCGCCTCTATGCAAAGATCAATTTACCACACTTATATCGTAATGTACTATTCTTGAATACTATTTTACAAAATCTTACTAATACTATAAATGTGAAAGTTTGTGTGTGTATGTATGTTTGTTACTCCTTCACGCTTAAACAAATGAACCGATTGCATATGTAGATAGCTGGAGGCCTGGATTCACATATAGGCTACTTTATATCCCGATATTCCCACGGAATCGCGGGTGAAACCGCGGGGCGCAGCTAGTAATATTATAAATGCGAAAGTTTGTGTGCGTGCGTGTGTATGTATGTTTATTACTCCTTCACGCAAAAACTACTGGAACGATTGCGGTGAAACTTGGTATGAAGATAGCTAGAGACCTGTTTTAACACATAGGCTACTTTTAATCCCGATATTCTTACGGGATCGGGACTTACGTGGGCGCAGCTAGTGTCTGATAAGACAAAGGGCTGTGTTAGAAATTGACATAGATCTAATAATTAATCTGATCTTGATCCTTGTAAATCGTATGATAAATTGGATGATAGGACCTATATTTTTAAAAAGAGGATATAATCAATCAAAAACATAAGCCTTTCTTTTGGCTTCGCCGTAGTCGGGTAAAAACCAACAACAAATATTCCATTGCATAATATCCTAAGGGTCACGTGTCGGAAATAAAATACAACAAAAATTTTACTTTAATAGTACATTACGATATAAGTGTGGTAAATTGATCTTTGCATAGAGGCGGTTTATGACGCGCGAGCGGTAGCGAGTGTGTTAAAGTAGCCAAGATGCAAAGATCAATTCCACACGTATATCGTACGACGTTTTTTATCACAGTTGCGAATAAAAGAAAAGACTTGAAAAGGAAACAAAATAATAATTAACAAAATATTTGTGATAAGTCTATGTTTACATTTTTTTAAGGCAATATTTTTTGTTAATTATGCTCCGAAAAGGCCAGGCTAAACACTTTTAACCTATACAGCCTTATCTGACATACAATATTTTTTAGGGTTTTTTCTATTTGTTTTTGCGTCGGGGGTTAAGAACAAAATACAATGGTACGGAAAAACAATATATTTAAGTAAAGAAAAAACAAAAATTAAACAACTCAATTTTTAATCGTTTTCTAAGTCTTTATCACGTAAAATTTTCGTTCGTAAACCGACTTTAGAGACAACCATTTTTGCTAGCTAAAAAACTCTTTGGTACCTACCTTTTTTATACATCAAAACAGTATGTAATTAGCAGTAAGATACGTATTTTACTAATCGGGATAACTTTACAGCACTAGGTTGGCAATGTAAAACGCACGCGTGCATAATATGTTGGATTATGAGCCTAAAAGCCGTTGAATAAGATCCACTTTATGAGCAACTGTGATAAAAAAATATTTACTTATTTCTGTTCATAGTATTTGTTGTTATTTCGGCAACAGAAATACATCATCTGTGAAAATTTCAACCCTCTGGCTAGCATGGTTCATGAGATACAGCCTGGTGATAGACATACAGACAGACAGACGTACGGACAGCGAAGTCTTAGTAATAGGGTCCCGTTTCTACCCTACGGAACTGTCTGAACCTCATATGAAACGAAACACTTTAACAAATAAAATAAATAAATAATAGAATATTATTCAGATTCAGATTCAGATACAGATTATTTATTTGCCAAAAATACAGTACAGCATACAGCAGATCTTAAAAAATAAATAATTTCCTTGTATTTTTGCTTAGAAAGCATGCAAAATATAAGTACGTGGTTTAAAATTAGTTACAGTTCAATTATAAATCATAGTCAATTTAATCAAAATATCAAATTAGTTTACTATTCAAAATGTAGATAATATTAAAATGTCGATTTAGGTACTATAAAATTGTGAGGCATAATCTTATTACCTACTTAAATATCGGTTTCATCCAAAAAAATCTTTTAAATTATAATATGCCTTCTCATACAAAAATATAAATAATAGTTTTTTAAAAATATTTAAATTGTTTGCATTTTTTACATGGTTTGGTAGTTTATTGTAAATTCTATTATTGTTTGTCTAAATCTATTCTTTACTCATGTGGTCTAAATGTCCTTTATAGAAACATCTTCCATCTTGCGACAAGAGATTAATATTTGTAAGTAACAATTTAATTTTAACGCACTATGGCAGAATTGTCGTTGAGAATCAACGTTGCCTGGAAGAAATCGCTTTAAGCGATAAGGTCGCCTGTTTGTACAATTTCGTAGTTAATAAGCTTTCTCGTCTTTTTTGTCATTTTCAATGTTTTGTGTGTGTTTATCTATCTATCTATCTATCTATCTATCTTGTTAGAGTAAACATAAAATAGACCAATTTATAGGATCAATAGTTCTAATTTAAAATTCAAATGTAAATACACTTCGTTTTTAAGACGTTTGTATGTGATATATGTACAAATGTATTAAGCATAAAAAATGTTGACTTTGACTTTATTATCTGACGACCCAGTTGTCACAATGGTCCCCCTTTAGTCGGCCATTTTTTTTTTGCAAAATTGCCACCAGAGAAGATAATAGCCATCATACAACCAACATACGTTCGAGTACTGTAAGGTCTAACAAAAAGGAACCGTCGGCGTCGGGGCGTCACAAGCTGCCAAGAAAATCTAGCTCGCATGCCAGTAAATAATCAAAACCATTAGAGAACTAGTAACAATAATAAACAAGTTAGACAATGTCTAGGTCCTCATGATGCGTTCCTTGACCTCAGTTTTGCACGAAACCGGTTCCAGAAACAATAAAGATTTCAGATAGTACCTACTTACCCAAGTTATTTGAGGATGCTACAGATGTTAAGCCATTTTCTGGGAAATGTGAACAGGATTGGGGACAGAAATGGGGTCTATCTAAAAGCCCATTACTATTTTACTGAATATATTTTTTTCTCTACTTCCTTCTGAGACGTCTCTAGATGGTTTTCTTCATATTTATCCTCATTCTTTTTATTTATTAACATAAAAGATTCTATAAAGTGAAAAAAAAAATACAATTTGAGACTTTTAAGTTCATGAATAAGCACTTATTCAATGGAATATAATAAGATTTAATGCTTGAATATTTATGTATTCAAACATAATGAACTGAAAGTCTTAGTTATAAAAGTTAAGTGAAAAGAATAAAGATTTTTTTATAACAGATATTTTATCAAAATGACGTTTTCTGAAGAATAAAGGGCTCAAAAAGGTAAAAGCTCATTTATTTTAACACTAATTATGCCCAACATGAGTCGCCTGCAATTATTTTAAACAAATGATTTTACATGTCACAAACATGCTTGTATATTAACGATTATATCTCGTAGAATGGATTAAATAATTAACGATTAATTTACATTATTTTTGTATATATATAGCCAAGTAAATCCTGGAGATCAAGGTTATAGATAAAGGAAACAGTAAAGATAGTGTTGCTGGTAAAATAAATAAAGATATTATAAAGAGCGTTAAAGAAAAGTTCAAACAAGTAATTAAAAATAATAAGGTTAATTTAATCGTAAAAATCATTAACTATAATATTAATTTAAATACAAGATTAGCATGTCAGATACTTACTAATATTTTACTGAAAATAAATTATTCATATCTTTTTTCGTATTTTTTTACGTTAGCGTGTCTTTTTTCTGTTTAATTATAGTGCATCTTGCATAAATCATGGCATAATTAATAATTTATCTATGCCAATGACCATAGCAGTAGAAGTTCTATAAGTTATGCTATGATAAATAAATAATCCTAAGCCCTAAAAATAATTGAGGAAAAAAGCAATGCAGAACCATTACTGATTCCTGATACCTAGTTAACACAACGAAATCCATAAATTAACACTGGATCATATAGTACGTTCGTATTATGGAGCCTTCATTTCAGCTTCGAGTATCGACCGGGCCACGCCTCCCGCCCAGCTCCGCCAACCTTCCTCACCCCTGCTCCTCCGTCAAGATTGCTTAATGATAAATCGAACCTGGAACCTCAAACAGTGCTATATTTATTCCATACCTTCCATATACCACAGCATATACCTACTGCTTCGTTTGTTGCAATTTAAATTTTATCCGAAATTTCCATATGTCGAAATTAGTGATGCAATGATAACATTGTAATCAACTATGTGTGGTTTGGGGTTTCCACATAGGTTTCATTTGATTGTAGGTACATAAAACATTGTACGTAGAGAAATTTGACCTGGAAGTATTAGAGTCAGAAGAGTAAAACTGCAATATAGAGTCAAACTGATTAATTATGTAACATCACAGGACAAAGTACCTATATAATGTGTACAAGAGTGTGAATTTGTATTATGCATATCTTATAATACGGTAATATTAAAATTTAGTTTTTAGTTCTGAGCCTAGTGCCAAAACACAAAATGCAAAACTGGCACTAGACTCGGACCTAAAAACCAAATATTAAAACTATCCTAATTGTTATGGAGTTCCGAAAAATAACGCTGACTCGATTAATCCTAGATATGTACCAAATTTTTCTAACTCTCACGAAAAATGTTTTACAATTTTGACTAAACTGTTGCTAAAAAGCAGTGTGGAAAATAGTGCCTAAATCTACATATATGTCTTGATTGTCGGCTTTCGTAATATCTATGAAATAGGAAGAAATATTTTCGACGAATGACTGATGTTTCTAGGCCTTGACCTGCGGCAATACGAAATGGTACACATGGAAATTGAACCTTGGTCTTTTTACGTTTTATCGAGGGTTTCAGTCAGTGACCGACTTTATTATAGTCACTGCTGATATTGTAACGATTTTATGGGACACTAGCTATGCCCCGCAGTTTCACCCGCGTAAGTCCCGATCCCTTGGGAATATCAGGATAAAAGTAGCCTATGTGTTAATCCAGGTCTCCAGCTATCTACGTACCGAGTTTCATTCACCGCAATCGGTCCAGTAGTTTTTGCGTGAAGGTGTAACAAACATACACACACACACAAACTTTCACATTTATAATATTAGCGGGATTTGAGATTTAAATCTATGGGATAAAATCAAATAGTTTCTTTGACAATTTTGCACATAAAATACGTTTGTTCCAAGTCGTTCCTGTTTAAAAAACATTCCCAGTCATTATTACCAGCTTCTTTTGGTATTTTTTTTTGATGTTTTTAGAGTAGTAGCTTGGATTGCCAGCTTGTCTGTAGGTCTATTTTGGCCCAGAGGCTTAACTATATGAAAACTTTCATGTTCCTTAATATTTTATCCGGGTTTCTTTATTATAAGGCCTGGTGCATACGAAGGTTCGAATAGATAAGTTCGTCAAAGGTCGGTGTAACTAGGTCAAGCTGATGCTTGTGGATTCTAAAGCGTCAGTTTTTGTAATGGCATCTAGCCAAGAGGGAACTGACGAGAAATTACAGTCAAGCCACGATTGAAGCGGTCGTTTACAACGAATCGGATTAAATCGATGACATGCGATCTTTATACGCGATTCGCCAAAAATGTATGTATTTGCTTAGGTATACCTCCGTAGGCTTTTAGTTTAGACATATTTGTAAGAAGTTACGTTAGAAGCAATGCTAAGCAAAGCTCCTTGATTTAAACTTTTAACAATGTGGTTGGATTAGCTACACCCGCTAGAATTGTGTCTACTTGACGTACGTTTCACGAACTCCGCTGTGGCTGCGTCCTTAATACAGCCTCCCTATAAACATATATTTTATATGGAATCAATGAGCCTAATTTATTATGTTTACTTCAATCAAAAGAGAAAATAATAATTCTCTTTTCCATTTCCATTTAATATAAGTACTTAGGTAATAAAAGTATTTGATAAAGGTACATATTAACACTAATGGAAATTAGTTCTAATTAATAAATAAACAAATGAAATAGAATACCGTCTCATCTCTTCGCCCGCCCCGTGCCCCGTGGGCATAAATAGAAAAAATGGCGTCCTTTGTGCAACCGGGTAAAAATAATTTAAAACAAACGTAGGTACGACTCACGGCTGATTCATTTTCCGATGAGGGAGAGGGCGCGATCACGCACACCTACATCCAATAGTGGAAATTATACAGTAGGAAATTGTAAGATCATAATATTTTAATTAGAATATTTTAATACAATGTGTTCTAGGGTTTCTAATAGGTATTGCCGATGTAGTCACAGAAGTCCTGCGCAAGCATACCTGTACTCCGTCGGACCTCGACTGTTGGCGGTATCATCGATGGGTTTTTAGTGGGTGAGCCTCCGGCCGCTTACCATCCTCAGGCTGAAGGCCTCCGTCGCCCCCTCACCCTCAGGGTGGCGGGAAGATGAAACAATGCATTTTCCCATCGATAAAATAAAGGGTTTCTAATAGGTACGAAAGGGGGTTGCTCTAGAGGTCTAAGTGAACTCTCGTTCTATTTTTAAAGATTGGATTTTTATAGCAAAATGTTGAGTTGATTTATACGCATTTAGCCGAGTTTTCTTTATCTTTTGTAGAATCTGTAGCACAAAGACAACATTACTAAATTCGCATACCTACTTTTGATCTGACCATACCTACTTTTCAGTTAATGTTGTATGAGGTTATGTTTAACCGAAAATCAGCAGTTTTTTGGAGTTAGAGGTCATTAACATTAGAGTTTTATTTCCAAAAAACAAAAGTCGTTCACGAACACGTGTGGAACAACCGCCTTCATATTAAAACATTTCGTTGGAACACATGCTATTTTTCCCTGATCCTACTCATATTATAAATGTGAAAGTTTGTGTGTGTGTGTGTATGTTTGTTTGTTATTCCTTCACGCAAAAACTACAGAACGGGATCGGGACTTACGCGGTTTCACCCGCGTAGTATTCGTATAAAAACCTCCACCTATCAATGTTAAATATATATATTAAAAATATCGATATAAAAGGTCGTGGTTTCAAGCCCACAATTGACTATCACTATTATTATTTCTAAATTACCTAAGTGTAGGTTTACACTTTAACAAATATCATCCATCAGATAGACAAAAGATATTAATTTAGCAATAAGCGGCTATCAATGCGAATTTAATTACTTAATGTATTGAATATTTCATTCAATAATTTAAATATTCTCTTTCGACAACATCATTGCATACTTTAGTCGTTAAATTGGCCTTCTGCAACGATGTTCGAGTAATTGACTGTGGCGGCGTACGATCAGTAATTGCATTAGTGTGGACATGTCTGTATTCATATCCATATTAGTACGACGTCTACAAAAGAAGAGGGTAGGGTGGGGAAAACAGGGATTTATTTTTTTATCATAGCCGTTAAAACTGAATCAAAGTAACGTTGACAGGATAAGTTTTTTAGATTGCACAATTTTTTTGCTGATTATTACGTACTAGCTGCGTCCCGCAGTTAAGTAAGAATATTGGGATAAAAAATAGCCTTTTCGTTAAGTACTTCAAGTTTCCAGCTATTTACATACTAAGTTTTATCGCAATCGGTTCAGCCGTTTTCGAGTTAAAGATGGTGTAAATACATTATTTTGTTTTATTAGATTACGTCGACAGTGGAGATGTTACATTTTCGGAAAAAATAAATTTGGAATGTTTTCGTCACTACTGACTAATAATTATTATCTTCTAGATAATTGTTCTACATCTTAGACCTCATAGTCAGTTACCATCAGGTGTGATAGTGGTCAAACGCTGACCTTTCATTTGTAAAAACCAAAAAAAAAGATAAGAAAAGATTAACTGTCAGTTGTATCCACGTCTCGAAAATATTTCTCTGTCTCCAAATCGCTAAATCTGCTCTCCTTATTATTCTGACCATAGCTTATAACAGCAATTGTATATTTTACATTGGATAAGATACTCCATTGACTGTGGTATTATCAAGAACTTATTACGTCAAGTACAATGAAATAAAAATGCAAATAGCATTACGTAATAATAACCTCATTTTATTTATTGTAATAAACAATAACAATTAAAATAATTGTTACTAATCTAATTCATTATTTACGGTCAGTGTTTTTCAAACTTTATATTCCAACTGTGAATCAAAAAGGTAGTCTTCGAACATAGTACCTGTGCAACGATTTAGCTTATAACATACGATGGAGTTGATTTTAAGCGATGTGTTTTGTTTGTTTATGACAATGCGTTTATTTTACCAAAATATATGAGTATGATGATCCCTCTAGTGGGCTCCAAATTGATTTTTATAACGTAAAGTAGGTAGGTATTTAGATTTTAACAGCTCCAAATTTTTTTTATGTGCGGTTATACTTATTATTAGGTATATAAAATTCGTTCCCCAAATCCTTAATTACTTCACGACCCCCTTAAATCAAGAATCGAGGTCGTGACCTCCTCTTAGGGGACGCGGCACACACTTTGAAAATGACAGTCTTAAAAATAACAGTTCGAAATATTATTTCATAATAAGACAGTTAATTAAAACAAATAGGGCTTTTATAACGAGGCAGAGGATGTATTTATCACCGTCCTACATTTTAATAAACTTTGATTTATTATTCCTTTTTAAAATGAAAAACCTTCATACGTAGTGGCAGACTCTTTTATGACTTTAATCAAGTTTGGGGGAAATTTTACTGCTGTTTCTAGACAGACTGATGAAACAATGTATTTACTAAAGAACGTAGGTGTACAAATTAAACTTTCTTTGTAATTTCAAAAAAGGAACGCGTTATATCTCATGTGCTTATATTACCAATAAAAAAAGGTTAACCTACGAAAAATGTATGTACGGTAATTATTGC
The DNA here is from genome assembly GCA_951213275.1 of Idaea straminata. NCBI lineage: Eukaryota > Metazoa > Arthropoda > Insecta > Lepidoptera > Geometridae > Idaea > Idaea straminata. The sequence goes on along the minus strand of OX577857.1, from coordinate 4,425,177 downwards.
TCTTTCTGTGAAGGAAAATATGTGATGAAACTTCGGCGTAGTTAACCGCAGACGTATTGAGAGAGGAGTTATTTCCATAGGACATGGCAGGGTGGTTCCATCTACCTAATTGTCCCAAGCACTAATACATCACCCAGAATAGCATGAATTAAAGATATAAATACTAATATTATATTAGGCATAAAATAATTCAAACGTTTTGCTACTATGTCAAGGGTAATGGGTAGGTAATCTGCGGCTCGCGAGCCACATCCGGCCCTTTGGATGTGAAGCTGTGGCTCTTCAGTTCAATATTTAAAGAAATTCCGCAAGTTGAGGCACATATTCGACGCATGGAATAGTCTTCCCGATTGCTAGAGTAAGGTGAAGAAGTTTTCATTTGCAGTGCTGACTATCTTCAAAAAACTTTATTCACGCAAGTACTGTTTATTGTTGGTAAAAAAAATGACTCTTTAAAAACTTTGAAATTTTCAAGCATTGTATAAGAAAGAATATTCAGAAATTCTACCCCTTGAAAAAAAGGGTATAATTGGGTTTGAAAAATTGGGGAAAGTTTGTATGGGACAACGTGATTCCTTGGTCCATTTTCGACTTCTACGCGGATGACGTCGCGGGCAAAAGCTAGTCTAATATTATAACGACGATATCTTCATTTTGCAATAAGTATATTCTGATAGTCATCCAACAAAGTAAGCACTTAAATAACTTGTGACATGAAAAAAGGTGAGGTTTTTATTTAAGACCATTGCCAACTTTCCTGAACCTACTTTAAACATTAAAGGTCAGACCACTTTTAAGGGTACTTTTGTGAGCCTATTTATGCGATCTTTTTCACCGTAAATAAAACCGTCCTGAATAATTGCTCGTTTATGTACCCATAGCTGCGCCCTGCTGATTTACTCGCATAAGTTCAGATCTCTTGGAAGTATCGAAAATATAGGGAATGTTTTAAATTCCAGAATTCCACATATGTACACACTACAGTTTAAGTGCAATTTGTAAGTAACACACTAATATACTAATACTAGCTGTCCCGGCAAACGTTGTTTTCCATATACAAAAATATATATCTATACCCCATTATCCCCATTATACAAAATGATCCGCCATTTATTGAATTCATTTTTGTTACAAAAATTATGATAAATGAAGAACCGCTCGACTGATTTTGTGCAAACTTCACATAAACCATCTACTAAATAGTCCGAACAAAGCATTGGGCTCACCTATCCGAACATTTGGTTCGGATAGGTGAGCCCGTTCTTAAGTTATAAAATTACAACAGAAAGTAGCATTGATTTTTATAGATAAAGATTCTATTCTATCCCTACGCCTGCATTTCCTGGACCTTGCAGATACTCTAAACGCTGGTCATGACTTTCCTTGGATAGTGTGGAAGTCATTTAACAGACTAAGGACTCAGATTGGTCGCTGCAGGGGCATGGTCGATCCATGTGAAATTCAGTGCGACTGCGGGGATCCTCAGCAAACAATACTGCAATACTGTACGTTGGCCGACCTAATGTAAGTTAATACAACGCCAAAGACCTGGAAGCACATTAGATCTGACCCTACTAATAAAATCCTCTATAATTTGTGCTAACGATACGAACATAACCTTGTTGTTTAGCTTGGAGCTAGATGGCGTTATGTACAATGTCCTGCTATATTTATTTGTTTATTATACACTCCCTCTCATACAGTTTTACTTTATAATATTAGTGCGTGAAGGTGGTTTTCAAACTACCACGGACTTTTATTGCCCTTCAACTTTGTAAAGAACTTAGAAGAAATGAACTAAAGGAAAACAAGGGTTGTTTAGATGCTGAAGTAAACGAAGGAGGTTGGGTATTGAATGTCTTTATTTCTTAGTAAAAGCTTAGTAATTCGAACCTTTTTCCTTACCCCTTGGCTGAAAAACGCGCATTCACGTATAAGTATTTAAGATTTGACTATTTTTATAAAAAATCTCGTGTCGCGAATCACCAATTTCCACCTAAACGGCTAAACCGATTTGTGTGAAATTTTTTGTGTTGTTAGGTCTGAGAATCGAAAAACATCATTTTTTTGTAAATGGCAAAAAAACCCTTGCCGGGGCAGCTAGTGAGTATATATTTAAAAGTACCTACTATAATTTATTAATGAAAGAGAAAAAGACTTATCACGAAATCCTTATCTGAAACTACGAGTCTACATAAGTCTACAACTTTACAAAGGAGTATTAGGATGTACGAAGAAATGAATTTGGAAATTTCGCCCCGTAAAGGACTAAAAAACGACTAATCAAGTTTTTAGGACGAGAATGGATTAGGCTGGCTACCATTAATCTGGTAAACCGCTGTGCTGCGCTGGCCGCAGTTTGTATGAAGGTCAGTGCCCGATGGAGTCAAAATAGTGAGGCAAGTGGGCTTTATAGAACGCCAGCCACCGTCTCTGTTCCATTACTTTCTGTCATCAATTTTCGTTACCCTTTACCACATGAGTAGAGAATAGCATTTACCTCAAAAGTGTCTAAAAAATGACTATAATAAGTGACATAACTGTGTGACAAGAAAAACATAAAATGTCATCGACACATTAGCAGTCTACCCGGTGTCAAGACGTGTCACAAATGACAACTCCTTGGGAAAAACCCGCAGGATTCCGTGACAAGAATAACTCGAGGAAAACCCTTTTCAAGAAAAAATATTGAGATAATTTCTCGAAATTTTTGTCTTCGTAAACGTGAGTTTCTTTTGTTGTGATCATTTATTTTTGATATGAAATGTCTTTAATCGGTCCGGAGAGTTGCAAAAAACAAATGAAACGGAAGATAATATGTTCTAACGTGTAACGAATGCAAGGGAAGAGATTGTAGCCCAACTAATCTGTGTTATAGAAGGAAGGCAAGGAGCGAAGCGAAGCGAAGCACCTTCTTTGTGCACTTGAAGTTAGTTTTAGAACTCTACTGCGGCTGCGTCCTTGATACAACCTACCCGATTTTACAATAATTATTCTGTTGTATGCTGTTGGTCTATTATTACACGAATACAACACCAAACTGCTGTTTGTTGTTTTTAGTTTGTATTACAAATGAGCATGAAAAGAAACTGTTCATAGATTTATCCGTACAAAATTCGACGGACAAAATGCAGTGGGGCGGTGTAAAAACGGTGAAAAATAAAAAACTGTGGACCCACGTCTTCAAGCATTAAGTACTTAAATTCGCCCGCAAAAACACCTATGTGTTTAGATGGACGACATAAGTTCCATAGGCACTTAGTTCTACAAATGGCTTAACTTCTTTATGGTATAGTTGACAGCCTAGCCCCGTGTCGCTGGACAATAAGGTGTTGGCTCCCGCTGGTATAAATCACCATCCCCAGGGACATGGCGTAATCCCACCTAATCCCCGCAACTAGGAACATGTTGTTAAGAGAAATGCTTCTTTTACTTTTATGCTTTACAGGGATTTGATCACAAAGTTAAAATATTATTTTTTATTCTTCTTCTTGTATAGTGGTGTGGCTCACCTATTGTTAGAGTTTTCAGATCGCCCTAAGGCCTCTAACTTGACCTAACGACTGCTACCAGAATAAGCAACTGGGACCAACGGCTTAACGTGCATTTTTGCCACACTACTAATTGGCCACCCATCGAAGCAATGACCTCGCCAAGCGTCGCTTAACCCGCACGACCGTAAAGGTTCAGCGAGCGTCGCTTATCTGTGAGCTCCTCATTTTTTTTTATTAAATACTTTTTGATGCTCAATTGCTCAGGTTTTACAAAGAATTAAAAATAATTTGTTAATCGGTACTCTTAACCAGCTTTACAGAGCTTCGATTTTCTTCACAACTTCGAAAAAGTTAAAATAATTATTTAATTATAACTTTTTCATGCTCAATTGATTGCTCAAGTTTTACAATGAATTGTAAATAATTTGTTGATTGGTATTTTTAAAGTTTTATCTACTGTCCCTAGTCTGAATGACCTTTGTTTTAAAAAATCAGCTGTTTTTCGAATTTACATAACCTCATAATTTTCATTTTTCGTCGCTTTGCTTTATAGTAAGAGCACTGCTGGACAAAGAACTCGTGTTTTCTCCCAGCAATCTTTGTATTTTTTAGTCTAAATAACACATGATCAGTGAAAAATCGTCTATACTTCGAAATATCGCGGACTTCGAAAAACCTTCCTATATTTTATAATTTTTAGATGTATTTTTGTGGCGTATAATATTTCGAAAATGAGTTAGATGGATAGATAGATAAATTCTTTATTGCAAACACCATTTTCAAATAACGTTAAATATAAAAAAAAAGCCTAAGTCTAAGTGTTACTAAGGGCGGCCTTATCGCTCAAAGCAATCTCTTCCAGGCAACTTTTGGAAGTCGAAGTTGAGGAATGTTATGGTTAGGGTATTCAAAACGTAGGAAATTAAGTAAGTGCAAATAACTTCATAAACACAGTAATGAATTACTGTGTTTATGTAGTTATTTGCATCCTACTAACACATACATACTAATAATAATTACATTAGTTCTTCGCTTTTATTTTTAACGTGATTTTTTATATTTTCCAAACTTTAGAATCAACCCCTATAGTGTCCCATATCGAATTACCCTACAGTACTACACTAAACACACACACGTTGCCAATTCCCATGGGAGACAGGGGGAAATTGCGTTAGTACGTTTATTTAAATGCTAATATTTTGCTAGGGGATAGGTTTATACCTGGGCGAGCTCCCAGAGTGCCCTTAAGTCGAGTTTCCAAATAAAGTTCTGTTGTTATGACAGCGTATTAATTTTTACTTTATAACAGTATAAATATTGATGTGTATCGTTTTCTTTCTTTCCTTATCTACTACTAGCAGCGCTCAGCGGTTTCATTGTGAAGGGAATCCCGTGGGAATATCGGGATAAAAAGTGGATTACTACCAATTAATCAATGTATCCTCATACCAAGTTTTATCAAAATCGGCCCAGTAGTTTCGGAGCCCATTCATTACAAACATAAAAAGAAAACAACTGTCTTCTTTATAATATTAGTATAGAATATACTACAAGCTTCTGCCCGCAGCTTCGCTCGCGTTCTAAAAGAAACAAATTCATTCATTCAACCTTCATTGTATACCTACACATATGCCTACACTTCACAAATAGCATACCCTCCGAAAGCATGTAAAGACATGCTTTTGGAGAGCATGCTTAGGACCAGCGCGACTGTTTAAGCTGTATATTTATAGATAGGGTTTCAGTTTTCAGAGTAGCATCCACTGAAATATTGCATATGTGACCGGGTGATTTGCGCAAGCGCGACCACATCGATCCGTGTATTTATAGTGGTCTGTCTAGCTTTTCTAGTTACATACCATACAAATGGTCTATTCGTAATCACCGGTTTCGATATTTAACAGACCCATTGTGGTTTCTTCTATACAATTTTAGGGTCTCTACAGCTGTAGGTATATGATGAGTCTACGCCTGTAAAGATAAGCCCTTATAAACCTTATAAGCCAGACTCAGACAGACTCAGACAGACTCAGACAGACTCAGACAGACTCAGACAGACTCAGACAGACTCAGACAGACTCAGACAGACTCAGACAGACTCAGACAGACTCAGACAGACTCAGACAGACTCAGACAGACTCAGACAGACTCAGACAGACTCAGACAGACTCAGACAGACTCAGACAGACTCAGACAGACTCAGACAGACTCAGACAGACTCAGACAGACTCAGACAGACTCAGACAGACTCAGACAGACTCAGACAGACTCAGAGAGACTCAAACAGACTCAGACAGACTCAGACAGACTCAGACAGACTCAGACAGACTCAGACAGACTCAGACAGACTCAGACAGACTCAGACAGACTCAGACAGACTCAGACAGACTCAGACAGACTCAGACAGACTCAGACAGACTCAGACAGACTCAGACAGACTCAGACAGACAGACTCAGACAGACTCAGACAGACTCAGACAGACTCAGACAGACTCAGACAGACAGACAAACAGACAGACAAACAGACAAAAAGACAGACAGACAGACAGGCAAACAGACAAACAGACAGACAAACAGACAAAAAGACAGACAGACAGACAGATAGAAAGACAGACAGACAAACAGACAGACAAACAGACAGACAGACTCAGACAACAGACACAGACAGACAGTATTTTTTGTGCAAGGAGGTTGTATAACCTCCTCGTTGTCTATTCTATCTTCTACTCGTGAGAACCTATAATTGGCTTTCTGTTTCTTGTTTTGTTTCTTATTATTTTTGTAAAGCTGTTGGTTTTCCAAATAAATAAAATAAATAAAATAAATAAATAAATAACCATTGAGATGAACGTCGAATATACAAATACCAAAACAGTGATTAAAAGGCCTTTTTATTCACTGTTTTCAGTGAATAAAATAAGCTTTTTAGAGTGGGTATGGTATAACATATTGTTTATACTTCACTGTTTCTTACTTGAATTTTGGACTGTCAATATGTTAAGACCATGTGTTCGCAAATCGACCTTTGTGTTAAGCAACTTTAAGTAATCAAATACTCTTTTTTTGTTATTTTGATATAAGTAGATATTGTAGTTTAAAAACCATATTTTTGTTTATTTGGGTTGAAAACATGATATGAACAACTTTGTTCGATAAAAAAAATGTTAGAAAACAGAGAATTTTTAGATCGTTTATCGGTTTTTATTCAAAAATAGTTAACGTATGTTTCTAAAAATTGAATCAAATGATAGGTTTTGACCTCTAGGAACTATATTCTTGGATAATAATGCTAAAAAGTACAAAATGTTTTGCAAATCGATCGAATATAACAGTTAGCACGCGTCAGTTCCTCGCAGTCGGCCTCAGGGCGTCATCGAGGTAAGACCTATGCCACTTTTGCCGGCACGCTGCGTTCGAGCGAACCCCACGCGAAACCTTGCATTTGCAGGGATGACAAACTTTTTCCCGCAAATAATAATTTACAAACGTACTTGCCCGCAAATAATATATACTAATATTATAAAGAGGTAAGGTTAGTAACAAGTTTGTACATTGTATTGTTGCTCCAGTCTAAGCAGCTAGGCTTGTATAATGGTGACTAGACGCGATTGAATGAGCGCAAATAATCTATAGGTACTAATATTATAAAGAGGTAAGGTTAGTAACAAGTTTGTATATTGTATTGTTGCTCCAGTCTAAGCAGCTAGGCTTGAGTTATGGTGACTAGACGTGATTGAGTGAGCGCAAATAATCTATACTAATATTATAAAGAGGTAAGGTTAGGAACAAGTTTGTATATTGTATTGTTGCTCCAGTCTAAGCAGCTAGGCTTGTGTTATGGTGACTAGACCCGATTGAGTGAGCGCATATCATCGATACTAATATTATAAAGAGGTAAGGTTAGTAACAAGTTTGTATATTGTATTGTTGCTCCAGTCTAAGCAGCTAGGCTTGTGTTATGGTGACTAGACGTGATTGAGTGAGCGCAAATAATCTATACTTATATTATAAATAGGTAAGGTTAGGAACAAGTTTGTATATTGTATTGTTGCTCCAGTCTAAGCAGCTAGGCTTGTGTTATGGTGACTAGACCCGATTGAGTGAGCGCATATCATCGATACTAATATTATAAAGAGGTAAGGTTAGTAACAAGTTTGTATATTGTATTGTTGCTCCAGTCTAAGCAGCTAGGCTTGTGTTATGGTGACTAGACGCGATTGAGGGAGCGCAAATAATCTATACTAATATTATAAAGAGGTAAGGTTAGTAACAAGTTTGTATATTGTATTGTTGCTCCAGTCTAAGCAGCTAGGCTTGTGTTATGGTGACTAGACGCGATTGACTGAGCGCAAATAATATATACTAATATTATAAAGAGGTAAGGTTAGTAACAAGTTTGTATATTGTATTGTTGCTCCAGTCTAAGCAGCTAGGCTTGAGTTATGGTGACTAGACGTGATTGAGTGAGCGCAAATAATCTATACTAATATTATAAAGAGGTAAGGTTAGGAACAAGTTTGTATATTGTATTGTTGCTCCAGTCTAAGCAGCTAGGCTTGTGTTATGGTGACTAGACCCGATTGAGTGAGCGCATATCATCGATACTAATATTATAAAGAGGTAAGGTTAGTAACAAGTTTGTATATTGTATTGTTGCTCCAGTCTAAGCAGCTAGGCTTGTGTTATGGTGACTAGACGTGATTGAGTGAGCGCAAATAATCTATACTAATATTATAAATAGGTAAGGTTAGGAACAAGTTTGTATATTGTATTGTTGCTCCAGTCTAAGCAGCTAGGCTTGTGTTATGGTGACTAGACCCGATTGAGTGAGCGCATATCATCGATACTAATATTATAAAGAGGTAAGGTTAGTAACAAGTTTGTATATTGTATTGTTGCTCCAGTCTAAGCAGCTAGGCTTGTGTTATGGTGACTAGACGCGATTGAGGGAGCGCAAATAATCTATACTAATATTATAAAGAGGTAAGGTTAGTAACAAGTTTGTATATTGTATTGTTGCTCCAGTCTAAGCAGCTAGGCTTGTGTTATGGTGACTAGACGCGATTGACTGAGCGCAAATAATATATACTAATATTATAAAGAGGTAAGGTTAGTAACAAGTTTGTATATTGTATTGTTGCTCCAGTCTAAGCAGCTAGGCTTGTGTTATGGTGACTAGACGCGATTGAGTGAGCGCAAATAATCTATACTAATATTATAAAGAGGTAAGGTTAGTAACAAGTTTGTACATTGTATTGTTGCTCCAGTCTAAGCAGCTAGGCTTGTGTTATGGTGACTAGACGCGATTGAGTGAGCGCAAATAATCTATACTAATATTATAAAGAGGTAAGGTTAGTAACAAGTTTGTACATTGTATTGTTGCTCTAGTCTAAGCAGCTAGGCTTGTGTTATGGTGACTAGACCCGATTGAGTGAGCGCATATCATCGATACTAATATTATAAAGAGGTAAGGTTAGTAACAAGTTTGTATATTGTATTGTTGCTCCAGTCTAAGCAGCTAGGCTTGTGTTATGGTGACTAGACGTGATTGAGTGAGCGCAAATAATCTATACTAATATTATAAATAGGTAAGGTTAGGAACAAGTTTGTATATTGTATTGTTGCTCCAGTCTAAGCAGCTAGGCTTGTGTTATGGTGACTAGACCCGATTGAGTGAGCGCATATCATCGATACTAATATTATAAAGAGGTAAGGTTAGTAACAAGTTTGTATATTGTATTGTTGCTCCAGTCTAAGCAGCTAGGCTTGTGTTATGGTGACTAGACGCGATTGAGTGAGCGCAAATAATCTATACTAATATTATAAAGAGGTAAGGTTAGTAACAAGTTTGTACATTGTATTGTTGCTCTAGTCTAAGCAGCTAGGCTTGTGTTATGGTGACTAGACCCGATTGAGTGAGCGCATATCATCGATACTAATATTATAAAGAGGTAAGGTTAGTAACAAGTTTGTATATTGTATTGTTGCTCCAGTCTAAGCAGCTAGGCTTGTGTTATGGTGACTAGACGTGATTGAGTGAGCGCAAATAATCTATACTAATATTATAAATAGGTAAGGTTAGGAACAAGTTTGTATATTGTATTGTTGCTCCAGTCTAAGCAGCTAGGCTTGTGTTATGGTGACTAGACCCGATTGAGTGAGCGCATATCATCGATACTAATATTATAAAGAGGTAAGGTTAGTAACAAGTTTGTATATTGTATTGTTGCTCCAGTCTAAGCAGCTAGGCTTGTGTTATGGTGACTAGACGCGATTGAGTGAGCGCAAATAATCTATACTAATATTATAAATAGGTAAGGTTAGGAACAAGTTTGTATATTGTATTGTTGCTCCAGTCTAAGCAGCTAGGCTTGTGTTATGGTGACTAGACCCGATTGAGTGAGCGCATATCATCGATACTAATATTATAAAGAGGTAAGGTTAGTAACAAGTTTGTATATTGTATTGTTGCTCCAGTCTAAGCAGCTAGGCTTGTGTTATGGTGACTAGACGCGATTGAGTGAGCGAGTGCTCCAGTCAGTCTAAGCAAACTATAAATGAAAAAAATATTTTAATAGAAAAAAATTAGGAAAAAAACTCAATTTTTTTATCGTTTTTTTATGATGTTATCACGTAAAATTATCGTCCGTAAACCATTGAGATAAATTACAAGAGAGGTCAGCGCCGTACATTGCCTCATTCCGTCCATCTGAGCTGAAATAAGACTAGACGACATAGTCGCTTGCTAGTTCGTAGAGGATAAGGGCCTTCGCATTTTGAATAAAAATATATGGAAACGTTACAAAAAATTACTTACAGCGGAAACAAACTTAAAAAACTTAAAAAAACACAACGTTATGTACTACCTAAATTATATTTAACATTACAAACAAATATTACGACAACCGTAGAAAATATGAATAAAAGTCAAATTAAAAGATAAGTATTTAATATAACTGAATTTGCCTTAGATAACTGATAGACGTGTGGCAAGCAAAAAACCGGTCAAGTTCGCACTTGACCGCTTTTTTTGCGAACTCGCGCACGGAGCGAGGGTTCCGTACACATATATTTATAATTTGTAAAAAAAAGTTCCTTTATTTTGCAGTATATTAGGTAGTAGGTATTATAGGTATTACAGAACCCTAAAAACCCTTAAATAATAGGTAAGTCTTAACTCAGTGTTTAATTACTTTTACCCCTTAAACTAGCTAGCCCCAATGCCAAATATCACAATCGGTTTAAATTTTGTACGTAAAGAAGTAACAAACAAACACACTAGACACACACACACACACAAACTTTCGTATTTATAATAAATAAGTATATTATAATACCTTGTTCATAAACTTGTTATTGTAAAAAGCCTCTACATCTACGTGTTTAACTCTAATGAAATTTTGTAGGTATAAAAGGTAGTGTCATTTCTGAAGTAGCGGATGGCTTGGTCATGGCGCGCTCCCACCCGCGCAGGCTCCCGCCGTTATAAAATGGAACGTAACTTGTCTATACGTAGTGTTATCCTAAATGAATGCCGTAAACCGACTTTGCAGACAACCATTTTTTTATTTTTTTTTTAATCTATGTGTGTGTATATTTGTAATATGTAGAAGATTAGTTTCTTTTCGGTTTTTTGTTTCACGGTTTTGTAATGCGTAACATTTTTTTCTCGGCTAGGTCCCCGCGTCAACCCGCGATAGGGAACTTCGTTCCAATAAAAATATTAGGTACATTATTACAGCTACACATTAGTTTTATTATTTTACGTATCGAGCCCAATTAGATAACGAAAACCTACTGTTGACACCTACCTACACTGTGGCGTGCCCACTGTTTACACCTACACTGTGGCGTAGCTTGATCGCGTACGCGAGTCGTTGCGCGCAGCTCACTTTCACGCTACGTCTTTGTGCGCGGAGGCTGAGGTAATGTTAAAATACCTACACACGGTACAGGAAGAGGGCCTTAAGGGTTGATTTTTTAGGGATCCACAGCTAAAATATTTAACTTCTGATCTTTCAACCGAACCGACCTTTTAACTAGTACCTATCTTGCGTATACATTTGTTTTATGGAGTAACTCGTACTACGAGCTTAGAAACCAGAATTTAACATGTATTTTTGTAGTATCAATAACATAATCTTCGAAACAGAAAACCATCATCAAGCTTTCCACTAACTTAAACTTAAATATTATACCTAAACATTTTTCAATAAGTGATGGTTATTTCATAACCGACACCTAGGAATTACCTATCTCAAAACGTTACTAAGGTTTATCTTTAGAAAATTATGCCTTCGTGTTAGAAAATTAAGTTATAGAGTAGCAAACTACACAATATCTCGTCGAACAATATCATGCCGGACTGCCAAACACAGGGTTGCGGGTTCGATTCCCGCCCCAGACAAGTATTTATGCTTAGATATTTGCCTGTGGTCTGGTTGTTTCTATGTATTATAAGTATTTACAAAAGAAAGTTATATGAGTTGTATATCCATTGTCCCATAACACAAGTCTAGTTTTTGGGCTAGATGGCGATATTTTAAAAGTCTTGCAATATTTATATTATTTCGTACCAATCATATTTTGATAACTGGACATTTTGATAACTTGTTACTATTATAATATTTCTAGACATTTAACATCTTGAACATTCTGACCTTTGGACTAACAACCCCCGCAATTTTAAAGTGAAAGGGTAGCGGCGCTCTCTCCATACAGACGTAGTCGACTGTTTCCTCCCTGGATAATAACACTAGCACAAATATTTTTTTGCATAAAACCTAATTATCATAGAAATTAAGATTTAAAAAACAAAAAAAACAATAGGTACATAGGGGCATGGTCATGGCAGTTATAAGTTTTATGCAACAAAAATAATTGCTCTAGTGTCAGTATTCAGTGAGGAAACAGTCGACTACGTTTGTATGGAGAGAGCGCCCGGTACCCTTTCCTCTTAAGTTATCTACTAAGTTCACGCACCGCTGGTATCTACTATCCATATTATGTAAGTGAGTTATAGAAAGGTAAATATATACCCTAAACAAATTGAAATCGTTTAATTGTGAAGGGAATTCAATTGTACTGAATAAACAATAAGATCCACCTAGGAGTTTACCTAAGTCAGGCGAAGGGTTAACATTTTCAGAAAATTTAATTAAGAAGCCTACTTACTATTATTAAAAGACTTTACAAATCTCTTAGAAATATATCTGAGCTTTTGATTTCATTGAAATACATCTCTTTGAATAATTCCATTAGTCATGTAAAACTAAGTTTTAATGGAAAAGTTGGAAATCCTTTTAAATCCGAGTGAAGCTCGTCTGATAAGTAATAAGAATCCTCGCTGTATTGGAGATATCATTCTTTATTCTAGTAGGTATTCCAAGTTTATCTTAGCTTAGTGAAAAGTCTTTTATATTAAATTTTACAAGTATAGGTAGAAACTTAGATTTTATTTCAGTGTTTTTGGGCCGATGGACCTAAATGTCTCTTACCTATGTCATTTCGTAAAATTGTGGTAATGTTTTAAGGCTGTGCATAATGCTAAAGCATAGTTTTGGTGGGAATGAAATAGAAGCTAGATTGATGAAAGTAATAAAATATACTCAACTAGCTTTTGCCGGCGACTTCGCCCGCGTAGAAGTTGAAAATGGACCAAGGAATCCCGATGTCCCATACAAAATTTCCCCCCTCTTTTTCACTGCATTTCGGAAAATCATCAATTTAGAATATCGACAACGGAAATACTCAATACTCTGTTCAAGACTATGGTCCAAGAGTACGTTTCAAAACTGAGATCGACCAATACAAGACAAACTGCAATCGCCGAAGGTAGATAGCTTAAAATAGTAATTCTATCTAGGGGATCAAATGTAGTATACTATGTAAAGCTATTCATCTCGAGCCCGCGTGTAAGCCGATTTTAATCTCGAAGTTTCATGGTAAATTACTCAATACGTTTGATAGAGTATGTTAACTACTTATTTAAGTAAGTAAAAAAGGTGTTTCAGATTTTCTTAGCTATGCAGCTGTACTACGTTAGTTACTTATTTATATTTTTTATTTAAATGTAACACCGGTGAATGAAGTGTAAGGTATCTATGCATCTAATCTTTTTGTCATGTATTTGCAACTTTGTAGACAGAAAATAAATAATAATCTGTCCTATTTTCTATTGTTAGCAATAAAGATAAGAAAGCACATTTACAGTAATTCAAACAGCAATTAAATATTAACATAATTTCTCTCTAATCTCATTCAGATTTTCCTATTTGAATATTTAAAAGGGACATTTCTTATCTTAAATATTTCATTATATTGCTAGTATAATTTAACAGGCTCTTTGAAGGTACTCAAATTGTTTATGATTCTTCAATTCATTGGTGAGATACATTTGCAAATATGTTTTTATCAGGAGCCAGTGAAACGTTTGTAGGTAGGTACTAGCAACGACCTGCGGTTTCACCCGCATAAGTTTTGATCCCGTGGAAATATTTGGACAAAAATTACCTTTATATGTTACTCCCTGGGTTCCAATGTATCCTCATATCAATAATCAAAATCGGTCAAGTAGTCCTTTTAAAACTATTATTGGATTTATAATCTATAAAATGAATATTATATCTTTGTAATATACCTAAACAAAATAAATCTATGGTATTATTCAAATAGGTCTCAAACAACTTTAGCTTATCTTGGGCTTAAGGACGATAAATAAGACGAAAGAGGGCTGATCCTAATCAGAGCTAACATTTTAAAACCGCGAGATGTCCCGATCGACCATCTTGGTCCCAAACGCCTCTAAGGCCTATTTTAAGAATCGACCCACCTCATACCTACGTGAATTTCAGGCACATCCCATTGGCTACGTCCGTGTGACGTCAGAAATATTCATCAGCCAATAGGGAGGGGGAGGTACGCGCATGGCAACGGAGGGTTTTCAGGCTGACTGGTGAACTAGGGCAGTCTGGACTAGGTGTCCCAGGTGTGCCAAGCACTCCCCAACACAAACATAGGTCAATATTTTATATAATCATCATTAATATCTATCATTATAAATAGTGAATTGTGCTTTTTTTATTCCGTTTTCGGTTTGCTTTGATTTTTTTTATTATGAAAACCGATTTTTTTCGGCAGAGTGCTCTTAGGGTTATGTAATAGAGTTACGTAAGTGTTAGTGAGTGCAAGTGGTGAGGTCATTTCAAAAATATAAGTATATAATGCTATTGAGGTACTCGACACGGTCATAGGTTACTGTTACGAAAAATTGCTCCAAAATGTAGATTTTTGAAAAATTAAAATAATTTCGTAAAATATACGCACTTAATTATCATACTACATAAAGTGTTAATTCTTTATTGGGTTAAATGTTAATTATTTCGTATAATTATTTTTACTAGGTCCGTCGGCACTTGACCGACGGATAAATTATTCCTCTTCTAAAAAAATTTTTTCGAGCTAGATATGTTTGTAAACGTGATCAACTTAAAAAGTAATTAAAAGAGATTGATTTTAATACGTTTTTTATTAATGATTTAATAAATCGTATTACTTGTGATGTTAAAATAGTTTTCAAATTATTCAATTCATTTAAATGTGTACTTTCGTTATTGATTTCTATCCTAATTTATAGATAAAAGAGATAATTATTAAGATATACCAAATTTTTATTTTTTAAAGAAGAAGTCTTAATAATTTTTGTAAAAAAAGAAGATACCTACAATAAATTCATAAGTTACATTTGGCATAAAAGGGGGCGGAAGTCATAAAACTGGCAATGTTTCCGGTGGCAAGATGGCGACCGGATGCGAGTCGAGTAGCGGCTTCCGCGGACACACATCCGGCGGATAGGAGTCTCCTTTTCAGGCGAACACAAAACACAATACTAATTTCTTTATTATAGAAGCTGTAGGTACAGAAGTAAGGAGTAAAAAATATGTTGAGTTTTCTTTAGTTAATTGAAAATTTATTATTGCTGTAGCCAAAATTGTACCTCCTCATTCGCTAACCTCACTACAAGAGCATTTTTTAGTTTTTATTCTTCGTTTTATACTTTTATGGAAAAGAACTGTTGGAAAAATCTAAAGATACGAGTAAGTTGTCTAACAATATTCTCGATTGTTACAGATTCAAACGGCGCACCATGGTGACACTGAATTAACTTAAAACCAATACATATCAAATAATGTACTGAACTTAGACTTAAGATACTACAATTAATGTTAGAAGGCTAGGCACCGCGCGCGATTATACATTACGTCACTTGAATTTCGGTGTGGACAGTGTGGGGCGATAGCCCCCAGGGTCCGAAGGTGGATACAGAAGGAGGCGCGTTGCTCGGGCGGCTGCAGGGCGCTCTGCGCGGGGGCGCCGCCGCCGCCTCGCCTTCCAGGGTCGCTTCCTCCATCAGAGGCTATCTGACCAACAAGGTCGGCTCGCTCCAGCTTAAAGATACAGGTAACTAAACCTAATGATCCCATTTTATTCAGAAAATCGCAGTAAATGCAGACACGTACTAAGACATTTCGTAGTCATACATACGTTAGTTTCAGGGTAGTTCCAGGCTTCGAAATTTCTATGTCATGCAATATAAGACATATAAGTAGGCAGAATCACATATTATGCGTGATTTCTTGATACATTTTTGAACAGAATGAAAAACAAAGCCTTTATCAGCACGGAAGCTTTAGTGATATCAAGCAGAATAATTAACAATTACTGAATCGTTATTTTAAAAATTATAACTTGTTATCCTCAGTCCTTTGCTGACTGTACTTAAAAGCTACCTAGGTATCAACTTTTCACCGAATTCTTTTACTTACTAACTAAAAGCTTATAACCAATGCTCCTTTCTAACGCTACTTCACCTAAATCAAAACTAATGGAGTTACTCTACTCTAGGCATAAACAATTCTAGTATTAAATTGATTCTATTCCCCTTAACATAAAGACAAATAGTCGGCATTAGTATGTTTATCTTGTGCGAGCTAACGAGGAGCAAATATTTGGAGACAATGCCTTTTTAGTAAACAAGGGAGTGACACGGGACTCAACAACGATCGCTAACTTGACAGCTTCAGTATATTATAAGGAAAAAATCATTATTTCTAATATTTTGACGACCCAGTTGGCACAATGGTCACCATGCCGGACTGCCACACACACAGGGTTGCGGGTTCGATTCCCGCCTTAGACAAGTATTTATGCTTAGATATTTGTCTGTGGTCTGGTTGTTTCTATATATTATAAGTATATATTTACAATAGAAAAGTATTTAAGTAGTATATCCGTTATCTGGCACCCATAACACAAGTCTACTTGTCTAGTTGGTTACCTTGGGGCTAGATGGCGATGTGTGGAATGTCCTGCAATATTTATTTATTATTTGCCGATCGGTAGTTTTTTTTTATTTCGCGATTTACTTACGGCATGGCTACAAAGCACAAGATTGTGACTCTTTAATTGTGCTACTTACTATAAAAATATAATATCTTTAAAAATATGAAGAAATGCGTGTTCAAAAACTTCAAGGCGAGTCTAGAATTCGGAACCTTCTAATACAGGAGCAGCAGCATGGGGTCGCGAGTCTCATCAAGTCTCATCACGCTGCAATTTTAAGAGGAAAGGGTCCGAGCGCTCTCTCCATACAAACGTAGTTGACTGTTTCCTCCCTGACACTAGAGCAAATATTTTTGTTCCATAATACTTATAACTGCCATGACCATGCCGCTATGTCTTATTTTTTATTTTTAAATCTTAATTTCAATGATAATTAGAAAATGAAAAGGCAAGTCATAGGGGCATAGTCATGGCAGTTATAGGTTTTATGCATAAAAAATATTTTCTCTAGTGTCATTATCCAGGGAGGAAACAGAGACCCTTTCAGCTTAAGAAACTAATCTTCCCCTAAAATATTTTTAGATTCTAAAAAGCCGAGTGTATTCTGCATGCATATTTATATGTATCTAAACTCTAATGTATTGTTTTGTTGATGAATTGAAACATTTCGGAAAATCGTTCCCTTTGCTTCGACAAATTTTCCTTACAACAACCGCAATTTGGAACCGTCTCCCCCTCTAATTGCATCAATTACAATGTCGCAGGTTCGAGTCAAGATCTTGTTACTGTCGTTATGTTGTCACAGTTTAGGCCTATTCCGCTGTTACTTTGGTTTTAGCTTTTATTTTTATAACAGTGGGGTTAATTAGTTGATACATAATGGTCCTACTTACTAATCTATATTTATTATATAAAAAATCATTCCTATTTTGTCTTATCACACGTGATCGGCTGGACCAATTTCGATATTTCTGTTTTTTTTTTTGTGTTTGTTTACTGTCAGGAGAAGGTTCATATAAAGAAGAAAAAAAATAAAAAGTTGTGCAAAAAATAGCTAGTAATATTTTAAACTAGCTGCGCTTCGTGGTTTCACCCGCATTAGTCCTGATACCGTAGGAATATCGGGATAAAAAGTGGCTAATGTATTAATTTCAGGGCTTTACATACCGAGTTTCATAGCAATTGCAATTTGTTTCTATGTTCACGCAAAAACTACCTAACCGATTAAAATGATATTTGGAATGTAAATAGCTGGAATCCTGGAATAACACACTGGATACTTTTTATCCCGATACTCTCACGAAATCGGTAGTTACGTGGCTAAAAACTTGGTTATCTATACATATAAATTTCTTTATTGTCCTGAATGACTGACTGACGGATCAACGCACAGCCTCAACCACTGATCGTAGAGACCTAAAACTTGGAGGGTGTGTTCTTTGTATGACGTAAGCATCCGATAAGAAAGAATTTTGAAAAATTCAACTCCTACGCGGACGAAGTCGCGGGCAAAAGCTAGTTTAAAACATTGAACTTACACTTGACTACTTTATCAATACTTAAAACTAAATTTATTAAATTGCAAAATAAACTTATTTTACGGGTAGGTTTACTGGTACAATTTATAAGTTTCCAAACACCAGCTATGCTATTCTACCCAAGTTTATAACAGTTACCCCAAAGTTGGTAAGTTTCCCTCGTACGTCAGATGCCCGCGCTAGGGAGGGTAAGCCGGCACTCCCTGCCTATGAATATTTGATGTCCCGCTGAGCCCGCGGGCAAAAGTCGAAACTCGTGTATAATGCAAATATTGCGTCTGACAGACGGTAGACGTGATGTACCAACCAACCATCCTGGCTCTACTATTAATAACATTTGGGGTTCGTACCGCAAAAGGTAAAAAAGGAAAGGAAAAAGGAAGATTACTTTCTGGTCCATCTGTCTGACTGTGAGTCACCACCGATTTTTGTGATTAAGGTGAAAGGGTTCCCACGGTGTCTCCATACAAACGTAGTCGACTGTTTCCTCCCTGGATAATGAGACTAGCACAAATAATTTTGTTGCATAAAACCTATAACTGCCATGACTATGCCCATAAGTCTTGTTTTTTTCATTTTCCAATTATCATAGAAATTAAGATTTAAAAAATAAAAAAAACAAAACATAGGAGCATGGTCATGGCAGTTATAAGTTTTATGCAACAAAAATATTTGTACTAGTGACATTATCCAGGGAGGAAACAGTCGACTACGTTTGTATGGAGAGAGCTCTGGTACCCTTTCACCTTAACAGGGTCACAACAAAAGATAAAAGTTTAAAATCCAAATAGAAAATGTGATTGACTGACTGATCAATTAAAGCACCGCTCAAATTAATATAACGAATCGGGCTGAAATAGGCAAAATAAGCATCTAGGTTATTGGAATATCAAACCACTACGCGAATAAAGTCGTGAGTAAAAGCGAGTTTCATATAGTAGAGTAGAAAGAAAGATACAGTGTAAATAATTAATTCCAATGATTAAGTATATTTATATCTAATATTGTATTCTCTAGAGCTAAATCGATCGTAGAGTAGGAAAAGCCTATCTATTATTTAACGTCTCGCAAATTGAATAACGATTTCGCTTCAGGCAACGCCAGTAATGGAAAATGTTTGTTTCCTTTGTTCTAAAATAAGACTGTTTTTATTAAATTACGGGAGTAAAGAGATATTTCGGGGTAGAAGGAGTCAATTCGTTTGTTTTTAAAAATATTATTTTATGTGGCATTTATACAAATGAGCTTAAGTGAAGTTATATTTTGTGTTTTAGACATTATTCTCCTTTTTCGTGTCAACGGCTTATGGTAGGTTTTTGATTAGAGATATTTATCGGGTGTAGAGCAGTACATTTTTTGTGGATTAGTAACTAGCCAACTTTCACGATGAAGTTTTGATTTGGCGATTTGGATAAAACAATAGTCTCAAAAGTAGAGAATAAAATTTTATTTTATTTTATTTAAAACTAGCTGCGCCCCGCGGTTAAACCCGCGTCGGTCAAAAGGTAAAAAGTAGCCTATATGTTAATCCAGGCCTCTAGAAATCTACATACCAAATTTCATTGCAATCGGGTCAGTAGGTTTAGCGTGAAGGAGTAACAAACATACACACACAGACACAAACTTTTACATTTATAATATTAGTAGGAGTAGGATAAATTATTATTTTATCTCTAATCCATCTCAGTGGATGGTACGTTTTATTATACCTAAATTGCTAAATCAAGTTTGATAAATTTTGCTATAGAGATAGATGGGGCCTTGCAGAAGGACATAAGTTAATATTTATTTCTCGTCCTCGGACTTACACCAGGGAAACTGCGGGGCGCATCTAGTTGTTTGGAAGTCAGAGATATTTAAAATTTTATCAATATTCTTAGTTCGCTCTCCGAAATAAACACACACATTTAATCCCTTTCCCCCTTATTCCAAATCGAGGTTTAAGGATAGTTTGAGATGTGGATTTCAAACTTAGATTTAGACACAGATTTACTTGTGAACTATATAGTCATAACACTATCCCTATAGATTATATAGGGAACTATAGTCTTAACACTATCCCTATAGATTATATAGGAAACTATAGTCTAAACACTATCCCTATAGATTATATAGGTTATAGTGTTTAGACTATAGTTCACGAGTAAATCTGTGTCTAAATCTAAGGTTTAAATCCACATCTCGGACTATCCTTAAATCTCGTTCTGGAATAAGAGGGTTTTCGTTTAAAGAAGATAAAGTAGATACCTTTAAAAACTCATAAGTATACCTGCATAAATAGTAAAGAAATATAATTCAAAAGGGAAAATGTATTAAATGTAAATGTATGCGTTTAACTATTACAAAACTATAATCCACTCGAAGCGAATGACTATTCTAATTGTCACGATTCTATTATCGATTCTCATAATCGAGTGTCACGTGGCCCCCACTTGCTGTGACAATGTATGACAAATAGCTGTAGATTAGATTCAGGGGGTTCAAAACCCGCCTCGATTTATAATAGGGTACATTTGAGCAGGAATATAAAATAGATAAAATCTCGATAACCTATACTTGTATTTTTGAGTGGTTATTTCCATTCTTTTAAATGTCTAAGGTTAGTTTGTCGTGGTTTTTATTTCAATTCTAAATTGACGGAAGAAATCCTTTTTTCTAAAGTAGGTATTCTGTTTAAATACCACTGGGTCCGGCATGGTGACCATTGTACCAACTGTGGCATAATGGTCACCGTGTCGGACTACCAAATACAGGGTTGCGGGTTCGATCCCCACCTCAGACAAGTATTTTTGCTTAGATATTTGCGTCTGTGGTATGTTATCTTTATGTATTATAAAGTATATATTTACAAAAGAAAAGTATAAGTTTGTTGTCTAGCACCCATAACACAAGTCTAGTTACTTAGCTTGGAGCTAGATGGCGATGTGTGGAATGTCCTGCAATATTTATTTAATTATTTTAGTCTACCTTCGAGCTTTATACCCACTGATGATAAAATTTCGTTCAATCATTTTGTTCCAACTATTTATCCCCTGTGTGACTAACCATTCCCGACAAGCCTATTTTGTCCACTCTCCCCTAACGGAGAATTCATTGAACACGGTGCTAAAGTTTTTTTTTGTATACACGCACAAAAATGATTCTTTTTAAATGTTGTTCGACACCTTATTTATTTAGGTAAGTACAATGAATGCAATGTTTTTTTTGTAACTAACATATCATTCTATCGAGTTCCTAATTTCTTATAAAATCACAACAATATTATAAATGTGAAAGTTTGTGTGTGCGTGTGTGTGTGTGTGTGTTTGTTACTCCTTCACGCAAAAACTACTGGACCGATTACGATGAAACTCGGTATCTAGATAGCTGGATACCTGGATTAACACATAGGCTACTTTTTATCCCGATATTCCTTCGGGATCGGGACTTACGCGGGTGAAACCGCGGGGCGCAGCTAGTGATCACATAATTCTCTGTTTTCTGACATTTTACTTATCGATCGAAATTGTTCATTATCATGTTTTCAACCACAATAAACACAAATAAGGTGATTAAATTACAATATCCATTCATATCCAAATAAAAAGAAGAGTATTTGATTACTTAAAGTTCCTTAAAACCGAGGTCGATTTTGCTGGAACCGCGCCTTGAACTCGTTATCGTAATGTTCCTATGGGATCGTGCCTTACGCGTTCGCAGCTAAATCATTTCAATCTCGAAAGTAATCGATAAAAATTAATCGTTTTTATTAAATTTAACACTTTTTTCACACTAAGCATTTGTACAGCCAATTAACACGTCTAACAAACTCGACAACCGTCCGTTGCCAATCTAAATTCCAACACCAAACAGACTTAATCCTAGTTTTAATGAAGCTTCCCTTCTCCCCGTCTCACCCCAGTTTACCCTGCTTACATTTATTGGCGTTGTACCCGCAACAATAGCGGACGGCGATACGCGGATATTGTTCCTACGACCGCAGGGGAAGTCGGGGATAGCTGGCATTGTTTTTGCACCCACAGAGGGTTGCACTTTTGTGTTAAATTGCTGTTGAAATTGTTCAGATACGATTGTGCTCGGAAAATTATGATTAACAGTTATTTTAATTTAGTATAATTTTGATATAAATCTTCATTATTTAGTAATCTATTTTTTTAACATTCTTTTTCTTCTTTTGTATTTAAGTATTTTATATTATGTATTTTGGAACGAAGTTCGTTATCGCGGGTTTGCGACGGGACCTATTCGAGAAGAAATCCAGTTCCATCCAGTTTTACGCTTAGTTACGAAAAATATGAAACGAAAAACCGTTCGTCCGTCCGTCTGTCTGTCTGTCCCTGCATATGAAAGGAACTTCGTTCCAGTGTCACCCGACACGTTTGCCTAACATCACATCACATCACATCTTTATTTTACTTTGACTTTGATTTGGCTTTCCGCTGTTATTTTGTTCCTATAATCATATGTTAGCAGTTGGGTTTCCTAAAAAATAAAGGGATGATTTAAATTCACAAGATACTGGTTTTAATTCAAAGTAGCAGCTAAATAACAGAGCAGAATTTTTAATAGACTTGAAACTGTATTCCTTTTCAAAGTGTTTTCAATGCACTAAAGTGACAACAACCACATTTATATTGTAAACCATAACGTGTGAAGATCAAATGAACCGTGGCACATTACTAGTGGCGAGACCCATCTCATAATAGTGAAATAATATTTGCAAGATGGCGGGCGTCGCGCGTCGGGAGCTCCCCTCGACAACTCTTTGTCATAATAAACGTTGTTCATACTCCGAGTGCTTCTGGTATTGTGAGGAAAAATATTATTTATGTTATGGCTACACAGGATATATTTTTATCGAAGCATGGTGTGAATTTAAAAAAAATATTGCAATATTACCAGTTTTTATTTATATATTTCATCAACTAGTTTTGCCTGCACTAGTTTAGAAACTACCTGCGCCCCGCGGTTTCACCCGCACACGTCCCGATTCCGTAGGAATATCGAGATAAAAAGTATATGTGTTAATCCAGGTCTCCAGCTATCTAAATACCGAGTTTCATGGCAATCGGTCTAGTAGTTTTTGCGTGATGGAGAAACAATCATACACACATTTCACATTTATAATATTAGTAGGAAGTAGGATAACTAGCTGCGCCCCGCTTACCACATACCACTTTTAAAGACACTAACATGGGTAAAAACCCATGTTAGTGTCGTGGTATTGATTTCCTATTAACACAGAATCATGATAGTTACTACGACCTACAAATTTTAACTGCCATTTTTGCCCCTTTGGAGGTCAAATTTCCGAAAATCCTTTATAAATGCTCCCCTACGTTCTAAAAGGAACCCCAATGCGAAGTTTCAGACTCGTAGGTCTTGTAGTTTCAGAGATATCTTGATGATATAAATATTTCTATCAAATAAACCTTGTTTGATATAATAATAAATAAATAATAAATAAATATTGCAGGACATTTTACACATCGCCATCTAGCCCCAAGCTAAGTAACTAGACTTGTATTATGGGTACTAGACAACGGATTTGCTACTTATATACTTTTTTTTTTGTAAATATATACATACAATACATAGAAACAACCAGACCACAGACAAATATCTAAGTATAAATACTTGTCTGAGGCGGGAATCGAACCCGCAACCCTGTGTTTGGCAGTCCGGCATGGTAACCATTGTGCCAACAGGGTCGTCATATTTGGTGAAATACGTTGGTAAAGTAAAAGTTCAATCTGATTTCAATCAATATTTAAAATAATAAAGTTGAACGCTTTGCAAGCTTCAGCTTTAGTAATACTTTTTAGTATTCGAACAAATTCTGAAATGTTTAAGGTATGGTATGTCAATACTTCTGGAGCCAACTAAGTCGCGGGTTTCATCACAATGTTTTCCTTCACCGTAAGAGCAATGTCAATTAGCGCACATAATTTTTTCTTAAGAAAAATACATTTTTGCACGGCCAGCTGGGATTCGAACCCACGAACTTCAGAATGAAATGTTTAAGGTAAATAACTCCACAAAAAGCTATTAAACAGCTTTAGGCTGCATTAAAGTTCAAATATGTCGTATTAAAATGCCAGCTATATGTATAGCACCGTACATGTGGACCGTTTAATTGTCAATGCCGATAACAGGTCTAAAGATCTACCAAGATCCCCCGTGACCCAATAATAAGCACTTTTTCCCTGCCTCGGTCCAGAACCAATCTTGATAATTTTTTTATCACAAGACCTAGATATAACGAGATTAACTGTAGAAATTCCGACATTGATATCTTCACTGACTCAATGGCTGGTTACAGAAATAAAGTGCTGAAAAGCTTTGGTTAGTCCTAGTCTTCAACTTAATTTAATTTAGTCCCTAAGTTAAGCCTTTAGAATTTGTTATTTTAACCAGAAACTAGAAACTGTTAAGGCAAAGTTGTGTATTCCTATTATTGGTGAACGCCCTTGAAAATGATTTCTGTAATGTTTTTCTTTATTAATAAAAAAAAACGTGTGGCACTCGGAGACTGCCGCGGTAAAGCTATTGCATTGTGCGAGCTTCGTACAGTCCTGCCATATACATACACGTTAAGCGAACGCTCGGCCGATCTACATGGTAGGCGGAGTGGGGGTGTTAGGTATTATTTTCGTTACGGAATTCCTTGATTCGGTCGCCGCGCTCAAAGCCATAAAATTCAACATGGTCAATAAATCTTATTAACGTTGCAGCTACTTATTGGTCCCTTACGTAATAGTGTTAAATTACCCGTCAGTAACGCCGAGGCTAGCAAGGGCGCGATGATTTGCTGATCGAGATATCGCTAATACACCACCTTGTAAACCTAATGGAGGAAAATTGTACAAAGATAAAAATCATTAAAGAGGCAATGATAAAAATATTTATTTTTGAAAATAACATGTGATATAGGGATAATTTAGTGAGATATTGTCGAAGCTCATTTTGTACTGTTCTTTTTTGTTATATATTTTACGATGATTCTATGCAAACTGTTTTAGGGTTTTTACCCCAAAAGGTAAAAAGGAACCCTTATAAGACCACTCTCCTATGGTAGGGACCTAGCAAGTTGACATTTAACCTGATACTGAGGTCTATAGTCCCTATTAAGTGTATAAAAATCAATGTCCTAAGGCAACACAAAAAGATTAAAAGATATGGGCAAATTTAGGTTTTCGCAGAAACTTGTAAGCACCATAATTTACCTTAATATTTTCCCGACTGCAAGGAAAGGGTTATGTTTTGTTTAGCGCCAGCAACTTTAATGCATGCTATTCATAGCACACTGTAGTGCCTGAGACGTATATTAGATGGGTATGGCTTGCCCACCACTGACACCACCATTGTCCAGAGGAAAGAACTCGTGAAAATGATGCAAAAGCCTTACTCATTTTCGATAGAAAATATACTAAGCATTTTGTACAATGAGTACAAAGAAACGAGTCTATTCCATAAATGAAATTGCACTCCTTAGGTTTCAATCCGAAAAAAATGCGTCTTCTTGCGTAGGCTAGCAGACGATAAGTTCCAAAAGTTCGTGAATATTTCGGACATTTTGGTAAATGTTTTATTGCCTGCTGCGGGCGTCGTATCTCGTTATGGGATTTGCGAAGGGCGATGGGATCTACAAAGATTTACGTCGGCAATTCACGCGACTAGGTATGAATGTCGATTAGTTTCTTTTGTCTTGTAAATATTCTGGGTACGTGTGGACATAAATTAGATCGATAATGGATATTTTCCAGATTTAATAACATTAAGGACTTTTAGTAAAAATCCCATAGAATTTTAAAATATTTCTAAATTACCTAATATCAAGCAGCTATTTAAGTAAACTTCCTTAATTGAAACTTGTTTTTTTTAAATGTAATTGTCGAACGTAATTAAGAACAGTTGTTCTAAATTATATAATCATTAATCTTATTTTCTAATTGTTTCATTAAATATCTCTGAAATTTCCGTAGAATCAAATACACCGTGCTTACATTTCCTGTATTTTGTTTCACAACCACCACTCATTATTTACAACAAACTACACATCTCTGAAACACTACCCCTGTGTTACCACATCCTATTTAAACCGCAAACTTAGCATTACGATCGATGTGTGCTTTATTTACACGACATAAAGATGAGTGTTGTGAAACAAAAATGTCAGATTATTTTGTGCAATTTTTCTCGGGGCGTTGTAAGAGAAATGGCTTCATTTGCCCCGGTCTCCCCTCTGTTCGGGCAGCAATTACAGCGGCGTCTTGTTCTGTGGCTCGTGCAAATTTAATGAGTCTGCAGTACCAAGATCTTTTCTATGTATTCTTTGTATTTTTGAATGCGTAAAATCAGCTTGTTATTAAAATAAAGACAAAATGAGCTTATCCTGCCATCGTACTATAGGCACCGTTATATCAGAAAATTCATTAGTACATGACCTGGATTCCAATCCACAACCTTAAGATTGAATGTCGACTATTACAGCACTGTGCTAAAGGCGTTATATAACATTGGTATAGTTATATTTGTTTATTACACAGAGAGCTGAGTTAAAACAGAATTACGTATTCCATTTGTAGGCAAACCAAAGCCTCAGGGTTTACCCAGAACTGAGCTAACCGAGTCACAAAGGCTTTGATATTTTACTCTGTATGTGAGGGTTACAAAAGAAATTAGTTTGTTTAGTAACGTTATTAGGTACAGTTTAGAAGTAAACTTTTGTACTAGATGTTACCCGCGAGTTCGTTCGTGTGGAATTAAGTTTTTCGAAACTCTTTCTGAGCGGATGTCCACGTCATAATAGCTATTTGTATGTCAAATAGCTCGATTAATATATTGGTGTAAGCTGTGCGTTTATATATCAGTTAAACGGGGCTTTGAATTTTATATTTATAGATAATTCAAATAATTTCCACAATACAATTTATGGTACAATAAGGGCCACTAAAAGGGTTTCTAAAACCTTCCTAAATAAACAAAAAATGAATTGTTTTTCATATAGACAATAAAGCGAATATTTTCCGAAGAATCTGTTTTAATTAGTTTTTCTATGTTTATGAAATATTAAGGTATTAATTAAGGTAGCCCTTATTACCCGCAGGTACCTTACTTTTTTACTTAGAAGTTACTTATCTCAGTTACATATATATTAAAATTAAAAACGTGCATTCGACCTTCACTATAAATAATTTCAATTAGGTTCGTCCAAAAGCCACTACAAAAGAGAAAATCACCTTTTTGGCAAGTCGGTTAAAGCAGTAATTTCATACTAACATCGATATAAAACATAATTTTCTATAACAAATAGTGACCGAAGCAAACGGGATTACATTTGACTTGTGTAAACTTTACCCGGGTGCCTCGTTACCCCACTCTCCCCAACCAATCCCTCGGGATACAGTAATCCAGTTGCCTTACAAAATGGAAAACTGGAAAAGTCAAGACGATTTCTCTTTTGTAGCTCGAAAATCCATCTCTTGACGACAACTTTAAAACATTTTTAAGGGATAAGCGTTTAATTTAGTTTTAAATTGCTTTTTTCAATGCCCGGTTTGTTTCTGTTTTTTATTTTTTACTTCAAGTTTTACTGAAACGATCAAGGAAAATCTGTTTATTTTTAAGACTGAGCAGGGCGTAATTTGGCACGAAAAATAAACTAATTTTTTGCAATTTGAGATGTGCGGGAACAGATGAAAAATACATACTAATACGGTTCACATACACATATGCAAACGGGTCAAAATCATATCTCGACCTTTTGACCTGTTCCTAAAAGTTTAACTATACAAGTGCAAACGTGTTTCGATATGGCGTAGTGAACCCGTCCAATTAATTCTAACAGTTGGATTAATTAGACAAAAAATTACGGTTTTTGTTTTCGCTGTAATAGGGTCAAAAATACCTAATTGTGATAGAAATTTTCTACTTCCTAAAAGCCAAATTATCACAGTTATACTTTGAAACTACTCCTATAATGGCAGATTTAAAATTAATAGAGAAAAAGACATTCTATTCTAATCTAAAGTAAGTACCAAAGTTCTAAGTTCTAAGGAAAAAACCAATAAATAATAATAAATAAATATTTCAGGACATTCCACACATCGCCATCTAGCCCCAAGCTAAGTAACTAGACTTGTGTTATGGGTGTTAGACAACGGAGATACTACTTATATACCTTTTTTTGTAAATATATACTTATAATACATAGAAACAACCAGACCACAGACAAATATCTAAGCAGAAATACTTGTCTGAGGCGGGAATCGAACCCGCGACCCTGTGTTTGACCATTGTGCCAACTGGGTCGTCAATAAATTAAGTTAGGTAAGAAATCTAATAATAAATTAATAAAAATCTCTAACTATAATGTGAATGGGGCTTACCGTAACGTATAGGGCGCGAGCTGCGATAGGGCACGACTTGAGGGCCCTCACACTGGCCTTTATTCCTCGACTGCACTCACTATTGTTTTTTAGGAAGCACCCCATTTCTTTTGATGACGTCATACCACTATAAAAGACGAAGAAACGTAAACGTAAAGTATTATGTTGGTAAAGTATATACGAAACTAACTTATATCCGCGACTTCGTTCGCGTAGAGAATTATCAAAAATCCTTTCTTGTCCGCCTATGTGATAATAGATATATCTATACAGCAGGGTGTTTTCCTGCTGCTCCAACAACCGCATGTGACGCAGAAGGTTGCTGGTTCGATTTCCGCTTTAAACAAATATTTATATTTGATATTTTGTTTCTGGTCTGGGTATTTCTATATTAATAAAAGAAAAGTATGTAAGTATTGTATACGTCTCATCTGGCCACCATAATCCAAGCCTAGTTGCCTAGCTTGCAGTAATATTTATTATATTATTAACATCAGTCAGTTAGCAATATGAACTTTATGTTCATAGAACATAAAAAAATGGTTGTCTGTAAAGTCCGTTCACGGACGATATTTTACGTGATAACGTCATAAGAAAATGTTTTTTTTTAACTTGCTTTTTATCTTCATTTTCTTTACATTTTTTTGCCTTTATATAAGTCTTCTGTTCGTCACTCGTCACCATAACACAAGCCTATATGAACGATATTATTATTAAATACTCTGTTTCCTAAGTTACAATGACCGGTTTGGTCATATTACCATGACGCATGACGTCATACAATATTACCGTGACACTTTTTTGTCAATGCCGGTGTTCCACCAATTTATTAGACGTTATCACGTCAAAAAAGTTAATGAGTTTCCTATTCAATATCCTGAAAGTAAGAAAACACTTTCGCACACAAAACAGAACATTTCCTACAATTTTGTTCAACACGGAAAATCAATTCCATTTTCCATTTCGCTTCACTCAAAGCAGCAGACGTATTTCCGATCACAAAGCGAAGCGAGGGCCTCACCTTTGTAGGGACCTGGTAGAGACAGCCCCCTCTCGTTCGCGGGACCTCCTGGCGAGACAACTAAACGATCAACTCTAAATTGTTGCTGTTTGTAATGACAGCTAAACATGCAACGGTATAAAGTTAATTAAAATAGATAATTTAAAAAGTAACTAGCTGCGCCCCGCGATTTTACCCGAGTAAGTCCCGATCACAGGTGCAATATATACAGTGTATTTGCAACTTAGATGTCAAACAATAGTGAAGAATTTTATCGATGAATCAACGTACACCGCCATCTATGAGAACTTCATAAAACTAAATAGTAAATAAGCACTTGCTCAAGAAATCATTAATTGATACATTTTATTCGTTTACATTCACGACATCAGCGAATAATTGAGATGATAACTATCCTATCCAGCAAGTTAGACCAAAATACGGGTACATGTGAAATTTGATTGAAATCAGTTCATTAGTTATGGAGTTTATTGGCAACATGCATCGTGACACAAGATTTTTAGAAATACAGATTTTAAATGTGTAACTAATAGACTAGAAGACTAATGTAGTCTAGACATTTTATACCTTAATAAAAAGTTCCAGACATGTTTTTAGGGTTTCGTACCTCAAAAGGTAAAAAAGGAACCCTTTTAAGATCACTCTTTTGTCATACTGCCTGGCAAGTTGAAATTTATACCAGACACTGAGGTCAAGGTCCTAATCAGGACAATAATTATTAAGGTAGTGATCAAGTCAATTATCAAGGTCCTGATTCTACTAGATTAAAAGATATGGGCTAATTTATAGATTTTCAATAAAGGCTGCCAAGTTATAAGTTATCCGATATTATTATTAAAAGTAACTAATATTGAGACTGTCCGACGTAAAACGTGAACGTGACTTTCAAACATTAAAAGTTGCCTACCTAGGACATGTATTGAGAAATGATAGGTACAAGTTATAGAGGGAAAAGTCATTATTTATTTTACTTATTTATTTATTTTTTATTTTATTATCTTAGGAACACCCACAGCTAATACTACAAACTAGAAACAAAAATATAAATCAGATAGCCAATAACGGGTATCCACAACTAGAACTAAATTAAAGTAAAGAAGCAGTTACTACACGATATCAGAAGCAGAATAAAGATCTACATATTAGGTACAGAGAATCACATCTGTTCGAATGCAAAACCTAACATTGTATAAGTATCAAAGCTAAGGAGCAGCATCGATACATAACAAAATGAAAGTAACTTAATTATCACCAGTGAAAAATTATGAAGGAAAAAGTCTCGGGCAAAAGATGAAGATGATCGGAAGAAAAAATCTTGGTTTCGTAACGTCTGGGAGTGAACGGGAAAAGCGAGTACAGTCCAACTATTTTGCCAAAAAAAGAGAAAAATACTTACTCAAAATAAATAAATAAAATATAAATATTACAGGACTTTCCACACATCGCCATCTAGCCCCAAGCTAAGTAACTACACTTGTGTTATGGGTGCTAGACAACGGATATACTACTTATATACTTTTCTTTTGTAAACATATACTTGTAATACATAGAAACAACCAGACCCCAGACAAATATCTAAATAGGTATAAATACTTGTCTGAGGCGGGAATCGAACCCGCAACCTTGTGTTTGGCAGTCCGGCATGGTAACCATAGTGACCATAGTAAAATTAACTTTGTTAGTCGGAGAGGCACCTTTAAAGAAGAAAATATGATAAGAATCTAATTAAGGATATTATGAAGCTTAGAACACGTACTAAACTAATTTTCAAGTCTGAAAAGATACTGTAATACCGGATTACTACGAAGCTAAAAAAACAAACACAGCCTTTTAAAAATAAATATTTTAAGTTACTAGAATGTTCGCAAAAAGCTTTCCACAAATGGTGATAAAAAATTCAGAGCTACGCCGCCGCCCGCCCTACACTTCGCCGGAAATAGAAAGTATAAGAACTGTACTGATTTATAGGGTTGATAGCTAAATTGGACATTATTTAATACAAAATACAGCAAAATGTTGAATATTAAGAGGAAAGGGTACCGGGGGCTCTTTCCATACAAACTGTTTTTTCTCCCTGGATAATGATACTAGAACAAATATTTTTGTTGCATAAAACTTATAACTGCCATGACCATGTCCTGTTTTTTTTAACCATTTTAAAAGACAATACAATGTGAGTCATTTGACAAATTATTAGTAGATAACTTTGTTAGATTTTTTAAAGTGGTGCTAAACTTAACAACCCTATCCCCAGGTCATTCCTCCCCTGTCCCTAGGGAGCACAACCCCTGGCTAAATTAACTCGCCCTACCTCACCTGCCTTTGAAGAAGCCGACAGGGTACAGGCGCTAGACAAATTGGACGCCGCCGGACCGAAACGAATTCAATAAAATATTCCAAATGGTTTAGGATTGTCAAGTACTTATACTTACTTTAAATCTTTGCTTAGGCTCTACACAAGCAATTTAAGAGAAGTTTAAATGTTTGTAGAAAGGCTTTTCCATAATTGATTGTAGTTTTTTTTTCATTTTAGTTTAGTAATTTGTTTTAAATTTAGTAATTTAAGCTAGGTACGGTTTTAAGCTATCTATCTCGTGACTCGCGTATTATCCGATTTTAATCTTATAGTATTACGGTGAAAACTTTTTAGGTACGCGAGGACGTTAAGAGGAAACTAAACTCTTTCCATACAAACGTAGTTGACTGTTTTCTCCCTGGATAATGACACTAGAGCAAATATTTTTGCAGCATAAAACTTATAACTGCCACGACCATGTTATAGTTTTTTTTTGTTTTTTAAATCTTTTTTTTTACTTCTAATGGCGAATGCGTCTGTGCATATTCTATGCTGCGCATCTTGCCAGTGTCGAGTATTTAACTTCTATGATAATTAGAAAATGAAAAAAAAACCAAACACTGCTGTCAGACTGTTAAAATCTTCCTTATCCAAATCAAAAAAATATAACGAAGTTGAATGTTGTTTTTAAACTTTGACATTGACATGGGTTTTTCGAGTTAAACCATTAATATTTTTGACCGCAAATAACATTCGCCGGCCTGGCCAGAGACATTTCTCAATTTACGTAAAAGGTGCCATCTATTGAGCGATTTGGAACAAGTTTGTAAAATAAAATGTATTTAAGGCTTGTATATTCGTACTCAGCGCTATCCCTTTCCTCCTTACGACGCGAAATGGCCGGTTTTTAACAAGATTAGTAATTAATTAATGAAAAACTTCAATGCTTGACAAAACAGCCGGATAAAAACTAGATTACTGTTACGGCTAGACAAGTAAGTTTCGTGTTGCTAGTCATTATAGTTTTGACGATATATTGTAAAATATTTTTTAAAACGCCAGTATAATAAAAATCTAGCGAGAAAAATTAATGCTATCATGTTTTCATACGGTGAAAAAGTGCTCAAAGATCTGAAGATACATTCTAAATAAAAATAAGACTGGAAGCTGTAGCGGAAGTTCCTAATTTTTTTTATTTGAAAAGGGTATTTTCAGGTCATACCGGCCTTTAAAAAAGATTATTCTAAAGTTAAAAATGAACGACACCGTGCCCCTGTACACTCCACAGGGAGTCCCGTTCCCATAGAAATAGCAATTTCATTTCATTTTAATGCGAATGTTTGCCTTCAATATAATCCAGTTTGAGTCTTTGAGTTTGCACTCGCTTGATGAAAGTCGTTTGTTGTCATCAAGGAAAATATTTTGAAAAATGTAGGTATACTTGAACATTATTAGAATTTTATATTATGCAAATGAAAATAGTACGTTTTAGTGTTAAAGGGTTATTTTGACTTTAATTGAGCAAGCATAGCTCACTAGGTAGATAAATAGGTAACTTTATTTGTAAAACACAGGAAGGGCCATAGAACATGATATACACAATAGCTAGAAAGTATGTGGCATAAACTTTTTGCTGAAGCGATTTCTTCCAGGCAACCTATGGATGGAAAAGGACTGATTTAGCTTTACACTAGCGCACATATTGCATGATCTAAGCTGTTTTTTTTTCAATTATCAACATGCAAAGTGAGAACTTTAATCTATGACTAGCTGCACCCTGTGGTTTCACCCGCATAGCCTTCCTCGATAAATGGAGTATCCAACACAAAAATATTTTTTCAATTCGAACCAGTAGTTCCTGAGATTAGCGTGTTCAACAAACAAACTCTTCAGCTCTATATAATTAGTACCTACAGATTGTCGGTCCAAAGGACTCTATAGCTTTTACTTACAAGAAAATAAAGTCCATTTTCCTATATCGTAATAAGAAAATCCCAAGAACCACCAGCCAATTTATATCGATCGAAGCACACCGCCTCGCGTGACCTGTAAACCGTAGTAACCACCCAAACAAACACGCAGTGTATGACGCAGAAGTGGAAACTTACGTCTCTTGTCCCCTATGATTAAAGAGTAGCTTGATACTATGTTGTTTAAACCAATTTATTAGATGGTAGATGATATAACATACTTATAAAATGAAGATAATGAAACATTTATCAAACATTTAATGGTTGAAATTCTGTGTAATTACTTTAGGTAGGTATTTAATTTAAAATTGTATACTTTGAGTTAAATCAACCAACTTTCTTGTCTTAAGTTGAATAAAAAAACTGAATACTTAAGGAGAAGGGTACCGGCGCTCTCTCCATACAAACGTAGTCGACTGTTTTTGTGCTATAAAACCTATAACTGCCATGACTATGCCCCTATATGTTTTGTTTATTTTTTTCATATTTTAATTATTATAGAAATTAAGATTGAAAAAAAAACATAGGGTCATGGTCATGGCAGTTATAAGTTTTATGCAACAAAAATATTTGCTCTAGTGTCATTATCCGGGGAGAAAACGTTTTTGTATGGAGAGAGCCCCCGGTACCCTTTCCTCTTAAACAATTTGAGTACAAAAAATGTCTAATAGAAAAGTAATCTGATTAAAATTTCTATACTTCGGTTTAATGTAAGTGTTTCTAATGTAAGTCATTTTAAGAACTGGTTTTCTTTCAAAACCTTTAAGTAAAAGTGTTGCCATAGCCCACTATACAATGATCGACCAAAGTTGAGTCACGTAAAGCGATAAACTAAGGGTGTTATTACAAGATACGCGGCACGCGATTTCCTACCTTTATGTCCCTCTAACTTGGGGTTAATCAGATTTTAGACTTTTCATCAGTCGATAGCTTCTTGTCCGTACCTATTGGAACGAAGTTCCTTATCGCGCGTTGCGAAATGGGGCTAGACGGAAAAAATTACGACCAAAAGTTGTAACGACACTTTTTGATTTTATTACAATTCCTTCACTAATTAATCGAAAAGAACTTCGTTCCATCCGAATGTCCCTTGACACCTCTCAAGTTTTTTTGTTTTTATGTATTTATAAACAAGACGGTTTGTGAGCTAAGTCAGTCGAAATAAATCTATTTTATTTTATTCGTCTTCCATTTTTCATGTTTCTTTAAAACCAGGCACAGTCATTAACGAAAGCTCTCTTTTTTCAGTGAGAAAATGTTACTTGAACACCTTAATTGAATTCTATTGTCTAATTTATACCTATTATCCTAGTTAAACAGCAGCAAAACACAATCCTTTATTTCACTTGACGGTAAAAAAACCACGACTTCAAAAAAATAAATTAAAGCGTGTTAAAAAAAATAACGTCAGCTTACGGTCGGCAAGTTATCTGTAGATGAAGAAGGTTTGCATTTCTAGTCTGTTTTCATCCATAAAGGGGCTTTCATTACTTTTGGAAGTTTACTTTAGGCCGACGGACAGCCCTGAGCTTTTAGTAGGATACTTTATACCTGTCAATTTATGCGTCTGCTAAGAGCTTTAGGGTTGTTTACATCTCTATACATAGGTATCTACTTTGACAAAATTCTACAAGTAAACGTGTATACAACTGGAATATATTTTTTATTAATCGAATACTTCTTTTTTTAATAATTTTGGTCTATGGATCTTTAACTAGGGGTCGTATTTCAACTATTTTTAAAAGTATAACTAAAATATAAGTCAGCTTGTTAGACCACGGGACTCCCATAGTCCCATGGTCTAACAAGCTGGACTTTTATTAAACTTATATTGAACTTAACTGAACTTATATTTTTTACCTTATATGTCACTAAGTAAAGTAGGAAAGGTTAATTATGGAATTAACCTTTCCTGCTTTACTTAGTGCAGATCAGCATTGCATTGGCAAACCTTCAATTTATTTAGTCATATTTAATCTGTACCTTTCATGAGACTGTGGTTGCACTAAGCACGTGAGTGAATAATAGCAATTTTTGAACAATAATCGATAAGTCTAATAAGTTTGTATACGATTCACTATCAAGCTAAATTCTTATAACCTAGCCTTGGCCTGCAACAGCCCCCATATAACTACATATATTCTAATTATGAAACTTACTATTTGTAGAACAACCTTACGACCATGCTTTTAAAAGTAAGGCAAAGTTACAATATTGCACTGACTTATGTTATTTGGAATAAACTAGGTAAGGTACCCGCGGCAGGGGTGGTTCACTTCGCACGTTGGTATAATATAATTCTTAGAACCTAGCCTTGGCCTGCAACAGCCCCCATGCTACTACGTATATTCTAATTATGAAACTTACTATTTGTAGAACGACCTTACGACCATGCTTTTATAAGTAGGGCAAAGTTACAATATTGCATTGACTTATATTAATGTAAGGTTATGTGGAATAAACTAGGTAGGTATGTATTTATATGAAGAAATTAATTATATTGTTTTAATATAGGAATTTCTACATTATGATACATCAAATTAAAAATACTTATATAAAAAATGAATAAAATACAATACAATACAATACAATACAATACTTTATTGATAACTCCATAGTTACATGTCATATATATAGTATAAGTAAGTTGTCATTATATAAATCTATATTCATTAAACATTACAATTGTCAAAAGATTACAATTAATTGAATAAAAAATAAAAATAAAAAAAATAATAATTAATTATGTAAGGAATTACGACAAAGGTAATTGCAGAAATTCGTTAAAGGTATAAAAGGTATGATCTATCAACCATTTTTTAAGTCGACCTTTGAAGCTCGGTTGGGAAGGTGCGTTCCTGACATTATCGGGAAGTCTGTTGTATACGGCTGGCCCTATAATATACACGGACTTCTTTGATTTCACAAGTTTGTGAGTCGGTGAGACGAGTCTGTCCTTAAACTTATTGCTGCGCATCATTCGCGACTCGTTCACGCCCCTACGTTTGAATACGAAATCGAGGTTTTCGCGGGTGAATAAGGCAATTTGAAGGATAAGCTCGCCAGGCAGTGTGAGTATATCCAACTCCTTAAACGCACCCCTACACGTCTCGCCGACCGGAATGCCAGCGATGGCGCGTATGGCGCGCTTCTGCATGACAAACGCTCGTTGTACTTCAGCAGCCTGACCCCACAGCTCCACACCATAAGATAGTTTGCTATGTATAGTGGCAAAGTAACAGGATCGGACCACTCCACGAGTTGCAGTCTTGGAGAGCCGTCCCAGGGCATAGCACGCGCTACCTAATCTAGAACACGTCTCGTCGATATGGGTGTCCCATACGAGGGCGCTGTCGATATAGAAGCCGAGAAGTTTTGTTGTAACGACTTGTTTCAGGGCGACGCTACCAGCGACCACTCTGCATGGTGGTGGAGCGCTCCCGTTTAGGTTGAAGGTCATAAAACAAGTTTTCTCTCTATTTAGCGCCAGCCCGTTTGATTTGAACCACCGTTCCAGCTGTTCGACGACGGAATTTAAGTTTACCTCCAGTTGTATCTTATTCGGTGCGGTAATCACTGCTGCGACATCGTCTGCGTACATGAAAATATCGGCGCCGGTGATTACAGAAGGCAGGTCGTTCAAGAGCAGGCTGAATAAGGTATTTGAGAGACAGGACCCCTGAGGTACCCCTATAAAATTACGTATCTCAGACGAGACTGTGTGACCCCTGTCGCCGGTAACTACTTGTATTCTCTCAGTCATGAAAGAAGAAAGCAGCGCGAGGGTGGGGCCACGAAAGCCGTAGTGCTCCAACTTGAGTGCGATGAGATGGTGGTCGGCGGTGTCGAATGCGCGCGAGAGATCACAGCACAGCAGTGCGACCTGCTTGCCGGCCTCGCGCGCGCCCAGCACACGCCACACCACCTCCCGCGCTAGGTCCGTTGTCGAGTGACCTGGCCGGTACGCGTACTGCCGCTCGGACAGCATATTGTTCCCAGATATGAAGCTGAGGATTCTCTTATTCAGACCGACTTCAAGAATTTTACTTAAAGCGGGGACTAGAGATATGGGGCGATATGAGCTAATTTCGCTCCTTTTCCCTTTTCCTTTGTACAGAGGTACGATTTTAACTTTTTTGAGAGCTTTTGGATACACTCCCCACCGCATGCATTTATTGAACAAATTACATAGTGCGCATGCTGTTGACTGCACTATGATCTTTAGTAAATTCGTGGATAAACCATATATGTCAGTACTATTTTTCGACGCTATGTGCTTATTAACAATGGTATGGAGCTCAAATTGTGTGAAAGGTGTTAATCTAAGTGACGTGTTACTGGCGGGTGTACCTACTTCGAGGACGCGTACGGCTCGCGAAGTGTCCGCGGTTGGTGCACCACACTTGTTCGCGGCGGTCGCGAATTCCCGATTCAACGCTTCTAAAGTATCGTTTTTTGACGCGTAAGGTTTGCCATCATGGGCTCGAATTCGATCCAGTTGGTCTACCCTATCGCGATTGTTGCGACCTATCTCGGTGTTGATTATGTTCCACATACATTTGGCCTTATTAGAACTATCTTTCAGCACGTTCGAATAGTAATCAGTGCGCTTTACGCGGAGTAGTGAATTATATCTACTAGATAGATTATTTTCGATAGACACGATCATTTCGTTAGAAGGATAACGGTGCCCAAGCTCTAGGACATCGAACAATAGATATTTAAAGTTGAGGACCTCGGTATCGACCCACGATTTATTCAAGGTTTTTGGTTGTTTACGTAAGGGAAAACAGAGGTCGTGCCTGTTTACCAGTGTTGATACGAACCGCTCAGCTAGTGAATCACAGTCGTCGCACGTTTGTACCGTTTTATCCCAGTCGACCGCCGCGAGCGCACCCTCGAAAGTAGTCTTATTACTTGTCGAGTAACTGCGCTTAGTGATATGGTGTGGGCCGGGGTTGATGTCGCGCGATGTTGACACAACAACTCGCTGAGCGTGATGGTCGCTGATGTGTGTGTCCACTCCTACCACCGATATTAGTCGATCTGTATTTATATTTGAATAGACATGGTCCAATAAACTATCCGAACAACTGTCCTCAAAATGAGTAGGGAAGTCGATAAGTTGTGAGAATTTATACATTTCGAGCAAGTCAAATAACTTCCTACGAGTGCTAGTATTTACTAAGAGATCTATGTTTATGTCACCTAGAATCATAGCATCTATATGTTCGTTAGAAATTTTGTTTAGCATTTTTTCAAAAAGCTCTAAATAGTCGTTATCATTAGTTAAATTAGAGTGATACACTGCTATAATAAGTAGTTTAGCGTCCAGTAGGTATACAGCGCAGACATCGAACATCTGTTCCCGCGCCAAATCGCAATAGTCCTGTCTATTCACAACTCTCACACCTGACTTCACATAAATGCAACTGCCACCGTGCGCTATCATCGGTCGACAGTAATAAGAAATTAAATCATAGTTACACAACGTTACACTACCTATTTGGTGATCGCGTAGCCAATGTTCAGTTATAATTAAAATATCGCAAGATAACTCTTTTGTCAATAAAACTTCGAGCTTCTTGGTCTTTATACTGCTTCTAATGTTTTGATGGCAAATAGATAGATTACAATCTGACGATTGATTTGGTTCGTATGCATTATTATTTAATTCACTTGCTTGCGATGACGTCTGCACCTGCGCTCGCGCCGAGTCCGATATCACCCCGCTCGATGCGGGGCCTACCGTGAAAGTAGTACCATTCCGACAGTCGCACGCCGGGTGGCCACGCAGTCGTTGACTTCAGAGTTTCGTACAGACTCGCAGGCGTACCAATAACGTAGGAAGCGTGCCGGTTCGTCTTGATCTCACGTTTGGTTACTACGTAGTCGTCGGATTTGGCAATCTTGTTGATGTGGGTTAGAATATTCTCTTTGGTAGTTTCGGGTTTCAAAGACCATACTTGCAAGTATTTCAGCGTTTCGACTGATTGTAGTTCGGAATTTTCTAGTCCAGTTCCCACAATGACAGGTTTTCTTTTGTTTTTTTTGTTTTTGGTCACAGTCTCCCAGCCGTTCTCTGTATTAACAGTGTTTGTTTGTTCTATAGTCTCATGATTCTGCGACACAGCGGTCGTTGTCATTTTCGCAGTAGGACCGGCAGGGCAGCGCTTCGTCACCTCTGTTCGGGTTAGATCGGGTGTCCTCGGCTGTGCAACTAAAGATGCTCGCTTCATTGCAGCGGCTGCAGCGCTTTTATTTTCAATCGCTTTGCCTTGGAGTGGGGCCGTCTTTGTACCGGAGTTGAGTCGCGCTTGACGTAGCGGTCGCTGCACCGCTGACTTCGCCTGCGCATCTTCTGCTGGAGTTTGATGCTGCGTACCCTCAATTGTCCTCTTCAAGGAATTTATTGTTTGATTTTGGTTTGCAATTAATTCATTCTGGTCGGATATCTTGCACTCCAACGCCGTTATTTTATTCACCAATTCGGTAAGAGTCTTCTGCATGTCACGTACCGCACCGTCTAGTAACTTTTGAGCCATATTTCGAATTTTAAAAGTTAAAAATAACACGGAGCCAATAACACTGTGAGGGACACCCCCACCAACATTAATATGCCAATAAGAAGACATACATATTTAACATTATAAATACAAAAAAATAAAGTGATACCGCCCCTTATTGTTCCCGGCGTAAAGGATCCCATAATGCTAGAAGCATTGCCACACTGAATGGCGATGGCTAACCTCTGCGCCAGAAACGAGCCGGAGCGGGAGTCGAGAGAAAATCGAGAGAAGTCCGGTCCAGTGGTTTCCGAGCTTATTCAATTCAAACAAACAATCGAATCTTTCCTCTTTATAAAATTAATAGAGAAGTATAAATATATGATGTGTACAGGGTTAACGGTAATTATACTAGAAATCCGTTGAGGGCTTGTTCTGTGCACCGTAACAAACAATTTTTGCTCTACGACTTTTTAAATAAATAAAAAAATGAAAATTAATTTGAAAACATCAGATTTTTAAAACAAAGGTCATTCAGACTAAGAACAGTAAATAAAACTTAAAAAATAAGTAACATTTTAAGGTTAATGACCTCACCGTGTAAGGAACAGCTGATTGTCTGGTAAACCTAGCCTCAAAATTTTCATAAAAATGTTCGAATTTCCAAAAGTCGTAGAACAAGAGTTGTTTGTTTAGGTGCACAGAAGTAGCCCTCAACGGCTTTCTAGTATAATTACCAATAACCCCATATAGTACAGCTAGCAAAACACCTCTATGTTTTGCTGTGTGCACCTATATAATATGTGATAGCTATATACAGTCGGCTGCATAATTGGAGCCCCCGGTAGAGTTCAAAAATGACTATTATTGGCATTTTTGCATTCTAATATTTTTGTTTGATAAATTCATGAGTTAGAAGACCTTTAACTAAGCACGTGCATAGAATCTTGCTTCTGTAGAAAACATTCTTATGACAGCCGTTTTGGAGCTCTACGGTGGGTCTGCAATTATGCAGCCGACCGTACCATCAGATTGCGCCAACTATTGCTTGGTAGTTAGTAGACGCGCATTATCTCGTCGTAGGATGCACTATATTCGGATCATTTAACAGAAAAGGCAGGATTACACGCTCGGGATACTTTAACATTTTACTTCATTGAAATTCTACTCGCGCCGTCGACTTCGCTCGACATTTTTCCGCTCTTTTCCTTCTTAACGAGGACTTTCCTGTTATAAAAGAACTGTAGAGGCTTCAGATGATTGGATAGGGTGTACTTTACCTGTAATATTCTTTTTATATTTGCTTCAAGGATAAGATTTTCGGTAGGAAAGCCTTTGTGGAGTAGGGCCTACTTTCAGCATTAATTATTTAGTTATTTTTGTCGTCTTTATCGTTATTAATATACCTAATTTTTATAAAAGCAAAAACACAATAAAAAGAAAGTAGGTAAAAGGATGTCCTTAATTACGTAATAATATTTCACTTTAAAAAGAAAATCGTAGTAAAAAACCGGTCAAGTGCGAGTCGGACTCCCACACGAAGGGTTCCGTACCATTTTATATGGGACCCCCACTTAACTTTTTTTCTGTGTATATTTGCGGTTATCGCTGCAACAGAAATACATAATCTGTGATAATTTCAACTCTCTAGCTATCACGGTTCATGAGATACAGTCTAGTGACAGGCAGACAGACGGACGGACAGGGTTAAAAGGTTCCGTTTTTACCCTTTGGGTACGGAACCCTAAAAAGATCTTTAACAAAGACGATACCGCGCCCTATTACAGGTTCGGCTCCTCACCCTTATTGACGAGACCGAGACAAATTGAATTTCGCCTAAACAACTAGTTAGCATTTAGATTTACGTCTTTTCTTTAATGATTTAAGATATTTTTATTGAGCCTTTCAAAAGGGTGTTACACTTCATTGTAAAATGTTTATAATTTTACAGAAAGGTGAGTGTTCCGTTAGTTTATGTCTTTGTGCTGTGTTCAAAAGGACTCTGAATCGTCTTTGGGACTGGAAGAACCAGATATCCGACCATTTTCGGGACAGAGGAACCTTACCAACTAACAGAAACAAAGATCGACTCAAAATCCTTTTGAAACAATATCCCCTTCGCTCCGGCGAGTCCCCTCAGGGTTCTCCGTGGAAATGATAATGCAATGATCATTTCTGTTTGTTGTCAGGTTCCGAAGTCCTATTCGAGGGTCGCAGCGAGGGACTACAAGTAGCAAACGAATGAGGGATGTGCAAAACCGACACGTTAATGTTTCAACAAAAATGATCATAGATTATTGTGAAACATAAAATATACTATCGATCGATAAAAATAAAACGACATAATGGCGGAGGGACCACAGTCGATATGGCAGAAGATAGACAGCGCAACGATCCCCTTCGTCAACCTAGAGGTGAAGGAGGTGCGGGAGATATTATGGGAGAAGATCCAGGAACCCACCTCGCAGAGGAAGATTATCCTAGTAATTGTGTCAATAGCGCTTCTATTAGACAACATGTTGTACATGGTTATAGTACCGATTATTCCTGATTATTTACGGTACATAGGAGCTTGGGGTGAGGAAGCTTATGACCATGTTGTCACTTTAACGCCCTACCAAGAAGGTAACATAACTATAACACCAACAAAAATAATACCCGCAACACACGAGGGACAAGAATCTGCGACAGGCGTTCTGTTTGCTTCTAAGGCTATTGTTCAGCTCATGATCAATCCCTTCTCTGGTGCCTTAATCGACCGTATCGGATACGACTTACCCATGATGTTCGGTCTGATAATTATGTTCCTCTCTACATCAATATTTGCTTGTGGCCGAAGTTACGGAATGTTGTTCTTTGCAAGAAGTCTTCAAGGTGTTGGCTCCGCATTTGCAGATACTTCAGGTTTAGCTATGATTGCGGACAGATTTACCGAAGAATCAGAAAGATCTAAAGCGCTTGGAATCGCCCTTGCTTTTATCAGCTTTGGATGTCTTGTAGCGCCACCGTTCGGCGGGGCATTATATCAATTCGCTGGAAAAGAAGTTCCATTCCTAATACTCGCTCTAATATCATTGTTGGATGGATTTATGTTGTTGCTTGTAATGAAGCCTTTGAAAACCCAACTGAAGGAAGCGAGAGAACCAAAACCAGCAGGAACACCAATTTGGAAATTGCTCATGGATCCCTATATTGCCGTTT
Source organism: Idaea straminata (assembly GCA_951213275.1). Lineage (NCBI taxonomy): Eukaryota > Metazoa > Arthropoda > Insecta > Lepidoptera > Geometridae > Idaea > Idaea straminata. The sequence goes on along the minus strand of OX577857.1, from coordinate 4,381,419 downwards.
GCGCAGGAGCTTTGATGATGTCTAACGTAGCCCTTGCTTTTCTTGAACCAACTATTTCGTTATGGATGGAAGACAACTTGACTAAAGACAATTGGAAAATTGGGATGATTTGGCTACCTGCTTTCTTTCCTCATGTACTTGGAGTGATAATTACTGTAAAAATGGCGAAAAAGTATCCTCAACATCAGTGGTTAATGGCAGCTGGTGGTTTAGCATTGGAAGGATTATGTTGTTTCATTATACCGTTTGCAAATTCTTACAAAATGCTAATGCTACCAATATGTGGTATTTGTTTTGGTATTGCTCTAATTGACACAGCTTTATTGCCGACGCTGGGCTACTTGGTGGATGTTCGATACGTTTCGGTGTATGGAAGTATTTACGCTATTGCTGACATATCTTATTCCTTTGCCTACGCTGTTGGTCCTATCATTGCCGGAGAAGTAGTAGAGGCAATCGGCTTCACAGCTCTCAATCTTTTTATTGCGTTCAGTAATCTGTTGTACGCTCCAGTATTGGTGTATTTGAGACATATATATGACTTTAAACCATTCGAGAACGAAGCAAACATTTTGATGGCTGATCCACCAGACAAAGAATATCAAACTTACACCTTACAGGATCAAAGACCAGTTAATGGAGAGTATAAAAATCATTTAGAATACTCAAACGTATCTGGTGAAGTTGCGGCTACCCAAGAAACTAGCGTAGATGCTGGAGGATATACTTATGATCAATCATATCAAGGGGGAACTTATCAAAACTACAGTCAACAGGGCTATCAACAAGAACAGCAGCAGCAGCAGGGATATCAGCAAGAATATCAACAAGACCAAGGATACAATCAACCACGTCAGCTGCCTGCGCAGCCGCAGCCCACTGCGAGCAATCCCTTCCGAGTAGCTGCAGCGGCACCTATGCCTAATCCTGCTACTGTTCCTCCTCCGGCTCCAGCTTTTGGTACGGGATCAACGATCAGGAATCCTTTTCGGCAAGGTATCTAAGTTGAAATCTAGTATTGTTGTGTATATTTTTGAATTTACTTGTTGTGTAGGTTTAAATGTCTCCTATATTTGAGTATTTATCTTCGATCACTGAGCCGTTCACCATCTGACGGTATCTGTTAGTATCTGAATACTTAGGTGTGTCTGTTAGCTCTGCTTCTAATTGTATTACTATAGTAATAAAAAAGGCATCTGTTTTGCAAAAAAAAGGCAAATTACATTAACATCTGTTTGAATTAGCCTTCAATCAAATTACGGCTTGAACATTCTAAAACCTGCTCGTATTATATTATCCAATATATTGTGATTATGAGCATGTACTTTGCCGAACTGTTTCTTGTTGATATTAATATTGTTCTAAATGATAGTTAAGATACTTATAACTGTTGATTATGCCTTCATTTAGTATAGAAACTTTTGATTTGATCTGAGCATTATAATGAGAACCAATATACCTAATGATTTAGACCAAGATGTAATGGTGTAGTTCTACTCGTAAGAATATATTTAAATCCGATTAATTTTCATAATATAATGTCACTTGTTAAATTGAAATAAACTATTTGACATGTATATTATTTCGATGGCACAGTACAATTTAATATAACTATGATGTATATAAACCATGATATAAAGCACATTATGTAAGGGCCTAAGATGTAGTATAACTTTTTTAATTCTTATGGCGCTTACGTTTGCTATACCTATTGAAAATTATTGGATACAAAATTAATCAAAGTACCACAGAAGCTCTGTGGCATTAACTTTGTAAAGTTATATTTAATATTGATTCTCTTGCTATGTCTATCAGCAATATTAGTATAAGTCTCATACATATAAAATATTGATATCAATTAATATCAACATTATATCAATTAATATATCAATTCGTATTAAGTAGGTACTTAATCAACTTGTGATAAAGTTGCAACCAAGTAACGAAACATATCAGAATCTTTTGATTCACCGTAGAATAAGATATTACTTAAAATTTAAATATAATCTTACATGTATATTTTTGTCTAAGTGTACATTTTGTAATTAGCAGTGTAGCTATTCTTTTGAAGTATGTTATCATTGTAGTTATATTAATATTAAGATTTATTTTTGAGTCTTTAATGAGTTTGAGATAAAGAGAGATCATTCCGTAAGATGAAATCGCACAATATTATTAAACTGTAGAATAATTTTAGTTTTTAGTTAGGGTATTACGTGTCTTCAGTTGGTATATTTGTATCTATACAGATATACTACCTAGTTGGTATATTATAAACATTAAATTATTTGTTAATTCACTACTCTGGCATTGTATGTTTGTTTATATTTTACTTAAATGTTACTTTCTATTAAAACAGCAGTTCATTCGACGAACAGATTTCATCGTAATGAATGATGTTAATGCGCAGGTTGACAGGACACTTTATATTACATGAGTTAATGAAAGATAATCTAAAATTTAAAAATAATTGTACAAGAAAAATGACGAGCCCGATATGTCAATTGAAAGAGTGTATAAAGTAAAAAATTGATTATAATTATTGTGTATAATATTCGTTAAATCAATATTAATTAACGAGAGAGCTAAGATACAAAATAATATGCAGAATAAATTAAAATGCAACCAGCAATTACTGCTTTGATTTTTGATTGATTTGTCGTGATTGTTTATTAAATTAATTACAATTTGAAGTAATTATAGCCTGCAGAGTACAATAGTATTCGTAGACATAAATGTTGCACAAACCATAACATATCAAATGGCACAAAATGTTGGTAGTACTATGAATAGTAATTTGTGAATCTAAAGAAATTTACGTCACGTCGTCAGTCGGTGTCTGGGCTTATTTAATTACGCTTTAAGTTTGGATTGTTTGTAAAAGTAATATATTTTGATGAACATTATCTATAAATGATGACAATTTGTAAAGACAATTTGAATAATACTAAATAATAAATGGTATACAATTAGACAAACAAAGAAACACAATGTAGGAAACATAAAGGAGTGAAAGTAAACAAAATCCTGAAATATCCATGTATCTTAATATTATCTACGAATGTAAAACTAACAGAAAAAGAGAGAGCTAAAGGAGTTTCACTAATTCTAGAGACGAAGACGGTATATTTATAATGTTACATCAAAATGTATCGCAATGTAATGCTTGAGAAAGATTTCTGTCGTAAATTATATTTGTAAGTTTAGTGTCAATTTTCTTGTCAAATTCTCCCGAAATTCAATTACTTAGTAGCGTGACTAGAGTGTGACATTGAGAATGATAAACTGTAATTTAATTAAGTGTTAGTGCTTGTGTATTTTTATATTTGTATATCTCGACTTTGTCGCATACAGTTTAAACAAACGGTAATCAAATTTGCAGAAAATAACCATAATTACAAAAACAAAGTCGTCTACTAAAGCTTGATGTGCTACTACTACGTGAAGAACTGAAAGTAAATTAAATAGAACGTTATAGAACTCCAAACGATAAAAATAATTGGGATGATCAAAAATAAACTGTATGGAATATTTTCGAGCTTGTAATTATTAATTCTAGTTCATAATTACTTATACAGCAATAAGGACATGCCAGATACATACATATCACTAGATCGTAAGTATACACTTTGTATTTGATATTCGTATTGCATATTATATTATCTTAGAATGTCTGCCTATATTTATAACGGATAATACTCTAGTGCGGTTGCTGAGGCACCTTTATCTGAAGTGAATATTATAGATGAAGTGTTGATTACTTCAAGTCATTCCAATATATCCTTAGATACAATGTGAATTAGCAAGGGTAATGTAAAACAAAACTTTGCGGGTTACATTGAATATTCGTGGCTCGACGCGCATGTGGTGGACGTCCACGGTCAGTTTTATTTGATTTGAAGAATTTTTGAACCAAATGTACGAACGGGGATAATTCCAGACGAAATTCAACTTTTTTTCGATAAATTATCAGTTCTTTATTAAAATTAGAGATAATTGATTTAAATTTTATTTGTTCATTGATTTTGAACTAACTACTAATTGAAACATTAATGGTCTTTATTTCCATAAACAATTGATTTTCCAGCAAACTTAAAAGTTCAAGAGTTCGAATTTCCAAAAGTCGTAGAACAATAGTTATTCGTCTATGTATGTATAACAACCTTATGTCGAATTACATTACCCTTGCTAAAACACATTGTTTTAATAAGGACCAAGTGGAAGTATTTCAAAACCTTTTTGAACCGCACCTCTGGTTTTATCGTAAATTTTTAATAAGTATATTTGCTCGTATTGGGCTTGATAAATATTAGAATGGAACGACCGTAACGAAATTATAAAGCAGGTGCTTGAAATAAAATAACATCGAGACGCCCATTAATATCAAGTATGGGAACCAAACATAGTGTCTCATGAATAAAGATTAGGAAGGGAAGTTTAAGTAAGTACTTACTTATTCTTATATTATTTTATTTGTTGGGTTTACCTTGTAAAAACCAAATAGGTACCTACCGAACGATTGAACGATTCTTTACTAGAATTTATTTATTTATTTTTATTTATAATGCTTATTAGTGCTTGTTCTCACAAAATATGAAATTAGTATAATCCATGTCATTAATCTATTGTCCTATTTCTTAGTAGAGTCTAATCATAATTTAAGCCCTATCTCTATGCTTAGTATTTAAATTAATCGGTGTTAGCATTTCGATTGTCCCCTATCTAACTGCAAACAAATTGGAAAGTGTAATATTTTTAAATTTTCACGTACATAATATATATATATTAATTAACCACTAGTGTCCCTTGCCCATTGCTAAGAGCCTGGCTCAGAACCAATGGCAGGAGATGGGGAGGCCATCTCCTCCCATTGGTTCTGAGCCAACACCAGCCAAGCTGACTTGACGCGGTCTAGGCCATCTCGCTTCCATCTCGTCAATGTTTTCGTGGCCAAGCAACCGGAAGTGTGCAGTTTTTCTCAATATATCCCATTACGTACATTCTCAATATATCCCATTTTTACCTTGCAGATTTAAAACATTCTAAGCCTGTGAAAACGTACTTATAACGTTTGTGACTGTACCTTTTTTTGTTATCTTTATAATATTTCGTTAAAATGTTTTAAACATTTCTATTTTTTGCTTGCAGTTAGATATCCTTCGTAGATCAGAACCCGTCCGTTAGTTCTGTAACTTTACTCTTAGAATTTCATATTCATTGATTATCATTTGCTTTCGTATATAGTGTGCAAAGAAGCCCTTTAATCCCTCTTAGGTGCGTGTACCCTCGGACCTTACCCAAAAAATATAAGTAACAAAAAAAATAAGTTTCGAAAAAATGTCTTCATTTACTCAGAGTTTGGGAATTTTGATAGTTTTTTTTAAGCAAATATATGGGTATTCAGACTGAATGGCCAAAATTGAATTGATCTTGAGCCTTCAAACGTAAACAAAAACAAATAAAGTTTGAAAATAAAATAAAATTGAATATCGAGTACTGTCAGGTATATATAATATATATATATATATATTTTAGTAAAAATAATATATATATTTTAGTAATGTCCTGGGGGTGAGGTACTATAGGGGTTTGTCACACTCTTTAGATATATTCTTTCATATATTTCATTAAAATTTCTATACTTATCTCTTTCATAATCTTAATATATATAAATCTCGTGTCACAATGTTTGTCCTCAATGGACTCCTAAACCACTTAACCGATTATAATAAAATTCGCACACCATGTGCAGTTCGATCCAACTTGAGAGATAGGATAGTTTAAATCTCAAATTATAGTCGCAAAATCTACTATTTCTACGCGGACGAAGTCGCGGGCAATAGCTAGTCCTCTTATATTAGGTACCTACGTATGAATGGTATGTAATATTCGTATTCACAACTCTCTCATAATCATATTGAATAAGTAATCATTTGATACTCACGACACTAGTTTTTAAATAAAATAAGGTAAAGCTTGTACATATAGCGTTTTGAATTCCACACAAATATGAGTGATAGTTGTTGTAATGAAATCATAATAATCAATTAATCGTAAATTATCCTTTTCACTTGCATTTTTCTAAACACAACCCTTTTTTAAATAAAAAATAAATTTTTATTCATCTAATAAATCATGTTAGCCATAATGATATATTCATTATTAGCTGCGTCCCGCGGTGAAAAAGTCGGGATCAATAGTAGCCACAGAACGCATTCTCGTAGCGCAAATAAACTATATACTTTATTTTTTACCCCTATATGGGATGAATTTCCAAAAATATTTTCTTAGTGCTTTCCTACGTCCTAAAAGAAACCCCAAGCGACGTTTCAAACTCGCAGCTCTTCAAGTTTCAGAGATTTCTTCATTAGTATTTTTCTCTTTTATAAGAATTTTTTTTTGTATTATAAATATTACATTCCATCAACTAGAAAACTAATTCAAAATCAGTTTTAGGCAATACAGAATTAAATAAAACCACTACGTTAGTTTGAAAGAATTCAGTCACTATATTTGTATATCTCTATACTGTGGCTATGCAGCTCATTTCAACTAGATATACCTAATAATCATTAGCTTGTAATTAAATTTTAATGTTATATACTACGTAAAGTCAAATCGCGTAAAGTCATATAAATAAATAGTGTGTGCTGTTTATATTGCTTTAAATATTAGCAATATATCAGTAGAGGTTTCAACGTAATACCTCAATGACTAAATCGTATATTTAAGGGTCTTCTTGTGTATTTAACCAATATGGTCTTCTTCTTCTTCTTCTAACTTCTTCACTGTTAAAATCTTATACGTTAATTAATCTCCCTTTGTCTATCGATCTGTCCTGTTCAGACAATTAGCTTAGATGATGCTTGTACTTGTACTTGAATACAGGCTGTCCTGCAACTAGACCTCTTCGGTTCCTTTTTGCGTGAGGATGGAGTAGGCTTTCCCAGCACCAAGCCTCTTAGCTTAGTTGACCGTGTCCAAATGCAATAATGATAAACGGTTATGTGTAATAATGATAAACAGCTTGTATGGCGTAAGTCTGTTGAATTAACTTTTAGAATCTAATACTTAAATAATATTTTGTTTTCATTTCAAACAATTTTTACTCCAAAGCTTTTATTTTGCTTCTTTTAACTTTTGACAAAAAAGAAAAGTTTAAAATTTGGATGGTAGCTCACAATTTCTGGTTTTCTCATATAAGTTATGCAATCCTAGTTAAAGGTAGTCAAGTTATTTCACTAAAATAGATTAATTCATAGGATATTAATGAAGTAAGAGACACGTAGACTCATATATAATAACTCATTAAAATAATAAACATTCTTGTCGTTTTACTTTAATTATAAAGTTATTTAATCACGTTCTCATATACTCGTTATAATAAATAGTCATACATATAACGTTTTAGATTTTAGATAAAATTATAGTGAACTAAAATGTAAAGTAGTATTTTACTAAAAATTGTTTTATCTGTGATTATCTCTATGTTTTTTAGTGTACTCGTTATAGCTTTTTAAACAGCTATTTATAATAAACATAAGACATATTCTGAAACTGTAATCTTGAAGAAATAATCCAAAGAAGATTTAAAATACTAAATAATCGTAATAAATATCCTATATGACATTTAAAAGGAAACAAAAAAGAAGTTATTCTACACTATACTTCGAGATAATCTCGTAGCTCTCTTGTTCTAGTACTAGAACAAGAGAAAAGAATACAAAAAAAATGTCTCAAAAAGAATACAGATTGCTTCAGATTATAGTTTCAAAATAGATTATTAAGTACTTACATGTTATCAAATTACTAGATATTGTATAGGTAATCATATAACCGTATATTTTACCTATATAGCTGTATGTAAATGGAATATCAAATCAGTGATCGAATAAATTGTTACGACAAAAATATTTAGTGTCTTTTAATTTTATAAATCCTTATGGCCTTTACGCACACAACACGTACTCGTCAGTGATAGTGAAATCACTGAACGTCACTGTCACTGACGAGTACGGATTTTTACCTAGTACAAAAAGTAAGCAACAATATCATTTTTCAATGACACTGATGGATACGTTACTGAACGTCGCTGTTGTGTGCGTATGTGCCTTTATTCCTTAATTGACTTCCTGACAGTGTCCTAGATATTTCAGTAGTAGCTTATGTTTACCATAATATAAACATGCTTATAGTATTGAATATTTGAATCGAAATCAGTTGATGACGCCATTACTCATCTTTTAAGGCTTACTCCATGAAGGTTTTGTATTTTTTCTGTGCTGTGACGTCACGGAAGTGGTCGTCCCGTTTAATGCTTCGGTATTAGTTAGTAACATTTCCATATTATTTCATATTTTATCGTTACCACTGGAAACAGCCGAATTATCAATGAAAAACTTAAGTGAACTTAGTGAAAATTTACCATGTTAGATAAAAAAAATACTTAGATTTCTACCAACTACGCGGTAGCCTTTTTTAGCTGATATTTCTACACATGTTTGAATTGACTTCAAACTTAGTAGATGATAGTAGAAGATAGATTATGAAATTGAATGTAACATTGTTTCTTGTCGTCTATACGTACTTTTTTTACATTATTTATTGCAAACTATATTTTTAATGAGCCCACAACAGCATTCGCAGTTTTCATTTGAGTCGCCATACCCAATTATTTTCTCATATTTTGTTGAGTTCGTGGCTTAAGCTCGACGCACGTGTGGTGGGCGCCTACAGCCAGTTTTATTCGATCCGAAGCATTATTTAATGAAATGTACTGGAGGGAACAAAAATAATACTGTAATTTGAGTGTTTGACCTTTGTACTAAGAGGTTCTTTTACAACCGATTTTATCGCAGTCACGACTTACCAAAAACACTGCGCATTTTAAGTAATTGCTTTCAAAACTCAGTCACCCCCTAACCAAATATAACGTTACGTTTGCGTACCGAATGCAAATCAACCAATTAGTGAAATCATCGATTTGATGTTCAGAATCGATCTAATATAAACTTTATTCATGAGATATAAAATTAGTTTTCCCTCGTCAAAAGTTTTATCTACAACTGAAGTACTACCATTCAAACTTCGACTGTTTCGTTTAGGATTTACGATTCAATTTGCATATTTTATTTGATAGTCGAATAAACGAGATTGCATTCAAAATGCAGTCTTATTCTTTAGGTAGAAGATTAAATTTGGATTGATATTTGCAGGAAAGGGATGAAGTTGTATACAGGGTGCGGTGAAATTGTTATGGGTCCGTAATTAGACAAATTAGTGAGGGAAACGTGCTTCAATAGAGTTTATCTAATTGTAGAAATGTACTAGCTGACCATTATCTTAATTAGATGAAATTAATGAGTAAGTAAGCAACTATTAATTCTACAAATACGGATCGCGATCGCATTCTAACTACTAGTTATTTTTATATATACCCGACGTGACCACAACCGGTGCAACTCGGTCGAAACGTATGTTAAACACACGTAAAACTAGTACATTTTATAAAGTGCATATAGGGATAATTGCCTGTTTGGTGTCCAAATCATACTTTACAATTAAATTTATTATTGTAAAGGGCCTCTACGTGTTGGCTTCGACTCCACGCACGCCTTCCAAAGGTCATGGGCTCCATAGCTCTGGGATATGGGACACATACTAGTACTTATAAGACCGTGTGTTTAGAATGAATATTTATTCTTACGTAAAAATAGTTAAAGAAATTAGCAACTGACCACGGGTCTCTAGAGTTGGTCAGTTGGGTAGTAGTTTTATTATACTTATAGTAGGACCATGTGCCTTTACGGAGTCCTAGTTGGACAGAGTCCAACTAGTTGTAACACAGGAGGCCACATGAGGAGATTTGGAGCACCACCACTCCTATATCTCAATATGAATATTTATTCTTACGTAAAAATAGTTAAAGAAGTTAGTGACTGACCACGGGCCTCTAGAGTTGGTCAGTTGCTGTGTTGTGGTTTTATTATACCTATAGTAGGACTATGGGCCTTTTCGGAGGAGATTTGGAGCACCACCACTCCTATATCTCAATATCGCTTAGGTAACTTTGAAGAAGTAATGCCAACAGATAGTCATTGTAAATATGAAATATTAAATTCAAATGTTACGGATTAAATTCACGATTCAATAAAAATATTAATCGATAACGTTTCCATCCCTTTGACAGTGTAGGTAGAGTTACAAAGGCCGCTAACAATAACAGTTGAGAATTAACACAAAGCGAAGTGCTTGCCTGCAATCGATGCCACTCGAGTTGGGAGACAAGCGGGGTCGAGGGCTCTGCACCACCCTACGTGCCCCGGGCTCTTCGATACAACGAATCACCCCTTAAGTTGGTACCTATAGGTAGATAGCTACTTAGTTTTTTCGCTGCAAATTGTATGATTTTAACATTTTTTTTTTGTGTTGAGCTGCCAACAGTGGTAAAGTTGGTCAGACAGAAGAGTAAAGCAAGAATCAAATAACGGATGCGATAAATACTCCTCGTACGTGCATAGAGGTATCATCGAAGCTTACGTGAATACGGGCTATTTTCAATTAGACCTTTTTAGTTGGGACCTCTTTAGGATAGCTTACCCAACTCCTATACTACTCTCTCAGCTAAGTCAACCGTGTCCAGAGAAAAGAACTCTTCAATACGCGTGGAGCCAACAAAGCCGCGGGTTTTACCACGATGTTTTTTGTAAGAAAAATACATTAGTGCAAGGCCGGGATTCGACCCACGACCTTTAGAATGAAAGTCGAGGTATCTACCACTAGTCCAACACCACTCTTGAAATACGTCATAATTTGTAACGGATGTTCCTAATCCAACCTCTTTGAGTTATTAAGTTGATTGTATTATTATTTGACCTGCTTTAAATAACGAGATAGTTTCACGTCTCTACTGCGAGCCATGACAGTGTCCCTAATACAGAGTACCCGATATTTTCAGGGTTCCGTACCCCAAAAGATAAAAAAATTCTGTTTGCAAAAGTTACATACGTAAGTATTTTATTATTTTATGACAATACTAGCTGCCCCGAAAAAGTTTGGTTTTTTTTTAAATAGATGTTGTTCGATTTTCAGACCTAAAGAATATACACAAAAAAATCATACAAATCGATTCAGCCGTTTGGGTGGACATAGGTAACAGCGACACGAGAATTCTTTAGAAATAGGGATGAAAATAAGATTTATACTATAACGGTTGATCGGGCCAATTGACATTTTTTTTAAATACTTGTCTGAGGCGGGAATCGAACCCGCAACCCTGTGTTTGGCAGTCTGACATGGTGACCATTCTGCCAACTGGGTCGTCATAATAGAACTATTAAGACGTAATCCACTAAAAAGGGTTTTTAGGTACGCGTATAAAGTCGCAAGTGAAACCTAGTCAATCTATAGCCTCTATAGTTCGTATTTTTATCAAATTCTATCTACTTAGATAAGTAAAGGTCGCTGCATACGTGACGGGATTTTTCCCGTGCCGGACGGAACGTGATATTTCTATAATAATATGAAACGCTGTCAAGAAATTGTCACGTCCCGTCCGGCACGGGAAAGATCACGTTACGTATATTTAAAGTCCACGAATAATGCACGTCACGTCCCCGTCCCGTCCGAGGTTTTATCCCTACTATCTAAAATTTTAAGCATTTTTCATAGACACTTCTGTTAACCAATTCCATTGTATTGAATGCATAAAAAAGAATTTTATAGTAGCAAAAGTACGAGTAAATTGACAGGCGCGAGCATGTCAAGGGGTTAGGTAGGGCATGTTAGGGTAAGTCAAGGGTAGGGCGTTTCAAACGTGCATGAAAATTTAACAAGCGTCTGGACTGACTAGTGGAATAAAAGGCATAGGGTGCGATGCCCGGGAGTCGTAATCCTACTAATATAAAAAAAGGAAAAAAAAAGACGGGTTGCACTCCGGGAGTGCCGGCAGAAGTGAAAACTTGATTATTAACGTTGAGCATGTTTGATATTTTGGAATGGTTAGGGAATAATTTTGCACCAATTGCTTTATCAGTATAAAAGTACTATCATTTATGTGGTAGAATACAATATTCATTTATTGCGCTATCGTACACAAACATGACAATTTATATTACATTAAAAATTTAACACTTTAAAACTATAGCTGTCTACTCTCCATCCGTCTTACGCTTTTTCGATCAGGTCACGTGTTCTGACGCGAGTTTAAGATTTTATACCCATTACAGAAAAAGTGCTCAACGCCGCTAAAGAAGTTTTCACTTCAAAAAGGTTGTCTGTAAAGGCGGTTTACGGTTCACGGACGATAAATTTACGTGATAACGTCAAAAGATAACGATGAAAAATTATTTAAAAAAATGTTATTCCATATACAGGGTTATTGGTAATTGTACTAGTAAGCCGTTGAGGTCTACTTCTGTGCACCTTAACAAATAACTGTTCTAAAACTTATGGACATTCGAAAAAAAAAAATTGAAAATCTTGGAGGTAAATTCAAAAAACAGCTGATTTATAAAAAACAAAGTTCATTTAAACTATTATCAGTAGATAAAAGTTAAAAAAAAACAAGTAAAATTTTAAGGTTAAGGTCCGTGTATGGAACTGCTAATTTTCAGGAAATTTTCTTAAAATTTTCAAAAAAAATTTCGAATTTCCAAAAGTCGTAGAACAAAAGTTGTTTGTTTAGGTGAAAAAACAAAAGTAAAATATAAAAAGTAAATAAAAGAAAACAAAAGTAGCCCTCAACGGCTTGCTAGTATAATTACCAATGACCCTGTATATTTTGGCTTTTTTATCCTTTTTTTTTTATGTAAGTCTTCTCACTCATCGTCACTCATCACCGTAACACAAGCCCAGATGAGCGATATTATGATTAAATACTCTGTTTCCTAACAGGGATGGATGCGTCATGGTCATGTTACCATGACTCATGACGTCACACAAGATTTCGTCAGACACTTTTTTGTGAAAGCAGGTGTTCCATCAAGTTATTAGGCGTTATTACGTCAAAAAAATTGTGAAAGTTAAATCAATAATGTAATGTAAGTAATACATGAGCACATGATGTGTGTGTGTGTGTGTGTGTATGTGTGAGTGTTAACAAACATTACTAAACCGATAGCAATGAAACTCGGCATGTAGATAGCTAGAGACCTGGATTAGCATGTAGCTTACTTTTTGTCCCGATATTCCCACGGGATCGGAACTTACACGGGTGAGACAGCGGGGCACACCGCCCTAACTAAGTAAATTGATTAAAATTATTTCTTACAGCTTTAACTCAACTATTTAGTCCTACACTCTTAAAACTTTGATGCTTCGAACGAGATTCAATTCATTGTACCTTTAAAAATATTAAAATATTTATTAATTGAAACCTTTTTTACGAAATTTAAATTCACCTATTCAAGCAGAATAGCAGAGTTGTCGTAGTAATCAACGGGACGTTCTCGTAGCAGTAATTGAGTTACGTAGCCAGTGCTCGGCTCGTAGCGGTCTGTTGGAAGCTACGCTACGAACGATTCGGACTAACATTATTTTGCTGTCGGGCGAATGAAAAATTGTTGTTTACCGTTTGTATGTGAATTATTTTGCTACATCTTCTTTATATTCTTCTTTATGTGTTTCAATGAAGGGATTTTAATACGAAATGGGGTTGTTCTAGACAACTAGGCTAACATTTTTGTTCTACGACTTTTGGAAATTCGAACGTTTTTTTTTTCGATAATTCTGAGGGAATTTTTACTAGAAAATCAGCTGTTTCATACAAAAACTTCGAACAAAATGTTCGAATTTCCAAAAGTCGTAGAACAAAAGTTGTTCGTCTAGACGTCTAAAACAACCCCCTTTCGTATTAGAACCCCTTCGCTGAAACACATCTATCTTTTTAAAATATAAAAATGAATCGCAAAATGTGTTGGTAAGCGCATAACTCAACAACGCCTGGACCAATTTGGCCAATTCTTTTTTTGTTGTCTTTAATATTGTCAAGAGAAGCTTTTTATGAAAGAAAATATAAAGAAAGTTGCGCAGAAAATTATTAAGCGGGTGAAACCGCGGGGCGTAGCTAGTTGTATATAAATTTCTACACTGTACGCGTGTATGTCACTCAATTTCAATTTCAAAGATTCTTTATTGACATAAATTCATTAGTGCATACAATCATTGTTACAAGTATTGATATAAACATAATATAAATTTAACACTTTCACAGGCTAAAAGCGCCTTTAAAAAAGCTTACAATTTATTAGAGTTATGTCATACATTTATTAAACATGAATTACATTAGATTTAGAATAATTATAATTAAGTGCGAGATTTTTATCATACAAATTTCGCTTATTACATTAAGGGGTAGAATTAAATAAGTTGCACCAAGCAAACTACTAGTCAAGTAGCTTGAGGTGCATGTCACTAAACTCCTCCTAAACGGCTAGACCGATTTGAATGTTTTTTTTTGGTATGCAATTGGGTGGCGCCCTGGATGGTTTAGATTTACAAATCAGCCCGGTCCAACCGGAGTAACAAACACATAACAAATACACAATAACAACAATAATTTCTACAATTTTAGTTACCCGCGACAGGCGTTGCGTTTGGCTCCTATTTGAACCTTCAATGTTACGTAGGTACCTAAATCAATTAAGTAGCAGACATATTTGATTAGTATGATTAAACAATCCAAAGATCCAAAGAAGTTTGTGCGGAAAGTAATTTATTTAAAGTCTTATTTGGTTGAATGGACTCTGATATTTCTGCCTTTCCCTTTATGATTGAACACCAAACGGTCCCCATAATAACGTCATTAGAAGAAGGTCGTAAGTCCAATACTTGCTTAGAGTATTATTGTAGAAAACTGATAGTGGGAGTTTTGGCGGGAGCGAGTTAACAACATGTCGTGCTGCAGTTTTATTTTCATGAAACTTATTTGTAACTCGAGTTGAATTGTATAATTCTGGTGGAATGTTATTCAATTTAGTTCTGTGAAAGTGCACAAGTGTAGCGAAAGTAAAAATCAGTGTCAAACATGAAGTTTTCTCGTTCCCTCCACATCTCCTATTAAGTTTATGGTAAACTTGCCACCGCTTTACTATGGCCCCTGACTTGACGGACTATGACAACTTTGACTGTTTTGAAATACTTTAGGCCCGATTTATGAAAAATCGGGTCATAATTTGATGAAAAATATACCTTGACCCTGGTTAAATGCACAAGCCGTACGAAGCCATAAATAATAATTCTCTATAATATAAAAATGAATCGCAAAATGTGTTGGTAAGCGCATAACTCAACAACGCTTGGACCAATTTGGCCAATTCTTTTTTTGTTGTGTTTGTTATTGTCCGGAGTTCTTAAGAAATAATTAAGAAAATTGCGTAAAAAAATATTACGCGGGTGAAACCGCGGGGCGCAGCTAGTAATTAAAAAAAAACTGATAGTTTACTTATGACGCATACTGTACATTGTATGTCAAGCAAAAACATACTTTATAATGACGTCAAAGGTAACTTCTCCTACGTTACATAAACTCTGATGTAAGCTCTATGTAGCTCGTTAGCGGTGACATTTTAACCTATATCCAAGAGAATTGTACTTCAGCGAAGTAAAGGTGGCCTTTCACGAAACTAAGCACGTAATTTTCACACAATGAGCTAGGGTACAAATTGCCTTAGTTGTTATTATATTTGAGTAGTTTAACCTTTGAAACCGCTGTGAATGGTCTCTTCACTCTACGTGACTTTTGCAAATGCTTTAAAAATCTTAATTTCAGTTTTTCTTCTGATTAATCTTTTAAACCCACACGGTTTTCATTCATAGTAATTATTTTCCCGGGTCTTGATCGCGTATTTTTATCGACGTTTCGACTATTTTACAATAGTCATAGTCGTGAGGAGACCATAAGTGAAAGGGTACCGGCGCTCTCTCCATACAAACGTAGTCGGCTGTTTCCTCCCTGGATAATGACACTAGCACAAATATTTTTGTGCCATAAAACCTATAACTGCCATGACTAAGCCCCTATGTTTTGTTTTTTTTTTTCATTTTCTATTTATCATAGAAATTAAGACTTAAAAAAACAAAAGAAAATCATAGGGGTATGCATGGTCATGGCAGTTATAGGTTTTATGCAAGAAAAATATTTGCTCTAGTGGTAGTGGTAGTATCCAGTAAGAAAACAGTCGACTACGAATGTATGGAGAGAGCCCCCGGTACCCTTTCCTTATTAAGATCCGGGAAAATAAGTAAATCGCTAAAAAGAAAACTACGAAACATAATTATTATTAATCGCTAGTTTTTGTCACAGCCAGACCCTTAACACTAAACAATTTACATTAGTTTGACCAAGAGTTGCACTGGCACAAGTAGTCTCAACAGTTCAGTTACCCCCCAACCGAACCACTGGGACAAAAAAAGCAACAATTGAACTACAAGGACAAAGCCATTTATATAAAAGATTAAAATCTTATATCTATATATATAAAAGAAAGTCGTGTTAGTTACACCATTTATAACTCGGGAACGGCTAAACCAATTTGGCTGAAAATTGGTGGGGAGGTAGCTTACAATCAGAAGACGGACATAGGATATTTTTTTCGATATTCCCACGGGATCGGGACTTACGCAGGTGAAACCGCGGGGCGCAGCTAGTTACTAATAACGAAATCTCTGAAACTATAAGAACTACGAGTCTGAAACTTCGTATGGGGGTTTCTTTTAGGTCGTAGGCGAATATTAATAAATATTTTTTGGTAATTCGAACTTTAAAGGGGTAAAGCGGACTATAAAGTTTGTAGTTCAAAGTAACTTTAAGGTATGTATTCTGTGTTGTACGAAATCAATATCACTTTGTTATTTCTAATGTTTTAAACCATTTATTTTCCATAGCACAATACATACATAAATAGATTATAACACATGTGCGTGCCATGGAGGGTGCAGTCTCAGCAATATGCTGTGAGCTGTGTGACCATCTCACCGCTGCTTTTCTCCCTTGTACCTAATCCAACTTCTTTGGGTTATAAAGTTTATTACATTACTAGCTGCGCCCCGCGGTTTCACCCTCATAAGTCCTGATCCCGTAGGAATATTGAGATGAATAGTAGCGTATATGTTAATTCAGGTCTTCAGCTATCCACATACCGAGTTTCAACGCAATCGGCTCAGTGCGCGTTCACTTACGATTTAGCGAAGTTCAAGCAGCGCCATACTGCGGTATAGATGAAGTCATATTTCAATATTTTTTTTGTTTACTAATTACTACATAGTATAAATAACTTTAATCATCTTAAAATGCCAGACTTCGTCCGCGTAGAAGTCGAAAATGGACCAAGGAATCACGTTGTCCCATACAAACTTTCCCCCCCCTTTTCACCCCCTTAGGGGTGGAATTTCGGAAAATCCTTTCTTATCCGATGCCTACGTCATACAAAGAACACGTCCTCCAAGTTTCAGGTCTCTACGATCAGCGGTTTAGGCTGTGCGTTGATCCGTCAGTCAGTCAGTAGTTCAGGACAAAGCATTTTATATGTATAGATAGATATAGTGATTCAAGAGGAAGGTTTTGGTACATAAAACAAAACTACCACGCTGACGAAGTCGCGGGCAACAGCTAGTTTTCTATAATATAATTTAGCGTCTACCAGTTTTTCTGTAATACGTATGTTTATTGAAAAATCAGCTGTTTATGCCTATTACTTTGATACGAAGTTTTATATTAAAAGCAATGCGACACAAACCACAGACACGCAAGGGGAGGTCACGGACGTCTGACGTATTATAATTCTAATTAAGTTACATAATATTCGATAAAACAGGTAAAGAAAGTACAGAATCTATACATATAAAACTCTTTGTCCTGAATGACTGACTGACTGACTGACGGTTCAACGCATAGCCTAAACCGCTGATCGTAGAGACCTGAAACTTAGAGGGTGTGTTCTTTGTGTGACGAAGGCATTTGATAATAGGATTTTCCGAAATTTTACATCTAAGGGGGTGAAAATCGGGGACAAAGTTTGTATGGGACAACGTGATTCCTTGGTCTAATCCTATTAGAACCATTTCCGATTGTTACGCGGACGAAGTCGCGGGCAAAAGCTAGTAACTACTAGCTAAAACCTTCCTCTTGAATCACTTTATCTATTAAAACAAACTGTATCAAAATCCGTTGCATAGTTCTGAAGATCTAAGCATACATAGGGACAGACAGCAGGAAGCGACTTTGATTTATACTATGTAGTGATAGTGATTTTACTACTACTGTGTGATAATATTTGTTTGCGTGTTTGTTACTCGTTCACGCAAAACCACTGGACTGATTGCTATGAAACTCGGTATGTAGATAGCTGGAGACCTGGATTATATATAAATTAATTTTAATCCCAATATTCCTATCAGATCGGGACTTACGCGGGTGAAACCGCAGGGCGCAGCTAGTAATATTATAAATGTGAAAGTTTGTATGTACTATGTTTGGCTAAGCACTTACTGCCACGTAGATATGAGTCAAAGAAATCTATGACATTGCTTTTCATAATAACGCGTATTTTCTCTCCTCACGACCATGATTATTGCAACGTAGTCGAAACGTCAAGGTAAGAGAAATAAAAATAAACGAGTGCGTTAATGCCCCGTAAGTTTACTAATACGAATCACATAACAACGAATGCACGCTACCATTAAACACCATGCGATCACATTAACCAAAACATTCTCTAAACAGACCCAGAATGTTTTTCACACTACAACACTTCACAAAATACAAAACAAAGTCGCTTGCCGCTGTCTTTCCCTAAGTATGTATGCTCAGATGTTTAAAAACTACGCAATTGATTTTGATGTGGTTTTATAAATAGATAGAGTTATTCAAAAGGAAGGATTTGGTACTTAAAACAAAACTACAAGTACCACGCGTACGAAGTCGCGGGCAATAGCTAGTGTATTTATATGTGTCTATGATGTTTCTAAAGCTGAACCCTACACTTCAAACGAAAGAACGGCCAAAGGACATAATTTATTCACACGTGATAATCCAATACAAAATTCATTTCACATTTAGCCCTCCCCCCGAACGTATATTTACTATACAGGGTGTTATAGAATATACTGTGTAGTTCAGTGTTCACCTGGCGATCGATCGCGCACCTGCGTCGTCATGGCAACGCCCCCCCCGTCCCTCGTCGATGTTGGCGTGGCGCGAGTATGGGCGGAATATTATTTTTTACACTTGAAACTTATCTTTATTTGAAGGTTAGGGAAAACTAAAATTGAAAGCCTCAAGCAATTTGTATTCTGAATATTCGAATACCAATATCGTTCGTTGTGGTTGGAATATTAAAAAGAAGATATTTTCTTGAGTGGGTGAAGTAGGTATCGATACCACAGGTAGGCTTAAACATAAAATAACGGTAAGAATTACTTACTGTTATTTTTGGGAAAATCGATTTAATATTGGTAGTATTTAATCGATTTTCATTTAAAGGCTTCGGTATAAAAATTTCATATGTAGTAAAATATATTAACAAATAGCATTACGACAGATATATTTAACGTCTTTGTTAGAAGGTAAAGGCTGTTTGTCTATACCTTCTAACAAAGAGGTTGAATTAGCTACATTTGTTAGATTTGTGTCGACTAGACGTAAGATGAGACAAGTCAATTCTGTTGAATGTTGCTATTCCATGATCTTTGTAAGAACGGTAAAGCAAGGAGCTGATGTTCTGTACTGGCGTACCTTCTAACACAGAGGTAAGATTATTAGATTAGCTACATCCTATTTTATCGTTAAAAATTATGACATAAATATAATGACGACGAGTAATTATATTTTCTCATTAGATCTATATTTTTTCGAAGCAGGTGTCGTCTCGAAATAAAGAACACATAGTTTTAGTGAACTCTGAACTTCTAAATTCGTAACATTCGTTACAATTGGTTTTTGCAAACGATTTCCTACCCTTTAGTAGATTATTAAGACATTTACACGTTGAAACGCGTTTTTGTATAACTTGGGCCACACAACTCTATCTCGCTTGGACACGTGTAACGCTGGGACATAATTAAGTTGTGGCCGGAGTGTCCCCGGGCTCATTTTTTATTACATTAGCGTCCCATTCTGTCCACTTAGTTTTTAGACTACTTTTTTTTGAAATTCTGTTCGGTGAGCGTTTAATTCGGTGAGCGTGAAAATGAAAAAGGTTTAAAAATGGTTGGTCATTTTGCAAAACTTTATTAAAACTTAGATTATTTTTTGAAAATAATCAAATTAAAAATGACCGGTTCAATGTACTAGGTAAAATTTTAGACTAGCTGCGCCCCGCCATTTAACCCATTTTGACTTTCTCTGGACTCCTACAAATATTTCAAAATCAACAACATCGGTTCAGCATTCTCAAATTATGGCATACTAGCTGTGCCCCGCGGATTCACCCGCGTAAGTCCCGATTCCGTGGGAATATCGATAAAATGTATCTTTAATTTATATCTGTCCGTCTTCTGGTTGTAAGCTACCTCCCCACCAATTTTCAGCCAAATCGGTTCAGCCGTTTTCTAGTTATAAATGGTGTAACTAACACGACTTTCTTCTTTATATTGTCAATAGAGCTCAAAACATCGCGAGACGTGGGGAGAAAGCGCCCGGTCTTAAACTCGTGAAAAATAAGGATTATTTTTTATATATACCTAAAAGATAAATTAATGCCTTCACCATTAAAAGGACCTTTTAGTATTAAAATAAGAGTAAAACAAAATATAAATGAAAACATTTCCAAGAATTTATGTCAACCAGCCCTCAGTGTTTAGAAAGTAAATTGCTTTATGAATCTTTAAAGCGCACCAATGAACACGTCAAGAATAGATTAAGGTTTGTTCTCAAGGTTTTCTAAGGTGAAAGGATACCGGCGCTCTTTCCATACAAACGTAGTCGAGTAAAGTAAAGAACTGTACTGATTTATAAGGTTGATAGCTAAATAGGACATTCTTTTTTACAAAATACAGCAAAATGTTAAATATTAAGAGGAAAGGGTACCGGGGACTCTCTCTACACAAACTTAGTCGACTGTTTACTTCCTGGATAATGACACTAGAGCAAACAATTTTGTGGCATAAAACCTATAACTGCCATGACTATGTCCCTATGTCTTGGTTTTTTTTCGTTTTCTAATTATCATAGAAATTAAGATTTTAAAAACAAAATAACATGGCAGTTATAAGTTTTTTGCAACAAAAATATTTGCCCCAGTGTCATTACCTATACAGGGAGGAAATAGTCGACTACGTTTGTATGGAGAGAGCACCGGTACCCTTTCTTCCTAATAAAAGTAATTTGCAAGTGTGTGTTATAGTGTAGGTTATATTTAATTTTTTCCTTTCCTCTTAATATTTAACATTTTGCTGTATTTTGTAAAAAAGAATGTCCTATTTAGCTATCAACCTTATAAATCAGTACAGTTCTTTACTTTACTCGACTACGTTTGTATGGAGAGAGCACCGGTACCCTTTCTTCCTAATAAAAGTAATTTGCAAGTATGTGTTATAGTGTAGGTTATATTTCATTTTTATGTTATCTAATTTACGATCAAACTTCATCATCATCATCATCTTCCTGCCCTTATCCCAATTTATTTGGGGTCGGCGCAGTATGTCTTCTTCTTCCATTCACTCCTATTAGTCGTCATCTCATCGTTAACATTCATCTCTCTCATGTCTTGTCTCACGCAGTCCATCCATCTTTTCTTAGGTCGTCCTCTTCCTCTCCATCCCTCTACATTCATACTCATCACTCAAACGATCAAACTTCAATGTTCGTTAAATATTTTATTGAATAGAATTTAATAGTTTATTTGAAACGAAACACACGACAACATAGTTGTAGAGGAAACAGTCACAAAAATTTACAAGGGCATAAAAGAAAACAGACAGACAGACAGACTCTGAAACTACTGAACTAATTTTGATGAAACCGCAAGTGCTCATATTATAAATGATTTTATGACTTTGAAAAAGAAAACATAACAGTCTTTAGTCGTCCGGGCTATGTGAGTTTAGCTTATTTTATTTTTCTTAGATCTTATTATGGACGAATAAAGAGCGATCTCTACCAAAAACTTCGCATTCATTACATCTTCTATGCATATAAAATGCTTTGTCTATACATAAAAATTATTTGTCCAGACTGACGGATCAATGTACAGCGTAAACCGCTGATCGTAGAGACCTGAAACTTGGAGGGTGTGTTCTTTGTATATGACGTAGGCATCCGATAAGAAAGGATTTTCCGAAATTCTACCCCTAAGGGGATGAAAAAGGGGGGCAAAGTTTGTATGGGACAACGTGATTCCTTGGTTCATTTTCGACATTTACCCGGACGAAGTCGCGGGCGAAAGCTAGTAAAAATATAGATGCCTACAGATAGATATAAAAATGGGTATTTATAAAGGTTGAAGAAAATGCGTAAAATAAAACAACTTCCCTGCGTTATCATCATGAAACTGGAATATTCCTGCAATAAATACAACACGATGAAAGCAACGCGACCCGATCCCCGTGAGAAGCGACACCTGTGAGCCGGAATATTAATTATAACGTGTAACTAACAGCGCAGCGCCTACCTACCACCCTGGATCGCAATGTTTACTTCATTTATTGTATCCTTGTACTAAGTTTCATTAAAATCGGTTCAATATTTTCAAAATGTTTTGGTAAGATGTTTTCGGAACGTAGCTTCTATTCGTAAAAGGTCAGAATTCTGGTGGATGTAGCTAATGCAACCTTTTTGTTAATGATTTATTGGTTTTGGTTGATCTTGGTTTAAAAGTTTCCAGGGCGGTAACAGTAGTTCAGGGAATTAGTTCTAGATTAATAGTTTACATCGAAAATTTGTTTGACTATAATTACTAGATATCGATAGTATCTATCGATATTTATATTTCGATATTTTCTATCTATAGTTTATTTATTTTTTGTATAATAACGATATTAATAACGATCAGCAACACTAGTGCCTATCAACCCTAGCCCCCTTATTCCAAAACGAGGTTTAGGGATAGTCCGAGATGTGGATTTAAATCAGATTTAGATACAGATTTACTCGTTAACTATAGTCTAAACACTATTCCTATATTCCTAATCTATAGGGATAGTGTTTAGACTATAGTTCACGAGTAAATCTGTGTCTAAATCTACATCTCGGACCATCTTTAAACTTCGTTTTGGAATAAGGGGGTACAAGTTTAATATCTTTAACTCTGTCGTCTGGGGTATTAGTCGACGTAAGGTGAAGCAGGAGCGAATTCTCTTGGGGGTTTTTGTCTAAAGGAAAATAAAGTGCATTCTAGAAACTTAGTGGAGTTGAGGATAATATTTATTTAGCTTTGGAACAATTGTTACTCTACCCTGGAAATACTTATAATTTTATTTTATGGTGCGACTTGTATAGGATGGAATATGAACAAAAAAAGGCGTAGGTACATGACAATGTGCAATCTTAAATGAAATTATATTTCAATGTTGAACCGCAAGGTTGATATTATTTAATCAGTTTGATACTTTGACAATTGGTTTATAATATTAAGTTCCTAAACCAATTTAAGGAATTTTGGCGGGAACGAGTTAACAACATGTCGTGCTGCAGTTTTATTTTCATGAAACTAAGTTGTAACCCGAGTTGAATTGTATAATTCTGGTGGAATGTTATTCAATTTAGTTCTGTGAAAGTGTACAAGTGTAGTGAAAGTAAAAATCAGTGTCAAACCAGAAGTTTTCTCGTTGCCTCCAAATCTCCTATTAAGGTTATGGTAAACTTGCCACCGCTTTACTATAGCCCCTGACTTGACGGACTATGACGAATTTGACTGTTTTGAAACACTTTAGGCCCGATTTATGAAAAATCGGGTCATAATTTGATGCTAAATATAACTTGACACTGGCTAAATGCACAAGCCGTGCGTAGCCATAATTAATAGAAAACAATTTAAGTGCAAGTCAACCGTTAGGTTGGTGAGTTAGGTTGTAAGGTATACCTACGCGTAATAAGGGTCACCTGTCACCTTAATTAAACACTGAATATTATGTATAAATAGGAAAAAAACTATTTAAAAACAAGTCATTAGATAACTATTTGCTTTATTGTCAATCTGAAAAACGATTTCTTTGTTTTTTTCTTGTTATTTTGTCACTAATGTTTAGGGTTTTTACTTGTTGTTTTATTTTATTTTATGTATGGGTTGCGACTTGAATTGTTTCGATTTTAATTTTAATTCACAATACGGATCTTAGTTATCTGAAATAATTGCATTTTATTTATTTATTTTTATTTTAAAACCCTTTTGTGGTCCTTCTTACCCGAAGCTACTTACCTTAATATAAACGCTCGTTGTAATATAGTTCGAGCCCGCCACGGCCTTGTATACTTCATCCCTTAATTTGCAGCATCGATCTGTCACTGTCACTGTCACTGTCCACCCCTAACTCGTGTGACCATTTAATTTCGTGGTCGAATTACTTTATGTGTGCGAAGTTAGTCTACACTTCTACATTATCCTACTCATATTAAAAATGTGAACGTTTGTGTGTGTATATATGTTTGTTACTCTTTCACGCCAAAACTTCTGAACCGATTGCAATGAAATTCGGTATGTAGATAGCTGGAGGCTTGGATTAACATATAAGCTACTTTTTATCCCGATATTATCACGGGATCGGGACTTACGCGGGTGAAACAGCGGGGCTCAGCTAGTAATATTATTAAGAGGAAAGATTTTTTTGTTTGAAATGAATAGGCTTCGAAACTACTGGATCGATTTTGATGAAATTTGGTATGAGGATACATTGATTCATTGGGAATAACATAAGCCACATTTATCTTGATTTTCCCACGGGGTCTGGAGTTTCGCGGGTGAAACCGCGGAACGCTGCTGTTCTAAAATATATCACAGTAGCTTATCTGTTAAGTTTAGGGAGCTAGCTAACAACTTGTCTTGAACTAAACAATACCGTTGTCAACAAAAGAAATACCTTTTCTAGAGTTGCCGCAGTACGTGCTCACTTCAATTCGTTGTTGCCAATCTCATTTTATCATTCATTGCAATTTAAACCTTAGTTGCACAAAATAGAGGCGATTTTTGTACAGCAATATAAAGCAGTGCAGATTTATTCAGGATTGGTTTAAGTCTCAATTCAGCTCGATACGGTTCTTACGTTCGAACAAATTGAATTGTCTGCTTTACAGTTTTCCAGAAAGTAATGTAGCAATCGCATAGGTTTATACCTCTTACAATTTCAAAGCATTTTGTATATAAAAAATGTTAATTAATAAAAAAAAGCGCAAAATTCTTCATTGA
Organism: Idaea straminata; assembly: GCA_951213275.1. Classification (NCBI taxonomy): domain Eukaryota; kingdom Metazoa; phylum Arthropoda; class Insecta; order Lepidoptera; family Geometridae; genus Idaea; species Idaea straminata. The sequence goes on along the minus strand of OX577857.1, from coordinate 4,356,082 downwards.
TTTAAATTGTTGTACGAAAACAGGCATGACGATAGCTACAGGTTCGATTCCTGGCTAGGATAATTACTTTTGAAAAAATCTAATGATGCTGTTTTAGTTTTTTCAAAATCGGGCACGCAACTTTTTTCAGCATTTTTCGCTATCTCTTATAGTTTAGAATATAGCCCTGCAGGCCCTTGTAAAAAATCACCCTGTATATTTTCTCTTTTATATATTATGATGAGTTTCTTGTGCCTTCTTCTCATTGGTGGCCGCGTTCCGAAGGCACACATCCTAACTTAGTTTTTAAGACGTGTCTAAGTGATCTTATACCTAGAGGTATTAAGCATTGAAAGGAATAAAGATTTTTGACTTTGACTTTGATAGTAGAATGCATTTTGGGATTGGTATGGAATGAAAATGTCACCTGATTACGTTCTTATTCCTAGTAGCTCTAACTTGGAAGATTACTATTAGTCAATTATACGGTGACGTCGGATTGTATGGACAAACAAACAACCTCTCTCTGTGTACCTCTCTGTTCCACCATAGCGTGGCTTAATTAGTTTGTATAAGCCGTGTACAAGTGATTTTTATTATACATATGCATTATAAATTATTTGTTTTAGGATGGGGCGAATCACTTCTATCGTTGCCGAAAAGATGGCTCAGCACCCAGGTCTACGGCACAGAGGACGAAGAATTTCAGGTAAAAAATAATAGTTAAAAAACTAAAAAAACACGCTTTTATAAAAAATCCAACTAAAAAACAGACAATAAAATTTAATAAATTTGGATTAGGAATAGTGTAAATAAAAAATAAATGTACATTATTGTAAAAAAACGTGGGGTGCATTTAAAGTTCTTTTTAATATGATATTATCAAAGTAATGATCCTTCTACGCATCTGTCAATCAAATGTTTATAACTATTGACACTATGCACCCCACGCTTTTTTACAATAATGTACATTCATTTTTATTTACACTATTCCTAATCCAAATTTATTAAATTTTATTTTCTGTTTTTTAGTTTGATTTTTTATAAAAGCGTGTTTTTTTAGTTTTTTTAAACTATTATTTATTTTTCATTTTTTAGTTGGGTTTTCCATAAAAGAATGTTTTTTTTTTTTAGTTTTTTAAACTATTATTTATTTTTCGCTTTTTAGTTCGATTTGCTAACTATTAACCATTAATGTTATGTACAAATATGTTGCTAACTGTATCTTGGTTAAGAACACATACTCAAAGATTTCTATGATGCCAACATAACCATCGAGACACATAGTGGTGCAACTCTATTTACATATACAATCACTCACATTAATGCTTGGTTACGGAATTTTCAATCCGTAACCACTCTACATCATAGCATGATCATAGGAGGGAATGTGTGTCGTTATCCAGCAGGTGGAGTATGCGGTCTGTGTACCTTTGTGCATATTCATTATTTCTTTTCTTCTTTTGTTCCACTCCTTTAAGTCTTGACATAGCAGTCAGGAAAGAGTCAGGCATGACACTCTTTTCGTCCTTCCATGGTAGTCCGACGTGCCAACATCCGTCAATTAACGTAGAAGTTCGTTCTAGAAAATTCTCGGCGCGTATATCTTCTTGGTTCTGTCGCGGTCTAGCAGATATACCTAGAGACTCGAGGGAGAACTCAGCGTTTCCAAACTGAAGCTGCAACGTAGACATTACATCTGCGGGTGACGATCTACTGATAAGAAGAGCTGTCACGGTGTCACGAAGCTGACCACGTAGACATTTTCGAAGTCTCCAAATGTTCTCCTTGTCTGTGAACGAGCACACCTCGGTGGACTCCTCGAACGCTTGTCGGAACGTCAACCATTCCATCGGATCTCCGTTGAATATAGGTAACTCTTTCGGTGTACTAAGCCGACTGAGTAGATTGTTGTTGTGCTGGGTAGTAGAAGAGGTGATTAAATCCCTTAGTGTACTAGTTAGCTGTTGAACTGGAACATTGGTGTCGGGAAGACCCGACGGCTGCGGCTTGCCGTTTTCATGGCATGCTGCAACTACAATTCTTGCTGACTGCGCTCCACCCACTTCGCTACGTCTCCAGCGTCTTCCTTTGCGATATCAGAGTGTTGTGGACTGTATTCTTCTTCTAGATCGGCCAAATCGGCTTTCAACTGTTGGTCAATCAATGCCATTTCGATTTACGCCTTCGCCTTGGCCACCTCTTATTGTAGTCTTCTTTTTGAGACTGTAAGGAATGAGTTGACGAGACGTCCTTGTGCCGTGACGAAGTATGTGAAAGCGGAGTTTTGAAACACACTTGTTCCGATCTCACAACGCTCCCGGCGTGCGATTTTCTTTTGTTCTCGTCGATTATTCTACTTGTTCCAGGTTTAGTCGACGGCGGTACGGGCGGAGGCATCTCCTGCGGTTTATCAGGAATCTTTTTCTGAAGTTCTAAAAGATTCTTTTGGTCGGCGGCGGTGTTTTAATTCAATTCAACTTTTTTATATGGCTGATTGCTGACATAAGGGCGCAATTCTGCCAATGTTAAGTGAGTCGAGGAAAAAAACTACAGCAATGAGAGTGAACGGTATTAGGTTTTGATCGGTACTTGAGATTCCTTGTGCAGAATAATTTTGGAGTAAGACCATAGTAAGACTAAACAGAAAAACAACTCAAATAAAGATACATAAGTAATAATGATATACATAGATAATGAATAAACAAAAAAAAATATTATATAACACATACTTACATAGGTGTACATAGGTAATTAATACATTTAACTACAAAACGAATTAATAAATACCATGTCTAAATATTCTAATTTAAAGTTTAATTATGTTAGTAATAATATACCTAGCTTGAAAATAAACGAACCGAGTAAAAACGAGAGAAAGAAGAGTTTTAAGGGAGGAAGGACGAGGAATATCCTCAGGGAGGGAGTCATAAAAAGAAAACTGCTGCTTCGGGCAAGAGAAAAATATATGACTAACTGTATCCTCATCCAAGCCACACTCACAGATAGAGTTATCCCTAATCCTAAGTTTGGCAAGGTGAACCGGTGAGCACGTGTGACCAATTCTCAGCCTACAGATCACAGACGTTGTTGTCTTGTCAATATTTTTAAAACGGGAAAACCAAGGTCTATTCGGGATTGTTGGTTGAATATCAGTATAATATTTGCCGACCCTGTTTCTAGTCAGTTCCCATCTTTTAGACCAAGCCTCTAGCAAATTATCCCTTAGAGTAGGAATTAGATCGTGAGAGTAAACCCCAGAGTGTTTCGTTGAGCCGAATTGGATAGCATTTTTGGCACAAGAGTCCGCATTCTCGTTACCAAGTATTCCAGCATGACCCGGGATCCAGGCGAGTGCAATATTGATGATGTTGTTGATGACATTCAAATAATGCCTTTCTAATTCCAAAAATAATTGGATATTTGGCATTAGAACGAAAAGGGTCAGACAAAATGGCTTGCAGACAACTTTTAGAGTCCGACAGAATTAACGTTTTTTTAAGGTTATGTGATTTAACAAATAAAATAGCTCCTAGAAGAGCAATAGCCTCCCCTGTAAATACAGAACATAATGAAGGACACTTGAAATCCTAGATGAGGGGCCATACAGCTGCGCCGACTGGACTATTTTGCGATAATTTTGAAGCATCAGTATATAAAGTAGTCCATCCGGGGAAATCAGTATTTAATTTAATTAAAAAAGCAGAAGGGATATCTAAACAGTCTTTATCAATTTCAAAATCAATCAACACCCTAGGTTTAATGGTTAAGGCATCATACGTTAATAAAAAAATTGGGGATGACTGTAATTGAATAATAGGGTTAGGAAGGCGAGTCAATTTCAAAAAACTTCTTAGGATGCAAGGTAACTTATCACTTGAAGGGATGTTAGCGGGATCTAAAGAATCATTGTGTGCTTTGATTTTTCTTTGCAACGAATGTTGGGAATTCTGCAACACCCTCAGGAGAAACCGATCACAAAGAAATTGTCTTCTCAAGTCCAAAGGCGGTTCCACACATTCAACCTGCATGGCGTTGATAGGCGATGATCTCATTGCCCCCAAGATTAAGCGAAGGCATTTCGACTGAATCTTATCTAATTTAATTTAACATATTAAATAGCTACCTAACATAATTATGACGATTTTCCATGGATAGAATATCGTCTATAAATTTTAATTAATATTACGGTGTTTTTTGCTACCGTAATTGTAATCCTACCGTAGGTGGTAAATCTATGCTGATTACGGTTTTTTTACCGTAATTACGGTGCCGTTGGCAGCACTGGCTCTATTACTTAATCAAATAGTGATACCCTGACCCGTTACCGATTCGATTTCTTTTATCGATCGATTTTATTCATGAAGAAGTTTTAATCGATTTAACACACTCATTATTTTGAACTGCGGAACCTTCTTGTAATGAACACATTACAAGAAGGTTCCGCAGTTCATTCACATGCTTGAACCAACTACAGTAAGTCTAAACGATTATTTTAGATTCATTAATTTGCAACGAATACATTCGATCCCATTACTAGGTACGAGTACGATGGAACTGTTATTACGCAAATTATTTAGGGCATTTTAATGCAAAACTTATAAAGTTTTTTTGGGTTTTACGTGATTTGATATGAAATTTAATCACAATAAAATTGTATGTTTTATTAATATAATCGATAATCGATTGATTTCAAAACCGTTTTTAGTCTGTGGTCATTAATTACGAATGACACATCACTAGAGTGGGCGGACACCGTCCATGAAGTACAGTATTCCCTGTAGTACATTGTATCAAAAATTATTACGAAACTTTATGTGCGTGATCTGTCAAAAGTTAAATAAACGATTGGAAAAACTATAGCTCTATCTCTCTTACTCGCATGCAAAGGATGCGGAAAGAAATTAATTAATCCTGGCGAATCTAATTGGGATAATCGGATTTTTTATTCGAATTATTGCATTGTCATCGGTCTTTGACAGGTGTGCAAAGTTTGAATTAAATCTGATCGTTCAAAGTAGGACAAAATCGAGCTCAAAGGAGTCAGTTACAAACATACATACAAACATACAAACAGGTGAAGCTAATAAAAGTGTGTTAAAAATGTACCTACCAACTATCAGCGCTCTGCGGTTTCACCCGCCTAAACTCCTGATTTCTTGGAAATATTGGGATAAAAAGTAGACTATGTTACTCCCAAATAATCAATGTATCCTCATACCAAGTTTTATCAAAATCGTTTCGAAAAATATTCGTTACAAACATTAGTACATTACGATATGAGTGGTGTAAATTGATCTTTGCATAGAGGCGGTTTATGACGCGCGAGCGGCAGCGAGTATGTTAAGAAGCCAAAATGCAAAGATCAATTCCACACGTATATCGTACGACGTTTTTTATCACAGTTGCAAATAAAAGAAAAGACTTGAAAAGAAAACAAAATAATAATTACATTTTTTTAAGGCAATATTTTTTTGTTAATTATGCTCTGGAAAGGCCAGGCTAAAGGCTTTTAACCTATACAGCCTCGTCTGACATACAATATTTTTTAGGGTTTTTTCCATTTGTTTTTGCGTCGGGGGTTAAGAACAAAATATAATGGTACGGAAAAACAATATACATGTATGTAAAGAAAAAACAAAAAATAAACTCAATTTTTAATCGTTTTCTAAGTCATTATCACGTCAAATTTTCGTTCGTATACAGACTTTAGAGACAACCATTTTTGCTAGCTAAAAAACTCTTTAGTACCTACCTTTTTTATACATCATCATCAGTATAACCCAGATAAATTAAGAATGTTTCACCTACCTAACATGTAATTAGCAGTAAGATACGTATTTAACTTATCGGGATAACTTTATAGCACTAGGTTGGTAATGTAAAACGCACGCGTGCATAATATGTTGGATTATGAGCCTAAAAGCCGTTGAATAAGATCCACTTTATGAGCAACTATGATAAAAAAATTAACAAAAAAAAATCCTCTTTGTAATATTAGTGTAGATTAAAGTCATGTCAAAGTAACGGCCCTCAAATTTTTTTAGTATTTCGGAAAATTTGGCACTTTAATATCAAGTATTATTTTGAGAAAAGCTTTACAAGAGCTTATTTTAAAACATTTATTTTAATTATGGTTTAATTTCAAATGAAAATGTCTTTTATAAATTAACCGTCTGTATCGTTTATTACTGATACGTAAATTTTGGATACCTGTAGGATTTATTAGTTGGAAAATTATCTATATCTATGGATACTAATATTATAAAGAGGGAATATTTAATTGTTTGTATGAATTGTATAGGCTAAAAAACTACTGGCCCGATTTTGATGAAGCTTGGTATGAGGATACGTTGATTCATTGGGAGTGACATAAGCTTATTACGCAGTTAAAACCCCGGAGTGGTGCTGCTACTGTTATATAAGTGCGTAAACCGCAAAAAGTTCAATTTCTATATAGGTTATTTTTAAGAAAATACGTGAAAATAAATTTAAGTTGACGTACAAAAAGGTCGAAATGACCTTAATTTAAATTGTTAATTATTAGAATAAGTAAGTGGTACAACCTACTAACTAGTTTTTTATAAGTTATCTAACGCTAATACTTCCAGAATGTACAACTACCGAAGCTGCCAGTACCAGATCTGCAAGTTACCATGGATACCTATTTAGAGTTCGCAGCAGTGGTAGTGAGCCCGCAGCAGATGGAACACACCAAGGGTCTGGTGAGAGGATTTATGGAGGAGCTTGGACCGCAGTTGCAAGAGTTGCTGCTGGAGAGACAAAAGGAAATGGATAATTGGGTATGTAAAATGTAACTAAGATTTTATAGCTAACTAGTTGCGCTCCGCGGTATATTAAGTAACCAGAGACAACGGTGGCTATAAAATCTGCCATTTATCAAGCGATTTGGAACTTACATAAAAAATAAGCCAATTAAAGTCCTCTAATTTAATAAGTTTTAAATCATACAGCGTTATGCGTATTTTTCGCTAATGTAATGTTACAAACACCCTTATCAGCATCGTAGTACTCAAAACATAGGCATTACGGCAATACCATTGTTTTACGTTTATTTAGCTTTTTCCTTTACTGGTCGATCAACAAACATGCCGCCTATATACCTTCCGATTTAAAATGAAAACTGAAAATGTCGTCTTTTTACTATTTTTGCTACAAATTGTATTTCGGGAAGTGGCTTCGAGTGAAAGTCCTATATTAATGAAAATACTGCAATCTGTGGACGGAGCTAAAAGTGATAAACATTTATTCGAAGTGATTCTGCGTTTATTGAAAAGTTTATGTATTTGTATGCGTGAAACATTAAAAGTAAAGGAAGATAAACTAGTAAGCGATGGATTTAATTTTGTTTCTGAAACTAAGAATGAAGAGAAGGTGGTCGATTTGTATAGAAAGATATACAATAAAACGTGTTTGAGTTTACGACAAGAAATTTCGGACAAATTAAACAAACCAAAGGTGACGGAAAACGAATCAATTAAAAATAGCAGTAATAACAACTTATATAAGAATACCTCAGTCCAAAACTTGACATCAGATAATGTTAAAAATGAAAAACCAGAAATAGAAAGCATATTAAGTAAAATTCTCATCCAAAATAAAGATACTTACAAGTACACAATTAAACGAAGCAATTTATTTAGAAAACTTTTTGTTTCTGAAACTAATAGTATGAGAAAGAAACAAATTATGATTATTTCGTTAAATTTAAGCAAGAACGAAACAAAAAATCGTAAAATACCAATAGATATTGAATTATTCAGTGCACAATATCTTAATAATTTAGAAACAACTCCAATTAAAAATGTTTTGCCATGTTCGGTAAATTCAATCTATAAATATTTGTTAGAAAAGAAAATAAACGACAAGATCAAACTATTTAAAATTCTAAAGAGAGAAGAGAAAATAAAATTGTATATTGACATTATAAACGAGGAATCTTACGACGATATTATAAATGGATGTTGCGATGATAATGATGAAACGAAGCCTGAATGTCAATACAACACAAACCAACATAGCAACTTATCAGAGAACAGTAAGGCTAATTTCAAAGAAACTATATTCAAAATAGTAAACTTGCTAAAACTTTATGATGAAACAACGAAATATGATAAAAATAATTATATAAATGGAAACCGAGATACCGATAATACTGATTTTTGTCTTTCATCAAACGATAAAGTGCTTAACATCACATCATCAATGAAAATATTAAATAATACAAAGATTATGCTAAATGAATACGCAACTGAAAGCTCGAATAAAATAGTAAAAGAAATGCCAATTATATTTAAAAAACTGTATAAAGACACTACAAAAATGATACACAATGGATTAGACGATGTTATTAAAAAAAAATCACGTGATAAAAAAGAAAATACCATTTTGAAATCCTTGTTAAATACAGAACATTTAATTTTTATGCAGAATAATGATATCGAAACTACAGAATTTGGAGAAAAAGCAATAAACAATGATATTGATATGAATGGTTTCGATAGAGAAAAAATACGCTCAAAACAGAATAAACTTAACACAAAATACACAACCCAAAACGTGGCAGTAAGCAAGATGGGGCACAAAGAAAATCAGACAAAATTGAATATGCGACAAAATACTAATATAATACCGCCAGCCAGAAAAATGTTTCGAATTTCTACAGACCCTACACAATACAGAACTAATTTGGTCAAAACAATGGATACAACTACGATTAGACCGTTTACTAAGTTCACGAATACGTCACCAAAATCGAAAGAACTTAATAAATATACAACAACACCATTTTCGCAAGAAATTCTTCAAAATTCAACGGAAATAGTCACAAAATTCTCAAAAAAATCTAAAAATCGTATAGTTGGTGCACAATCAGTATTACACAAGCAACTGAGAAATAATTCCTACAGTGCTAATGATGATCTTTTAGATGTTATTATAAGACAAAGAGGTAGATTAGTAAGAACTTTAGCAGAATCGATTGAAATGAAAGACAATGATGTTTACCAGAGTTTTACAGTGACTGAATCTTTGGCAACTACTGCCATGAAAAATTCTAACAGCAAAAACAAACTAGAAGATATTGTTGTAAAAGATAATGAAAATACAATCGACGAAAATGACGAAAAGAGTGACATTATTCAGGAACAACCGTATGATAATAGTCTTCAAGAAAAGTCAAGCAATTTTGAAATACTTGAGAGAGCAATGAAAGTTAATAACACGACATTCTTTAACGTTTCACAGAATTCAATGCAACATTTTCCTACTAAATATAATTTTGATATGGATCTAAATTACAATGAATCAGTTGGAATCGAAATTGGTAGTAATTTTACTGTATTTATGCCTGAGGTGAATACTGAAAGTATACAAAAAGTTACGTTAAAAACAGATTTTTCGACACAAAGCTACGAAATTAAAAATGATAAACCACAGTCACCTCAGAAAACTATTAAAATGCCTTTTATGTCTAAAACATTAAAGGAGCAAGATAAAACTGATAAAATTAAACTCCAGAGCAATAAAACTAAAAATATGCAAAATGCCACAATAACGAAATATAATAATAAGCAAATGAACCCTATGAGTACGACTACGTATGAAAGCATCATTGAGGACCTTCAACTTACTACAGCAAGAAGAAAAATTCATCAAAACCTAGTTACTGACAAGTTCACAAAAAAACACAAAAAACCAAGAATTCTTAAAGGAAATCAAAACATAAGGAGTTTTCACAAATCAGTTATGGCCAAAAATAACACAAGGACTACATTTATCGGTCCATCATACAGAAATAATGGAATTCTAGTAGAAAATACAATACATACAACTGACAGCATAACTACAGAAGTCAAAGTATCAAGCACCTTAGACAGCAAAAATATAGCTATCGAAACAAGAGATTTTGTTACTGTCAATCCTATTACAAATTTAACGGTGAAAAGTTCAATTAAGAATAGAATGGATAAAACTTCTAATGCTATCAACGACTTTGACATTGGTATCACTAAAGCGATACAACCAATGGATATATCCACGGATGGAAGCACCCTTGAGAGAACTCAGTCCTCTACAGCAAAATATGAGTTTGAACATAAACCAGTCAATGACAAGTCCGGTAATTCGCTTGTGAAAAATAGAAATTTGATAAAACCCGTAATACCAACTGAAGATAGCATTGAAGTTACAATTAATGACAACACAGAAAATATTTTACAAAGTACGACATATAGTTTATCAGAAGCAAACAAATTAAATAGTATGACAGTAGAAAGCACGACAGATACAACTATGACAGGCTCAAGCACCTTAAGAAGCATAAATATAGCTACAGAAACAACAGAATTTGTCACTGCCAATTCTATTCCAAATTCAACGGTGGGAAGTTCAATCAAGAATAGAACAGATAAAACTGCAATTATAATCAACGACTTTGGTATTGTTTCCACAAAAATGATACAACCTATGGATATATCCACGCATGAAAGTACCCTCGAGAACACCCAGTCCTCTACAGCAAAGTATGAGTTTGAACATAAACAGGTCAATGACAAGCCCGGTAAAATGCTTGCAAAAAGTAGAAATTTTATAAACCCAATAATACCAACTGGAGATAACATAGAAGTTACAACTAAGGGCAACATAGAAATTACTTTACACAGTACGACATATAGTTTACCAGAAGCAAAAAAATTAGACACCATCTTAGTAGAAAGCACAACAGATACAACTGACAGTATAACTATAAAAGGATCAAGCACCTTAAAAACCAAACATATAGCTACGGAAACAACAGAATTTGTCACTGCCAATTATATTCAAAATTCAACAGTGGTAAGTTCAATCAAGAATGGAACAGATAAAACTCCAATTATAATCAACGACTTTGGTATTGGTTCCACAAAAATGATACAACCTATGGATATATCCACGGATGGAAGCACCGTTGAAAGAACCCAGTCCTCTACAGCAAAGTATGAGTTTGAACATAAACAGATCTATGACAAGTCCGGTAAAATGCTTGCAAAAAGTAGAAATTTGATAAACCCTATTATACCAACTGAAGATAACATAGAAGTTACAACTAAGGACAATATAGAAAATGTTTTACAAAATACGACATATACTTTATCAGAAGCAAACAAATTAAACAGTATGACAGTAGAAAACACGACAGATACAACTGACAGCATACCTATGAAAGGATCAGGCACCTTAAAAAGTAAAAATATAGCTACGAAAACAACAGAATTTGTCACTGCCAATTCTATTCAAAATTCAACAGTGGTAGGTTCAATCAAGAATAGAACAGATAAAACTCCAATTAAAATCAACGACTTTGGTAAAAGTTCCACAAAAATGATAAAACCAATGGATATATCCACGGATGGAAGCACAGTTGAAAGAACCCAGTCCTCTACAGCAAAATATGAGTATAAAACTAAACTAATAAATGACAAATCCGCTAAATCGCTTGTTAAAAGTAGAAATCACATTAAACTTATAATACCAACTGAAGATAACATAGAAGTTACAACTAAGGCCAATATAGAAAATATTTTACTAAATACGACATATATTTTATCAGAAGCAAACAAATTAAATAGTATGACAGTTGAAAGCACGACATATACAACTGACAGCATAACTATGAAAGGATCAGGCACCTTAAAAAGCAAAAATATAGCTACGGAAACAACAGAATTTGTCATTGTCAATTCCATTCAAAATTCAACAGTGGTAGGTTCAATCAAGAATAGAACAGATAATACTCCAATTATAATCAATGCCTTTGGTATTGGTTCCACAAAAATGATACAACCTATGGATAAATCTACGCATGAAAGCACCGTCGAGAACACCCAGTCTTCTACTGAAAAATATGAGTTTAAACATAAAACAGTCAATGACAAGTCCAGTAAATCGCTAGTAAGAAGTAAAAATGTAATAAAACCTACAACATCAACTGAAAATATCATAGAAATTACAACTAAGAACAACACAGACAATTTTTTACAAAGTACGGCTTATACTTTACCAGAAACAAAAACATTAGACACTATCCCAGTAAAAAACACAACTGATACACCTGACAACATTATTACAAAAGTATCAAGTACTTTAGAAAGCAAAGATATAGCTACGAAACTAATAAATTTTGCCAATGTCAATACTATTCAAAATTCGACAGTGGTAAGTTCAAGCAAGCCTAGAACAGATAAAACTCCAAATATAATTAACGACTTTGTTATTGGTTCCACAAAAATGATACAACCTATGGATATGTCCAAGGATGGAAGCACCGTTGAGAGAACCCAGTCCTCTACAACAAAATATGAGTTTGTACATAAACCAGACAACGAAAAGTCCGGTAAATTGCTTGTAAAAAGTAGAAATGACATTAAACCTATAATACCATCTAAAGATAACATAGAAGTGTCAACTAAAGACAATACAGAAAATATTTTACAAAGTACGACATATAATTTATCAGAAGCAATAAAATTAAACAGTATGACAGTACAGAGCACGACAGATGCAACTGACAGCATTATTACAAAAGTATCAACCACCTTAGAAACTAAAGATATAGCTACGGAAATAACAGAATTTGTCACTGTCAATTCTATTCAAAATTCAACCGTGCAACCAATTAAGAATAGAACAGATAGAACTCCAATTACAATCGACGACTTTGTTATTGGTTCCACAAAAATTATACAACCTACTTATATTTTTACGGATGGAAGCATCCTCGAGAAAACCCAGTCTTCTACAGCAAAATATGAGTATAAAACTAAACTAATAAATGACAAATCCGCTAAATCGCTTGTTAAAAGTAGAAATTACATTAAACCTATAATACCAACTGAAGATAACATAGAAGTTACAACTAAAGCTAACACAGAAAATATTTTACAAAGTACGATATATGGTTTATCGAAATCAAAAAAATTAAACAGTATGACAGCAGAAACCACGACAGATACAACTGACAGCATTACTACAAAAGTATCAGGTACTTTTGAAAACAAAGATATAGCTACGGAAACAATAGATTTTGTCACTGTCAATTCTATTCAAAATTCAAAAGCGGTAACTTCAAACAAGAATAGAACAGACAAAACTCCAATTATAATCAACGACTTTGTTATTGGTACCACAATAATGACACAACCTACGGATATATCCACGGATGGAAGCACCCTCGAAAAAACCTTATCCTCTACAGAAAAATATGAGTTTAAACATAAACTAGTAAATGACAAATCCGCTAAATCACTTGTAAAAAGTAGAAATTTAATAAAACCTTTATTACCAACTGAAGATAACATAGAAGTTACAACTAAAGCTAACACAGAAAATATTTTACAAAGTACGACATATAGTTTATCAAAAGCAAAAAAATTAAACAGTATGACAGTAGAAAGCACGACAGATACAAAAGACAGCATTACTACAAAAGTATCAGGTACTTTAGAAAACAAAGATATGGCTAAGGAAACAATAGATTTTGTCACTGTCAATCCTATTCTAAATTCAACGGTGGTCAGTTCAAACAAGAATAGATCAGAAAAAACTCTAATTATAATCAACGACTTTGGTATTGGTTCCACAAAAATGATACAACCTATGGATAAATCTACACATGGAAGTGCCCTCGAGAACATCCAGTCCTCTAATGAAAAATATGAGTTTAAACATAAAACAATCAAGGACAGGTCTGGTAAATCGCTAGTAAAAATTAAAAATGAAATAAAACCTATAACACCAACTGAAATAAACATAGAAATTACAACAAAGAACAATACAGAAATCATTTTACAAAGTACGGCATATACTTTACCGGAAGCAAAAACATTAGACACTATCCCAGTAGAAAGCACAACTGATACAACTGACAGCATTATTACAAAAATATCAAGTACTTTAGAAAGCAAAGATATAGCTACGAAACTAATAAATTTTGCCAATGTCAATACTATTCAAAATTCGACAGTGGTAAGTTCAAGCAAGCCTAGAACAGATAAAACTCCAAATATAATTAAAGACTTTGTTAATGGTTCCACAAAAATGATACAATCTATGGATATATCCACGGATGGAAGCACCGTTGAGAGAACCCAGTCCCCTACAGCAAAATATGAGTTTAAACATAAACTAATAAATGACAAATCCGCTAAATCGCTTGTTAAAAGTAGAAATTACATTAAACCTATAATGCCAACTGAAGATAACATAGAAGTTACAACTATAGCTAACACAGAACATATTTTACAAAGTACGACATCAAGAGCAACAAAATTAAATAGTATTCAAGTAGAGGGCGTAACAAGAATGATTAATAGTCAATCAACGAAAAATAATATAAAATCAATGACTATTGACAATTTTGAGACAATTTTGCAAAGTACCTTTTCCAGGTCTCCACAAGTAACTCATAGTGGTTCTGTAGATAACGGTACAAAAATAAGTGACAGAACTACAACACCTTTTAACAATTTAGACGGTCTCACTAAAAATATGAAAGATAAAACAACAATGGAAACACTTACAACCAGTTCAATACCCCAAACTACTAGCCGAGCTGGATTAACTAATTTAACAAACAACGAATCAATACATTTATTAGAACCAGAACATTGGACTAAAGCTATAACGCACAAAAATGTATATAAAAAAGAACATAACGATATATTAACAGTAGAAGAATTAGTCTCAATAGGGTTAGAAGATATTGAAATATTCACACTGGCCACTAAAGTTGTTTCAAAAAAATCTGTTACAGAACAACCTATGGAATTATCTAGTAGTTTCTTGTTTATATCGAAACCCGAACAGCTTGAACTGGTTTTAAAGCATGCTTCTTATGGCGCAGAAAACAAAAAAATATGGACTAGTAGTACGATACGACCAAACACGACTACTTTTAAATATCTCAAAATGAAAAATTTAACAAAAATATCAACTACTGACGCCAGTGGAATACAGAATATAAAGAACGCTTTTGTGTCAAATACTAAAAACAGGCAAACAGTCTACATTGATGGAATGAAAAATAATTTCGCTGGAGAAAACAATTTATTTGATAAAACAACGACAGCAGTTATTTCCCCATCTAGTTTTGTAACCGATTTAACTACGAAAAATAAAGTAAACATCAGTGAAACACAACTCGGAGTTATAAATAACTTGCAAACAACTAATGATGATATTACATTAAAATATTCTCTGTATGATTCTATCAATTCAAAACAAAGACAAAACACAACAATAGAAGTCTTAAATGTAACCACAATGATAGAAGACATAATGAAATCTCAGATACTAAACTTCACAACGAATGGTAACATAACGACATCGGCACACTTTTCACCGCTTAACCCAAAGGTTACGAATATGGACGAGAAGTCTATTGTAGATACCATAAGTTTCGAATCAAGGAATTCTAGCAGTACACAGGGAGATAAAATCAGCAATACTAAAAATGAAAATAATAAATTAATTACTTCATCTGCTAAAATAATTAACAAGTCTCTAATTGAGACTGAAAATATAGTGAATGAATTATCCAAAATATCAAACACAACAGTTAAATTTATCTCAACAAAAAAAGCAACGAACATCAGTTTTCATAATACTTCTTTAGGAAAGCAATTTGAAAGCTTTGGTAGTGGTACAAATAAAACTAGAGATAACTTGACTCAGCAATATCAAGCGTCGACTACTAAGGCAACATTAATAGATGTGACAAAACCTTTGGATCCAACCGCAGATAGCGATAAAGCAATTATAAAAAAAGATAAAGTCAATAGTGAACCAACGACGTTATCTACAAACAGTACAAGCACTATTAATACAGAAAGGAATATCAAAATCAATTCAACTGCTAAAGAAGTGATTGGAACTGAGTCCTATTTAGCTTTAATTAATTTGACTTCAGGAACTACCATTAACTTATTGAACGACACATTAGAAAGTACATACATACCAAAAATAAGTACTGAACTGTACGATCCCAGTACTTCTAGCATTAACTCCACAGTAACTTACAACTTAAGGACGACCTCTAAATATTCTAAATTAAATCAAGCTGTTGATATCAAATACACTTCAGATAAAGACATAAAAAATATGGCCTCGGTTACATTTAGAAATGAGAATGCTAGAACGAATACGACATTAAAATTTAACAAAGAGATGACATTTGAAAACCATTTCAGAAACATTAAGACAATTGACCAAAATTATAAACACAATACATATTTAACTACTAAAAATAACCATGATTACAATGAAAACTCTACACCGTTGAACCTCTTGAGGACTACAAATATGTATGAAAGTAATGTGAATGTTATGTTCAATACTAATAAAAATGGTGATGAAAAGGAAGTCAAAATAAATACTACAAAAATTAAGAAATTTATAAATATGACTACGAAAATAGATAATTCAATCAAAAGTGAAACTAGACCAGATTTATATTATCCTTCTTCAATAAACACTTCTTGGGGCTATAGTGATAAAAGCAGAAGCACACACAAAACAATGAAATTCATCGAGCTTTATCCTACTGTAATGAAACTTTCAGAAAGCGATCACGATGAAACCACAGAATTGGTAGCGTATAGAAAAGATAAACTTAGTGATCAAAATAATCAAAGTTCAATTTACAATTTCACAAAAGTGGACACAGAAAGTGCTCCAGAATTCAGAGACATTGAAAACGGTAAAAAACAACCTAGTAAAGCTAAAATATACCATTCAGAAACGTTGCAGGATTTCTTGAAGAACGTATCAGAAAAACTAACAAATGCGTTAAGTAGCAAAACAGTTTCAAAGCAGTCCTACAAGGAAATTAATTTACAAGGATACAATGTTTCCGAAAGAAATATTAATCTAAAAGGTTACAATCCTAAGAGTGATGCAAAATCAACAGATCAAATTAATATTTCTTTAACAGCGCCCATTTCAACTGATACTGGAAACAATAAAATTGAACATTTAAAATCCAATAAAACGATCAGTAAAATTAACGTAGTAAAAAAAACACAGCTCTTTTCGGAATTTAATATAAAACCGTGGCAAAACACAATGAATAATGATAATAATTTAATAAATTCAAAGAAAAATAGAACAACAGTATTAAAATACGAGTATATTAAAATCAAAGAAATAACTCCAAAAACCACAAAAGTTCACAAAATAATTTACAATACTTTTAAACCAGCTTCCGAAGAAGATTACAAGACAACGAGCTTAGAGAAGGAAATCAAAACTTCTCAAACTAAACCAGTCCACGTTTATGTAAACAAAGTTGTTGAGTTACCCATAATTTATACAACAACTCTCAAAATAACAACACCATCACCACCTACAACACCACCACCAACAACTACAACAACAACAACAACTACAACAACAACACCATCACCACCTACAACAACACCACAAACAACAACACCACAAACAACAACAACTACAACAACAATACCGCCACCAACAACAACAACAAAAACAACAACAATTCCACCATCAACCAAAATATTAATAAAACCTACTAGAACTGTTTTTAATCCCGTAACAGCCAGGTATATACAAAAATATAATTCAGACATGAAAACAAATAATTATATCCGCTCACGAATAGTCACGAAAAATTTCAGAGTTTTAAAAAAATCAGACGTAAATCTAGCGAGTCCGTTTGAAAAGCAAACGGTATTTCCAGTACAGAGAAAAGTATTAAAAAGTATGAAGTATAGACAAGACGAAACTAGAGGACGGAATGCATTTGGCATCCAATATGGGAAACCGAACCAAAAGTCATTTATTTTAAGACCAAAGTTCAATGATATTAAACCAATCAAATCGAAAGGTGAATATTTCAAGTCGCCCGTTGTACCAAATGATGAAGATTACTACAGGAGAGATTTTTCTATTCATCATAGACCGACTGGTATAACTTTCAAAGATAAAATTAGTTATTTACATGAAGCTTTAAACAATCAATTTAAAGACGAAGATAAAATAGGAGAGCCGGATCCGGTGGTAGAAAAGCCTTCATATCTATTACCAAAGACCGAACCTAGGATGTTAAGGGACAGAATTGATTCGATACGAAACTACATTTCGAACACAAAACTAACAACAAGTACTTCAAACCGCTGGAATAACTTTTTCATAGAAGATGATGACCTGAGCGAATCTTATACTCGTTCGCTTGTTTACTTTAGTAGAGATAATTATCAACAAATATCAAGTTCGAGTACTACCACTCCAAAAGCAAAACGGAAAGGAATTACCTTATTTTTCTATAGTCCAACTGTACCATACAATCGTTACTTTTAAGTTTTAATTAAATAAAGTATTTTTAAATGAAAATTGTTTTTTATTCAATCCACCGAATTTCCGAAATCGCAAAAAAATTTAAGGGCAGGTGCTAATAAAGCTACCAAAATCGACCTTTGTTTTAAGCAACTCTAAGTAATCAAATACTCTTTTTTTGTTATTTGGATATAAATGGATATTGTAGTTTAATAACCATATTTTTGTTTATTGTGGTTGAAAACATGATATGAACAACTTCGTTTGATAAAAAAAATGTTAGAAAACAGACAATTATTAGATCGTTTAACGGGTTTTATTCAAAAATAGTTAACGTTTGTTTCTAAAAATTAATCATATGATAGGTTTTGACCTCTAGGAACTATATTTGTGGATAATAATGCTAAAATGTTTTGCATATCGATCAAATATAACAGTTAGCACGCAGCACCCTACGTTTTTGAGAGCGGGGGCTAAGGTAATGTAAATACCTACACACGGTACTGGAAGAGCGCCTTAAACAGGGAAGTAATCTAAATACAAAAGGCACAAGTAGTTTTACGTACATTTTTCCTCTAGGTTACCGAATGGTGGCTCGATGACATGTATCTGAAAGTCCGAGTGCCGTTACCGATTAATTCCAACCCTGGAATGGTTTTCCCACGTCGACACTTTGCAAAGATGGAGGAGGTCGCTGATCTGGGAGCACTTTTCGTTGATGACCTGCTGGATTACAAAGAAATGTTAGACAGGTAAGAAGGGATATTAAAACAAATTTATACCTACCTAAATATAATTAAGATTGATAATCCAATCAATCTTAATTATGTATGTAGGTACCGAATTTGTCATGCTCTGTAGCAATTATTTTAATTGGATTAATGACTATTAGAAGTAGAGGCTCGTTATTTCAGCAGCCTAAGTACCGATCTAATGGGAAACTCCAGATAAAAAGAAGCCTATATAAGGTTACTTTTTTATGGATATCATCTAAGAATTCAATATTATCATCTATCAAAAAAGTCGGTCCAGTAGAACCAATTCATAACATAAAACATAAGAGAAAAAAAAACAAATCTTATAACTTCATAATTACCTACTTATTAGCATACATTTTGACATATGTTGTGATCCGTGAAACCAGATATTTGATGTTTATCTTCACGGTTGTCCTGTGCAAATTGCAGTGTAAGGGATTTCTCATTAGACCGGACCGTTTCCGGGCAAGGGCGAGTCTGGAGCGGAGCCCGTCCGTGCCGCACGTTTATATTTCACTTAAATTCACATTTACAAATAATAAATGTCCTAATGTAGAATCTATTCCTAAAACTTTTTACCTAATATCTTTAGAGGGGAGTTACCGTTAGAGCGAGCGACGAGTCGAGAGAAAGGTCAACCGTTGTGTATGGAACAATTTTATCGATTGTTGGGAGTATGCCGTATACCTGAAGTAGGAAGAGATAGACTTGAACTACCAGAGATGAAATCTGATCCTGAAGAAGTAGAAGAACTCATTATTGTCGCCTGTAGGAATTATGTAAGTGAAAAAATTAATTGATTTCTACGTAAATAACACTGAAACATGGGCAGCATATAAGAAAAGGTCACGCTTTTAACCTTATAAAAGTAGTTCTAAAGGTCGATTTATATTTTACCTTTTCTTTTATATGCCATTAAAGTGGAATTACGGTAGCCATTATTTCAATCTTAACTAAATACGTAGTTGTTTTAGCTATTTTCTCCCCTTCGGATTTTAAGATGTCGTTCTAATCCAATGTCGCCACAATTCACTTAACTTAGTTATTGGTTCCCTCCCTGCAATAACTTACTTAGCGTAGTATTGCTTAACTTGTGTTTGTCAACAGATAGGTAAGTATAATATCCAGGACGTCAATTTGTGGCTTTTACGTGTCTTGTTAACTATTCGGAACTTTTAGTTTCCTTATAGGTAATTTTACTTAATTTTTGTAGTTTTACCCCATACCGGTGAAAGCAGCAGATCGAGGAAGATTGACTCCGGGAGAAATACAAGCTCAGTTGTTACATTGTATGGTAGACGCTGCTGGGGCTCCACTAGCACCTCGGATTGGACTTCTCACTTCTATGAATAGAGATCATTGGGCACGAGCTAGGGAATCATTAATCAGAGGTAGGAAAAAGTACCAATTTGTTATAAATAAATAATAAAATATTGCAGGAATTCCACAAATTGCTATCTAGCCTCAAGCTAAGTAACTAGACTTGTGTTATGGGTGCTTGAAAACGGATATACTAAGTACTCAAATAATTTTCTTTTCTAAATATCTAAGCATAATTACTTTTCTGAGGCGGGAATCGAACCCGCAACCCTGTGTTTGGCAGTCCGGCATGGTGACCATTGTGCCAACAGGGTCGTTATTGTTGTGTAAGGATTCGCAAACCATTGAATTAATTTGAAATGTTTTTATATTCAGACGAAAACAACCGTACTAATTTGGAGCTCATCTCCCGAGCGCTATGCATCCTGTGTCTCGATGAATCCGGTGGAGATCGAGCTGATACGGATCCTGATACCAACGCCATGCTTCGTGCTATGCATGGCGCAGGGTCAAAGTATCACTCCGCTAATAGATGGTTCGATAAAACTGTTCAGGTTAGTATCCTATTTACTCACTAAATTATGAAAAAGCAGTCTAATCACAGCCTAGATCAAGAAACGAAATTTTTTGCAAGGGGGTAGGAAAAGAGGAATACTAGGAATAGTAAAATTACTTTTAGTATCTTGTTCCTTAGCTGATCATTTCACAAGATGGAACTGTTGGGATGTGTTACGAGCACAGTGCAGTTTTTGCAAGGGGGTAGGACAAGAGGAATGCTAGGAATAGTAAAATTACCTTTAGTATCTTGTTCCTTAGCTGATCATTTCACAAGATGGAACTGTTGGGATGTGTTACGAGCACAGTGCAGTTTTTGCAAGGGGGTAGGACATGAGGAATGCTAGGAATAGTAAAATTACCTTTAGTATCTTGTTCCTTAGCTGATCATTTCACAAGATGGAACTGTTGGGATGTGTTACGAGCACAGTGCAGTTTTTGCAAGGGGGTAGGACAAGAGGAATGCTAGGAATAGTAAAATTACCTTTAGTATCTTGTTCCTTAGCTGGTCATTTCACAAGATGGAACTGTTGGGATGTGTTACGAGCACAGTGCAGTTTTTGCAAGGGGGTAGGACAAGAGGAATGCTAGGAATAGTAAAATTACCTTTAGTATCTTGTTCCTTAGCTGATCATTTCACAAGATGGGACTGTTGGGATGTGTTACGAGCACAGTGCAGCCGAAGGAGTTGCAGTAGTTCGTCTCGCGGAGAGAGCGCTGGCCAGAGCTGAAGTTGCAGATAGACCAGCACCTCCGCCGGTATTGCTTCCAGCTCCACAGGCCATGAAGTGGAACCTACCACCTGAAGTGCACAGGACTATTGACCAAGCAGCCAGAGATTTGGATCGGTGCGTTAAGTGAACTGAAAATAAAATTGATTGGAACTTAGGTCATAGAATTGATTGTAACATTGAAATATTGTAACATTTTCAGAGCCATTGCAAACTTAGACTTCAAAGTATACACTTACCGTGGTTATGGTAGGGAGTTTATGAAATCATGCCGTACTAGTCCCGACGTATACATCCAGCTGGCTCTCCAGTATGCTTATTACAAGTTAGTATCGACAAAGCTTACCTATTCTTTTTCCTTATTGAAATATATAAATATTATTAAATATTGTAGGACATTCCACACATCTCTATCTAGCCTCAAGTTAAAACTAGACTTGTGTTATGGGTGCTAGACAACGGATATACTACTTAAATACTTTTCTTTTGTAAATATATTCTTATAATACATAGATACAACCAGACCAGAGACAAATATTTAAGCATAAATACTTGTCTGAAGAGGGAATCGAACCCGCAACCCTGTGTTTGGCAGTGCGGCATGGTGACCATTGTGCCACAGTTGGCATAATGGTCACCATGCCGGACCCAGTGGTCGTTAAACACTACTTTGGAAAAAAGGTTTTGCGCTAACCAGGTCGTCGAATATTTTACGAATGTTTTAATATCATACAGGATGTATGGTTACCTCGTGACTACATACGAATCAGCGTCCCTTCGTCGATTCCGCAACGGTCGAGTCGACAATATTAGATCAGCTCACGCCGCTGCTAACGCTTGGGCGGCCGCTATGTGCACTGCTGAAACTCCTCCATTAAACGACGTTAATGATGATGGCCAGAAGAAGGTCTCTTTCAATTTATATGGGGTAAGGACTTCAAAAATAACCGTTGACTGCTAATTAAATCATTAGGTATATTCTAAAAATTATGTTTTGTCACAGGAGCAAAAGAAATTGGAACTATTCGAAGAAGCAGCCCGCAAGCAAACAGAAATAATGGAAGCAAACATATTGGGACGAGGTATCGATAATCATCTGATAGGTCTGAGAGAAACTGCACGAGAGACCTTGGGAGAACTACCGCCAATATTCAATGATAGCACTTTCAAACAAATGTTTGAGTTTAAGCTTAGTACAAGTCAGGTAAGATTAAGAGACAGTTCAGATTTTGTTCTGTTAAAGATAGATAGATAAATTCTTTATTGTAAACACCTTCAATTTTTGCCAACCAACAATTTCAACAATTCCAACACCAACAATTTCAAATAACATTAAATAAAAACAAAGCTTAAGTCTAAGTGTTACAAAGGGCGGCCTTATCGCTCAAAGCGATCTCTTTCAGGCAACCTTTGGATGGACAAGAAGTTGAGAAAGGTGAAGGGAGGGTGTTCAAACTTAAGATAATTAACTAAGTTGCAAATAACAACAAAAACATAATAATAAAAGCTAATATATCAAATATATCAGAGTTTATATAGCTTAAAAATTTCCAGGTGGCAACAACAACAGATGGTACGTCCATGGGCTACGGGGCAGTCATTGCAGATGGTTATGGTTGCAGTTACAACCCTAAAAAAGATAACGTCATCTTTTGTATATCTTCTTTTACTTTGTCCAGTGTCACCAACACGGAGGCTTTTAGAATGTCACTCGAAGAAGCACTTGAATCCATGAAACTCATGTTTCAAGCCAAAAAACCTGACGCTTAGCGTCACTAACGTTACTAATCTCCTTATATGCATTTAAAACTATTATATTGTTATATTTATACAACAAAAAGCTGTAAGCATAATTTCTGTGTAACTGTTTAGAAGAAAATTTTAGATAATCGTAATCGAATATTTTAAAAATTCGTTTAAAAACTAATATACATATCTTCATTATTAACACCACGTGGGTTATGGGCATATTAATGTGTTTAGAATAATATTGCACGTACAATTATAACGACATATCAATTTGATTACATTATACAAGATAATTATATCTTTTAAGTCGTTGCTTCAGTGTTCAGGGAACATAGCATTTAAATCCCAACCAATTAGGGAAATTAAGTTAATTATGGAAAGAAGTTTCTTTCGAATATCGTAATATACTTACTTGATTGACATACAGGTATAAACCTGATACTTACCTATAATTAATAACATATTAGGTTAGGTTATATCCTAAGGATAAAGCAAAGTTTGTGATTTTATTTAAAATAATGCCGTGATTTTCCAGTCTTGTGCTGTGTTTAGAATAGATTGATTTTGATTTAAGTCTCAAAGGCAAGTAGATATCAACTTTATTAGGTTTATTATTTTAATTTAGGAGACCAAAGGAAAACTATTCGTGGAATATTTCAATTAAAACAAATATCCCGGAGATTCTTCACAGGGAATTCTAAAAAAAAGTTTACCTAAATACTTTAACCACGTTTTGCTTAGCAAATTCTTTCGTGTTTTGACACAAACTTTAGAAGTTAATTAGGACCTTAGGTTCCTATCCCTAGCCGCAGCTGCCTAGTCCTCTTTGCCAATGTAGGTATAGATCAATATATAGATCTTAGTAATTATATATTAAGTATACATATGTTGAACTGTTTATAATTATTTTGTTATTTATTTCTAGAGAGTAGTTAATCCTGATTGTTACCTATAGATTACTTGGTTTCATTTATAAAATGTATCCCAAAGTCCCTTGTTAATTTAAATTTTAATATGTAATATTTGGAAGCTATTTTACGTAAAATTTATGTTGAGAAATTAATTGAGTTCCTATGTTACATTGCCCTCCCGATCAAAAAAAACGAAGTAGCAAAACGTCCAACAATGCGAAATCTCTAACGATCAGATAGTCTAAGCCGATAGCAAAATGTCCAACTTTGGGAAACGTCTAATGAGATGAATGCCAAATGCGCTAAACGTCTATGTAGCAAAACGTCCAACTATCAGATAGTGGCCGGCATACGAGGCTCATTTTGAAATAAAAAATACCGCAAATCGATGTTTTGGTACGACCTTTTGATAAGGAATCTTACGTTGGAATTGGAGGTGACATGTCACACAAAAAATTTGTAACGAGTCGAAATCGCGCGGGTTATTCGCGCAAGTGTGCATCATCATCAAGCGTTCATGCATCGTAAAAATTGCTGCAACTGCTTGTACGTAGTTACCTCCAATGTAACTTGAAGGTACTAGGAACTCAGTCGAAAAAAGTGTGTCGCTTATATTTCAATGTTTTAGAAACAATGCTTGAGATGTTAGTTATTTGATTGTAATATTTAAGATGTATACTTAGGTACCTACCTTGTTTACTTTTTTTAGTATATTAAGGTTTTAGCATAATGTCAACTTAATGCATATCATGTTTGTCAGGGATTGACTTCATGCGTAACATGCCAAGAATATCAAAAACATATCAAACTAGGTTTAAGGAACGCGAACATATCAATGTCGTTGCTATTTAGCTTCTAATTTAAGTATATTTAGTAAATAAATAGTAACTAAGTCTATATCTTTCGTATAAATGATAATGAACTTTGAATCGTTTATATAAGGAGTAAAATAAAACAGTATTTAACTTACTTTTGTGTTAAGGTAAATTTTACTAATTCTATTTTTTTGGATTATAAATACATAAAGAAGTAAATAAATAAAGAAATAAAGATAAAAGAAAAACGTGACTAACCGACTGGCGGACTAATCTATCAACGCACAGCTGAAACCAATAGCCGCATCATCAGGTCGTATGACGTAGATATCCGCTAAGAAAGAATTAAAAAAAAATTCGACGTGGAGGAAGTGCGAGGCGAAAAGCTAGTAAGAATAATAATTGTAATGAAAAAAGTCAATGCTGTGGTGGTATCATAAAATGTAGATTTGTATTGTATACTATACTTAACACTGTTTATCATTTACCGAATTTTATCAAAAATAATGAAATATTTTTCATAAGAATATAACACTGAAGGACTAAAATAGACCGACGTTTTATTGTCAGACTGACGATGCAGCTTATTTTTTTTTAAATCAAATTTGTTTACTTATTCTTCACTTTCTATTAAAGGTTATAATTATGATTTTTAGTATTAAGGTTTTGGCATAATGTCAACTTAATGCATATCATGTATGTCAGGGATTGACTTCATGCGTAACATGCCAAGAATATCAAAAACATATCAAACTAGGTTTAAGGAACGCGAACATATCAATGTCGTTGTTATTTAGCTAATAATTTATATTTAGTAAGTAAATAGTAACTAAGTCTATATCTTTCGTATTAATTACCCTTGAACCGTCTGTGTCCTTAACCAAATGATTCAAGGTCCCATAATATCACGGGGCTATGGAGATTGGACCCCGGACCTTTGGAAGGCGTGCAGGGAGCCGAAGCCAACACATAGAGGCCCTTAAACTATCAAGTTTAAAATAGCAAAGTATCATGTTGATACCAAACAGGCGATTATCCCTGCCTGTACTATAAAATGCAACCAACGACTACGAGGTTAATTATTATTATTCTTCAAATTAAGTGTATAACTACTACTATACTCATAATATTAAGTATTTAATTTATTTTTGTGTTTATGTCAATTATTTTATATCTAACTAGCTGCGTCCCGCGGTTTCACCCGCGTAAGTCCCGATCCCGTGGGCATATTGGGATAAAAAGTATCTTATGTCCGTCTCCTGGCTCTAAGCTACCTCCCTACCAATTTTCACCCAAATCTGTTCTGCCGTTCTTGAGTTATAAGTGGTGTAACTAACACGACTTTCTTTTATATATATAGATAGATTATTTTTAATGGGTTTCTGAATATTATGGAAAACGTGACTAACTGACTGACTGACTTAACGCGCACCAACGCACAGCTCAAACCACGGGACAGAGATTCGGGTCAAAAGGCGCACAGATGGGTATTACGATATTGGCCGCATCTTTTAAGAAATACTTTTGGAAAAGTTAACGCGGACGAATTGCAGGCAAAGGCCAGTTATTTATTTGGATAAGAATAAGAATTGTGATGAAAAAAGTCAATGCTGTTGTGATTACTAAAATGTAGATTTGTATTGTATACTATACTTAACACTGTCCATCATTTACCAAATTTTATCAAAAACAATCAAATATTTTTTACAAAATTATAATATTGACGAATAAAATAGACCGTTGTCTCACTATCTAAGAGACGATGCGGTCTTATTTGTTTTAAAATAAGAAAATGTATTGACTCTTTTTTTAAAGGTTATATATACCATAATATTATGATTTTTAGTATTAAGGTTTTGGCATAATGTCAACTAAATGCATATCATGTATGTCAGGGATTGACTTCATGCGTAACATGCCAAGAATATCAAAAACATATCAAACTAGGTTTAAGGAACGCGAACATATCAATGTCGTTGTAATTTAGCTAAATAAGATAACATAATAGCATTTAACTTCATATTAAATAATAGCATATAGCATAGTATTAAGTAAAGTAGAGAAATAACTTTGATTCGTTTGTGTAAGGTGTAGGTAATAATAAGTTATGAATTGATTTTGGATTTTAAGTATATTATTTTCTAATATTTATTTTCAACGAAATTTATTTTTACTTACTATTATTTGAACGAACAGTAAATTAATTTTAACTACCTATGCTAGTCAAGGTTGTGTTTTTACTTACTAGTTTTTTATTAATATTATTATACCTATAAATATGAAATGACAAAAATATACTTAGGGTTAATCTGGGATAAATGTGAAATTTTTCAGTTTATAATGATTCATATCAGAATCACATCATTTAATATAATTGATGTTTATTCAATATAAGTATTTGCAAAAAAAAATTGGTAAGATAAATAAGATTCATAAGTTAGAGTACCTATACTATTATCATCATTTTGATGAGATTACTTTTATGTATGCATATTATAACCCATATGCATATAATAACACATGCATAAATAAAGCATAATATGTTATGATATAAAAAATATAATAATAGACATTCAGTACTTAGTAGAACGTGCAATATTTATGCACGATCGATTTTTGGATTTAAAATAGTGCAGTTAATCACGCTTTATGCAATACTATCTAATCATTAGGTATAATCATCCAATAATTATAGTCATACACTATACCTAAACGCACTGTTACTTAGAGGGAAAAGGATGTTATAGTCCTGTAAGTATTCATAGACAAAGATGGGTAGGAAGTTTCGTGGTAGACATCTTAACTCTATGGACGTGTAACTTCTTAATCGAGTTCAATTATTTGTCAATCAATTTTAGTCCTTAAATATATGTAGTTAAGTGTTCGAATCGTGTTACTGTGTAGTGGTTATTGAAGCGAAATGAATGGTTGCTGTCGTTATCGCACATAGCTGTTTGGAAATGTTTGTTCACGTCGTTTATTGCCATGTATCTGTGTAGGAATAGTATTGTTTTAATCTATAATGACATAATCTGTATTATTATAATCTATATTTACACATCCTGTATTATTCTAATCTATAATTACATATCCTGTATTGTGTAAGGGTTAGGGCCGTTCCGTCATCAGTCATCACTCATCACTAATAAGATATTCAAGTTCATGTTTTTAAAGTTTGATTTAAAAAAATAAACATTGAGAGCGATTCAATAGGTATTCTTTAGATGACGGACATGTGACCGATAAACTCTAATCCTTCTAAAATATTTTAATTATTAATACTTTCTGATGCAATTTGCTGTTTTTCTACATGCATAGCACAGAAGGCTGCTTTTCGATAAAGCGAGTAGCTGTCGCCTTTCGCGTTTAATGTGTAGAAAAAAGGCTTAATGGCCGACTTTTTGCGCGGCTTTCAGCCTACTGTGCTAAGCATACGGATCGTCTGATATTAACGACTATTATAATGAAAAGTTATTACTGAATTATGTAAAATTAAGACATAAATTTAAGATGCACACCTCTATGTGATTAGAAACTAATACATATCAGTAGTTTTATTGTCTATATATGTCAATTCAATGTTGCTATCAATAAAAAATAAAAATCCAAAAAGCCTTTTATTCTATTTAAATTAGAAACGGTAAACATCGCCGATGTAGTAAAAAAGGGTGTCAATCTGGATGTATTCGAAGCAGATTCGACAGAAATTACTGGAAATCGGTCGGACATAGGGGAGGCCTTAGTCTAGCAGTGAGACACAATAGGCTAAGTAAATAAAAAACATCATCTGTGAAAATTTCAACTCTCTAGCTATCACGGTCCATGAGATACAGCCTGGGTGACAGACGGACGGATAGTCAGTGAAGTTTTCAGTTTTTACCCTTTGGGTAGAAATATGTCTTAGCATTCACGATAGTAGGTATGCGATATTCGCCAATCTGAATCAATATCTGTCTGAATCAAAATCAAAATCTGATCAATATTTGTAATATTGACCTTTGTGAGCGTGATCACTTAAAAAAAAAACCCCATGAGTTTCTTGTGCCTTCTTCTCATTGGTGGGCGCGTTCCGAAGGCACACATCCTAACTTAGTTTTTAAGACGATTTCAAGTGGTCTATATACAATTGTATTAAGCATCCCAAGAACTAAAAATTTTTGATTTTGATTTTGAAGTCATCAGTGGCGGCTTACTGCCCAACTTTTCCCTCCGAAGGGAACCTCTAGGTTTATAGTAGGGCATGGATTAAATTTAAATTTCTAGATAGTATTTTATAGTATTAAACGCATCATTAGGAAATTAGAAATTTAAATACTCAGTTAGTTAACATAACCGCCGTCAAGCGCGGAAAAAATTACTTATTTCAATTTCTACCATTTCCGTTTTTATTTTTTGAAACAATAAACTATAACTTTTTTAGTTTTTTTCCCTATAAGTTACACTAAATTCAAAAAACACTTCTCTCATTTCAATACATCAATTTATTGATTCTTTATTCGTATTACAAATATATCACTTATATCATACTTAAATTTAATTCAGTTTTATAACTTCTTTTTACTAAATTTTACGCTAATATCTTACGGCCGCACTCAGAAACAATCCTAAGTGAAACTTTAGTTGAGGAAGGGTTTGTCTCTTGTGATATGAATGTCAGCGAAAATGTGACTAAGCATTGCTTTTATACTTCAATGAGTATAAAAGTACTTAGATAGATAACAGATCGAGATATGAAGGACAGTAGTCTTACTAGTAAGTCTATTGGGAAGGAATTTTCTAGTAGTTCAACTGTTAGAGACTACTCGGTAAAACTACGGGGAACGGCCGGAATATACAGGGTTATAATTTATGCAAGCCGTTGAGGGCTACTTCTGTAAGAAAAAACTTTTATAAATTCTAAAAAATAAATAAATTTTGAGGTTCTGTAAATTAGAAAAACAGCAGATTTTTTAAAACAAAGCTCATTCAGACTGCACTGTAGGTAAAACTTAAAAAATAAGTAAAATTTTAAGGTTAATGACGTCTCTGTGTAAGGAACAGCTGATTTTCAGGTAAACCTACCCTTAATTTTTTTTTAAATGTTCGGCTGTCCAAAAGTCGTAGATCAAAAGTTGTTTGTTTAGGTGCACAGAAGTAGCCCTCAACGGCTTGCTTGTATTATTACCAATAACCCTGTATATGACACGATTTATACAAAGTAAAGAAATAGCTAGAAAGTACAAGTTGCACACATAGGCGGCACAAACCTTACCTAAACCCCGGACAGGACTTAACGGACTTCTTAAACGGATAATAGACAAACTTTACACATTTTCAGCTCATTTTGGAAATATGCACTGGCTTTATGCACAAATAGCACGGAGCCATGCAAGCAAAAATTTTTCATAGGGAATGTTTTTGAGTGTGGCCATGTGTCTAATTTACATCATATAATTTTATTTCTCTTCACTTTTATAAAGTTATATCTTTAAAAACAAGCTGTCTATATATAGCTGTTTATTTTTTTGTCTATAAACAATATTCTACTTACATTGATAAAATATAATATATTTCTTTAAAAGTATCTTATTAAAGTTTCTAAAATAGTTAAAACGGCACACAATTTATCACAATCTAAGAAATTGAAGGCTCAGTATCTATACAGGAACCGATTTGGATAAAACACGCTTAAGGGCAGGTGCTAATAAAAGCTACCAAAATCGACCTTTGTTTTAAACAACTCTAAGTAATCGAATACTCTTTTTTTGTTATTTGGATATACATGGATATTGTAGTTTAATAACCATATTTTTGTTTATTGTGGTTGAAAACATGATATGAACAACTTCGTTCGATAAAAAAAATGTTAGAAAACAAAGAATTATTAGATCGTTTATCGGGTTTTATTCAAAAATAATAAACGTTTGTTTCTAAAAATGAATCAAATGATAGGTTTTGACCTCTAGGAACTATATTTGTGGATAATAATGCTAAAATGTTTTGCATATCGATCAAATATAACAGTTAGCACGCAGCACGCTACGTTTTTGAGAGCGGGGGCTAAGGTAATGTATGGGCCTACACACGGTACTGGAAGAGCGCCTTAAAGGATTGAAGGATTATAGTACAAAAGTTTACAATAAACTCGGAAGGTCGGATTATCGAGGCTGAATTGTACTTTAATAACTTAAATTCATAAAATAAACGCCCCTTTAACACCCTATGTTAATTATTAATAATAATTTAATAGCTGTAGCTCGGTGTAATTCATTTTATTTTATAGTGACGGTAAATCAAAAGACCCCCAAATAAACGGGAGCCTTCGAGGGCGAGTGAAGACGGCAGTGGAACAAAAAACTTATCCGGCTTTTGTGGCTGCACTGGCCTACGTGACGGAACGCGGATAATACCGAGTTCAATTTCAAGGGATCTATAGAAAATGCAATTAAATAAATGACACACTACGGAGGGTACAAATATCTCAAGAAATACCTGTTTTGTAAGTAACATTGATTATTTATAATAAATTAGCACCTCCCAGCCGGTACCAAAGACTATTTGTTCAATACTTTCATTTTGATCTAAGTCATGAGATAAGCCGGTTCACATTTACAGTCGTCATCGGATTTGACCTGGAAACAATAATAAATATATTAAAAAACTAGTTGCGCCCCGCGGTTACACCCACGTAAGTGGAGGTCGGTCTCGCTGGAACTTAACCCTGTACATAAAGACTTTCTATTGTTACTCGACTATAGCGAAGCCAAAAGCTAAAGTTTCTAGACCGAATGTATGTATGTACTAGCAGCGCTCCGCGGTTTCATCCGCGTAACTCCCGTTCCCGTGGGAATAACGAAATATAAAATAGTATAGGCTATCCTCGACAAATGGACTTTCCAACACAAAAATAATTTTTCAATACGAACCAGTAGTTCCTGAGATTAGCGCGTTCAAACAAACAAATACTTCAGCTTTATAATATTAGTATAGATTTTATGTATATTCATCTGTTCCCGTATATTTTTTAACTGAATTTTGATAATCTGACAAATTAGTTAGAAACATCTTGATCGACAAATTCAAAGTCAAATTTTTTATTCATATGGAATCATATAATTTGCATGGGATCACTTTGAATTGTCTTAAACACTAAGTTTGGCTTTTAGAACGCGCCCACCAAAGAGAAGGCACAAAAAACTCATGAGGACTTTTTGGTTATGTGACGTTACAA
Organism: Idaea straminata; assembly: GCA_951213275.1. Lineage (NCBI taxonomy): Eukaryota > Metazoa > Arthropoda > Insecta > Lepidoptera > Geometridae > Idaea > Idaea straminata. The sequence goes on along the minus strand of OX577857.1, from coordinate 4,323,703 downwards.
GAAATTAAATATGGTGCCCTCTAGAGAAAATAATCAAAAGTCCAGCTGGCACAATGGTCACCATGCCAGACTGCCAAACATAGGTTTGTGATTCGATTCCCGCCTCCGACAAGTATTGATGCTTAGATATTTGTCTGTGGTCTGGTTGTTTCTATGTATTATAAGTATATATTTACAAAAGAAAAGTATGTAAGTAGTATAACCGTTGTCTAGCACCTATAACACAAATCTAGCTACTTAGCTTGGGGCTAGATGGCGATGTGTAGAATATCCTGCAATAATTATTGTTAAATAAGTTTGTGAACTTACCAATAAGAATGTATGAAGCATAAGTTCGTGAGCTCTCGGCCGCTTGTCCGGGTCGTGAGTGAGACAGAGCTCGCAGAACTCTTTCCCTTCATCCGATAGAGAGTTGGCTATGGTAGGCTTATGTCCCATACCCACCATGAACATTATCTGATAATTACTGTCGTATTCTATGAACGGACGCTGGAACACAAAGTTTAATCGGATTAGTTTAGTTTTACTAGTAGTGTTATGAAAAGAGTGGAATTGATGTAGTGGTCCTCTGACTTTCATTCCGAAAGTCGTGGGTTAGAAAATATTTTTCTTTTCGTTTAGTGGTGTTGCTAACCCACTCACCTAAGACAAGATTGCTTTCGTTAATCGATATCGCCAATTGATATATTTTTTATGTATGTAATTGACATAGGTCAACGATGTCACGTAAGCGAAAAAATGGTAGTTTTATATTATGCCAATTTCATACAATAAATCTATCGATTGGCGATATCGCCAATAGAAAGTAATCTTGCCTAAGAAGGCTGATCGCTCTAGGGCATCTGACTTTAAGCATCTCTTTTTTACCCTCCAAAAACTGGGCTCTGCAATCCGTGACACTTAGTTTCGTCACTCCTTATTCGCACCGCCAGGGTATGGAATCAGTTGCTTGCGACTGTCTGTCTGTCCTGTCTGTTTCATTATTCTTAACCTACCAATTTTCAACATTTTTTTACAATAAATAGGTCACAAGATGGTAAGTGACGATGTAGTCTAAGAAGTAGCACGCTTTCCTAGAAGATATCTATACGTTCGTGACTCAAAGACCACCAAATAAACGGGGGTCTTCGAGAGAGGCGAGTGAAGGTAGGAAGACGGCTGTGGAACAAAACCTTTTTCGACCCGTCTTCCTTTTGTGGCTGCACCGACCTACGTATCGGACTAAGGAAAGTCCGCTTGGCTCTATTTAATATGTTATAGTTAAACAACATTATAAATGTAGTACCTTGCCAGAAGCCATCTCAGTGATGACACATCCAACCGACCAGATATCAGCCGCACGTCCGTGACCCGATGACTTCATAAACACTTCTGGCGCCATGTACGCTAAAATATATAAGTCAGATTAATTTTTCTTAAATTTAGATTTTTATAAAAATAAACTGAATACAAAATATATACACCACTATAAAAACTTATAAAATAATTTTATCTAAGCGATTAAACTTAACCTTAATTAAATGTAATTTACAAGTTTAAAAATAATGTATAAATTTTGCATCTAAAACAGTAAATCAATATAAAAACCTAAACCTAGAGTACCGTCGGCAGCGAGGCAGTTATTATTATTATCCTAATAAAATAAATAATATATGTTGGAGCTGATGCCCATACAGTAAAAAAAAGATAGCCCAATAATGTCCCATTACCTTTTAACGACCTTTGTAATGAAGAATTTTGCGAGTTTGATTTTCGCATTGAACAAGGGTGTGTTTGTATGGAATTGCGAATAATTTCTTTCATCATAAGACCATCACGGACTGAGAAATATACAAACGGCTTTTTTTTCTAAGGTAAATAATGTATTCATGGTAATGTTAAACCAAAAAAATAAAAAATGAACCCTGGATATCTTTTAGTTTTTTTCACACTCTTAGGTTTTTAATGAAGAGCTAATTTCCGCCGCCAAGTTCATGCAAATAAACGTAAAATAAATTACCTTGAGTACCGACGAATCCTTGTAGTTCGTTCGGCGCTGTGGTATTAGCTCTTATCTTGACAGCACACCCGAAGTCTCCAAGCTTGAGGCAATGGCCGTCGTTCGTTAGGAATATATTGCCACCTTAAAACAGAAGATGTTTTTTTTGTATAGAATAGACTACCCTAACACGCGCGAACAAAACAAGCGCTTTGGTTCCTAGTAGTCAATATGTTTTATCGAGAATATTCTGCTATAAAAAGTAGTTCTATATAACTAAGAGCGTCAGACCGATCAAGAGCTTTGAATGTAACGTTACTTACTTTTAATATCCCGATGCGCGATACTACGGGAATGTAACGCGTGAACGGCGCTGAGCAGTTGCTTCGTGTACCGTCGGACTGTGATCTCTTGGAGGGCTCCGGAGGTCGCGATCAGCGCTTCGAGTGAACCTTCCACGCATAACTCCATGAATATTAACATTTCCTCCTGAAACATCACATTTTTATATGATTAGCTATTTCTAATACACATATTGTGCTGAGCGAAAAGCCGTCTGCGATGCTGAAGGTTGCGGGTTCAATCACCGCCTTAAAGAAAAAAATATGTGTTTGCCTGTGGCCACGTAGCTCCTGAACGGATAAACCGATTTTAATTTAGTTTTTTTAAAAAGGGGACTTAATCCTTCAGTCTATTTGTCAATCTGTCAGTCCATCGGGCAATCTGTTAGTAAATGTGTCAGTCCGTCCGTCAATGTATCAGTCAACATCAGTTGTAGACTTACCCTATGAAGTTCACAGCCATAGTACCGCACTAGATGCGGATGTATAACTCCCTCTAAGACTTGAAGTTCGTTCGCGGCTCGCTGGAACGCGCGCCGATCAGCTGCACCGATACTCAGCTCTTTCATTGCTAACAGCTGCCCACTTTCAGTGTTCACTATTGTATACACCTGAACATAAATTGCATGTTTACAAACTCACATACACTGACTCACTTAACTGTACATTAACATGACTTGCGTTTTATACAGCTCTTCTTACAGGTTGTAAGCACTAACGGATAGTCAAAGATGTCATCTATGTCTAAGAGTCCAATCATACCACGAGAAACGACTAATAGACAAATCAGATGAAAACCATTTAACAACTTGTGAGTTAAGGTGTCGCTTGAAAAATGATATACCTTGCCAAAAGAGCCGGCACCTATCTTCAAGCCACGTTGCCACTTGAATGTTAACCGTCTCAGTTTCTGCGTATAAGTCGGCGCCCGCGCAGCTTGCACGCGTCCCACGCGGTTCGCTTGACGCAGCTTCTCTTCGCGGCTTTCGTCTAGCTGCTGTATGGCTTGGAGTACCCTTCTACTTCGGTCTGAAAAATAAAGTTTTATTTCTAAATATTTATCTCGGCTTTCGAGCCATCAAAATTGTGCGATTTATCGTTAAATAACACTAATATAGCGTAATTAAAACACAAAGCATGACATGTTTTCTTATAATTCCCGTCAAAATGTCACGATGAAAGTTTCGGGTTGACTGTGCAGAAAGTGTACGATTCTTGTACATAAAAATGTACTAAATACAGACCGACCAAAAGTGCTGACTCGCTATGACCTCGATTTCAGTAGCTGCGTGCCGTCAGTGTTCCAATACCTAATATCGGAGGAGTCACACCTTAGGTTAATCCTACTATCCTATATTCCCACGAGATTGGGACTCACGCAGGTGGTTACATTACCACTTATAAATAACTAGCTGCGTCCCGTGGTTTCACCCGCGTAAGTCGATATTATAAGATTTAACTCAATAAATGAGTTATGAATAATTTCTTGGTTTCTTTTCGATCCTCCGACTGCTGCAAGCAGTTAACAACTGGTGGTAAGGGCTAAAAATGAGGTTCGCTAACTCGTTTTATCCAGGATCTAGCATTAGTTAGACTTACTGTTAGGATCCAAAGATTCTAATGACTGCAACGGATCGGTGTCCGTATACAAAGAGGATGGCGGTGGCGAATCTTTGTTCACACTGTTCGTCGATGGGAATGGACTCTGCGAAATTAACAAAAAAGACATAAGTCATATAGGTTAATTTAAAACTCCAATGGCAGCCAATAGTTAAAGGTTTTTTAGAGTTAGGGCTATCCGACCAATCACCGCTGAGGCGAGCATATTTAGTGTTGAAGCCTGCCTACTTACCCCAGGAGTGGTTTACGTTAGTAGATCTCTAGCCGCCTACCTTAGGTCGGAGGCTACACACATATGGGGGGTAGTGCAAGTGCATAGAGAAAATTTTGACCTTGTTGCACACTCGGAGTTTAGACCATCAGTGATTCAAAGATAAGTTTGGCACAATTCGTTTGTGGATTCATTTTATAAAATTGAGTTGATTGAATGAATGATAAAAAGGGAAGGGGGTGATATATTTACACTTAAGACTGTTGTGTCGTTGTGTAATATTTATTTATTTAAGACAGAATATGATTTACAGATGTTATATATTGTACATTCAGATGACAAACTCGCATAACCACCGTCACTAAGTTAAATTGTGTATTTTTTCTATCTATTTAAACGAGCAATTCTTGTAAATATATATAATCAGGATCTCGAAAACGGCTCCAGCGATTTTAATGAAATTTAGTATGCGGGTGTTTCGGGGGCGAAGGTAAAAAAAAGTCAAACAACCAAGCTCGGTCAAACAGGTACTTTCAATTAATAGTAATAATACTGTAAACTTACAACAAACTTAGTGGCGGTGGTTTTGTAAATTCGTTTGCTGATACTAGCTATTAACTTACATGTAATCTATGCCTTGGTCTCGGCGAAGGGATGCACTCAGCGGACGGTCGGGAACCGATCACGTGAGATATGCATCCATCCATTAGTTGCTTCAATTCCTGTTACGGACACAGCACAATAAATATCATAAGACATTGCGAGTAATAAATATTTCAGGACATTCCACACATCGCCATCTAGCCCCAAGCTAAGTAACTAGACTTGTGTGATGGGTGCTAGACAACGGATAATACGGATATACTAATTATATACTTTTTTATATATAACTTATAATACATAGACACAACCCGACCACAGACACATATCTAAGCATAAATACTTGTCTGAGGCGGGAATCGAATCCGCAACCCTGTGTTAGGCAGTCCGGCATGGTGACCGTTGTGCCAACTAGGCTGGGTCATCATATGTTAAAAATGTACATGCTAAAAGTAACTACAATGATTAGTTGTATTTTCAGTAGCTATCTTAAGATATATAATGGCTTAAAAAAATTTTCATGACGCACATTGATAGTGACTGACTTAGTAATTCAGAGCACAATGTAGATTTTTAGAGGAGAATAATGCCATTAAATAAAATACAGTAAAATTAGCACTCAATTAATAATAGAGGTAACATGATCAAAGCTTATAAAGATAAAAAGAAGATTTACTCACTTCAAACTCTTCATCAGTTAGATGTTTTGTATTGCAAGGATCGCATGCAAGCATTAGGAACTCTAAACCTTGACTAGCCCATCTGTTAAATAAATTCAAATATTATTAATCTATACTAGCTGCGCTCCGCGGCTCCACCCGCGTAAGGCCAGATAACTTGGGAATATCGGGATAAAGAGAAGAGTTATCATTACACTTATCGGTCCAGTAGTTTCGTAGTTAACTCATTATAAACATAATTACTATAGACATTGACCATAAAATATCTTCTACGAGTATACTAATATTATAAAGAGGAAAGTTTAATTTTTGTGCGTAACGAATAGGCTTCGAAGCAACTGGACCGATTTTGATGAAACTTGGTATGAGGATACATTTATTCGTTGGGAATAACATAGGCTTTCTATCCCGATATTCCCTCGGAATCGGGAGTTTGCGGGTGAAACCGCGAAGCGCTTGTTAGTGTATAAATATAATCTTAATAATTTTGCATGGCTTTTGCTCCTATTTTAATTATTTTATTCAATTTTCGTTAGTGGTCAACCGGTATTCAAAGCAACGAGTTGTATAAGCCGGTAAATAAACGGACAAGAAAGTGATCTTATACGGGTTCCTTTTTTTGAGGTACAGACCCCTAAAACTAAGAAACCTCGACTTTCATTCTAAAGGTCGTGGGTTCGAAACCCGGCCGGCCGTCCAATGTATTTTTCTTAAGAAAAAATTATTTGCGCTAATTGACATTGCTTTTACGGTGAAGGAACTCAGGCAAAAAAGGACCCAATTAAACAGGGTCCAAGTACAATTACCTTAAAAATAAACCAGACAAACCAATTGGATCTTACCTAGGTCTCAATCCGCGCCCTCTATCACACCTATCCAGCACGAATCTCATCCATGTCTTAGCGAACTGGATGACGGCGCGCGCGACACGCGACGCCCACTCTTGCTCCTGCGTGTTCGCAAGACGGACGTCTTCGCGACGCAGTTCTACCTTTTCTTCGGCCGGTTGCCCGGATAGAAGCAGTTCGAAGCTTGTGAGGGTCTGTTGGGGGAACATTAATGAATAAATTGACACATTTACAAACGTCTAGTTACTATGAAGTTCATTCTAGCGCGGCGTTAAAATGTTATAGAAGAGTGCGCGTCAGATAAGTTTTCGCGCGGTTAAAATAACGGAAGTAGCCGAGGATGTACTGATATTGACCAGCGCTTTTCATAAAATTTAAGTTAAATTTAATTGGTCTCGTATCACTATTAAGTATTTCTCACTATCTCTAGTGTAGGAGTTTGCTCTGAAAGCCCCTTAAAAATTACAAAAAGAATATTGAATTAATGTCAATTGTTTTCTCGAAATATGGTATAAAGATGTCAGGTAAAAATATAGTTCAACATATTTCACCAGCACTTAGCTAAGCACGCAAATATTTATTAAAGGGTTATGAAATACGAAGATTACCGTATTATCACCAAGTGGCGTTTCGCCGTCGAGTAATTTATCATCGAATACGTGAGCCTCAGCGTCTTCGATGACACTGTCCCCGCGCAGTAATAGGCGGGAGCGGGGAGGGGCACGGGGCGGGCCGCGGGGAGGGGAGCCGCCCGCGCACGCGAGGCGAGTCGCCATGCTCTCGTGAACGAACTGGTGGAGCTCTTTGGTTATCTGTTGGGTCGAAATACGTTCCTAATGTAACACAATGTAATAATATTAAACACTGTCTAAAGTTATTTTCCCTTGTAAGCACAGGAGAGCAAACCAAACAAAAATATAAATGTAAAAAAATGGAGATTTAGGGATTGAACATTCCTAGACAGTGTTTGTGGATAGCAGTAATTTACGTACCTTTGTCAATACACACAAAATATAAAAAAGCTTACAATACAGTCACCGAAAAGAAACCGGAAACCTTAACATTCACCGTTTCTTAGAATAAGCGCCACATATCACATAACCCATAGCGACACAGAAAGCACTCAATCCAGTAAAATAAGCAGCGCAGACAGGAGGCTATAATCATCTGATAACCAAATATCGTGACATATACTCGTAAAAGTATTTTAGACAGTGCATTTAGATTATCATTGGGTAAAGTCCCTCGTCTGCGCTGCGTGAGACCGAGACCGAACGAATACAAGGCTGACAAGCACCCGAGAACCTACCCCGAGCTGCAAATCGTTCAAAACAGGATTGTGTGCCTGTATGAGCACGGTGCCGGGACGCGGACGTGGCAGACGGGGCGGGCGGCGCGGCGGCGGCTGGAGGGAGGCGGGGCGTGCCTGCCGCTCGGCGGTCAGCCGCAGCGGACCGCAACCGAACTGGTACAGTTCGCGGTGCAACTATACGTGTATGTATATACGAGCGTGCGGTTAGTTTATGCTAAATAAAGCTAAAGAACCTACTACCTACGGTATTTCGGTTGAGAAAAACAAAGGAGGATAATATTTAACTGATGTTTGGTATTTTCATCATGACGCTGTCAACATCATTTATGATTTTCATGACTAGTAAGTTTATAGGTTCTTTACACTATGGTTTAAATAGGTACAATGCATGCAGGTGCAGGTGTGTGTGACATGCATGCTCTCTGCTAACTATAACTCATATATGTCAAATATGTAAGTTATAGCTGTCAGTCTGTATGAACAAGACTTATTAATTTTAAAGTAAAAAATCTATGGTAACGGTTTAGTTATACCAAAAATTCGTAAACACATTAATTTTTTAATATATTTTAATATAATATTTTTTCTATATAATATATATTTCAATACATTTCTGAACGATTCGAAATCCCAAAATATAAGGAAAAGAAAGTTACATATTCAAACATTCCACAAATATATAAGAATTATCTAATTTAATCGCAATCGGTTTAATAGTTTTCAGGTGAGGGTAACAAATATACACACACTATGACTTATTAAACACGCGAGAAGTGTATGTGGCATCTTTATATTATGTTAATTGTATACACAATAAATAAGATAAAATAAAATACAAAATACACGTATTTAAATATACTATAGAAATAAAAAATATAAGAATGCGTAGATGTGAAAATACTTTTCAAAAATCTAATGACTTTGGCGGGATTTAGATCAATGACCTCCGCTTAACGTGAGTCGTGGGTTCAAAACCCGCTCGGGGCATTAAATTTTGGAAAGACATTTCCAATTTATATTTCTTACAGTGAGTTTAACATTAAAAATATCATCTAGTGCGTACATGTGCCTAGCAGAGCGTAAACGTGCGCATTAAGGTAGCGAGGGTCGTGTATTAAACAACGAAAAATAAATAAAATTATAGAAAAAATACATCTTTGTGTAAAATAGGGAATGCTTACCTCGAAACCAAGTTTGCTAACTTGAAGTAACAGTTCTCTGACTCGCGCATGAATCGGTTCGTGGTAATCTACCTCGCTTGATTTTAACAGGATCATCTCTATGTGTACCATTATTGTATCTCGAAGTCCCATTAACGCTTCCTGAAAGAAAGTTAATGTGTTTTTTATACAAAAGAGCACAATACCTGGACAGTTTATGATGGTAATGCACATTGAAATGAATATTAAACGTTTTCAGTACGATAACGAATTGCCAGGGTAGCTGTGTAGCCTTCGGCATAAAATATTGCTACCCTATCTGCTCCCGTAGGTGTCATAGAAGGCAACTGTGTACTTTGTGCTAAAGGCCAATTCTTGTAAATAGCATTGTTCAAAGTATATTTCAATATCATTTCGATTACAAAAAATAATATCTAAGTCATTTTTTTTGTCAAAAAAGCGGAGTTTGAGCGTATTTAGAGCTACTTAAAGGGTATTTTTTGCAATCAAAATGATATTTAAATTCAATTTGAACAATGTTATTTACAAGAATTGGCCTTCTAATCGTCGGCCACAATATCGTTGTCAAGGAAAGTTTGTGGTAGGCAGACGCCTGACCGTAAAATATTGTCAAATGTTTGCAGTATCATGGATATGTACTGCGCCGACTCCAAGTAAATTGGTATAAGGGCAGGAAAAAAAAAACAAATTGTCAGAGCTTTGAGTCAATTTCATAATTTAGAAGAATGATTCGTCTGCCAAGCATTAGTTCTACTATTGACGACCCAGTTAGCACAATGATCACCATGCCGGACTGCCGAACACAGGATTGCGGGTTCGATTCCCGCGTCAGACAAGTATTTATGCTTAGATATTTGTCTATGTATTATTATTATATATTTACAAAAGAAAAGTATATATGTAGTATATCCATTATCTAGCACCTGTATAACACATGTCTAGTTACTTAGCTTGGGGCTAAATGGCGATGTGTGGAATGTCCTGTAATATTTATTTTTATTTATTTATTGCATTCCGGAGCAATACGAAAATTCGAATCCTATTGCTATTTTTATGGCCAACAGCATTCACACCACGTGGAATATTTGCTCGTTCTGGTGAGCAGCCGTGTAGCTTGTTTTCTCGGGCGATCTAACATAAATCTATATATCAAATAACTTACAAATATTTCCTGGCGTTGAGTCATGTATGAAGGTGGCGGTGCGCGCGCTAATCTCGCGGCTAGAACGCGTGCCCACGCCGCGGCGCCGAGCACAGCCGCGCGGTTTCGCGCATAAATACTTTGCAGGGCACGAAGTATTGCGTATATTGTGTGCCTGTGGGATGATAATAATCATATTAATTTCATAGGAAACTCTAGCCCTAAAACAAAGTTGTGACTATTCCATCAAAATAATAAACGCAAAAGTTTGTGTTTTTTAGTTACGTAAAATTTACTGTTTCGATATTTGGTTCGTAGATAGCTGAAGCCCTAAACACATCGGCCGGTATTCCTACCGGATTGAAACTCACGCTGGTAAATTGTAGGGTGCTGCATGTCTTCAATAATAAAACATAATTTCTATACAAAACATTTGTATCTTTGCGGGTCTATCTTCTAGGGCCACGTGTTACATATTAATACCTTATATATTTATTTTTGGGTGTGTGTGTGTTTGTTTGGTTTGAAAATAAGTAATTTCTGTGGACAAAAGGCTGAAATATAAACTATTTCATTTTATATCTCATCGTGAGGTGAGATAGAGTCCTACATATTCTTATAAAAAATTGTACTTACTTATCTGGATCAATTCCATCTGCATCTGCGTATTCCTTGTCATTCTGAATGGTCTTCATTTCTGTATTGAATTGCTTTACTAGACGTTTCAATTGGTTGCTTGCCATTATTCTGAAAATAATAATATTAAGGTGAGTTTTTGCTATTTTAGTGTTAATTCGCGTTAAAATTAAATATTTTTTGTGGAACTTTCTTCACTTCTTTACTAGCTACTCTTACCTAAATGACTGACGAATGAAGAACAGACAAACTTAACACATTTTCAGGCTAAACTTCATGTAAATATTCCTAAAAAAATTGAAACTGGCTAGGCATAAATCGCGTGGAGTCTTTACTGAAAAGTGACATTCATTGGATTTTTATAACATTTACGAGCGAGGTAAGACTAATCAATCGGTCTTACTTTAGAAATGGTAATCCTAGAGTTTTTAACTAATGGGTTTTAGCTTGAGTTATTTTTGTTCGTCATAAATAGTTAGAGGTAAATTGGTATGTCTAGGTGTTAATACCAAGGATATGTCAACCAGAGGTAGATAGTCTTTGCGAAATAAACTTGACCACACAAAAGTAAGGCAATTGATTCTTAATCCCTCGGGTGTATCACAATAAAGGAATGCGAAGTTCGGAGATAACCACTCTTATGTGACGTCTCTGGTTAATACGAGTGATTTATTCACATTATGTGACTGTAGAAACTTAAGAGGAAAGGGTACCGAGCGCTCTCTCCATACAAACGTAGTCAACTGTTTCCTCCCTGGATCATGACACTAGAGCAAATATTTTTGTTGCATAAAACTTATAACTGCCATGACCTTGCCCGTATGTTTCGTTTTTTTTTTTTTAATCTTAATTTTTATGATAATTAGAAAAGGAAAAAAACCAAGATATAGGGGCATGCAGTTATAGGTTTTATGCAACAAAAATATTTGCTCTAGTGTCATTATCCAGGGAGAAAACAGTCGACTACGTTTGTTTGGAGAGAGCACCAGTACACTTTCATCTTAATATAATAAATATTAATACTTACGAGAAAGCAGGCGGTGCTAGATTATGTGCGCAACGGACACGTCTCGCCAACTTCGCCGTGAACCCCCACTCCGCTTGCAACATGCCGCGCCGCAGCGGCTCTTTCTCAGACATTTTAGTTAAAAATGATAGGTATAACTGTAAAGACAAAAATTGTCGAGTTAAGGCATATTTCACTCAGTTAGCTCTCCGTTAGGATATATCCTATATATCCTAACGGACTTGGGAATCAAAAGTATATCCTAACGGAGAGCAGTATTTTTCGTCTATAGGTAGAAAAGTAAGTAACACTTTTTACCCGACTGCAAGGAAAGGGTTGTGTTTTTTGCGACCATCTTTATATGATAGATAACTTTATTTGTACAACACAGGAAGAAACAGAACACTATATACACAAAGTAAAGTAATAGCTAGAAAGTATAAGTTGCACAAATGGGCGGCCTTATCGCTGAAAGCGATTTCTTCCAGGCAACCTTTGGATGGAAAAGAACTGATTCAGCTTTAATGGTAGGTTGTGAATATATGTTTGTTATTTTCTTTATTCCCTCATATATTTCAAACCACTAGATGGATTTATTTAGAAATTAAGGTATCGTTAGATTCGTCTTATTAGTCCAAGTGTTCTTAAATAGGTGACATAAAAAAAAGATTGGGGCTGCTAGATTTTATTGTGTGTGATTTTTTTATTATTTATTTTTTCAGCAATATGGGTATCAAATTATGAGTAACTTACCTTAAGTACAGTCTCAATAGTATCATCGAATGTGTGTATAACCCGTAGTAAGTGTGGCGCGGGCACGGCCTGCCCCGCCAGCGCAGAGTTCGCACTACGTACGAATTCCACGCGAATTTCCGTCGCAATGTCCAGACCTTCTTTTAACTCTGTCATTAGCTATAAAAACATAATAACAGTTATTAAATATTGGAGGAGATAGCAGTACCATCTTCATCTACCTACTGATTGATATTTTATCTATCATTTTCACGTCTATATGAAGGCTGCGGTACGAATTGAATGAACGTACTAAAAATGCTTACGGCACATGCGCGCGACTATATATAGGGTGAATTTTTTATGTGAGCTATATCATAAACTAGCTATATAAGCTATATAAAACGGCATCGTTAGTTTTTGAAAAAGTCACTATCCTAGCCAGGAATCGAACTTATTGATTTTGCAAAAAAAAAAAAAACATTCTATATTTTTATACCAATGGATGGTCTTGTTGATAAGAGAACAATTCTTGGAAACTTCTTGGAACAAATCTGTATCTGTCTATTCATTTCGGACAGCTGGCTTAGTGACAGAATTGATATCTGTGGCTGACTGTGGCAAGTAAAATGGGGTTATTGATTTTGACTATAAATACAGTCTAGAAATGTCTACCTACTTTTGTTATGTTAGTGTTTTTAGTGGTGTGATGTTTAAGACTAAGAGATCTCTAGTTAGAATATATTTGAATCAAGATCCTATATAAGCGCTTGACTAGCAGTGACCGGTTGGGCGTTCGGTGTGTTTTAGTACTGCCTCCTTAGACAAGATTGCTTTCCATGATCGATATCGAGAATGGACCGACTTTTTTGTATGAAATTGACATAAACCAACGAATAGTCACATGGTGGTGGCGTTACAGAAAAAAATATGTTAGAAAAGTTTCATCTTATGCCAATTTTATGCTCTTTGTCAATTTCATACAATTAAATCTGTCGATTGGCAATATCGAAAATGAATCTTAAATTTAGAATTTAAAAAATTCCCGACTTTTATCCCCCATAACTTTCAGATGGTTGAACCGATTTCGATCAAACATAGCTATAGAACACTTCCGACTAATTCACCTTTCAAATAAAAGAAACGAAATCAAAATCGGTTGAGCTATTCGGGAGCTACGATGCCACAGACAACACCCCGTCGTTTTTGCGTTGGGGGTTAAAAACTAATCTTGTCTAAGGGGGCTGTTATACAAAAGCTTACATAGCTAAAGGCCGCCGTTCACACTATCGCGTTCTGTATTTTTTTTATCTAGGTTTACCTGTTTAATAGTCAAACAGGAAGGTGCATCGGGCGCGGCGTCGAGCCTCAACGAGAGGTAATCGTGTAGCGCTTCTAGGCATATCGCGTTTAGTAGGAGGAAGTGAGCGCGGTACGACGGTAACCGCATATCGAGGCATTCGCTTGACCAACAACCGTATCTGAAACATTAAGGTAAGTTCAGTCAAATTAATAACACTTCAAAAAAAAACTACATCAAAATCGGTTCATCCGTTCGGGAGCTACGATGCCACAGACAGACACACACACACAGACACGTCAAACTTATAACACCCCAACGTTTTTCCGTCGGCAGTTAAAAAATGTTATTGGTAAAAACGATCCAGCTGGAAATGTAAATTTTACGTCATTTTTTTAATCTGCTAATATGGAACATAACTGCTCTATTATCATAAGATCTGAAACATGATTAACCAACAGTCAGTGTTAAATTGATTAAATAATATCAATCTTGTGGTTATTGAAATATAATTAAATTTTAGATTACCCGCGTCAAGCTATAATTTGGTTAAATTTGTTGAATTACAATGTAATTGCATATAAATTTCAATAGCGGAATCTTCTGATATGATAAAGAAGATTCCAGCGACAAATATTGATTTTACTATTGGGTACAGAATAAATAAATTAAAAAAAAAAACAGGTGTGTTGCAAAGCCTAACTAAGCTTTTAGTAGTTTGTACTTGGAAAATTATGTTCTTATGTCTTGGATTACAAAATAAGTAACATTGTGATTATCTACTAGGTATTTTTTACAAAACACTAAAAAAAACATTCGATATTTTGGGCATTCAACATTCACCACTACCCATGTAAAGAAAATATATACACATGATATTAGGAAAATATATATACAATCTCAATGATATAGGGGGACGAGACAAATATAGGGAGCACGACAATATTATGTATATCTGACAATGTATAATTAATATGATTTGATATACAAATCACAGAACATAACACAAATTTTAATACCAACCGCATCGAGAAAATCCTTCTATTTTCGTAGTCAGATATATCAACACCCGATCTAAAAACAAAGTTCTTATTGGCCTGGGTTATAAGAACAACCGTAGAAATTAAGAAGGCTAGTTAAAAATCAAAAAAATAAATTGTGAGTTCATCACTTAGAAGAGGTTGAACTAGAAAAAGAGAGCGAGTGTGAAAGAGAAGAAAGCGAAGGAGATAGAGAAAATAACAAAAAAAATATTAGTTAGATCACGACATCAAACTGGAGGAAAGATATTAACTTTATATAGAAAAAGTGTAAGCCAAAGAGAGTGAGGGAGATAGAGAGAATAAAGAGTAGGATGCGTGCATTTTAGGAAGTAATATATGTGTGTGGGAGAGATAGCGATTGAGAACAAAGAAGATAGAGAGAAGAGGAAGAAAGATGTGTGTACCTAAAAGGTAGGTAGGAGTAAAAGAGAACGAATAACAAACACGAACCGTCTCAATTCAAACATTCTTGTGAAGTCACCATCTTCTTTATCTTGATTATCTTCTCTAGGCTCTTGAAAAACTTCTGCTGGCTCGTTGATTTCCGTATCCAGAGTTTTTGTCTGTTAAAAATATAAAACGAATATTACGACAAAGACACATTAAGACGAAAATAAACCCATATCTATACTTAATATTATAAAGAGGACAGATTTCAGATTTTTTTTGTCGGTAACGAATAGGCTCCGAAACTATTAGACTGATTTTAATGAAACTTGGTATAAGGGTACATTGATTCATTGGAAGTCATTCCCACGGTATTGGGAGTTACGCGGGTGAAACCGCAGAGCGCTGCTAGTTCGTTAATATAGTAAAATATTCAAAGGTACTTACATCAGGTTTCTCTAATGTCAAAGCCACTTTGGAAAGGAGATATTTTCTTAATTTGATAATGAACATCATACATCGTCGCACACCTTGCGTCTTCAACATTTCTTGGTGATAATTTCTACAAAAAAAGAAAATATTAGTAAGTAATGTTATTGAATTAGAATGCAGGTTCCAAAGACACTCAGCGTTCCTGCTAGTCTATCTTCAAAATTCAGTGTAAATTGTGCCACTCTGTCTTTTTAATTATTTAGTTTTTATATTTATCTTTCTGTGTGTAATAAAGCGTTCTATCTATCTATAACTTAGGTAATTCTGTTAGTTACGAATGAAAGAGAAAAACAACTTGTTTGAAGGTTCAGAACGCATCCCAGACGCAATTGCATGTGCGCGAGTTTGTAAACAAGCATTGATTTGCGGCAGTCACCAACATGATTTGACGACACAGTTGGCACAATGGTCACCATGCCGGACTGCCAAACACAGGGTTGCGGTTTTCGCATATATTTGTCTGTGGTCTGGTTATATTTACAAAAGAAAAGTATATAAGTAGTTTATCCGTTCTCTAGCACCCATACCACAAGTCTTGTTACTTAGCTTGGGGTTAGATGGCGATGTGTGGAATATCCTGCAATATTTATTATTATTATTTGTTTGTTATACCCTTTCCAATCGTTTATTTAACTTTTGACAGCTCTAATACTTAATCAAATAGTGATACCTGACCCGTTACCGATTCGATTTCTTTTATCGATCGATTTTATTCATGAAGAAGTTTTCATCGATTTAACACACCCATTATTTTGAACCTGTTCATTACAAGAAGGTTCCGCAGTTTATTCACATGCTTGAACCAACTACAGTAAGTCTAAACGATTATTTTAGATTCATTAATTTGCAGCGAATACATTTGATCCCATTACTAGGTACGATGGAACTGTTTTCATAACGCAAACTATTTTGGGCATTTTCATCATCATCATCATCATCATGTCAGCCCATGCACGTCCACTGCTGGACATAGGCCTCCCCCATACGACGCCACAAACAGCGGTCCTGAGCCACCTCCATCCACCGACTACCCACGACCGCTACAATGTCGTCGGTCCACCGGGCAGCTGGTCTCCCAACACTCCGTTTCGCGTTGCATCGCGGCCGCCACTCGAGAACCTTTACTCCCCAGCGGTTGTCAGTTCTGCGAGCTATATGACCTGCCCATTGCCACTTCAGCTTACTAATCCTTTGGGCATTTTAATGCAAAATAATAAAGTTTTCATATAAATTTATTGTATGTTTTATTAATATAATCGAAAATCGATTTATTTCAAAACCGTTTTTAGTCTGTGGTCATTAATTACGAATGACACATCTCTAAGTGGGCGGAGCCCGTCCATGAAGTACAGTATTCCCTGTAATACATTGTATCAAAAATTATTACGAAACTTTATGTGCGTGATCTGTCAAAAGTTAAATAAACGATTGGAAACACTATAGTGAATAAAATGTTTACTTACCTATACAAGGACACCGAACATTTCCCCAATAGCCGTAACCGGGTAAGTTCGTCATCGACTCCAACATTGAAGACATCAGTATCGAGCGTGTTGGTCGGAGTGCAATTCATTACATTTGGTGACTCAGGACTGGACATGTAACCGCTCTCAGTGGTCTCAGCCGTGTTCGCTGACGAATATCGGCTGTCGATTACGATTTCTGGTGTGTCTGGGTTTGTGTTTTCTATAAAAATATTGTTAATAAATATAAATATCGTAGAACATTTTAAACAGCGCCATTTAGCCCCAAGCTAAGCAACTAGGATTGTGTTATGGGTACTAAATATCGGAGAGAATACTTACCTATATACATTTTTAGTAAATATATCCTATCCTTATAATACAAATGTGAAAGTTCGCGTGTGTATGTATGTTTGTTACTCCTTGACGCAAAAACTACTAAGCAGATTGCGATGAAACTCGGCGTCTACATAGCTGGAGACCTGAATTAACACATAGGGTAATTTTTATCTCGATATTACTATAGGAACTTACGCGGGTGAAACTGCGGGGTGCAGCTAGTACTTAATAAAGGGTTTGTAAAGACATAATACTTATTCTTTTTTCTTACTGTAGATGGACGACATTCCTATAGTCAGTCGTTTTGCTACTAGATCAATTTGATATTGTGTCACCTCAATAATAGGACGTTTTGCTACTATACCATTTTGATCTTGTGTCGTTTTGATATGAAGGACATTTTGCTTTTAAGTCTTAAGAGATAGTCTAGTAGATTAAATAATTTAGACTAAGGGCGGTTTGCAGGAATATTTGATTATAGATTTAGTAGAATTAAAACAACATTTTAGGCTTATACTACTGGACTGATGCCGATGAAACTTAACATGAGAATACGTTGAGTTAGAAATGGCAACTTTTAATCACGATATTCCCACAGGCCGGGTCTTACCCGCGCGGTTCAAACCGCAACGTGCAGTAATATATCGTAATACATATAAAATGCTTTGTCCTGAATGACTGATTGACTGACTGACAGATCAACGCACAGCCTAAACCACTAATCGTAGAGACCTGAAAAGGGTGTGTTCTTTGTGTGACGTAGGCATCCGATAAGAAAGGATTTTCCGAATTTCTACCCCTAAGGGGGTGAAAAAGGGGGGCAAAGTTTGTAAGGTAACGCGATTCCTTGGTCCAATCTACTTCAAATTTTCGACGTCTACGCGGACGCAGTCGCGGGCAAGAGCTAGTCAACCAATAAGGTTGTTAAACTTTAAAACATCTTACTTTGAGTATCAATACCGCTATCATCTTCGTGCCTGGTTTCACCCTCCGATTCTTGCTTCTCCTCAGTTTCCTTAGTGCTAGAGTCGCTGTTATGAGACCCGGTCGGTGATGGGTCACCCGTCGACGAGTTACCCGATGTGTTGAACCGTACTTGGCACACTCTCGGGTTGTCTGAACACTCCCTGGTAAAGAAATTGAGACTTTATACAAATACAAATATATTTATTCAACAAAAAAAGGTGAAGTACATAATGCTTACATGTCTAGGTAGGCACCTTATAATATTACTGCAGGTTATATCTGGTAATAGACTCTAGTCCCCACCCTAGGATACCCTGTGTTGTGGGTGACTAGTTATCATAATCAAAAGCAGTGCGTGAAATATCTTGTGCGTTCTAGCTGCGATTACAGCGCTATTTATGTCAATATGGCTTCTATTACTATTTAAATAATGTCTGCTATAAATTCAAAGTAATTGTCGCCCATTTACACCAGCAACATACGTACCATCGCGTAATCGCTTTCAGCGATAAGGCTTTCCATTTGTGCAACTTATACTTTCTACTAGCAACGCTCCGCTGTTTCACCCGCGTAACTCCTAATCCCGTGGGAATATTGAAATATAAAATAACCTATAGCCTTGGACTATCCAACACAAAATAATTTTTAATTCGAACCAGTAGTTCCTGAGATTAGCGAGTTCAAACAAACTCTTCAGCTTTATAATATGTGTTGTATAAATAAAGTTAGTTTTAATCTATTACCGAGTTATGGCTTATTTCTACTACACAATGCCAAAAACAATATGTCTGGTATACTTCCAATTTAATAGTCGCGTTATTGTTTAGACTACATGAAACATTATAGCAATAAAAAACCATATTGGACTTTATGTTTGTTTAAATAAGGGAGAATTTCACCTGGGCGCTTTAGAATCTTATGAAATAACAATATTAAGTGTTTATAAATATTTAAATAAGGTAGAAACTCACCTTGGTGCTTCCGAATCGTGTGAGACCCTCTGTCTATCAGTGTGATTTGCAATTTTCATAGAACGTAGTAAACGGCGGACGGCTAACATCTTGAGGCGCATACTTAGTGCAGTGTTAAACCATAGACACATTGCCTGAAGGAAAAAATAACTTACAATTTATTCAATACTAGCTACAAAGTTGCCCGCAACTTTGTACGCGTGGTATTTTTGTCTATATATTATATTAAAACCTTCCTCTTGCATCACTCTATCTATTAAAAAAACCGCATCAAAATCCGATGCGCAGTTTTAAAAATCTAAGCATACATAGGGACATACAGACAGCGGGAAGGGACTTTGTTTTATGCTATGTAGTGACGATAGGCCAACCACCTTTCAATTCTATACGATAATAGAGAATTCAACTAGTATTATAAATGTGAAAGTTTGTGTTTATATGTTTGTATCTTTTCACGCAAAAACTTCAGATCTGTTTATTGCGATCAAACTTGGTAAGTACCTCTAGAGGTAAACTTGGTATGATAGCTGGCATAACACAGACTACTTTTTAATTATTACGACATGTCTGCTAGATCGAGACTTACGCGGGCATAACCGCATGGCCCAGCTAGTTGGACAATAATAATTAAGCTAAGTTTGAAAATGTGTAACAAATAGGATCTTTTAGTTAGTACAATACTATATATTTTTAAGAATAGCGTGCCTTGCGTTTTAATTCAATTTGGGGAGCAACATGGGAAATACTTAAAGTAGAGAGGGGTGTTGGCTTAGTGGTAGATACCTCGATTTTCATTCTGAAGGTCGTGGGTTCAAATCCTGGCCGGCCATGCACCGATGAATTTCATTAATGAAAAACATCGTGAAGAAACCTGCGGCTTAGTTGGCTCTATAAGTATTGAAAGGTCTTCTGGACATGGTCAACTAAGCTGAGAGTGTAGTAGGTGTTGGACAAGCCTACTCCATCCTCACACAAAATGGACCCAATTAAAAACCGCCCGTATACAAGCACTTAAATAACTTAGTACCCACCTTAAATCTATTCTTAAACCCTGGAGTAGCAACAAGAGGATGGTCGACCGTCATCGCCTTAGTAGACGGATAGAGAGATACTGCATCATAGTACGCCTCCAATAACCCGAACACTTCCTTCATGGCACGTCCAACTGCGTCCGAACACGATTGACAGTCGAAACTAAGGCAGTTGTGTTGTATACCTGTTCACAAATATGGCTGTAAGATCATTTTGCCTTTTTGGAAACTTAACTGCACTCGCGAGTTCATGGGTTGACACGAGCAACCTTTTTTTTATGTCTAACTACTATCTCATTTGATGGTAATGACAACGCGGTATCAGATGTAGAACGTTCACTACTGGTGACTTGAAGACACCCAAATTGTACGGTCGGCAGCATAATTGCAGACCCACCATAGAGATCCAAAACGACTGTTATTAGAATGTTTTCAATACAAGCAGATTTTAGGCACTTGCTTTAGTTGAAGTTTAAAAATCTTTTAACTCATGAATTTATTAAACAAAAATTGTTAGAATGAAAACATTCCTTATAATAATTTTAGAACTCTACCTTGGGTCTGCAAATATGCCGCCGACCGTACACATCATGACAGACTTGGCGATTACTATTTCTGTTATTATCCCTTGCAGTGCGAATAAGAAATGGCAAAGGTACGGTGGCGCAGATTAGTTTGTCTAGTTGTCCAATGTTTGTAATCTGAGATTGTGCCAGCTATACTAGCTGTTAGGCCTTGGGAGATGTTCGTACGTCTAGCCCGATAGCTCTGGTTTGGGGTGTTGAGTGGTGAGCTCTGACAAGGGCTAGTGTTTATAGAAATATAGACTATAACCCATTCATTTAGCTTTTTTTATATTTCCCTTAGCAACCACTTCAGATATGTATCTAATTTTATCCGAATATATAGTGTCAACTTAAGTTATTTGATTTGAGTGATCTCGATTTTTATGTACGGTTAAAACGCCATGGTCGCCATGATTGGGGTTTAATAATGTAAAAAAACCATAGAAATATCGCGTTTTAAATAGCTTTAGCAATGAAAATAAGTATGTTCGTTTAAAATCCTATGTGTAGTATCATGTCAATTAACCTTAATGGTCTAGTTGACAATAACTACATGCTATGTATTTAGATAAATGAAAAGTGAATGTGTCTCTTCTTTGTATAATCGGAGTAGGAATTGCAGACCCACCGTAGAGTTCTAAAATGACTATTATTAAAATGTTTTTGACGTGATAACTTTTTAAAAAGTGATGAACACCTGCATTCACAAAAAAGTGTGACGTTATGCGTCATGTTCCGGCAAAGCGTCATTATTATTAAGGTAACCATGCGTAACGTATTACCGTTGCTATGGTTACCATCAATGTTTTCTTATGACGTTATCACGTAAAATTATCGCTCGTTAACCGACTTCACAGACAACCGTTTTTTATATTCTTATATTAGTATTTATCTAATAAATTCATGAGTCGACCGAGCAAGACCTTAGAATCTTGCTTGAGTTGAAAACATTCTAATAATAGCAGTTTTGTAGCTTAACGATGGGTCTGCAATTCCGACTTCATTTTACCGTACCACTTACCATTTTGTAGCGAATCTTTCTCAGTATGATCCTCTTGTGAGCTCTGTTCTTCGTCATCTGATCTAACTGGCCCTCGACATGGATTGTCATCAATAAATCTATAAAAAAGATTATGCTACTAAGATTACTGTGTTGGCTTAGTGGTAGATACCACGAATTTTATTCCGAAGATCGTGAGTTCAAATTCCGGCCGGCATGCACCGATGTGTGCTAATTGACACTGCTCTTACTGTGAAGGAGAACATCGTGATGAAACCCGCGGGTTTAGTTGGCTACAGAAGTATTGACCAGTTCTTTCCTCCGGACACGGTCGACTAAGCTGAGAGGGTAGTAGGTGCTAGACAAGCCTCCTCACACAAAAACTGTGGCTTACAGCTGAGGTCGACCCATTTGGGGCAGCACATGGCTTCTTAAATATTCTTAGGTTTAGTGTATGTCTCTTTCTTCGTTGTATAATGTTACCTATTTCTTTGTGTGTGTTTAATTTTAAAGTTGTCGTGTGCCTGCACCGAATTAATGTTTTTCTTTCTTTCTTTCTTTCTTTCAAAAAGGACCTAATAAAGAGGTCTAATTGCGGAAAACAGCCCGTATACCGGTAGCATACTGGTACTGATCAGTATGCTACTTAATACCCACCCTTTCGTAGTGTGTCTTAATTTCTTACCCCTGCATCTGAGGGCTAAAGGAATAATATTCATCAAGATAAAAAGGGATAAAAGGAACCTATAAAGGTACGGTCGGCTGCATAATTGCAGCCCCCATTAAAGTGAAAAAAATACTATTATTGGCATGTTTTCATTCTAATAATTTTTGTTTGATAAATTCATGAGTTAGAAGACTTTAGACTTCAATTAAAAGAGGTGCCTAGAATCTTACTTGTGTTGAAAACATTCTTATAACAGCCATTTTGAAGCTCTACGGTGGGTCTGCAATTATGCAGCCGACCGTACAACGACCGTAACACAAAGATGGTTCGATAAAAGGTTTTTGAACGTGCACCTTAGTTTGTATCTATGTGCTCTAAAGACATTTTTATCTTTAATTCAGGCTTGAAAAAAAAAAACATATCAGAACACAAGTATTACGAATTTAAAGTACTAGTACCTGGATGACCAAGCTCAGTATTTTTTTTTTTTACTTAGTCTAACCTCAAAGCAAACACTCATTGACTTCGTGTTACTTAACAACGCCATCTGCTGGAATAACTTTATTGCTCACAAAAAATAGTATTAGTAGTTCGTCAATAGATGTCAGGAAGAGTCATATTTTCAGATAAAAAAAAAGTAAGTTTCTATAAAACACGAATAAAATGACATTTTCTAAAAATGATTCCTAGCTAGATCGATTTATCGCCCCCCTGTATACCAAATTTTATGAAAATCGTTGGAGCCGATTCCGAGATTCCAATATATATATACAAGAATTGCTCATTTAAAGATATAAGATAAGATAACAATAGTCAATTACACTTATTAATATTGAAAGCATACGATGAATTAAACTGATATGTCTTAGAATGCATAACGGTCCGAAAGCATAGTTGAATTTTGATCACTCCACCTTTTTTTTCTAATAACTCAACTCCTAATGGATAAGATCGCAATTACAGAGCATAAAATAAATAAATAATGGCCTAACTTTTAACTTACTTGTATTCTAGTATGTTATTGATGACTGTTGGCACTATTTTCCTTTGCGTGCATAGATAAGCATCTTGTTGGGCGAGCGTTCGTCCAGCTATTTTAGCTTGTAGTTCGAGCCATATAAGATCTTTAAGTTCATTTTGCCAAACCTGCTCTTCGCGGCTTATCTGCAATTCACCAACCTATTATAAATAAATCATTTTAACATGTTATCAGGTAAGTAGCTTACAGCTAATTTGTTTTAAAAACACGACACGTTTTTGAAGAAATTAAGATAAGAAAAGGAAATTATTATCAGCGAATAATAAGAACGATCAGATGAGTTATTTTTCCATTAATAATTTAAATTTGATTTTAAACGCGTTAACACTTTTCTGATTGAAATTCTTATCAAACATCAAAACAGTAAAGCGATAACAAAGTGAGGCGAATGACTGAGCAACGTCGGAGCAAGACAAAAATAAAACTAAGATAAAAACGATTCATTGAGAAAGGTGTATAGCCCTTTCCAGAGACACAAATAGTGACAAAGGAACATAAGCAATGTCAATGAAGAAAAGATACGTCCATTTGATACAAAAAATATATAATAATGAAATGGAAGCCGCACTATTGCAAACGTTACTAATATTAGTGTAGTTTTTTAACGCATGGGATTTTTTTTTTCTTCCTATTTTGGTCAAATTATGGTTAACGCTTAACGGGTCCTCTAACGGACACCCTGTCGAGAACCTTTTCACGCTCATCGTCCCCCCCTAAGTAAGGGGAGACGATAAGTGCTAATTTAAATAGGTCGGAAGATCGGAAGATCCCGCGGAGCCCTATGCCCTCACCCAGGGGAGACGTTAAGAGATGCAATATTCATTTTTTTAATGGAACTGTCCAAGTAAAACAAAAGACGATCGAAAAAAAAACAAGAGACGATCGAAAAAAAAAAACAAAATTCGATCAAAAAATACATATAAAAGACTCTCGAAAAAAAGCAATGTAAATCAACAAAATATGACAAAATTAGAAGCTTTAGTTCTCCTTAAAAACCCAAACAATGCGAAGTAACACACAGCAGCGGCACAGATAAAACCTAATTAACTTACAGTTCTCCTGCATCCCTTCTCAACGTTTCCCATATTGATGAGCATAGAGAAGGTTTTATGGAATGTCACCCTGCTAGCCGGTACTTCACAATGGTCATTCAGCGCCGGTTCTACTGGTTCAGCTTCTTCGACTTCTATCGTTTGCCGGCATTTCGGGCGGGATGTTAGAGACATAAATCGGCTGCAGGATTCCACCTGGTGAGAATGATAAACAGGTCAATCGAATTTATGATGGACTAGCTATTAAAACTAGCATGTATTATACATATAAACCTTACTCTTGAATCACTCTATCTATTACAAAAACGCATCAATATCCGTTATGTAGTTTTAAAGATCTAAGCATACATAGGGACAGACAGCGAGAAGCGAGTTTGTTTTATACTATGTAGTGATATTGTAAGTTGGATTAGATTGCAGTTGCTGAGTTTAAAGTACTTTCTAAGTAGGTACCTATTCTAGATGACTTATGAAGCTTGAGTGTTCGGACGTGGTGCCTGTGATAGGTATTTGATGGAATAGGCTTGTCAGGCTCTTTTACCACCCTCCTAACTTTTAGTCGTCATGAAGAAAGAAGTGGTCAATAGGTTTAAGGGCAGGTGCTAATAAAGCTACCAAAATCGACCTTTGTTTTAAGCAACTCTAAGTAATCAAATACTCTTTTTTTGTTATTTGGATATAAATGGATATTGTAGTTTAATAACCACATTTTTGTTTATCGTGGTTGAAAACATGATTTGAACAACTTCGTTCGATAAAAAAATTTTTAGAAAACAGAGAATTATTAGATGGTTTATCGGGTTTTATTCAAAAATAGTTAACGTTTGTTTCTAAAAATGAATCAAATGATATGTTTTGACCTCTAGGAACTATATTTGTGGATAATAATGCTAAAATGTTTTGCATATCGATCAAATATAACAATTAGCACGCAGCACGCTACGTCTTTGAGAGCGCGGGCTAAGGTAATGTGAATACCTACACAGGGTACTGGAAGAGCGCCTTAAAGCAAAATAAGTGAACTGACTAACTGAATAAAAACTTCAGTGCCAGATTAAGATGGTTAAGAATAAAAATTACTAGCACAGCCCTGCGATTTCACCCACGCAAGTCCCGATCCCGTGGGAATATCGGGATAAAGAGAGCCTATATGTTAATAAAGGCCTCCAGCTATCTACATACCGAATTTCATTGCAATCGGTTTAGTAGTTTCAACGTGAAGGAGTAACAAACATACACAGAAACTTTCACATTATAATATTAGTAGGAAGTAGGATAGGACTAGCAGCGCTCCGCGGTTTCACCCGCGTAACTCTCGATCCTTTAGGAATATCGAGATAAAAGCCTATGTTACTCCCAATGAATCCATGTATCCTTACACCGAGTTTCATTAAAATCGGTTCAGTAGTTTCGGAGCCTATTCGTTACAAATAAAAACAAGAAAGTGATCGTATATCCTTTCTTACTAAGGTAAGAAAGGATTACGATCACTTTCTTGTTTTTTTTTTTAAAACAAAAAAAATCTTTCCTTTTTATAATATTAGTATAGATATTCTTACCAATGGAGGTACAGCAGCCATAGGGTTTGGTGACGGTAGAGAATCAGCCTTGTTTTGTTGACTCATGTCGAGTTTCCAGTCTCGTTCTTTCGACCTGATGAGTTTTTGGCTCCCCCGTTTGCGGAATCGCTCTGAAACTGCAAAAAAGCTTTATTATTCGATCCAGACACTATAAATTAAGATGAACTCGTGAAAAACTAGTTATGAAGTGTTTTTAATTCAATGCCAGAGTAATATTGTGTAAGAAAACAACTTATTATCGGTGTTAACGGTGTAAATAAGATTTCATCATGACACGCGGGTCATCGATTGTTCCGCAAATCAACTAACTTGTCGTAATTTGCGCGGTCTAAAGATCTGTGTGTTAATGGGACGTCTTTTCCAGCTGAAATAAATTGGGATCGAGCCAAATAGTCAGCAGAGTCAAGACAAAATGAAAAATCAAATGTGTTATCTATTATCTGAAAATACTTCCTCAGTGTATTATTATCTAGCACTTTTTGCTTTTTCAAGGCCAGCTTGCCAAATACGCAACAGCAGGGTGACTCTTACAAAATGCAGAAAAAAAAGGTTTGATAAACTACACGTGTCTCTCAAAAAATTGTCAAGGACACTCAGACAATCAACTGTAGTTTTTCATACGAATACCAACTCGCTAACAAGATCGACTAACAAAACTTTATGAGTGTTTGAATTATTTTCTAAGATCCACAAATCTAAGCGCATATTTCCTTGTATGCAATGACTAGCTGCGCTCCGCGGTTTCACCCGCGTAAGTCCCGTGGGAATATCAAATTGAAAAGTAGCCTTTTCGATAAATGGACTATCCAACACAAAAATATTTTTTCAATTCGAACCATTCATTCCTGAGATTAGCGCGTTCAAACAAACAAATTTTTCAGCTTTATAATATTAGTATAGATATGCACAAAAAACCATCAGTTGATGGATATACATCTTAGCCATACCTATTATTACTAACTGTTAGAATATAAGAAGAGAGACTGACTGATTAATTTAACACACAGATTTATTAACTGGGATAAGAAACGCGTTCGAGGGTTCCTTGTGCTCTAAATACAAGAACTTTGGTAAATCCGTCGAGATCTATAAGGGAAGAGATTCAAAATTAAAAAGGTATTGTTTATTAATAACTTACCAGCATCGTCGACGGCAGCATCTACAACGTCCCTCTTATCTCGTGCTGCACGCACGACCACCGTGTCACCCATGTAACTCCTGAAACAAGGTTTCGTTACTTTAGTGCACATTTTCGCGGAATAATTAAGTAGTGTTTGCTTAACGAAGTCGATGTTTATACTGTTACAAAAAAATACATCGTTTTTCCTGTGACATAAATTGCAGAATATTATGAAATAAGTAGATACGTACTTAACTACCTCCTACACATTTTGAAATTATCGTAGCCACTTATTTTATCATTTTTGATGTATCGATAAGACAGATGAGATTAACCCATTTGCAGGAAACTGATCAACATTAAGGCTGCTTATGCTGCCAAACGCAACGCGCCAGAAATACCCGTCGCTTACAACTAACATTGTTGATTGTAACGAATGTGTTTTGTTTTTCTCAAAAGTGCTGAGATGTAATTGTAGGTGAAATCTTTACCGATATTTTGGGGTAATTTCAGACGAAAATTCCTGGTCAAAGCTAGACTAGTTTTAATTTTTAATTTTAGGATAGCTTAAAAACTATAGGGAATTTTTGGCACAAAATAACACCAAAATGTCGGTAAGTAAATAACTCACCTACAATTCCATCTTAGCACATTTAAGAAAAACAAAATACATTCGTAACAATCAACAATTTTCACCAAAAAGGAGACCGGTGCCAGTAGTAACTATTTAGTAGGCTGTGTACCAAGGTCGTTGGCATATGGACCCCCTTAAACTAGATTGTATTTGAGTTTCACTCTAACTATCAAATTACGTGAATGCGGTAAAACCAGACTCGTATTTGCATTATCATTGCATATTATGACATAGAGATAATGTGATAGTTAGGCTAAGGCTAAATGTGGACTAAATCTAATGTTCCAGTACACGTGGACTAAACATAAGGATTTACGAGTAAATCATGAATTTCTATATTTAACTAAATATATTATGGTTAGAGAAAATCTTATGAAGCAAAGTTAAATCTACTATATCAGTACAAGTGGTTTAACACAATAATCTGCGAGTAAAAATGCGTGGCATAATACGCATTTTTATATTATTCTGAATATCCTACTCATATTATAAATGTGAAAGTTTGTGTGTGTATATATGTTTGTTACTCCTTCACGCAAAAACTTCTGGACCGATTGCGATGAAACTGGGTATGTAGATAGCTGGAGACCTGGATTAACACATAGGCTACTTTTTATCCCGATATTCCCACGAGATCGGTACTTAAGCGGGTGAAACCGCGGGGCGCAGCTAGTATTATAATAGTACCTACAGTGACTAGAGAAAATTCACTAAGTTGGTAACATTAGTGTCGCATCGTATAATTCCGATTTTGACTTAACTTGAAGTACTAGTTTTTATTTTATTTGTACTATACCATCATGATAAAACGAATATTTACTAATCTGAAAGCATGTGCCGAAAATAAAATACGGTGAATCATACAGGATCTTTCACGCTTATCTAAAGGCTCAAAGTTAACAAACAATAATAAATGTTCACGTTCAATTATTATATGAGTCACGACATTATGTAGAGCATTTTGGATTTCGATTTGTAGAAATTAAAGGTCGAAACCTATCGACAGTTATTGAAATCAGACTTTTTAATGAATATGAAGAAACATTCATTTTTAAATGATTTTCAATGAAGAGTAGTGGCCTCCTTGAATACCATTGATTATAAACCTAAACCACATCCTAAACTACTGGCCTCTACTTAAGCCAGGTTGTGTTTTCTGTACAAAATTTAAAAGTTTAAGACAGACTAAGTTAAAATAAGATAGTTGAAAAGTTGCGTTCGAAACCTACAAATATATGTCTATCAGAAGAAGGAAAATATTTAAAATCAGATTTACGACGCAGTGCGCGGCGACGCAATTTTCGCGGTTAAATTTTAGGCCACCCCTTTCTCCAGGTCGTTCAATGTGAGTGGTTTAAGACAAATGGGGCAAATTTAAACGAAAAACAGTTAATCAGCCCCTATTTCTGTTTGTCGTTTAAACTTATAAACCCTATTTTTCCATTCGAACCGACAACCTCTATCTCCTTTTACTCGACTGTGGATGGGTTATTCAAGTCGGTATATCATTGTTATGGATCAAAGCAATAAAATCGATGTTTTCTGTTCCGTATTAAGATTGTGGTACGTTGATATGATAAGATAACGTTGTCTGGCGATTACTTAGAATAGAACAGGTTGTCAAGCGAAGAATTATTGTCATTTTCTTTTTATAATTAAATAAACAAATACTGCAGGCTATCTTGCCCCAAGCTAAGTAACTAGACTCATGACAAACATTTTAATGAAACCCCAAAATACAGATTCGTAAAATATAAATACAAATATATTTATTCATCAAAAGGTGAAGTACAGGCGGCTGTATAATTGCAGACCCACCGTAGAGCTCCAAAACGAATGTTTTCAACACAAGCAAGATTCTAGGCACCTGCTTTAGGTGAAGTTTAAAGTCATCTAACTCATCAATGAATCAAACAAAAATTATTAGAATGCAAACATTCCAATAATAGTAGTTTTCGAACTCTACCGAGGGCTGCAATTATGCAGCCGACTGTACATAATGCTTATATATTATAATAGTTAGATATAATAGTTGTTTTTAAGTTACAGATTTTGATTAAAGATTTTACTTTAATCAAAGGTTACAGGTAAAGTACTTACGGTAAGCAAGATGTGGTTACATTTTTTATAAACACCTAAGATCACCTTGACAATCGTGTATTGTTAACAGTGTAATGGCCTTCAAATAAATTGGTCAACGACCTTCAAACATGTTGGATTCTCGGAAAAGCCGGCATCTTTAACAATCAAAACATTTTCTTCCAGTTTAATGACCATATGCGTGTTGTAGGACATTGTTGGGTATATTACTAAGTGCTAATCACAGTGATGATTCCTTGCACATGATTTGAATCAGCTACCATCATGTGCCTCTCATCCTAGTTCCTACATACAAAGAAAGAAAAAAACAGCGTTATTTGTAACCAAAAGGAACTACTTTAAAAGGAATACGACTTATTTTGCCTAATTACTTAATAGCGCTGCTTTTAGGCGTACTAGATTGAATTAGATTGAAATTGACTTCTGTATTTTTAGTATTAGTAGAGTATAGGTTATCCTACTAATATTATAAATGTGAAAGTTTGTGTGTGTGTGTGTGTGTCTGTGTTTGTTACTCCTTCACGCTAAAACTACTGAACCGATTGCAATGAAATTCGGTAGCTGGAGGCCTGGATTAACATATAGGCTACTTTTTATCCCGATATTCCCACGAGATCGGGACTTATGCGGGTGAAACCGCGGGGCGCAGCTAGTATATTATAATTTATGCGACGTTACGTGACAACTTTAGTTGCAAGTTGGTTTTAGAGTCGGGAATTCCATTTCATCAGCCACCATGACCTCAAGTACTTATTTAAATATTTAATAACACCTATTAAATTACATTGACCTAGAAACGAAAGTACAATGTCCGCCGTCGATGATTAAATCGAATGATTCATTCAAGAGAAATTTCAAACTGTTCAGCATTTATGATAACAGTATTTAAGACGTCATACCAATAAATATGATAAAGAAAATTTAAAAATACTTTGAACAAAAACGGTAAGTACTAAGGAATTATTCTATCGACGTAATATTCAAATAAGGCCACAACAGGGTACGTTCCTGCTAATCAAACTTTCTGGTCAACCAGCTCGTATTGAATTGAATAATAGAAATATTGGATACCAACTTAACTATATTAAAAAAGTATCAAGCATCTCAAAGGAGGTCTTTCATTATACAATCAGAGAATTATCAATAAAAACGTAATATTTACATAAAATAATTAAGTATTCGACGCATTTAGAAGCGACAATGATAACAGCTATCAAATCATCCACTCTGTTCTCTGAGATAAAACTTAATTCAAAACAGATTCTGTTGTGAATAGATTGTAATATTTTATATATATATATTTTGTGAAAGTTGCCATAAAACTTTGTGTTACGTGACGTGTTAATGTGTTTGTTTTCATAGATGGATACTTTTTATTTTAACTTTACTTTAACGTCAAAGATAGATAGAAAGATAACTTTATTTGTACAACACAGGAAGAAAAAGAACTCTATAAATACAAAATAAAGTAATAGCTAACAAACTTCAACCAAACTCAAACTTTAATATGTAATATTTATTGATGATTAATTATTGATGATAAGTAACTATGATCGTTCATAGAAAATATAGTAGAAAAATAAATAACCATAGTTAAGGTAAAATATATCGTAGGTAAGTACCTATATAAGTAGTTTTTTTCACATGGTGCTTTAGGAATCAACATAATGTCTAGAGTCAAGATATCTAATTGACATAATATATTGATCAAACAATAGTAATAATTTCTAATTAGAGGAAGGAACTTGTCAATACGTCTGGAGCAAACTAAGCCGCGGGTTCCATTACGTGGTTTCGGTGGACTAAGCTGCGAAGGTGGTATTGGTTCTAGGCAACTCTGTTCCATCTAATACATATGCCAGGCATTACAGCGTCGTGAATAGCATGGATTAAAGATGGATAAATCATTAAGATTACATATAAAGGTCAGTTTTATGAACAACTGTGCAGTGGTGTACCTTCCAACAACAACTTTAGTATTATTTCGTTGTCTTTAACGATTTTCCTTGTCGCCTTACAGTAACGTAGACTCAAATTCCTAATCAATATTCCTATCAACACATGGCATCGATCAACATATGGAACCATAAATTATGCAATCAAACAAACACCAACACGTATGTGTACGTATTCTCGAAGGAAACTATGCCTACTATCTATACTACGTATGCCTACTATCTATATAGGTTTTAGGGTGAAAGGGTACCGGGGGCTCTCTCCATACAAACGTAGACGACTGTTTCCTCCCTGGATAATGACACTAGCACAAATATTTTAGCGCCGTAAAACCTATAACTGCCATGACTATGCCCCTATGTTTTGTTTTTTTTTTTCATTTTCTAATTATCATAGAAATTAAGATTTATAAAACAAAAAAAAAATAAAAAAAAAACAAAACATAGGGGCATGGTCATGGCAGTTATAAGTCTTACGCAACAAAAATATTTGCTCTAGTTTCATTATCCAGGGAGAAAACAGTCGACTACGTTTGTATGGAGAGAGCCCCCGGTACCCTTTCCTCTTAATCTATCAATGTATTAATTATAGCAATTACTTAAAATACCACAGAGCCTCAAGACGAAGGTTTTCAACCAATGTGTGTTACCAGTGATGACATACGGATCCGAGACGTGGTCGCTGACTATAGGCCTCGTTCAAAAGCTCAGAGTCGCTCAGCGGGCTATGGAGAGAGCTATGCTCGGAGTTTCTCTACGTGATAGAATCCGAAATACGGAAATCCGTAGAAGAACCAAAGTCACCGACATAGCCCTCAGGATTAGTAAGCTGAAGTGGCAATGGGCAGGTCATATAGCTCGCAGAACTGACAACCGCTGGGGAGTAAAGGTTCTCGAGTGGCGGCCGCGATGCAACGCGAAACGGAGTGTTGGGAGACCAGCTGCCCGGTGGACCGACGACATTGTAGCGGTCGTGGGTAGTCGGTGGATGGAGGCGGCTCAGGACCGCTGTTTGTGGCGTCGTATGGGGGAGGCCTATGTCCAGCAGTGGACGTGCATGGGCTGACATGATGACTTAAAATAGATAGGAACATAATATACGCCTACGTTCAAACAAAAAAGACTTGGAAATAGTAAAGTCCGATTTAAAAAGTCGTCATTTGCAAGAGTTAGCAAAGTGTTGTAATAAATGGATATCGCTCTGATAAATTGTCCGTATTTGAGGACACGATGACATGAGGTTTTTAGAATATTGGTGTCTATTCGTTGTGCGTCGGCAAAGCCAAAAGGGAGGGTATGTAGTATGGTCGAAGGTTGGAGAATAATCAACATTCATAGATGTTGATTATTCTCCAACCTTCGACCTTACTACATTACTACTTCGACGAAGGAGGATGACTTCCAAAACAAACACTCGGGGACTGCCGCGGTAAAGCTATTGCATCATGCGAGCTTCGTACAGTCGTACCATATACATACATACACGTTAAGCGAAGCTACATGCTAGGCGGAGTGGGGGGTGTTAGGTTTTATTTTCGTTACGGAATTGCTTGATTCAGTCGCCGCGCTCAAAGCCCGCGATAAAAGCTATGCAATAGCTTAAAAAAAAACAATTATGATAGATCACCTTCGACCATATTATATCACTATTATATTTTTTATCACAGTTGCTCATAAAGTGGATCTTATTCAACGGCTTTTAGGCTCATAATCCATCATATTATGCACGCGTGCGTTTTATATTTGTTAACTAGTGCTGTAAAGTTATCCCGAAAAGGTAGGTACCAAAGAGTTTATAACTAGCAAAAATGGTTGTCTCTAAAGTCGGTTTACGAACGAAAATTTTACGTGATAATCACTTAGAAAACGATTAAAAATTGAGTTGTTTATTTTTTGTTTTTTCTTTTATTAAATATATTGTTTTTCCGTACCATTGTATTTTGTTCTTAACCCCCGACGCAAAAACAAATAGAAAAATCCCTAAAAAATAATGTATGTCACACGAGGATGTATAGGTTGAAAGTCTTTAGCCTGGCCTTTCCGGAGCATAATTAACAAAAAAATATTGCCTTAAAAAAATGTAAACATAGAGTTAACACAAATATTTTGTTAATTATTATTTTGTTTTCTTTTCAAGTCTTTTCTTTTATTCGCAACTGTGATAAAAAACGTCGTACGATATACGTGTGGAATTGATATTTGCATCTTGGCTTCATTAACACGCTCGCTGCCGCTCGCGCGTCATAAACCGCCTCTATGCAAAGATCAATTTACCACACTTATATCGTAATGTACTATTAAAGCTCTATTTTGTGTATAACTACCTACTTCTTAAATATTTGTGATGGTATTGTAATAATTACGCAATTGACAAAAATGGCATGGTTGTTGAGTTGGATATAGCATAATCATCTCACAACACGTGGACTCTACCACGTAAGCATTCGACTTTATACGTTACGGTCGATGATCAAACATTTTGTTATGGTTTCAAATTGTCAGGTGAGTTGGAGATTATTGTCTTAGTTGTACTAGAAGTATATTTCACTTTTTGAGAGTCCGACAGCAAAACGTATTTCAGTTTTAACAAGGAGGTTCTAAAATCTTTGCGTACTTAGGTATATGTTTTATTATTTTATTTTTATCACAGTTGCTCATAAAGTGGATCTTATTCAACCGCTTTTAGGCTCATAGTCCAACGTATTACGCACGCGTGCCTTATGCATTACCTCTTACATGTTAGGCAGATGAAACATTCTTAATTTATCTGGGTTATACTGTTTTGAAGGATAAAAAAAATGTAGGTACCAAAAAAGAGTTTTTACTCCAGCAAAAAAGGTTGTCTATAAAGTCGGTTTACGAACGATAATTTAATCTCGGCGTTCTATAGACGCACTCGCGTCATAAACCGCCTCGATGAAATGATCAATATACCACACTTGTACCATTTTAGCCTATTTCGTCCGTCCCACTGCAGGGCAACTCCCCCTTCTTTCCTGTCTAAATGTCTACTGCCAGCTGGGTTTAGTCCCTACGATGTGAGTTCAACTCAACTCGCCATCTTTTAAGCCTGTCGCGGGGTCGCCAAAAGTCGCCATCCTACTAATATTATAAATGTGAAAGTTTGTGTATGTGTATGTATGTATGTTTGTTACTCCTTCTTGCAAAAACTACTGGACCGATTGCAATGAAACTCGGTATGTAGATAGCTGGAGACATGGATTAACACATAGGCTACTTTTTATCCCGATATTCCCACGGGATCGGGACTTACGCGGGTGAAGCCGCGGGGCGCAGCTAGTAACTATATATTTTAATGTATGTATGTTCATTTTGTAATTGAGTACAGGTACATAGAACCTAGTAATTTCCGAGTAATTTCTAATTGTTTAAACATTTGCATAGTGATACTGATAATTGATATCGTGTAGCGTATGTAGGTAGTTACCTATGTTAGTAGTAAGGTAGTAGGATACGTAGTTCAGTTACTGTTACAGCATTATCTAGAAAGATTATAAATCCTATCTTTCTAGTGCTTGACTTTCCGACTATGGGTTCTACTCGCCACTTCAGAATGATAAACGGTACCGGGCGTAGTCGACTGTTTCCTCCCTGGATAATGACGCTAGCACAAATATTTTTGTGCCATAAAACCTATAACTGTCATGACTATGCCCTTATGATTCATTTTCTAATTATCATAGAAATTAAGAATGAAAGAATAAAAAAATTAAAAGCAACGAAACATAGGGCATGGCAGTTATAAGTTTTATGCAACAAAAATATTTGCTGTAGTCTCATTATCCAGGGAGAAAACAGTCGACTACGTTTGTATGGAGAGAGCACCCGGTACCCTTTCCTTTTAAGTCCTCATTC
Source organism: Idaea straminata (assembly GCA_951213275.1). Taxonomy (NCBI): domain Eukaryota; kingdom Metazoa; phylum Arthropoda; class Insecta; order Lepidoptera; family Geometridae; genus Idaea; species Idaea straminata. Next base: position 4,287,836 of record OX577857.1, on the reverse strand, counting down.
AAATTGCACAGAATTTCATCCTATCTCATCCACTGATCAGTAAAACGAGAGTTTTAACTATACAGGGTGATTTTTGGGGTTCCGTACGAAGGGTAAAAACGGGACCCTTTTACTAAGACTCCGCTGTCTGTCCGTCTGTCTGCCAGGCTGTATCTCATTAACCGTGATAGCTAGAGAGTTGAAATTGTTTTATGTAAAAAGTTTATTGAAAGATTTACAATGATATTTAATTTACACTGGTTTTAGTACATTCGCTGCTATATGTAGACATAAAGCCGATCTGTTTAACGCTTGGATATACACGGTGTAACAAGGGGGGTGGATCATCGGTTGCTGGGGGGTAGGGGACCTCACTACCTATCGATTTAACCCCCCCTGTATGTTCTGCAATATTTAGTGGTTCAAAAGTTATTAGTATGAAATCTGATTTTGACTATAATTTCACTAAAACAGTGAAATTATAGTCAAAATCAGATTTCACCCTGAACTTCGCCAAACTATCAGGTCTGCGACTCTGCCTTTTTTTGTAAAACAAGTTCAATAGTGAACCTTTTGTAACCCTACACCAATCAGAGTCTTAGATTTATAAAACTCAAAATAATAGCATTAAAGTAATATTTTTTTCCAAAATCTAATGTTAACATTATCTGTGTATGGTTCCAAAAAAAAATATTTCACAGATTTTTTTTTTCTGCAACCTATTTTAAAAACTACTGACTCTCATGAAGAATAAACCCTGAAAGTTTCATTCGGCTAGAGCTAGGGTATCATGATGAAAAATGTACTTGATAGTCCAAAATGTGTAAATATTACTTAGGTAAGTTTTGCTATGCGTACGATATTATTTTCATACAAAAAAAGGTACCTAAGTAATTTTTTATTTAATTTTTTTCACCGTGTATAATTCGATATGTTTCAGGCATCCAAAGATAACAGGAATGGTGGGCGTATCCCATTCCGCCAACTTAATATTAATAAATAGCTTGTCCTTGGCTGCATTTTTAATGCAGACGAGGATAACCGCCCGCCGGTTTGGTGTCCACATTCCACATCATACTTTGAACTTGTTATTGTAAAGGGCCTCTACGAGTTGGCTTCGGCTCCACGCATGCCTTCCAAAGGTCCGGGGCTCCATATTCCCGTGATATAGGACATATAATAAATAGTCAATAAATATAAAAAGCTTTACTAACTTAAAATTAATATGAAATTAGATCATTTAAAAACTGTAATTATGCTTAAAAACATAAAAAATGTCAATTCATCCCAAAAAGTATTCCTAAATCCCAAATATAATTAAAAAAAACTATGTTGTTTTAATATTTTTCTTGACGTGTTAAATTTTAATGTTGGACATCAATATGTATATAGCGATAAAATCCTATAATATTATTTTATTAGTCGCTCAAACTATAATATGGCAAAAGTAATATTTTAACAGTGGATTAAAGCCAAAAAAGGTGGTTCTAATTCACGGCGGTAAAAGATTAAAGCCCAATATAAAAAGCAGTGGAATCCGATCCACCGCGGTGATAGATTAGAATCATATTAGAATGGAACAAATAGTAGAAACATTTAATGGATTTATTCATTAGATTAGAGTGGCACAGGGCGTTCTTTTCTGAACAGAGACTGTTTTTAACGAACAATTTTTGTATTTTAGGATGTATCTAAATACCTACCTACCTCCTAACGTAATTTTGCTAACAGAAAATGACCGGAACTGAGTACTTATTGTTATTTTTTTCGAGTAATTTACTCAAATATATAGCATGTACATTAAGCACTCAAATTTTGCTTTTTTTATAGTCGAATTAAACATTTACATACTTAATTTGAATCGGCTCTTTTTAATGAGGGGTAGCCCCGCAAATAGTTTGACGAAAAAAAATATAAACCAAAAATAATGAAGTTATAGATAAGATTTTAGACGCGACTTGTATGCGTAGGAGTTACATTTTTCAACATCCTTGCGAATACCTACGTAAGAACAGCTATCTGTCTGTATGCCTTTAGATTTGAGCTGTGTGTTGATATATCAGTCAGAACTTTATATCTTTAAATGAGAAATTCTTGTATATATATATAATTGGAATCTCGGTATCGGCTCCAACGATTTTCATGAAATTTGGTATAGCTAGGAATCATTATTAGAAAATGTCATTTTATTCGTGTTTTATCGAAACTTACTTTTTTTTTATCTGAAAAATATGACTCTTCCTGACATCTATTGGCGACCTACTAATACTATTTTTTGTGAGCAATAAAGTTATTCCAGCAGATGGCGTTGTTAAGTAACACGAAGTCAATGAATGAGTTTTTTTACCTAGTCTAACCTCAAAGGTTAGACTAGGTAAAAATATTGTGTGACAAAAACTCTATTGATCGTAGTCAGTAAATTATTGAATTCACTTTCTATTCAATTTCCCATGAATATTTTTTTTATGTAGATAGCTGAAGTAGACGGTGGCGCGATAGTGACAGAGATACTGTTTTAAGCTATCTATCTCGCCGCTCGCGTATTGGACGATTCTAGTCTTGAAGTTTCATTGGGAATACTCAATATGGTACTTTTTGATCCAGTGCGTGATTGACTCGTGGTAAGGTTACAGATTTCGCTGTTGTATGCGGTTTTATCAATAAGCGGAAATCAAGGCTTTATAGGTTCATGGTGTGGATTACCTTTTTATCTAAGCTTTTATCAAGTGGAACTGTAATGGCATTAGAATTTTCTAATTAACAGTAAGTATGCGGTGCTGCAATTTATTATTACGAAGATAACGTTTATAACTTTAAACACGCTTTTATTAGTTTCATCTGTATGTTTGCTTGTATGTAACCGACTCTTTTGGGCTCGATTTTGCCTTACTTTGAATGACCAGATTTACTTGTACTTGTATACAGGCTGTTTTCCGCCATTGAACCCTTTTTAATTGGGTCCTTTTTGCGTGAGGATGGAGTAGGCTTGCCCAACACCTACTACCCTCTCAGCTTAGTCGACCATGTCCAGAGGAGATAACTTGTCAATACTTCGGGAGCCAACTAAGCCGCGGGTTTCATCACGATGTTTTCCTTCACCGTAAGAGCGCAAATAATTTTTTCTTAAGAAAAATGCATTGTTGCACGGCCGGCCGGGATTCGAACCTACGACCTTCAGAATGAAAGTCGAGGTATCTACCACTATGACCAGATTTAATTCAAACTTTGCACACTTGTCAAAGATCAATGACAATGGAATAATTCGATTAAAATATTCGATTATTTAAAGGCAAGTTTTTATATAGGATATGTCTCCAATATCACGGGACTATGGAGTCCCGGATCTTTGGAAGGTGTGGGTAGAGCCGAGGCCAACACGTAGAGGCCCTTTATAAATGGTTGATAGAGGAATGAGATGAAATTTTTATTTTTTAAAATAAGAAAAAGAATACTAAAGATACATCACTGGGATTTTATATTATTATGTAAAACATTACACAATGATCACACACATCTTACCTCCGTTTCTCTTTATCTCTAATCCTGGATCTAGGCGGAGTGGTTCCAAGGAGATCAGCTTCAGATCCATCCCCTCCATCAGCCAGAAGATACCTGGACGAGCTGGGTGGGTTTCTGAATACCACATCTTTGGTATCACTGGAACAAATTAAAATAATTTAGAAAAATGAACTGATTATTCGCCTTCAGTCCAATTTTGGGAGAATTTCATGAAATTTTCTACCAAATTTCATTTATTTTGACTTTAGCCATTTAGGCTCACCCTAGCATACCAGCCAGATATTTTAAAGTAGGCAAAGCAACATAATATAGTAAGTAGATAGTTAGCTATTTAATAACAAATTATATTTACACAAACTTCACTCTTTCTGTATTAGTATGCAGAAAAGATAAACTTAAGGCACATTTCTTTTTGGGCATGATTTATAATTATAAATTCTGACCAATTTACAATTTGTAGATACAATTTTTATTTATTTTCACATATATAATTACAGCACAAAATGTTTGATCGGTTCATTAACTTTTTGCCAAATAAAAGTGTGTAGGTAGATTACTATTGAAACAATGATTAAATCAGTGACAGATAAAGTTGATAAGTTGATAAGAGATCCATCAAGTCTATGTTAGTATGTACTATGTTTGGAATGATGAAATTATTTGCTTTTTAGACAACATTGCAATTCATCAACTCTCTGCCTTTTTCCAAAACTTGAATGTTAACACGGTTTTTTCTTTGATTTTTATGGTTAGAGAACTTTAAAGAAGATACGAAGAATGAAGATAATCAGAAAGAATGAAAAAGCAAATATATTTCCTGGACTGTACTTAAATATTAAAAGAAAATCACATAAACAAAAAAGATATGAAGCTAAAAAGAGAAAAATATAGTACAACACCCAGAAAAAAGGTCCATCCTCAGCACAATACTAGAGCAAAAAGTCTTAATAACAGATAAATATGGGCTTATTTAACCTAAGTATGGGTACATACTGGCATTCTTATTAAACAACTAGCTTTTGCCCGAGACTTTGTCCACATAGTCGAAAATAGACCTAGTAATCACATTGTCCCACACAAACTTTGCCCCCTTTTTTCTTTTATCAGATGTCTACGTCATACCAAGAACACACCCTCCAAGTTTCAGGTCTCTACGATCAGGGGTTTAGGCTATGCGTTGATCCATAAGTCAGTCAGAACAAAGGATTTAATATGTGTAGAAAATTATAACTACCTTAGCCTTGTTACCTTTTAACTAACTTTCGTGTATTTATGGCATCCATTTAATTATAGCTCAAATGACCCCCGAGTCAAATGTCACGTTTCTAAACTGGTTAAAGCAGCGCAATGTGCATTTTCTATTTGTTCAAAGTATGATATTAAACAAGTCTTTATTATTACTGAAACAAATCTGTTGTAGGTTACTCTAGGTATTTGTTTTGAGAATGTTACTAAACACTAGCTGTCCCGGCAACATTGTTTTGCCATATACAAAAAAAAAAATTTAGATGTTGCTCAATTCTCAGACCTAACGAATATACACAAAAAATTTAATACAAATCGGTTCAGCTATTTAGGGGAGTTTGGCAACTAACACCGCACCACAAGAATTTTATATATATCGAAGTCTTCGACCATATCGAAGTTGATTTTCAAGATAACCTTTGTAAGGTCAGGGACAATGGCAAAAAATTATAAATAAACACTATTAGAAAAAATTAATCCTTATTATTCTGGTTTACTAACAATCATTGAACATTTAAGGTATAAATTACTCTACAAATGGCTAAGTAGGTAAATAGATAAGAGCAATTGGCAGTGATAACACAATCAGTGGATTACAAGCATTTTATGAGGACTCTCCACATGCTAATGGGATGTAATATTGTTAAATACATTACCGTTGGAAAGGGATTGTAATATTCTGGCATAGTAAATGGTCAGCCATTAATTTTTAAGTGTAGAGTGCGGTTTCACCCGCGTAAGTCCCGATCCCGTAGTAATATCGATAAATGGACTATCCAAGTACTTCATGAGATTAGCATGTTCAAACAAACACTTTCGTTTTATAATATTAGTATAGATTAAATGTGCTAAGCTTAGTCCACCGTGTCCAGAGGAAAGTACTTGTCAATGTGTCAAGAGTTTTCCTTTACTGTAAGAGCAATGTCAATAGCACACAAAAATTGTGGACTCGTGACTCTTTTGGTGCAGTGGATCATCTGCTTTCCTCAAAATATGGACTTTGTCCAAATTGTCGAATGCTTGTTTTCAGGAAAACCTATGTTGTATATAAATATAACCACAGGATGGTAGTGTTTGTGAGTGAGTAGCGCTAGGCAGTGAAGATAATTGGCAGGTATTTATTTTTGTTTATTCAAATAAACTATTTTACTTAAATTATTTTTGCAAGTATGGTCATCATGACCATAGCCATAGATGTAGAATTAGGTAAGTAAATTCATATTTATTTAACACGAAAAACCTTCACGTTTTTGAACCTACCACTATTTCTATTTTCCTAACCAAATATTTGCAATACCTACAAGACAGTATGTTTAGAGAAGCCGACTTGAAGACTAAGGTTTCATGAATAACAAATTATTTACTTACAATTCATCGTCGGAACTCTGTCCAGACTCGTAATTGATAGGAAAACCCACTTTCTTTTTCCAGTCGTAGTCCAAATTCACATCCATTTTGTAAATAGACACAAAAACACGTATCTGATACGTAATTTCCCGCGGCACAAAATAGTCACATTACGTCCGCTTCGGTTTTATTCGTTATTTTATAACTACACACTTTCAGAAACTACATTACTATGTAACAGTGATATTTCAAGCGTAATTTAATTAGTATTCAATGACGATTTCTACAAAATAAAGTTTTCTTTCACCAAAAACACGAAACAAAACCACCACACGCAAATTCACGAAACGAATGAAAAAAAATCAAATGAACAGTGCTACCAATACCATTACCGTTTTTTCTTGCAAAGTTTGATTTAACATACAAAAATAATAGTTTGATGCGCAAATCAAAGACAATCTTCTTAATTATTAAATTTCTAAAAAGTGTTAAAATAATTATGGAAAAATAATTTGAATTATCTTGTATATATTTATAAAACTTGATCGTACTTCATTAATACAATTTATGGTCAAGAAGACTGTCGAAAGTTACAAAATTTGTAACAAATATAATGTAATTGCAACACTAGGACCTAATGACAGTGACAGACAATTTATTCAGACACTGACATTTTTAAAGTAAATGACAAAAACTTTTATTTGGCGTTACGAAAGATTGCAAGTTATGGCGGGAACGTTGCTAGGGTAAAAGTTTCAAAAATACTGATACAAGTTTTCTCGACCTTGATTCTCGGCTCGTTCAGTTTTTATAAGGTTTTTATAATTATGTGCCTATTTACGTGTTTTAAATTACGCCTATTTAAATTATGTACCTATGGTAGGTATCGTTCCTACATGTCTGATTACAAAAAAAAACATTTAATGGTTGAATTAAATGGCTTCAAATGGTGTACTTACAGTAATAAAGAAAATAAAAAAAATCAGCCTCATTTCAGCAGAGTCATGGACTTATGATGTGCCTAAGTGCTTGTAAGGTTACGAGTACCAACTCTTCGTTCAAGAAATAAAGTAGGTACTTAGAGGTAGCGGTGAAAAAAATGAGTCAAAGTTTTTTTATTAATTTTTTTAGTTCTATTATCCTAACATCTAATAAAGATTCCAATAGCATATTTTGCGTCCTTGTATTTGTTTGTTTATTTTTTTCCAGAAAAATACATCGGCCACACGTAGTTTGGATAATCAAACTTGTAACCCGGCATCCAAGGCCAATACTGTTTGGATTTCGGAATTGGTGTAACTGATAAAGTATCAAGGTCGGGGACGCCACAGTGTTCACAATGCTTATACGGTGAATATGAAGACCAACAAGTCGATATCAGAATTAATAAAATGCAGTTTCGAAGAAGTTGTACCTGGAAATAAAATAATAATACCTTCGTAAAAATAAAAGATGTTATTAAATAATTAGATAAGTAAGTACAGTCGGCTGCATAATTGCAGCCCTCGGTAGAGTTCGAAAATTACTATCTATTGGAATGTTTTCATTCTAATAATTTTTGTTTGATTAATTGATGAGTTAGGAGACTTTAAACTTCACCTAGAAGGCTAGAAGGTGTCTAGAATCTTGCTTGTGTTGAAATCATTCTTATAGCAGCCGTTTTGGAGCTCTACGGTGGGTCTGCAATTATACAGCCGGCCGTACCTACACTTTTTACTTACTTTACATAAGTATTTTCTATCTTTTTGTACACTTAAGTAAATAATACTTAATTTAAGTTGCCTACTTACTAGGGAATTCACTGAGAATTCGGTAAAATCTACTCAGTATTTAAAAAAAACTCGGTTCTTTTTTACCGTCACAGTATCGAGAATTCTCGGTATTTTCCGGTTCTATATAGGTAATACTTCAACTTAGGTAATCAATCCTTGAATTTTATTTTATTTTCTACAGTAAATAATTATACAATATTGTATTTCTATGTGAATTTATTACCTAATATTCAATTATATTTATTTAAAGACTTACAACAATGATAAATAGGTCATAAAAATATAGGTAAGTATCTAAGTAGGTAGGTATAGGTACTTAATGAGATCCTCCTCCTTTGTTTGAAGTCTAAATTAAAATAGATAGATACCTACTATTATAAATAACTAGCTGTGCCCCGCGGTTTCACCTGCGTAAGTCCCGATCTCGTGGGAATATCGAAAAAAATATCCTATGTCCGGCTTATGATTGTAAGCTACCTCCCCACCAATTTTCAGCGAAATCGGTTTAGCCGTTCCCGAGTTATAAATGGTGTAACTAACACGACTTTCTTTTATATATATAGATAAAATATATTAGTTAGGTACACATAGCTGAGGTAGTTTGATTTAGTTACGTACGTTTTACGCTATTATTTTGCCAGTGACGGAAAGATGAAAAATACAGAAGACTACGAAAATTTGCTATTTCTTTGTATTCTTTAAGAATTGATCTCTATCAGCAATACTATCTATTGGTATATGATTATTTTATTTGCAAAATCAAAATTTGTAATGAATTTTTCAAAAATCTATATATCTATATATATAAAAATGAATTGCTGTTCGTTAGTCTCACTAAAACTCGAGAACGGCTGAACGGATTTATCTTATCTTAGTCTTGAAATGTTCGTAGAGGTCTAGGGAAGGTTTAAAAGGCGAGAAAAAATCGAATATCCGATATTCCCACGGGATCGGGACTTACGCGGGTGAAACCGCGGGGCGCAGCTAGTCTATATATATAAAAATGAATTGCTGTTCGTTAGTCTCACTAAAACTCGAGAACGGCTGAACGGATTTATCTTATCTTAGTCTTGAAATGTTCGTGAAGGTCTAGGGAAGGTTTAAAAGGCGAGAAAAAAATCGAATAACCGATATTCCCACGGGATCGGGACAAACGCGGGTGAAACCGCGGGGCGCAGCTAGTATATGTATATAAATGAATTGCTGTTCGTTAGTCTCACTAAAACTCGAGAACGGCTGAACGGATTTATCTTATCTTAGTCTTGAAATGTTCGTGGAGGTCTAGGGAAGGTTTAAAAGGCGAGAAAAAATCGAATAATTTCCGGGAAAACCCTAAAAACAGCCCTTTTCTATTTCCCATACAAACGTTTTCTAGAGTCAATTCCTACGGGATCGGGACTTACGCGGGTGAAACCGCGGGGCGCAGCTAGTCTAATAATACAGTTTTAGTTTCTGTCAAAAACGGGCACTCAACTCCTTTTAGCATTTTTACATATCCCTTATTGTTTAGGATATAGCACTGAAGGCCGACGTAAAAAAATCACCCTGTACACATGTGTTAAGTCCGCAAACTATGTCAGCTTAGCTAGCATGTATAAAAAACTAAAAAAGCTAACCTAACATAGCTTAGCAAACCACTCAACTTACCTCAGACGAGCACATTTTAATTTTTGAATAAAATATAATATTATATTTTAGGAGTCTGCTTCGAAAATCAGATAAATAATGAATTCTAGAACTGAAGTCACTACTATTAAATAGGTGCTAGATGACTTACATTTTGTTTATTGTCGTTTATGAGTGAACAGCATTACGTGTACAGAACAATGAATTTTACTACAATAGGTCTGATATCATTTCGTTTATGTAAGACGTTAGAAGGTTTATATCCCTAAAAATATATTATTTATTTTACCCCAGACTTAGAAGAGCGGTGTTGGCTTAGTGGTAGATACCTCGACTTTAATTCTGAAGGTCATGGTTTCGAATCCCGGCCGGCCGTGCACCAATGTATTTTTCTTAAGAAAAATTTATGTGCGCTAATTGACATTGCTTTTACGGTGAAGGAAAACATCGTGATGAAACCCGCGGCTTAGTTGGCTTCAGAAGTATTGACAAGTTCTCTCCTACGGAAATGGTCGACTAAGCTGAGAGGGTAGTAGGTGCTGGGCAATCCTACTCAATCCTCACGCAAAAAGGACCCAATTAAAAAGGGTCTCATTGCGGAAAACAGCCCGTTCAAGTACAAGTACAGTACAGGTACCCCAGACTTATAACCATTGGCCTCTATCATCACTGAAAGATGTGCTACATAACACCATCGTATACGAGCATAGAGGTATCATAGTATACGAGAGAGCAGGGCCTGATTAACCCTTACACTAATTAGGCTGCAACCTAGGGCGGGAGGATCGGGAGGGGCGCGCGAAAATCGTGTATTCGCATGCACTAATCCAGCATCGTTGCATCTACTCAACACCTACATATTTCAACTAGACCGAGACAAAACACTAAAACTAAATGCGCTTGAGAGTCCCTGTTTTACATCCCGACGCAAAAGCGACGGGGTGCTGTTAATATTAAATTTTGAAATTTTAAAAAGTGCGCGTAAAACAAACTCTGACTTGTTATTCGAATCGGTCGGTGGTCGAGCGAGTGGATGAGCTGGCAACAGAGTGCTAAACTGTCATTTGATTTTTTTATTTATTATGACACAGGATGATTTCGTCATAACGCCGATGGTGACGTCATCAGAGTGCAAGTGAACTTCAAACATATTTAATCGAAAATAAGCTACATCAAAGTTTATTTTTGATTATGTGTTTATCTATAATGTAGAAGAAATCTATTTCTTTAAATGGTTTTGTAATTTCAATTTAAAAAAATGAATAATCCCAATTACGTAGGTAACAAAAAATATTTTTATTTTAAAATAATACAAAAGTCTTCTACGTTAATGTGAATGCCTATGATGCCTCTTCTTATGCGAGTCTTCTCGTGAATGTCCTTCACCATCGTCCTCTTCTTCATTCCTCTTTTTATGCTTTGTCATCTCCAACCAATCCATCGCTTTATCTTTCTTTATTTTCTTTTGGTACACAACATAACCGTCTTTTGTTACATAAGATACCATAGGGGTTAAAACCTGGCGCTTCGGTTTCTTAGATTTGGTTCTATATTCGAAATCATTTGAAGATGATTCAGATGAATCAGTTTCTGATGAAGAACAGTCACCATCATACAAATTCTTCTTAGACTTTCGTCTTTTCTTCTTGTGTTTCTTTTTCTTGGTTTTGGTTTTGGTTGACGTTGACGTCTTCGGATCATAGTACGGCATTACTACCACTGGTAGTTTCTGCTGTAAAGGGAAGTTGATCCCTCCCGGAGAGATCATGGGTTGTGGTGGTATGGGTGGCATGGGAATCATGTTTGGTGATGGCATTCCTTGCGGCATACCTGGGTATGGATAAGGAAATGGGAACTGAGCCAATGATTTTGAAGAAAAGTGGATGACAACCAAGACTTGGAGAACAGTAGCATATGCCATCTGGAACAAATTTAAACTTATATAAGTTAGGTATAACCCGCGTAAGTCCCGATTCCGTGGGAATATCGGGATAAAAAGTAGTCTATGTGTCAATACAGGTCTCCAGCTATCTATAGACCGAGTTTCATCGGAATCGGTTTAATGGTCACACATATTAACACACAAACATTCACGTTTCTAATATTAGTAGGATACATAAAAGTAAGTAAACAAATTTTAATACAGATATTAAAGTCATGAAGTTAGTTCTTTTTGATAAAACTCAAAGAACTCACCGTAATATTATATGGTAATTTTTGGATGCTTTAAGAAGTAATACAAATTATTATTTTAGCGTTCCCTCTCTCACATCAGTCCATAGATGATTAACATGTTACTCAAAGCAAAAAGCTTTAAATACTGAACTGTAGCATAAGTAAGTCCTTACGACACAATAGGGTCTTATACAATTCCCTAAAGTCGTTACGAATACTTACCTAACTATACAGGGTGAAGTTTTTAAACGGGGCTTCAGGGTGAGTTCCTATAGTATGTAATACTATGTTTTTTTCCAGAAATAAAATAAATAAATATTGCACAACATTCCACACATCGCCATCTAGCCCCAAGCTAAGTAACTAGACTTGTGTTATGAGTGCTAGACAACGGATATACTACTTAGGTATATACTTTTCTTTTGTAAATGCATACTTATAATACATAGAAACAACCACACCACAGACAAATATCTAAGCATAAATACTTCTCTGAGGCGGTAATCAAACCCGCAACCCTATGTTTGGCAATCCCGCATGGTGACCATTGTGCCAACTGGGTCGTCAAAAAAGAAATAGATCTCTATCAGCAACACTACCGATTTGTGTAAAAATATAGCATGATTATTTTATTGGATAATTAGCAGTTTCGATTCCTAGATAAGTTAATGACCAAAAATTTAAAAGTTAAAATCGGGCACGCAAAACCTTTCAGCATTTTTTGCTACCTCTTAAGTTAAAAATTCACCCTGTATACCGAACGAAATAGTGTACGTAAAAAAACTTTATCCTACAAAGACTTGTCTTTTAAAGGGCTTTTGGCCCTGAAAATCCTGAAAACTATTTTAGTAGAATTTGGCTTCCCAATGATGATCAAATTCCATTGTGTGGAAGGAGCTATCGCTTACGCAACTACATTTTATAAAAGAGTTTTTACGAAGTATGAATTGATTGCATAAAGTTCTATTGTGTTTCTGTAACTGGTACCACCATATTTTTTCTTTTTATGGTACAATGCAAGTTTTTAACAAAAAGGGCTGCGTTTTACTTCTGGTACTCATTAGAACGTCGAATATTCACGGAATGTGGTCATTTCTTATAATTAAAGCATAAAACATGGGTAAGTTTGTTGACCTACCTATTGTTAGAATTAATGAATGAACTTAATTCGATTTTTTAATTATAGGTCTAATCTAATTTATATTTTGTTTCAGAAAAAATGAAAAGGGCATTTTTAATTATAATCCTTCACAGTTTGGTTATGACTCAAGGTAATATTGAGGCAAATCTACCAATTTGCCCAACGAATATAGAATTCTTTCCACAAAATCTTCCAATGCATTGTCGGATGCCTAGGTCAGGTGACTTAAATAATAATGGAATTTCAAATGTACCTAAAGTAAAATCTCCTCTTCCACCAGGATTCCAGAGTCCACCACCGGGCGGACAACCTGCTCCCATACCTGTACCGTTTCCTTCGTTACCTGGTGGATTAGGCATGCCTGGCATGCCCGGACCTATGCCTGGATCTATGGTCGGCCCCATGCAACCCGGCATGCCAATGCCTATGCCAGGCCCAATGCCTGGTCCTATGGTATCCATGGGTGGACCTAATCATAAATTACCAGTTATTGTAATGCCATTCTACTCTCCTGATCCTAATTATAAGAAGAAGCCCGATGAAAGACCTCGATTCCCACCTAAGAAAAGACGAAAACATTCAAGAAAACCTTTATACAGAGACTCTAGCACAGATACTGACACCGACGATTGTTCAGATACATCTGATACAGATACGGATACATCTAGTTCCAGCGATACGTCATCTGATCGTGAAACCTGGAAAGGTTGGAAAAAGGGATGGAAAAAAGGATGGAAAAAGAATGCTAGAAAATTCAATAGCAGACGAAGTTCCAGAAGGAAATATAAGAAGAAGAAAGAGTTACTTACACCTGTTCTGCAATACGTAACCAAAGATGGTTATGTTATTTTTGAAAAGAAAATTTCAAAGGGAGAAGCGTCTACTTGGTTGAAACCTGATGATGTTAGACAGGAAAATATAAATGATGACGGAAAACAAGCACGGAATGAGCAACATGATCATAATAATGATGGGGATGATGGAAACGATAATGAAGATGATAAAAAAGTTGTTGATACTACAACCACAATACCTAGAATTCGACCTAAAAGACATCGTCAATTCCACAACGACGACGCCCCAAATTTACAATTTAACTATGAACAGATGTAAATTTATAAATTAGCTATGTTTTGTACTTTTGTAGTCATACTATTATGACAGTTTTTAAAAAAATAAAAGTTATACGAATATTTATGATTTATTTTGTACTTAACTTAATTTAGCTTGGGTAAGTATATAGAGGTCACAGTAATATAACAACACAACCCAATCCGAAACATACTTAATACAAAACAATGTCGCTTCCCGTCTGTCTTCACGTATGCTTAGATCTTTAAAACTACGTAACGGATTTTGATGCGGTTTTTTTTTTATAAATAGAGTGATTCAAGGTCTTAGAAACACGTTTCCACTTGTTACATTTTAACTATGACGACTCATCGACTATTCAATAAACCTAACATTCAATTCATACTATACTTACCTACCAGAACAAACAAACCGAAGCAGAACCTATTATTTTTTAAGAAATAAAATTAATTAATCAAACTATCAATTCTATGCCAACGTAGGAATGCCCGGTAGTCCAACGAAGCGCTCGCACTTCACAACTTTTTACATGATCCGCGCGCCGTATTGGACAATGCGGCGCGCGGGTCATATTTGAAATACCAAATCACCTCTGATTACAAAAGATAAAAAATTACCCTGTATGGAATAAAAAATCAATAGGCCAATATGTCATCTGTGATTAAAACATATTAGGTTAAAAATATTGTAGAGGATTGGTATAGATACTTAGACGCTACATTTTCTATTTTTTTTTTATGTTTCTAGACTTAACAGTTTATTCAGTCAGCACCCAGAATTTAATCTAGATAGATTTAATCTAATTATAGAAACTAGTTGTTCTATGAACAGTAGACATTACGAGAATAAATCAGTTTTGTATGGGAAGGTGTTTTATCAATCCCAACCTAGTAGTTAAAGGACCCATTTCACTGAAGAAATCAAAAAGTGAACAATTTTCTGCATTTTGAGAACCAATTCTGCTCATCACTCCGAAAATGCTTATTAGATCATTCATTCAAGCTTGAAGTTACGTTTAAAAATAAAAAATAAATATCGGACGGCCTCTTTTTCTTCTTTTTGGGGGAAGTCAATATGAAATAATAACGTAATTGAAGTTCTATAAAATTTACAAATCCTAACTTGAAGCAAAGACGCTTCGCTTGCTTGGCTAATTAACCAGACAGCGAATAGTATAGTCTTTAACCCGTATGAATCCTGATTTGCCTGCTGCTTTTATCTTTGGTCGTGAAGCGAAAATTGATTTGGCTGGCGGTGAAGATTGATCCTGAAAGGATCTATCCTCAATAATCTTTTATAGCGACCCAGTTGCCACAATGGTCACCATGCCGGACTGCCAAACACAGGATTGCGGTTTCGATTCCCGCCTCGGACAAGTATTTATGTCTGTGGTCTGGTTATTTCTATGTATTATAAGTATATATTTACAAAAGAAAATTATATAAGTACTCGTAGTAAATCCGTTGTCTTGCACTCACAACACAAGTCTAGTTAATTAGCTTGGGGTTAGATGGCGATGTGTAGAATGTCCTGCAATATTTGTTTATATTTATTTATAGCGTCTCTAGCAAGTAATTTAAAACCAAAGAGAAATATTTTTTATAAAAGACAAAAATGTGTTGTAGAAAATTGTCTCATGGCCAATAGTAAAGTTGAAAATTACTATTCCTCAAATAAAAATAAAAAGTAGGCAACATCTTGTACCGTTGTTGCTTCGGGTGTATCAACAAACAATGAAGATAAAATGTAAAACAAGAACAACCCTACGCTGTTAGCATTAGCATGTGCAAGTCTTTCTGGTGCCCAGTGTGTTAAAATGGAAACTCTCTGCCCTTGTCGCTGTTCATATAAAACTGCAACTATGAAATACCTTCTAGGCGAGCATGCTACTTTTAGACCTCATCATGGCTTCCCACCAGATTTTAGGTCAAATTCAAGCCTAAATAAGTTTTATCTTTAGTATTTTCGCCTATATTTGGTTGTAGTCATCCTGGGTTTGTTACTATCAATAAAACAAACTGGGTGGCCTGTATGCAGTATATGTAATGAATAAATAAATATAGAAGGACATTAAACACATCGCCATTCAGCCCCAAGCTAAGTAACTACACTTGTGTTATGGGTGCTAGACAACGGATATACTACTTATATACTTTTCTTTTGTAAATATAATATACTTATAATACATACCAACAACCATATCACAGATAAATATCTAAGCATAAATACTTGTCTGAGGCGGGGATCGAACCCGCAACCTCGTTTTGTGCCAAATACATCTCACGTGAATGATTACGAACATAAAAAAGCATTGCTAAGATTAAAGCAGTTGTACGTTGTACCTAATTGCTTTTTCAGACGCGTAACAATACAGACGCGTTGCATAACGTCGACAATTAGGCATAAAAGTCCAATGCAACCAAGAAAACTACACGATTCATAAATGGAAATTAAATCAGTGAGTACCTATCACTAAATTAATTATTTTTATTCAAATATTTTTTGTAAATAGAATTCAAATAAAACTTTCTTCTATCAACAGTTTTACCTAAGAAGATGTGTCTTTGTATTGTATCTAATGATGTCGCCAGTGAATCTTCAAATCCCAATGGGCCCAGTTGGGTATCCTATGCCAATGCCAATGCAAATGCCAATGCCTATGCCAATGCCGCCTCCGATGTATGCGATGCCGGCACCGCCCCCGATGCCAATCGGCGTCCCAGTTCCAATACCTATGCTCATTGGAGGCAACGGTAACAACGGCAACGGCAACGGCTTCAGTTTTAACCGCCCTACAACCACAACCACAACCACAACCGAGCCCAGCAAAGACGTGCAACAGATACCACTACCAGTTGAGATATCGATATTTCCTTCAAATTCCAAGTATCCTAGGTTTTACCCTGCTCCATTTCCAGGACCTCCGCCTGCTCCCTTTCCAATGCCCGCTCCCTTTCCACCACCTGCTCCCTTTCTTCCCCCACCTCCTTTTCCTGGTCCTTATCCACCACCAGCGTATGGTGCACCTCTTCCTATGCCGATGATGCCACCTCCGCCATTAGTCTACCTGCGGCCTAAAAAAAGACGAAAAAAACCCGTCGTTTCTGAAGAAAGTTGTAGCTATGAAACAACGCCTAAACCTAAACACGATTGTGCGAAAAAACGAGCCTTTAGAAGAATGTTGCGTTCAGATGAAATATATGACAATGAGCTGGTGAAACCTGTATTAACGTATGTTTCCCGGGATGGCGATGTTAAATTGAAGCAGAGGTTGAGTAACGACGAAGCCGTGGATTTGATGGATGATAACAGATCTTTTAGGAATTTCAAAATAGTAGCTGGTGAAGATTCACAGAACAGACAAAGGGTTCTTATGGTTTCTAATAATGACCGAAGTTTAGAAAATACTAACCATCGACGTAGGCAAATTGTTTTAAGACCTGGTTCATCACAATACGGCTTAGGAGAAGGAAGAAAGGAATTAATATTTCGACCACCAAGTGATAAAAAAATTAGTAATCTATCAGTGTCGTTTAAAATCAGTGATCGATAAAATTTTCATCTTAATTGATTTGTTACATATATGGTAATTATTTAATGATTTAGTTATAAGGATATTTTTATACATTTGTTATCACTTTCTTACTCTATTAATTAAAAATAAAATAAAAATATATCAGTTTTTATATTAATACTAGCTGCGCCCCGCGGTTTCACCCGCGTAAGTCCCGATCCCGTAGGAATTGACTCTAGAAAACGTTTGTATGGGAAATAGAAAAGGGCTGTTTTTAGGGTTTTCCCGGAAATTATTCGAATTTTTCTCGCCTTTTAAACCTTCCCTAGACCTCCACGAACATTTCAAGACTAAGATAAGATAAATCCGTTCAGCCGTTCTCGAGTTTTAGTGAGACTAACGAACAGCAATTGATTTTTATATATATAGACTAGCTGCGCCCCGCGGTTTCACCCGCGTTTGTCCCGATCCCGTGGGAATCGATTTTTTCTCGCCTTTTAAACCTTCCCTAGACCTCCACGAACATTTCAAGACTAAGATAAGATAAATCCGTTTAGCCGTTCTCGAGTTTTAGTGAGACTAACGAACAGCAATTCATTTTTATATATATAGATTAAATTTGTTTTAATTCTGATTTAAAAAACTTAACTAAGAAAAATGGCAAATCATTGCCGTTTAAACACAAATAGACGCTATTTAAGACTAGTGTAAGATATAATTAATAATATTATAGTATTCATTCATATCATAGCGATAACTTATAAAAGGGCTTCGTCGCCTTCGTCCCCACTCTACCCGATCCCACCTCTACCCGATTTAAAGATACCTAACAAAAAAATCTCACCTCGATATGACAAAAAGTACAGTCAAAATGAAAAACATTTAAACGATTTAAAAAGGCTCTAATCCTCAGCATATGAGAGTAGGTATAATAATATCAGAACATCTATTGATTCTTAAATAAATTACCTACACTGCCACTTTCTTTAAAACAGTTCTGAGTAAGAAATAACCTTGTAAAAAGTATTAGAAAACTTTAAAAAAATGATTAAAATAGGTAAGATCGTTCTCAAGCTATGGCGTGACTTAGTGACATAGGGATTCTCTTTTCTCTTTATTTTCGAAATAATTTTAAAACAATTTACTTTATGATAATGGGTATGAGAACTTAAAATTATTTCATACTCAAATCTTTGTCTTTAGTTAGTTGTCAAATATTCTCATACTCAAATCCTTGTCTTTAGTTAGATGATGAAGAATGTCTTTAGTTAGAACCGTGCAGAAAGTGGGTTGGTATAAAAAATCAGGCAAGTGCGAGTCGGAATGGTTCCGTACCATGTTGCATGGGATAGCTCCCATGCAACATGGTACGTTTTTCTTTCTTCGGTTTTTAGTATTTGATGTTATAGCGGCAACAGAAATGCATACCCTGTGAAAATTTCAACTCTCTAGCTATCACGGTTCATGAGATATAGCTTGGAGACAGACGGAGAGACAGCGGAGTCTTAGTTAGTAGTCTTTGTTTTATACTATATAATATTAGTAGGACTAAACACCCCAAAACCACCTACTAAAAACTAAAGACTAGCTGCACCCCGCGGTTTCACCCGCATAAGTCCCGATCCCTTGGGAATTTTGGGATAAAAAGTATGCCTATGTGTTAATCCAGGCCTCTAGCTATCTACATACCGAATTTCATTGCAATCGGCCCAGTCGTTCTAGTGTGAAGGAGTAACAAACATACACACACACAAACTTTCACATTTATAATATTAGTAGGAAGTAAGAAAGTGGGATAGGATAGAAGGATAGGATAGGATACTAGAGACCCGTGTCTCCTCCTTTCTGCTGCAACTTTCCGTAATTCAGAAATATAGTAAAAAATATAGCTTTTGGCGGAAGAAAAAACGTGTTATATTGTGTTTTTCAAATTTAAAATACTTATTTCAATAAGAGGTTAACGGATGGAGTACGTTTTTGTAAGATTTTTGATTTTTCCACATAAAAACTACTGAACCGATTTTCACCAATGGACTGATTAATTCAAGAGGAAGTTTACAAATACACTCAAAAACTACGACTGCTAAACTACTACATCTGTTACCCGTACGAAGCCGGGCGGATAGCTAGTAAGTGAATATAGTTCCACCTTATCGTGAAATTGTCCAAGGATGTATAAATATTACGTAGGTAGGTATAGCTTATTTCTTATTACATTAGTGCCAAACATTTTACGACGGAATTTACACACATTTTATGAGGCAGTCGAATGCTTCATAAAAAGTGCCAGCATGAAACAATGCATAAGGATTATATAATATCAGTAATGTATATAAGATTGCACACCAGATTTTGTGGATAAACCTAGTAGGCGAACTTATTCACGCGGTGCAAAATGGTTTCGGTATGTAGTTTTATATAAAACAAAATCCTGAAAATAACAAATTTTGATTATTAAAATTTTTAAATAATCTAGATATGTAAAGCCTAACATTATTATTATTTGTCTAACATGACCTATAAAGCTACATAATTTATTTTGTTTCATTAACATTTATCTGAATATTTCAGAATTCATTGAAATGGATAGTGGCTATGATTTTTTTGACGCCAATGGTGAATCCTCAAATGCCATACTACCCGATGCCGATGGCAATGCCGATGCCGCCGCCACCTCCACCGGTCTACGTTCGCCAACCAGTGCCGTATCCCGTACCATTCCCAGTACCAATATTAGTGCAACAAAAAAGATCAGAGCAAATGACGACTTCAACAACGACGACAACAACAACAGAGAGAGTTATAGCTGTTGCTGTTCCTGTACCAATACCAGTGCCACTTCAATATGCAATACCAGCGTTAGGACCAACAGGTTTCTGTTTCAAAAACCCGCGATCGCCAAATTGTCCACCATGTCCTCCTTGCCTTTGTTTCCCTAGCTGCACTCCAGCTTTCTTTTCCTTCTGTTCTCCATGCCACATGAAGTGTAGATGTCGCGATCCTAGAGATGCGCCTATTCCGATGCCCCCGCAGCCTCCTATGCCTTATTTCGGTCCTGCTTATGGTATGCCAGTGGCTGCACCACCACCACTTCCTCAATCACCTTCAATGGTTCTTGTTCCCTTTGCTCCTAACCGGCCTCAGTACGTTGTATTCAAAAAATAGGAATAAATGATGTTTTTCCTTGTGATCACAAAACTTAGATATGCAACATGCATATAACAGGCACAAAAGTTATTTTTTTTATTTTTATAGGTGTGTTGGTTATGATTCCAAATCCTGCTAATACAAAAGGTAAACTTGCGAAGTAAATTTACGTAAAGTAGTTTATAATTTTATGTAAGAGTATCCGACAATGGCTATTCAAGAATCTTAAGTCAACATTTTGGATTTACATAAACCTGTTACACTTGAAAATGTTCATTTACCATTTTACACCATGAACAAGTTGATGTTCACCCCATATTTTTATTCTACGATAGTGTTAACATTCAGCATCCAAGATGGATTTGCTAACTCAATAAACCTTTTTAACAGTCTCAAAAGTGGCATGCAAAAAGAAGAATCGACACTGCCGAAGGCATTGAATGGAAACGGATTCACTCAAAAAGAACCAGTTAAACTTCAATTACCATTTCCCATACCACAGCAACCCGGACCCCCAACCTGTTGTATTGCCATGACTTGTTACAATCCGTGTCCATATCCAATGCCAATGCCATTCTATCCTTCAATGCCCAATGTTCCTATGGTGTTACCTGCTAGAACATACTTCGAGCCCGTGATCCATAACCACCCACCGCTTCACAAAATAAAGAAAATCATTAAGAAAGATAAAAAGAGGGCGAGAAATGAAGATACTGATACAAGTTTCGATGTTGCAGATACTGATACGGACACTGATACCGATTCAGATACCGACACTGATTGTACCGATACAGAAACCGATTCGTCGGACACAAGCACCGACACGGACAGTGATAGTGATGTTGCATACTATGACGATGCAATGCATATAAAATATTCGTAAAAATTACCGCCCGTATTATGTTTAGCCAAATTAAAAAAGTGTTGAATTCAAAATTTTATCTAACTTAAGCCAGGCACAGAGAAATCTATGAGTAGTTCTGCTGTTTTCGGTTTATTAAGAAACAATTTGAAAGAACCAGTCGTAGTTTACGTACCCTATTGTTTTAATAATTATGAAAATCGAAAAATATTTGTATTTTTTTAATTTATTATAATTATTATAAAATTATCAATTCTGTGTTTCTTTTGTACCCCTAAGAAAATAGATTTAGTAGAACAGTGTAAAATACAAAACCTTGCTTTATTTAACCGGTAACTGCAGAAACTTTTAATAACAATAAATCTAAAGGAATTGAAATTGAAACTATGAAAAATAAAAATTGAAAATATTGTACCAAGACCCTATGTCTATGTATTCAAAGGAAATGAATTGCAGCGACGACGGAGGAATGCGAGTGTGAAGTCCAGTTGGAGTCCATGGTGCACTTGCTCCAATGCCCATTGTGCCCTAATACATGCACGTGTATGCACATTGGAGGATCTGATGGAGGCCAACGCTGCTGCAGAGTAGTGGCCAGCTATTGGGCAGGAAATTTTTATTGGTAAAGCTTCACTGACTTGAAAAGAAGAAGTTGTTTCAGTTGTTTTGAGTTCATAAGTTATGTTGTGAATTTGTATTTTTATCTGTATCCTTATATAGATAGGGATAGAGATAGCACCGAGAATTGTATACATATAGATGTATACAATTCTCGGTGCTAGTTGCTAAACTCCACCTAAACGGATGAACCGATTTGTATGATTTTTTTTGTGTATATTCGTTAGGTCTGAGCATCGAACAACATCTACTTTTTTCATTTTAACGTGATAACGTCTAATAAATTATTCACAAAAAAGTGTGACGTCATGCGTCATGGTAACATGACCATGACGCGTCCGTTCTCTTAGGAAACAAAGTAAAGTAAGGTTTCGAACATGGAAACAAAACGGGGTGAAAATGGAAACCAAAGGGGATCAAAATGGAAACAATAGAGGATAGAGATGGCAGCACTGTGCCTTTGTTTACATCGTCTCCGTTGAATAAATTTTAATTAAATCATTTGAGTCAGTATTTAGCAGTGAAGTGACAATAAAACAACTCATAAATTAGTAATTCATATACACAAGTGTTATCTCAAAAATTACTAAAGGACTAAGAAGAAATTCGATGATGAACTTATTGGTGACTATTTCTAGGTGATACAATACAATTACAATAAGTGCGGCTTTAAAGTGCGTGAGTAATAGACAGTACTACCTTTTACAAACATTACAACAAGCCAATTACAGTGACTTTATGTACAACAATCAGTGTTTTTGTTTTACATAACATTTCGAACGTTGCATTACATGACTCATTATACGAACGGCCCAATCATAAATTAGCTATTCAATTCCTATTTATGTGTAACACCGCCATCTATTGGAATATACACGTACTGATACAAAACGCCAACCTAGCGCCATCTAGCAACTCGGTAACGAACTACATTGTAAACAATCAATAAATCTACACCTTTGACTCATGGATCTTTTTGCAATGACTGAGTTCACCACTATGACTGCAGAGGGCGCCACCAGTAAGTTGATTGACTCCACCGCTGCGGCCGTAGAGGGCGCTGCTAGTATGTATAATTTCGACTTAGAGAATGTTACTATGCGTAAACGACCACATCTGCCAACAAGATCATCTTCTCTGACGGACCTTTCTAGGGAGTCTATCTTTGACACCACTATGATGAGCCTACAGAATAGCTCATTGCATGAATCCTCGAATATTGCCGAAATGTGTGAAAAAATCAAGGTTCTTTCAGAGCAACTACAAAGCGCTAACCTACAACTAAAAAGTGCGCACCAAGAGATAGAAAACCTAAACAGCGAAAACTATCGTCTAAAGATGGATCTCAATAAAAGCCTCACTATAATTGAAAATTATAAAAAAGTCAGTATTGCGGACCAAATTAACGGGACACCATTGTCGGGAAGAAAAAAGAAGAAAAACAAACGGGACAGCCTTTCTGCGGTCAGTAATCCTTTTCCGAACCCGCTTCCAGAGTTTAATAAACCTTCGTGTGAAAAAGATGAGACTGTCTCTCTCGAACCCTCTCATATCTCAACAACAACAAGCAATCCTGTAAACCTGCAGAACAAAACGAAAAGAAAATTATGCATTCTAAGTAATAGACATTATGCTGCTCTCTCAATTTTATCGATGACATGTTCTCTTCAGAATTTAAATTTTGTCGCTACTTACTGCCTAACTCTAATATTAAGCAACTTTTCACTGGACTTAGAAACAAACTATGTGATTTTACTATGAACGATTACTGTATTGTCCTATTAGGAGAAGCCGATTTTAAACATAATTGTAATTTTATAGATTTAATTCATACAATAAGAGATGCTATTAAAGATATAAATACGACTAACATAATAATATGTGCACCTACATACATTCTGGGAGCGCTAATGTACAACTACAAGATAGAATTGTTTAATAGTCTGCTGTACGTAGAGTTACAAAATAATCAGTATGCGTACATTTCTTTGATTCAAATGAAAGCCTAACATTAGAAATGTTTTCAAATTTAACTGGCAGAGTTAATAATTTTGGATTAATAGACATTTTTCGGAGTGTTATGAAGAACATTAGAATTGACTTATTAAATTATCCGCTCATTACATCACTTTATATAGATATTGACTGCAATAGAGCCATTGAAAGTTGTTCTAAATCCAATCATACATCATCAAATCATTTATTTCGTGATTGACTCCTTAGGAATACTTCATCAAAACATAGCCGGTCTTTTTAGGAAAACTAACGCATTTTTGGTGAGTATAGAAACCTTGATGGATGCAGGTACTTCAGTAGATATCTTGTGCATAACGGAGCATAATATGATGGAATGTGACTTACATCAAATTAACATTACAAACTACAGAATAGGATCATACTACTGTAGACATAACCGTCATGGGGGCTCTTGTATTCTCATTCAAAACAACTATGAATATGAAAATATTACTGAAATTGTCAAACAATCGATTCATGACGTCATAGAATGTTCAGCAATAAAACTAACGCAACATAAATTGTATGTATTATGTATTTACAGGCCTCCTCGAACTAAAATAGAAATAATAAATTTATTTTTAAATAAACTTGAACAGATTTTGAAATTTCTCACTGACTTGAACAATTATAAATTAATTATTTGTGGTGATTTCAATATAGACATTTTGAAAAACAATAAGACAACTAGTGACTTCCGGATGATGCTTTCGAAATATAATGTAAAATTTCAATTTAATGAACATACCAGACCACAAAGTAAGACCTGCCTTGACAATATAATACATAACATACGCGGCGTAAAGGGTCAAATAATAGAGTTAGCTTTATCCGATCACACAGCACAAAGCTTGCAGGTACCGGTAAAAAAATCTTGTAGATTAAAGTGTTGGTATACTTATAGACGTGATTTTTCTCTTGAAAATGTAAAGAAATTTAAGAATTGTATTGCTAGTCTAAGTTTCAGCGAAGTTTATGAATCAGACAATCCCAATTTTGCATTTAATACCTTCCATGACAATTTCACATTGTTTTATAATTTGTGTTTCCCAAAAACGAAAATAAAAATACCTTCTAGGAGAAAACCTAAGTGGATTTCTAAGGGTATTAAACAGTGTAGTAAGAGAAGACGTCAACTTTTGTGGAAATATCGACTTAACCCAACAAAAATAAACAAGTCTACATTTGAAACTTATTCTATGCGGTATAAAAGCATTATGAATTTGACTCAAAAGGCACAAAATGATCACTTCATTAAAATTTCTAATAATAAATCTCAAGCGACATGGAAAGTTATTAACAAATATAACAATAACTTACCAAAGGAAAATATCTCCAGTGTTTTAAGTAATGACAAAGAAATCACTGAACCGATAGAAATTGCAAATGCTTTTAACGACTATTATATTGATAATGTTGAAAGTAGTCACAATAATGAACCTAAATTAACTTCTACACAACATGTCCAATCTAATTCAATTTTTCTTTCACCTACATCAACATCAGATTTGGAAAAAATTATTAATGCACTAAAAAATACTAATAGCGTAGGCTATGACGATATTTCCACCAAAATGATCAAACAAGTAGCAAATTTAGTAGCACCGGTACTATGTCACATTGTAAACCTATGTATCGAACATGGAACATTTCCTGATAAGTTAAAATTGACAATTGTTATTCCCTTGTACAAAAAAGATGACAAGAAAATGTTAAAGAACTATCGCCCTATAGCCTTAATACCTATATTTTCAAAGATTATCGAAAACTTAATATACGAAAAAATCGATAGGTTCTTTGAGATCAATAACCTTTTCACAAAATGCCAGTTCGGCTTTCGGAAGAACAGATCTATAAACATGGCTATTTATGAATTCTTGGAAAACATTGTCAGAAATGTGACCAAACGAAAACCAACGATGGCTTTGTTTATGGATATGTCCAAAGCGTTTGACAATGTACACCATCAAACTCTATTAAAAAAACTTGAGCAATACGGTGTAAGAGGCAATGCTTACAAACTAATTGAATCTTACTTATAAGTAAGAGTAAAGGTGTTCCACAAGGAAGCGTGTTGGGCCCGCTCCTTTTTATTATTTATATAAATGACCTTCCTAATGTGACTAACCATTTTATGACAATTTTCGCTGATGATAGTACTATTCTATTTTCTTATGACAATTTAAATAATGTAGAATGTGACATAAACAATACGCTAATATCTTTGATTGACTGGCTGACATTGCATAACTTGACAATTAACTTGACGAAAACATATTTGATCAATTTTAAACAAAGAAACAATACCCCCTTAGAATTTGACATTAATTACTCAGGCAATTCAATTCAAGAAATAGAGTCTACAAAATTTTTAGGCTTAACCATAGATAATTAGCTGACATGGAAACCTCATATTAGTAATTTGGTAAAAAAATTGAATCAATTTTCATACGCACTCTATAAATTACGACAAGTAGCAAATGTCCCTACACTATTAGCAGCATACCATGGATATGTTGCGGCTGCTCTTAGATATGGCATAATGTTTTGGGGCAACACTACTGACAAGCAGAGCGTTTTCGTAGCCCAAAAGAAATGCATTAGGTCTATGTTTGGCTTGATGCCAGACGATTCGTGTGAACCTTATTTCCTTAAATATAAAATTCTAACACTTCCATCGTTGTACATAAGTGAGATAGCTAATTTTGTTAAAATTAACCCCCACTACTTTACAATTAAACCTACTGGAAGCAGACGTCAAGGTACTTTGGAGACAAACAATAAGTGCAAAGGTCTTCTTAAGAGAATGAGTGTAAACTGTATGGCACCTATCATCTTTAATAAAATACCAGAATCAATTAGATCTTTCAATGATACTAAAAGGTTTAGAGCTGCACTCAATGGCTTTCTTGCAAAAAAGGCGTACTATGACTTAAGGGACTTTTTAAATGATAGAAAATTGTAATATTAGGTTAGCCATTTTTTGACATGTGTATCATTTATATTTAAAAATGACTGACACAATTAATAATAATTTGACATTTAAATTTTATGAGCCATTTTTGACATTTGTATAATTCTTATTTTTGTAATTACTTCACACTACTAATATTAACATTTTAACATTCAATTTTGTGAGCCATATTTTGACATTTGTATAATTCTTATTTTCATTATGTATAACCTTTGTAGGTATATTTTGCAACCTAGTTTTGACCTAAATTTTAAAAAAATAATTATAAATGTACCAATAAAATTTCATATGCCGATAAGGCGAATCATGGCTGTACATATTATATACCACTGTGAACCATCATTGTTAACCCATGTTTTATGAAATAAATGAATATGAATATGAATATGAATATCACAATGGAAACAAAAGGGGACCAAAATGGAAACAAAAAGGGGATCAAATTTGAAACCAAAGGGGATGCTACAATATATGATTATAAAGTACCCACCTGCGACTAACCCTGGTTACCATCAATGTTTTCTTTGACGTTAAATATTACGTAAAATTATCGTCCGTAAACCGACATTACAAACAACCATTTTTTATATAGTGGTTTCGGAGCTCGCATATTCGACTGGCTACACAATTCCAAGAGGCCCTTGAACTAGGTTCTCTTCTTAACTTTTTAACAACCGGTGTCACCTTCCTGCCCCATAAGTCCGGTAGTACCACGGAAGCTAAGAACTACAGACCCATTACATGCTTGCCTACCACCTATAAGCTCCTTATTTCCATTCTGACGAAAAAAGAGAAAAATAAATGAATGAGAATTTAAACAAATAATTATAATTTCATACATTTTGTTTGTTTCCCGAAATAACTATCCACACGAAACTAAACTCACGTAGCTAAAAGAAAAATATTTTTTTTTTTGGAAAATAAACACCAAAAGTAAAGTAAAGTATATTTGAGGGTAACATTTAACAAAAGACTAAATTAAAATCGGTTCATCCGTTTGGGAGCTACGATGCCACAGACAGACACACACACAGACACGTGGAACATATAACACCCCGTCGTTTTTGCGTCGGGGGTTAAAAAACAAAATATTAATAGGTAGTATACTTACAAGAAGTATCGTTTATTATAGAATTAACAAAATATGAAAAGGTACAAAATGCATCCCTGTACCATATATTTTATATACTTCGTTCAAAAACCATTTAACAATTTCAAACATAAACTACGTTCGGGGCGGACACTTACAAAATTTCTTACAAATAACAGATCTATTTTCTAATTTACAACCTTATTATCTTAATTTATATGTTCAGGTACACTAATGGCTCTACTTAAATGCATTGCATAAAAAAAATATGTATAATATACGAAATAATTAATAATTCCTGTAAATAGTTAAAGATATGTCGCACCTCCGCTCAAATAGTGTCATAACTCAAAAAGAAAACTGTCGAGAAAAATGTGTCTAAAGTAATAGTCTAACTGTTTTTCCGGTTTCTAGTCTTAATTTAAAAATTAATAGAATTAGCGATATGAACATTGAACATTTCAGTAGATTTGAATAATTTTTTAAGCTTTATGAAATAGTGTATTAGGTTTCCTTAAAATATGAAATAAATAATATTGTTTTTGAGTTATGACACTATTTGAGCGGAGGTGCGACATATCTTTAACTATTTACAGGAATTATTAATTATTTCGTATATTATACTTAGCGAATCTAGGGGCACCTTACAAATTATTTCATCATACCCACCCAGTTGGCACAATGATCACCATGCCGGACTATCAAACACAGGGTTGCGGGTTCGATTCCCGCCTCAGACAAGTATTTATGCTTAGATATTTGTCTGTGGTCTGGTTGTTTCTATGTATTATAAGTATATATTTACAAAAGAAAAGTATTTAAGTAGTATTTCCGTTGTCTAGCACAAATAACACAAGTTTAGTTACTTAGCTTGGGGCTAGATGGCAATGTGTGGAATGTCCTGCAATATTTCACTCATTTTAACCCGACCACGGGAGGGTAATGCCCTGTTGGTTCTATTTAATTTCAACCCTATGAAATGCTAACCCTAACTTCCTCACTAATATTAATAATCTGTTTTTAAGGTGAAAGGGTACCAGCGCTTTCTCCATACAAACGTAGTCGACTGTTTCCTCCCTGGATAATAACACTAGCACTAATATTTTACTGCCATAAAACCTATAACTGCCATGACTATGCCCTTATGTTTTGGTTTTTAAATTCTTTAATTATCTTAGTTATAAGTTTTGTGCAAACTAAAATATTTGCTCTAGTGTCATTGTCCAGGGATATAACAGTCGATCACATTTGTATGGAGAGAGCCCCCGGTACCCTTTCCTCTTAAAGTTTGCTTTCTTCACAGCCAAAGGCTAGACCGATTCGGATGAAAATCGACATAGTGGTAGTTTAGGGGATATTTGATCTTTTTGATCCCGAAATTCCCGCTGGATCGGGACTTACGCGGGTGAAACCGCGGGGCGTAGTATCTTAATATCTACAGAAATGAAGATTCCATCACAGATAGGTTTATGATTTTTTCTTCTCTTAAGAGGAAAGGGTACCGGACGCTCTCTCCATACAAACATAGTCGACTGTTTCCTCCCTGGATATGACACTAAAGCAAATATTTTTGTTGCATAAAACTTATAATTGCCATGACCATGACCCTATGTTTTGTTTTATTTTTGTTTTTAAAATCTTAATTTCTATGATAATTGGAAAATGAATAAAAACATTGGGGCATAGTCATGGCAGTTATAGGTTTTATGGCACAAAAATATTAGTACTAGTGTCATTATCCATGGGGGAAAACAGTCGACCACGTTTGTATGGAGAGAGCGCCGGTACCCTTTCACCTTAAGGGGACTCCATACGCCAACGACCTTGGTACACAGTGTACTAAATAGTTACTACCGGCACCGGTCGCCTTCGTTGGTGAAAATTGTTGATTGTTACGAATGTGTTTTGTTTTTCTCAAAAGTGTTAAGATGGAATTGTAGGTGAGATTTTTACCAACATTTTGGTGTAACTTTGAGTCAAAAATTCCCTATAGTTTTCAAGCTATCCTAAAAATAAGAATTAAAACTAGTCTAGCTTTGAAATGACAAAGAATTTTCGTCTTAAATTAACCCAATAGGGTAAAGATCTCACCTACGATTCTATCTCAGCACTTTTGAGAAAAACAAAACACATTCGTTACAATCAACAATGGTAGTTGCAAGCGACAGGTATTTGTGGCGCGTTGCGTTTGGCTGCTTAAGCAGCCTTAATAGTCTCAAATATTAAATTAAGGTAGGTACGTACTGTTACGTAGATAGTAATGGTACTTCCTTATCACTAACAGTGACTATATTTGTTTCTACATCCGGACTCCTACTTTTACGGTAAATTTTAAAAGCTTTTATTAATACGCATGAAGCAATGATAAATAGAATTAGTTCAATGCAAAGTAAGATATTTGGTGCGTAAATGTAAACGACCTTCAGTATCGTCTTGAAGTCATCGAACACTTCGGGTTGGAACTGAAAGAAAAAAAAAGTTTCAGTGTTGCAATTGTTGCCAAACACCAAATTTAGCAACAAACATTCCAATAGGAGTTTTGGCGGGAACGAGTTAACAACATGTCGTGCTGCAGTTTTATTTTCATGAAATTTAGTTGTAACCCGAGTTGAATTGTATAATTCTGGTGGAATTCAATTTAGATCTGTGAAAGTGCACAAGTGTAGTGAAAGTAAAAATCAGTGTCAAACATGAAGTTTTCTCGTTGCCTCCAAATCTCCTATTACGGTTATGGTAAACTTGCCACCGCTTTACTATAGCCCCTGACTTGACGGACTATGACGACTTTGACTGTTTTGATTTATGAAAAATCGGGTCATAATTTAATGCAAAATATAACTTGACACTGGCTAAATGCACAAGCCCTGCGAAGCCATACTTAATAGCAAAAAAATCCTTCCAATAACAGTTTTTTTTGTGGATAGATAATGTAAAAAAACCGGTCAAGTGCGAGTCGTACTCGCGCTTCGAGGGTTCCGTACATTAGTTTCAACTCTCTTTCTCTACCCTAGCCATGGTATAGTAAGTACCAACTTAACTTGACCTCTATTTTGTTTGGGCGCCCATACAATGTAAGGGTCAAGTTAAATTGGTTTATCTATGTATGTATGGGGACACTGATTAATTTTCAACTTTGTTTATTTTTTTGGAATGTTTCCTCTATTTGTGCTTTAAGACCTTGCTTTTTGCCAAATTTCTTGATTCTCGGTCAACGGGTATTACCATAAAGGTTTTCGACCCAAAACCTATAGGGTACTTCCGGTTGACCTGGAATTGTCAATTTTGGTTAAAAGCAAGGTTTTATAGCACAAGTAAAGGCAAAAATTCGAAATATTTAAAAAGTTCAAAATTAAGGTAAATTTTGGTACTAGCAAGTTATCACGAACATGTTAATTTGGCCCTCTTTTGTATCGTGTTGACCCAGGACCTTGATTTTTATACACCTAATAAGGACTAATAGACCTCAGTATCTGGTATGAATTTCAACTTGCTAGATCCACCCGTTCCTGAGATAATCGGTGGTGACACACGGACAGACAGACAGACAAGAAAGTGATCTTATTAGGGTTCCTTTTTTACCTTACGGAATCCTAAAAAATAGGTAAAAAAGACTAATAACATTGAAAGTAGTACGTCTATACATATAAAATGCTTTGTCCTGAACTACTGACTGACGGATCAACGCACAGCCTAAACCGCTGATCGTAGAGACCTGAAACTTGGAGGGTGTATTTTTTCGGATAAATCGGATAAAAAAGGATTTTCCGAAATTCTACCCCTAAGGGGGTGAAAAAGGGGGGCAAAGTTTGTATGGAACAACGTCATTCTTTGGCCCATTTTATACTTTTATGCGAACGAAGTTACGGGCAAAAGCTAGTTTATTATATGCATAGATAGTGGGCACAAGTTGATCTCAGTTAACTACTTATGTACACTCTAAAAATAACTAGTAACGTTACGTGCTAATTTCTGTCATACCCTTGCTAATTACCCAACCACGGCGTAACCAGAAGGGTTATGTTTTGTATTTAAAAAATCTAAGGATACTTACGACTTCAATATAAGAAATGGGAACCGTCATGTTTGAAAATTTAGCTGTCTGACTGTTGAAGCTGACATCTCCAAGAGCCACATTGAGTTGTAAAGAGAAGTTTGTAACTAACTCGAAGCCCAATTTCTGTAAAATAAATTGGTTTTCATTAGAAACGTAATAATGATAAGGAATCCTTGTAGTTTATCAATAGTTCTATTCAAACCGGAGGTTCTCCTTATGATAAGGGATAATCGCCGGTTTTGTGTCTACATTATTCTTTGCTTTTAAACTTGTTATTGTAAAGGGCTTCTACGTGTTGGCTTCGATACGCCTTTTAAAGGTCCAGAGCACCATAGCCCTGTGTTAAGGGACACATAATAACGACCCAGTTGGCACAATGGTTACCATGCCTGACTGCCAAACACAGGGTTGCAGGTTCGATTCCCGCCCCAGAAAAGTATTTATGCTTCGATATTTGTCTGTGGTCTGGTTGTTTCTATGTATTATAAGTTTATATTTACAAAAATATATATATATAAGTAGTATATCCGTAGTCTAGCGCCCATAACACAAGTCTAGTTACTTAGCTTGGGGCTAGATGGCCATGTGTGGAATGTCCTGCAATATTTATTTATCAAAACATAGTCTAAAACTAAGTCACTTTCCGCTGTCTGTCCCTATGTATGCTTAGATCTTTAAAACTACGCATCGGATTTTGATGCGGTTTTTTTAAATAAATAGAATGATTCAAGAGGAAGGTTTATATGTATAATACATACCTAATATATCCGTGCGGGTCGCTGGTTTATTTATAAACAAACTATATACAAATT
Organism: Idaea straminata; assembly: GCA_951213275.1. Lineage (NCBI taxonomy): Eukaryota > Metazoa > Arthropoda > Insecta > Lepidoptera > Geometridae > Idaea > Idaea straminata. The sequence goes on along the minus strand of OX577857.1, from coordinate 4,254,853 downwards.
AAGCTATTATGTAAAAATTATCATACGGTCAATCGAATTACCTGCTCTATAACGAAGACACTTTCGTGTTTACTTTCATCGGGTTTCATTCCTTCTATTCGTTCATATACTCTGGGGTCAGTGTTTAAGAAGTGTGTCCGGGAAATTGCTATGGGTATTCCTGAAAAATAACAAATAAAAATCAATACATACAACCGAATTGAGGACCTCCTCCTGTCGGTTAAAAATAAGCCTTTATTGCTGTTAATTTTGTTAAACCTAACCTTGTCTTAATTCTAAATTAATATAGGGTTGTATTCAATAAATGAACCTGAAACAAATTAAATACAATACATTTAATGAAAACAACCCTAAGACCAGAATGATCGTCTTTTGTTTCCATTTCGATCGTTTTTTTTTCCGTTCCGATCGCCTTTTGTTTCCCAAAAGCTAGTAAATAATAATTGTCCGTCAGTCAGTCAGGACAAAGAATTTTATATGTATAGATAGATAAAACTAGCTGTCCTGGCAAACGTTTTACCATATACAAAAAAAAGGAAAAATATAAAAAACATAATAGTGTTCGATTCTCAGACCTAATGTACAAAAAAATTTCATACAAATCGGTTCAACCATTTAGGTGGAGTTTGGCAACTAACACCACGACATACCAGAATTGTATATACATAAATAGGGATTGGTAAGGGAGTTAGAATAATTATAAGGTAGAATAGGTAAATGTATAACTGAGATTCTGAGAAAGAAGCTTTTGAGTTTCCTTACCATATGTACATTTTGAAAGGTCCAATACTCCGCAAATGCCATCCTTGAGCCCACAATCTCTATTAAAAGTTTCATTATTAATCTTGTAGACCCAGGCTCTTGGTCCATAATCCATGGTCATTTCACGTTCGAACTCCAAGGTGAAAGGTCTACAGACGCCTATACGGTAGATGTTCAGAGGTGTGGTTTTGGTTAGACCGGGTGGATACGAAGCACCTTCATAAGTGTTGTTGAATTTATAACTGGATAAGATGAAGAAAATTGTGTAAGGTAGAGGTAAATTCTACATGCTGCATGACTTAAAAAATATCTATTATTAGCTGCACTCCGCGTAGCTCTCGATCCCGAGGAAATTTCAATATCAAACCTTCTCCATCCTCTAAACTACGACGGTTGTCATCCAATTCGGTCCAGCCGTTTGACCGTAATAACAAACGAACAAATAAACAAACTTTCGAATTTATAATAAAATCCTAATCAAATAATTTTGTTTGTTACTCCTTCACGCATTTTATTATAAAATATTAGACCGATTGCGATAAAACTCGGTATGTAGATAGCTGAAGACCTGGATTAATACATAGCTTACTTTTTATCTCGATATTCCCACATGATCGGGACTTACGGGAGTGCAACCGCGGGGCGCAGCTTGTAGATAGATACTATGTATTAGTAGTTCTGCTATACTAATAAACAAAATTTAAAAGCCCTTGTCACGAGTAAATTTATCTCTATGATCGGGACTTACGCATCTTTGGTTTTTGGTGATGTCTTGAATTTTAGAAAGATCGTAGGTACTTCAGACTTAACCGTATCTAAATCGGTCCAGCCGTTTCGGAGATAAATGGAAACATTTGAGTGCACAAACAACCACTCTCTAGGCATATACCGTCGTTTGTTCCGTCGCGGGTAAAAATGTTCTTTTCGAGAAATCAATAAGGAAACTTTTTACAAATATCTTTTACCTTTCTAGAGGATATTGGTCTTCGATCTTTATTCCTTTTAAATATTTGTTTATAGTCTTGACGCTAAACTTGTCCTCTTCTTTGATGCTCATTTGTATACGATAAAATGATTTCTCATCGTAAAGCTAGAATAAGAAATCAAAAGTTAATTTCTGTAAAGATCTCACCTACAATTCCTTCTCAGCAGTTTTGAGAAAAACAAAACACATTCGTAACAATAACAATTTTCACCAACGAAGGCGACCGGTGCCGGTAGTAACTATTTAGTAACCTGTGTAGCAAGGTCGTTGGCGTAAAAATATCAGTCAATCACGGGACTTTGAATTTTATATTTATATGTAGGTATATAGGTACCTGACTCTAGTTTCACTTATGTATATTATAATAAATATTGCAGGACATTCCACACATCGCCATCTAGCACCAAGCTAAGTAACTGGACTTGTGTTATGGGTGCTAGACAACGGATATACTACTTATTATACTTTTCTTTTGTAAATATATACTTATAATACATAGAAACAACCAGACCATAGACAAATATCTAAGCATAAATGTCTGAAGCGGGAATCGAACCCGCAACCCTGTGTTTGGCAGTCCGGCACAGTGACCATTGTGCCAACTGGGTCGTCATATAATACTTATGTAATGTAATTCATACTGATTATTTATGACCTAGGATTTATTTAGCTCCTGTTCATAACTTCGTTGTTATCGCTGTTTTAATGACCCATTGATCATTCAAAAAGATGCGGGATTTCCCGCGGGACAGCGTCGCAAACTCGTTACATTGAAAAAAAAAATGCAATTTTTTTTTGATCTCCGAAAGGATATCAAAGTATAGGAAATAATTTAAATACTCACCCTATCAATAATTCCAAGTTTGTCGAAGTATATTAACCCGGGTATGATCTTGTTTGCCAATCCGATCAGAGGATCTTTGTAGCCCCAGAGGAAACTATGTGCATCAACTTTGCTGATTATTTTAGAACCTATCTGACGAGCAACCATGTTAAAACCACTTCGGAACCAGAATGGGTACTTGCTTAGTAGTGATGTTGCGCTCTAAAACAACAAGTAAGAAATAAATTAAAAATGTGTAAGTAAGTGTTTCGAGGACGGATATTTAAGATAAAAGAGATAGTTAACAGATGATTTTTAAACGGTAACATTTTTAAGGTAGGTAATCTTTAAAAAATGGCTTATATCAAAAACATTCTACAATCTGAATGAATATTTAAATGCAGTCAAGACTGCTACTTACCTACTCAAGTTGAAGTTAACAAACATACATACTTACTTAACTTATAGATTAGATAGATTAGCCTTTGCTATATTTATAATTTTACGTATTATTGTACATTAATGTACATCCGTAAAGGATAAACTACTAGGCACTGTATTATGTAAAAACCCCAACACCATATTGTACCCAGTTCTTCAATGAATATTTTCTGATTCTAATTCTGATTTTCGAGTAAACACACCCTCAACATTTTCGGAATAAAATTCCAATTTTCAAAGGTCGTGGAACATATGTTATTAGCTAAGACGTCTAGAAACACTCCGTTTCGTCTTAAAATACCTTCGTCGAATGGTCGAAACACATTATTTAATAGGTTTATTCATCGGATAGTCATGGTAGAATGATCATATAAATTTTAGTGATAATGTGTATGAGGTAGATTAAAATGATTCATATTTATATTCGAAATATTCTGCTAGTGTTTAGTCATTGACTCCATTATTCCAAAACAAGGTTTGAGGATAGTCCAAGATGTGGATTTAAACCTTAGATTTAGACACAGATTTACTCGTGAAGTATAGTCCAAACACTATCCCTATCTTAATATATATAAATCTCGTGTCACAATGTTTGTCCTCAATGGACTCCTAAACCACTTAACCGATTATAATAAAATTCGCACACCATGTGCAGTTCGATCCAACTTGAGAGATAGGATAGTTTAAATCTCAAATTATAGTCGCAAAATCTACTATTTCTACGCGGACGAAGTCGCGGGCAATAGCTAGTATATTATAAAGGGAACTATAGTTTAAACACTATTCCTATAGATTATAAAGGGATAGAGATTAGGCTATAGTTCATGAGTAAATCTGTGTCTAAATCTAAGATTTAAATCCACATCTTGGACTATCCTCAAACCTTGTATTGGAATAAGGAGGTGAATGTTTACCTCAGTCAACCTGACTTACCATCAAAGCTAGATTCGGTACAGTGACTTCAATTTTGTGAGGGTCTCCAATGGATAATTCAGGAACGAATTTCACCTTCATGTGAGGAGTGAACCACACATCTCCAGTGTCTTCGTGAAGTTCCACAACTCCGTTTCTTCTTATTTCTCTAAAAAATATAGATTAGAAAACTGAATAAAAAATAATTTACTAGCTGTGTCTTGTGTCATTTTCGATACCGTGAGAATTTCTAATGAAGTCTATATCACAGTAATTAGAGAAATATATTCCAGGGCTCCAGATATTCCTTATTATATAAAATTCTAGTGTTGCGGTGTTAGTTACCTATGTACACTTAAACGGCAGAACCGATTTGTATGAATTTTTTTGTGTATATTCGTTAGGTCTGAAAATTGAACAACATCTATTGTTTTTTTTGTAAATGGCAAAACAACGTTTGCCGGGACAGCTACTGAACTGTTGCAATGATTTTTGCTGTTGAAAATTTGTATGATATAGGGGAACCTCTCAGAATTCATCAAATTAAACAAGAAATATGATATTACAAACAGATATTATTCCAATACATCAATTCCTAGCCAATTATACACAAAATAATAATATATTCAATTTACAAACATTCCACAATCTTGGCAACTCGTTCTCTAAAAGTAGACAGACGGTACAGCCGTCAAATAAAAATATATAATCGAATGGAGGATTCACTCAGCATTTTATGGTTCTGTTACAGTCCACTACCAATTTTCAACAGCAAAAATCATTGCAACAGTTCAGTAGTTTTTTTGCCAGAATGATGCGAGAATAGAGATTTCTAATATATATATAGAATATTCACAAATATCAATTTTTCCGTTTTTTAAATTATTATTTGTAAAGTTATTTATAATGAGATATTTACTATGTTTATCGTTTTAATTTAACGTATTCGCATTGTTATTTTTCTAATTTACTAATACAATGGATAGATAAGTATATCAGGTCCAGCAAGCATATTATTATGTTTTTATCGATCTTTGAGTATATTTTTAATTATTGTAACTTTAATAACGTAAGTATAGATTTTTTAGCATATAATAGAAACCAGACAATGAAATTAGATAATTATTCTGTTACAATTATTATAATAAAAATACAATCAGTCGATAATCATTAAGCTGTTTCATCATCCTATATCTAATTTGTTCTCTTAAATGCAGCATGCCACAAACATCTACTTAAGTACATCCTGCGAGAGCAACTTGCAATTTAGCTTCTTCTTATAAGCCATGATTAGCCTACAATATACCTACAGTTAATTCTATGTGTGCGACTGAGCGTGAAAAAGAGTGATAGATATTTTGGATCACACATCAGCCACAGGACATAAGCTGAACATCAGCTACAGAGACTTCTAGAGCGATCAGAATGCATACCGCTAGGGCCGAAAGGTTTTAGATTAGATACCATACCGTACCAAAAATTTAAAAACGGGATCCTATTACTAAGACTCCACTGTCCGTCCAGCAGGATGTATCTCATGAACCGTGATAGTTAGAGAGTTGAAATTTTCACAGATGATGAATACATCATCTGTGAATTTTTTATTTTTATTTTTTTACAAACAAATACTAAAAACAGTATGGTATGGAACCTTTCGTGCGCGAGTCCGACTCGCGCTTTGCAAGTTTTTAAGCTATTGCATAGCTTTTATCGCGGGATTTGAGTGCGGCGACCGAATCAAGAAATTCAATAACGAAAATAAAACCTAACACCCCCTACTCCGCCTACCATGTAGCTCGGCCGAGCATTCGCTTAACGTGTATTTTCTTTAGTGGAGCTCTTATGGTAAGTAACCAACCATGTAGCTTAAAAATTCCTTATTGCACTTGCTGAAAACGCAGCGGAAGACAGCCTCCACTTAGGAGACAACTCTAAACAAGCCATAGCTACTTACAAATAAGTAAAAGGTCCTACTTCTTCCACCTTCAGTTTATAATCGTCTCCAGCGAGAAACCTTTCAGTATTTGTGACGTTGAAGATGTAGAGTTGCAAGCGCGCCCCTTCCACTTCAGTTTGGAACATGTTGAAGAGAAATGATCCATTCTTCATTTGGGTTCCCTAGAAGAGTAAAATTCATTATTTTTTAAGATCAGGTAGTTGTGTAAAATAAAATGAAAAATGCAAGAGATTCCACACATCGCCACCTAGCCCCAAGCTTAGTAACTAAACTTGTGTTATGGGTGCTAGACATAAAGTACTTATATACTTTTCTTTTGTAAATATAAACTTATAATACATAGAAACAACCAGATTACAGACAAATATCTAAGCATAAATACTTGTCTGAGGCGGAAATCGAACGCGCAACCCCGTGATTGGCAGTCCGGCGTGGTGACCATTGTGCTAACTGGGCGTCAGATACTTTTATTCTGAAGGACGTTCGAATGCCGGCCGGCCGTGCACCAATGGACTTTTCTTATAAAAATGCTTATTGACATTACGCTGAAGGAAAACATCGTGACGAAACCCGCGGAATAGTTAGCTTCGGACATATTAATAAGTTCTTTCCTATGAATTCTGTCGACTAAGCCGAGACGCAAAAATTAACCCATCTAAATCGATCCAGTTGCGTAATACAACCCGTACACAAGTAGAAAGGTCAGGTAATATTACATTACAAAAGTGTTACGCTGCGGGCAGTCAGTTACTCAGGGGGGCTAAAAGCCTTTTTAAACTAATTGTCAGACAAACTATAAGGAGAATCGTTGTCATTGTGTTGTGATGATGAAATAGTAGAGGAGACTTATTAACACGTTGAATGTACACTGTTTACTGAATATTTATTGAATAAAAGTGGGGGTTTTTCTACTAAATAAACTAGGTACATGACCTTCTAATAGAGTATTGATTCCTATGTAACCTTGGCCTTGGTACATCTTCATATCAGTGCAGGTGCGATGCAATATCAAATTACTATGTTGACATTACAGTTTTGTCTATAACTTTTACCACTAGTTTCACTTGCCTGCATTCTTACACTACAGTGTATAGAAGTAGGATACATATTAGTTTTTAATTAATAGCAGTATTTAGTTCTCCTACATTTCGGCGGGAGAACTAAAAAAATACGAATTAAAATACGTTTCGCCTTATGTAGTGGCCTTTTTAGAGGAGAAGGTTTTATATTCTAAAAACTTTTAACGAATGACATAATAATTCTTTACATTGTACGTACATTATATTTTTTGAGAGAATATAAACATATCTATGAGTGAAATATATTTTACTTTTTAAATAAAAATACTATACTACCTAAAGTTATAAATCTTTGTTAAATTAGCATAACCGTTTGAATAACGATAAAAAGGTGCTACTCACATATGAAATAATATGTTTTATAGGATCCACTATTATTAGAATAATTGGTATGGTCAGTAACATTAAGCCTAAGGCAGTTTTTGTAACGATTGCTTCTGAAAAAAAAAGATAAAATAAGATTGTTAAAATAGCTGTAAACATCAATATAATAAGTGCTATATTGAGCGGTGTTGGCTTAGTGGTAGATACCCATTCATTCCGAAGTTAGTGGGTCCGAATTCGGACCGACCGTGCACCAATGGATTTTTCTTACGAAATGTGCTTAAATTGACTTTGATCTTACGGTGACGGAAAACATCGCGATAAACCGCCACATAGTTGGCTCCAGAAGTATTAAATAAATATTACAGGACATTCCACACATCGCCATCTAGCCCCAAGTTAAGTAACTAGACTTGTGTTATGGGTGCTAGGCAACGAATATACATACTACTTATATACTTTTCTTTTGTAAATATATACTTATAATACATAGAAACAACCAGACCACAGACTAATATCTAAGCATAAATACTTGTCTGAGGCGGGAATCGAACCCTGTGTTTGGCAGTCCGGCATGGTGACCATTGTGCCAACTGGGTCGTCAAATTATAAAATTATGGGTATTGACTGGTTCTTTCCTCTGGATACGGTCGACCAAGCTGAGAGGGTAGGCAAAAGGTCTAGTTGTGGAAAAACGACCATCATACAAGTGCAATCAATAAGTGCATTATTGTTAAATGTGTTTCATCCTTTAAAACTTACTTTTGTCCGTATTTTTAAATTGGGGTTGTTCTTTGCTTTTTGTCCACAGCATTTTGAGGTAAAATCTATTTCGGTCCTTTTTCAATTCTGAAACAATAGAACCATTCATTAGCCAGAGATTATTTTTGAAGAAGGTTCAAATAAATAAAATTAAATAATAAATTTAGATGTAAATGGTATTTATTATTTTTTTTATTTTTTATTGTGATCCCTACCATTACGGCTCTTCATTATATTCAGAAATTTATTTTGTCGTAAATTCGTACATAATGTTCAGAAAATTCATTCCATTGGGATAAATATTTATATTTATTCAAGATTTGCCCCAATAAACATCTTTTCAACTTTTATAGCCTCTAAACACTATTGAAATTAAGTATTCAATACGTAAGCATAAATTAGGTGACAGATAAAATAAATTTTAAATTTATTTCATTCGTATGCGCATGCAAAAGTAATTGGTAGGTATAGAAATGTTTAAATGTTTTAATTCTTTAACGTCACTGAATTTTATGGGATCCATTAAAATAATCAAATGACTCGACAACAACGTGTTGCTGTTAGATTTTTTGGTAGAAAACAAGTTTTTTGGCCTGTTAATGATAGGTGTAACTCATTGAAATGTTTGATGTGCTCAGGTATAACTTCATGAAATGATCAGAAATATTATTGTAAATAACATTGTTTAAAAACATTTAATTGCTTGAAAACCTGTGTACATACATAGGTGTTCTTAAAGTTAGGTATAGCATCCACAGGTCGTTTAAAATGTGAATGTAATCGAATGAAATTGCAATGTAATTTCATTGCAATATCATTTCAATAACAAAAAATACTCTCAGTCAGATTTTTTTGTCAAAAAGTGGAGTTTTAAGGCATTATGAGCTACGAAATGATATTAATATATTTTCAACATCATATCAGCCCATACCGTCATATCAGTCCACTGCTGGACATAGGCCTCCCCCATACGACGATACAAACAGCGGACCTGAGCCGCCTCCATCCACCGACTACCCACGACAATGTCGTCGGTCCACCGGGCAGCTGGTCTCCCAACACTTCGCTTCGCGTTGCATCGCGGCCGCCACTCGAGAACCTTTACAGCGGTTGTCAGTTCTGCGAGCTATATGACCTACCCATTGCCACTTTAGCTTACCAATTCTGAGAGCTATGTCGGTGACTTTAGTTCTTCTACGGATTTCCGTATTTCGGATTCTATCACGTAGAAAAACTTTGAGCATGGCTCTCTCTATAGCCCGCTGAGCGACTCTGAGCTTATGAACGAGGCCTATAGTCAGCGACCACGTCTTGGATCCGTATGTCATCACTGGTAATACACATTGGTTGAAAACCTTCGTCTTGAGGCTCTGTGTTTATAATTTGAACAATGTTATTTACGAGAATTGGCCTTTAAAATGATGATGGGTATCAATGGGCCAGGGCATTTTTTTCTAAGGTAATATGATTATATTACCTTAAAAAAAACAATTCTGACAACATAGGACAGGATGTCCTGGCGCCGACATATTAGAAGTGGGAAGTGAAGAAGTATCTTGAAACACTCTCGAAAACATTTCGAGAAAAAAGCATTACATTCATTAGGTACTTACCTACGTCATACATTAAAAAAAGAGAATCTAAAGCAGGTATAGTTGCGGAAAATAGCCCGTTAAAAGTACAACACAAAATGACCTATAAAACTTAAAGGTGAACGTATTACTATCATGACTTTTGCACTAAATCATGTTATGAAGTGCTAGCATAATGTATAAACACAAAAAAAGGAATACGAAATGTACCATTTTGTTTTTTATCGGATCGTCTCCGAGTGACGACGGGCTTTACCTATATGCCGGACGATTATGGCGTTTGAAAAGGTTATTTTAGAAATTCAATTATGTTTCAAATAAATAAAAAGTTATTAAAAAATCTGTTTAAAATCTGTCTCAACCAGTGACCGGGAAGTGGATCAAATTTTATTTGCAAGATTCCATGACAACACAGGTGAAGCTAAATTAAAGCTTGAAAATTATGGAAATGAGTTTCTTCAAATATCGTAAACTCCCCGGGAAAAGAAAAAAAAACCTAATTGAATCAATATCGAAGCCTTGAACTTCTGCCAGTAGGTTGCGAAATTATAGGAAACATACCGGTTTTATCGTAATACATATTCAGTAACATAATTGATTTCTGTTCTTTAATGATTTATTTTTTGTGCATTTTTATGACATCGAACTAACTGCCGAAAACGGTAATTCTGCTACCACAGGTAGGTATGAACTTTACATAGTTTACTTAAATGATAGTTTCACTAGATTACGGATTTTGATTTGGGCTTTTTATCTGAACTAGTTCCAAGTAAAGTTCCTGGCGGCCAACACTACCAAAATTGTGTTCCAAAGCTAAAGGTCGGATTGCATAAAAATAAGCAAGATGAAAGATATTTCACAATAATTTGCAATATTATTATACATATCAAATACTAGAACAGTATTTAAGTATACTGTTTGTTATAAAAAAATCTAACAAAAAACCAGCATGATTACATATTTTAATATGGTTTTTTTATTTACTTTTTCAGGGGTATTTTTGTGATATTTTCTATAGAATCAAAATACTTACCTAGTTGTGAGCATATTCTTTCGGCAGTATTTTACGTAAAGAATACATTAGTATGTGTTTTTTGTTTGGGTTACTGAAGTAAATCATTATACTCTTACTTACTTACCTATACGCGTTACATCTCTGAGATTTATATTACGACTAGCAGTTGCCCGCGACTTGTCCGCGTAGATGTCGAAAACTTGAAGTAGATTGGACCAAGGAATCACGTTGTCCCATACAAACTTTGCCTCCCTTTTTTACCCCCTAAGGGGTAGAATTTCAGAAAATCCTTTCTTATCGAATGCCTACGTCACACAAAGAACAAGTGTCAGGTCTCTAAGATCAGCGGCTGTGCGTTGATCCGTCAGTCAGTCAGTCATTCAGGGCAAAGAATTTTATACCTACGTATAGAAGATAAAATTATGTCTTTGCGTTATAAATTCGGAAAGTAAGTTTGTTTTGCGTCATTCTTCTAAATATCGTCATCTATCGACTGATCATATTATTATTTTTTAATTGATAAATACTTACGTAGGTACCTACTAGCCTACCTACCTACGGTTTTTTAAATTTTAGCAATTCAAATTGCTTACGTAGGAAGAAATATTTTATTTTTATTTGTTTATGCAGATAGCTATTACAGAACCTATAGGTAGAAAGTTCAAGGATCCAACCTTTAACTTTCAGCCATGTTTATAAAAAATACTGAAGGGCCTTTGTAATTTCATGAATTGTCGATGTCGTCACCAAGTACGTAATGTTTTCTTAATTTTTATCGTGCCTATAAGTGTTTTATAGATAAAAAGTTGAAGTAGTTTTCATAGGTATAGCACTTAGAAAAATATTGTAAAATAGATACATCATTATTTAAAACTAGCTGTTGCCCGCGACTTCGTTCGCCATGTGGTTTTGGTATATTTAGAATACCTAGCATTTTCCCGCATAGATACTATTTATCGTTCGGTGTAAGTTATAATAACAAAATAGGTAGTAATATTGTTTTTAAACTATATTTTTTAATTGATTTGGTGAAGGCACTTATGTGCTAGTAATATTTTTTTTAATAATTTCACACAAATAAAGCATAATACACAACAATGTAATACGCTATAACTAAGTCTAGGTCCTATTCGCACAAAACTTTAAACATACTTTGTCTTCCTAGTTATATTTGGTTTTTTATAAATTAAAGAAAAAATAATTATTAACTACTTTTGTCCCTGGATTAATATTCTTCCATTCATAATTTATGAGGTAATAATAGTATTTTTAACACCAACATCATGCAAATAATAATCTATTTTGGTGCAAATAATATTTTGTATTATTTTTATTTTTAAATATTAATATTAATGATTAAAAAGAATAGCCATTGGACAGAACAGATACTCAAACTTAAAATAACGCGATGCACATTGAAATCCTTACATATTGATAGCATGCATTACGTTGAACAAAAAACGCTTTCACACCAAACATTTAAAGCGTCTCGGAATCGGGGTATTTGAAGGAATGTGATGTCTTATGATTTTACAAAAGTGTACGGTGCCCTTTGAGTCTCATACCTATCGATAGAGGACATCGAAAAAATAAAAACAAATAATAAATAACACCAAACCCCTAAAACGTCTTGGAGACAGGGTTTTTGAAGAAACGTGATGTTCCATAATTTTCCAAAGAGCGCGGTGACTTAGTGCCAAAAAGAATTGTGTAAAATTATGTTATGCATAATAACCCTAGGTTATTATGCCGAAGCCAATTATGACAAATCCTTTGTGCCAACTACAAAAGGACGTCCAACTTCTAAAGCGTCTCGTAAATGGAATAAAAAAGAAAAATTTAAAATTTAAAAAACCCCCGACCCAAAATAATAAAAATAATATGAACGTAAAAAGCCTAAAAAAAACAAAAAAACTATGAATAAAACCCTACAAAAAGAAAAAATAACCCCGAAACTATGACCCTACGTCGTACATCTGATTTTTTTTTGGTTAAATATTGTCGCGTCGGTGACCGCTCTTATTTTAGAGTCAATTTAATATAATGTAAGAGTCGTCGTTGAATTTTTTGTTTAAGCATTTATTTGGATAGTTAAGTTGTGTAAGTATTTAGTTTTTAAGTACTTGTAATTCTTAATACTTACTTTAACATTTTCGTTATTTTCGTATTTTGATTGATGTATTGACATTTAATTTTGTGTTTTAAATTGGAATAAATAGTTTTAAGACATTTTCGTTGAAATTTTAATATTATCATTTTATGAAGATGTTTTATAGGTAAAAAGCGGCCCCCGACGCGACAATATTTAATCAAAAAAAAATCAGATGTTCTAGCTACTTACGTAGGGTCATAATTTCGGGGTTATTATTTTTCTTTTTTTAGGGGTTTATTCATAGTTTTTTTTGCTTTTTTTTAGGCTTTTTACGTTCATACTATTTTATTATTTTGTGTCAGGGTTTTTTTAATTTTGAATTTAATTTTTTATCTCATCATTTTTATAGGGAGGGACTTTTTTATTAGCTACTTGTAATGTGCAAGTCATTCCCTTTCATTTGATACCCCACTCGGGCATATCTACTCACATTCGGTTGTTAATCTTGACTTTTATCGCCCATAACTTTCAGATGGCTAAACCGATTTCGATAAAACATAGCTATTTGTAAAGTACAAATCATGTCCTTACATTTGATACCCCACTCGAGCCTATCTACTCACTAACATTCGGTTTTTAATCCTGACTTTTATCCCTCATAAACCTCAAACGGCTGAACCGATTTTGATCAAACATAGCTAAAAACACTCTCGACTAATTCACCTTTCAAACAAAAAAAAATAATTAAAATCGGTTCACCCGTTCGGGAGTTACGATGTCACAGACAGACACACACACAGACACGTCAAACTTATAACACCCCGTCGTTTTTACGTCAAGGGTTAGAAATGATGTCTTATGATTTTTCAAAAGTGTGCGGTTCACTTTGAGTCCCATAGCCATCGAAATGAACAAATAATGCCCTCAAACAAAACCTTTAAAGCATAAGGGCATTATTTATTCATCTGGTCTAAAATCACAGCGCAAAAAACATAACACATAATATACCACGCTCCCATACTGAATGGCAGGACCCCTTTTGCAATTTTCAGAATTCTTGACCAAATTGTCCAGTTTTTTATGAGGTAGCTGGCAGGGCTACGTAATATTCGGAAAAACAAAATGAAAAATTGATTCTTACAAATATCTATCTATTTTTTAACCAATTTCAAAAAAGGAGGAGGTTCTCAATTCGTCGCGTATTTTTTTTTATGTATGTTCGCTGATTACTCGTAAAAGCTTGGACCGATTTTTTATTTTTATGAATTATTATGGCTTCGCACGGCTTGTGCATTTAGCCAGTGTCAAGTTATATTTTGCATCTAATTATGAAAAATTAGGTTATAATTTATATAACCTAATTTTTCATAAATCGGGCCTAAAGTGTTTCAAAAAAGTCAAAGTCGTCATAGTCCGTCAAGACAGGGGCTATAGTAAAGCGGTGGCAAGCTTACCATAACCTTAATAAGAGATTTGGAGGCAATGAGAAAACTTCATGTTTGACACTGATTTTTACTTTCACTACACTTGTGCACTTTCACAGAACTAAATTGAATAACATTCCACCAGAATTATACAATTCAACTCGGGTTACAACTAAGTTTCATGAAAATAAAACTGCAGCACGACATGTTGTTAACTCGTTCCCGCCAAAACTCCCGGACCGATTTGAAAAATTCTTTTTTGTTTAAATTTTCTAAGGTTTCCGCGACTTGAACTCATAATTCAGTCTATTTCATTAGAGATAAGCAGGAAATAAGCGCGATAGAAATATAACATCGAAGAGGTCTTCGGTAAAGGAGATCGGTAATATTATGTAGTAGTACCTCTTTGTACTAACCTCATTTTCAGTTTCACGTAGGTAGTATTAAATGCAAACTGTTTGGTTTTTTTTTTTTTTCTTTTATTATGGCTTCGCACGTGTGCATTTAGCCAGTGTCAAGTTATATTTTGCATCAAATTATGACCCGATTTTTCATAAATCGGGCCTAAAGTGTTTCAATACAGTCAAAGTCGTCATAGTCCGTCAAGTCAGGGGCTATAGTAAAGCGGTGGCAAGTTTACCATAACCTTAATAGGAGATTTGGAGGCAACGAGAAAACTGCATGTTTGACACTGATTTTTACTTTCACTACACTTGTGCACTTTCACAGAACTAAATTGAATAACATTCCACCAGAATTATACAATTCAACTCGGGTTACATCTAAGTTTCATGAAAATAAAACTGCAGCACGACATGTTGTTAACTCGTTCCCGCCAAAACTCAAACTGTTTGGTTTCATGACAGCTGTCATCTTGAGCGGAGGCATGTACTGTACCCCTACTATGACTTTTTGAAGCACTCGAAAAATAGAAACCCATAGAAGATCACTCTTTTGTCCGTCTGTTTGTCAGTGTGTCACTACCGATATTCTCAGAGACGGGTGGACCTAGTAAGTTGATTTTTAGGAAGTTTCATAGTAAATACTCAATATAGTGTGTTAGATCGAATACGTAAAAAAGTCGTAGTAAGGGTACTGTTTTCTTCTGACGTTCGATTATGTTTTACCACGGAAAAATATTTCGATTTCATATTTATTTAATGTTTTTACATCAAATATCATAATTATTGTATTAAAGTTAAATTGAAACATACCCTAAATGTTATTCTGATATTTTCTGAACATATTCATGTGGACCTTGTTCAAATCTGTTCTATAGTTTATAAGATTACCTGGTTCAAACAAACAGACAAACAGACAAACAAACAGACAAAAAATCTAAAAACTACCCTATCGTGTTCAGCTAACGATTTTAAGACGACCTGTGTATTTTTTTTCTGGATATCTTACAATTACAGATTTTTTTATGTCTACAGATTTATTATATGTATAGATAAATATCTATTCATCTAAATATATTATGGTGGTTATTTTATATCCGTACACTAAACACAATTTGCTTTTTCATGCTTCGTAACTTTAAGTTGGTGGCCTTATAGCAACCTGATTTTCCTTAATAGGCTTTTTGATTTGGAGCCAAAAGCATCGCTAAGTTTGTTTGATGGGGAAAAATCCCTTCATGAATTCCATTTACCGCAACCAGTTAGTCGGAGTGGAAGCAGATAAGCAGGACTATTAGTTTATCCCAATTAAATAAATAAATATTTTTTGCAGGACATTTCACACATCGCCATCTAGCCCCAAGCTAAGTAACTAGACTTGTGTTATGGGAGCTAGACAACGGATATACTACTTATATACTTTTCTTTTGTATATATATACATAAAATACATAGAATCAACCAGACCACAGACAAATATCTAAGTTTAAATACTTGTCTGAGGCGGGAATCGAACCCGCAACACTGTGTTTGGCAGTCCGGCATGGTGACCATTGTGCCAACTGGGTCGTCTTATTTAAGTAAATTAATTAAAGTATTTTAATTAAGTATTAACTTAATTTAAGTAAATAAACCTGTGCCATTTTTTTTCTGCATAACTTTGGAAACAACAAGGAATTTTCGTCTTTAAATTATACCTAATTTAAAGACGAAAATTCCTTGTTGTTATTTTACCGTTACCGAAATACCATTACCGAAATGTAGGAAGAGATTTAATCTAAAAAAGATACACACAACGTCACCTAAAAACTAATTCTGGTTTAGCTTTATATAAATCAAATGTAGGTACGTAAATATTATTACGCAATAGTATCGACATTTTTTTCATTCTAAATAAAATAAATAAATATAAATATTGCAGGACAATCCACACAGTGTCATCTACCCCAAAGTTAAGTAACTAGACTTGTGTTATTGGTGCTAAACAACGGATATACTACTTATATACTTTTCTTTTGTAAATATGTAATACATAGAAAAAACCAGACCACATACAAATATCTAAGCATAAATACTTGTCTGAGGCGGGAATCTGCAACCCGCAACCCTGTGTTTGGCAGTCCGGCATGGTGACCATCGTGCCAACTGGGTCGTCAAATCTAAATTTCAAAATAAAATTTAATTAAATAAGTACCTAGGTTACCTAGTTAACTATTTAATGAATTTTTGGTACATCCGCCATTGCTATGCCATGCGTCTAAACTACCTGCCAAATCTTGTAACTCGAGTGTATTTTTTTGCCTGATATTAAATATGATAGAAGCCTGCAAAAACGCAAGTTTGCAACACAGTAACAAGAAAATGAGCTATCTGTTAAAAGGATCTAGAGCCGAGCATGGAGGTATTAACTTCCGTGAACCAAACAAAAACACATACTTAAATTTTATTCTTTTCGACTTCTACTACAGAACTATAGTTCTCATAACATAATACCTACAATATTTTTCGATGGAAAAAGATCATGTTCAAGAGCCTCTTATGCCCGAATAATCAAACGTTAAGGATATAGTCGCCCTTAGGGCAACTATAACAACATTAAAATGTACATCACAATTAAATAAATAAATATTGCAGGACAACCCACACAGCATCTAGCTCCAAGCTAAGCAACTAGGCTTGTGTTATGGTAGCTAGACGATGGATAGAATACGTAAATACTTTTTGTGATACGTACTTAAAGTACATACAGAAACACCCAGACCACAATCAAATACTTTAGATAAATAAGTACTTGTTTAAGGCGGGCACAGAGATTGTCGTTATTGTTAAGAGCCTAATTCTTAAGGGCATGCACGGCCCTAAGCAATGCAAAAAAATTATAAAAACTCCAACGAAATAAAAATATCTTGTTGCTTTTAAATAACGATCACTACTACTGACTTATTTAAAACATGCTTTCTCTAGTTAGGTAGACATTTTTATTAGTTAGGCAACCATCTCCTAC